>CANTUQ010000016.1:0-1200000 GCA_947683425.1 Excoecaria cochinchinensis | reverse complement strand
TCGGATATCTGCAGGTCGGCCACTAGAAGTCTTTTTGGATGAAGTATTTTTGAGTCTTCCGCTGTAATTTTTGTATATGGCTTGTTAATAGCAAAGTAAATCTTTTGTAAAGGAACAAGTAATATTTTTTTAAATGTATTTGCTTACGAGCCTCTTTTTGTATAGGTTATATTGATATATGTTATATGTAAAAAGGATTTACTATTATATGATTAAAAGTTTCTTTACATCTCATTTGGTTTCTGTTTATATATGTATATTTGAATTTGTATATGTGCTCGCCCGCGTGGCACTCCGGTATCCTTCCAACGGGGATGGCGGGGTGTAACAACTTGGTATCAGAGCCAAGGTTTGGTGGTTCTGGGTTATGTTATGATTGTTTGAGTGTAGAGTCGAGTCTATGCATGAGAGTCAGTTTTGTATAGTGGCCTAATGCAGATGTCTTGTGTTTTGTAGTGTTTATATGGTGTCGGATCCAAGTGAGTATATGGGCCACACAATGGACAGTGTCTATATGGGTCGTAGAGATAGTCCGATCAGAGGAGGTGATCCAGTGAGACAGGATAGGCCTGCACAGGAACCTGCACCAGCTGTGGGTGCAAATAGAGGAGTTGGTTTTGATCCAGCATTAGTGCAAGGGTTACTGCAAGTGGTTGATAGGTTGACTGCTCCTAAGGCTCCAATTGAATTGTTAAGAAAAAGAGGAGCAGAAGATTTTCATGGGACTACCTTAGATGAATCTGATGTGGCTGAGTTTTGGCTCAAGAGAGTAGGTAGGATTTTGCAAGAGATTAGATGTCCCGCAGATCAGAGAGTTTCATGTGCTATATCGTTGCTTCAGGGATCAGCATATGATTGGTGGGAGCTTGTGATAAGGAATCCTCAGCGGCCAGCTGAGTTGACATGGGAATATTTCAAGCAAGAGTTTGAGCAAAAGTATGTGACAAAGGCATACCAAGAGGCTAAATGGAGAGAGTTCATCAGTTTGAAGCAACGGGGAATGACTGTTAGTGAGTATGACAGGGAGTTCAACCGGCTGAGTAAGTATGTGCCCGAGCAGTTGTTGACTAGTGAGTTCAGATGTAGACATTTTCTGGAGGGACTTCGGGAGGTGTTTAGAGGTCCTTTGTCTGCGATGATTGTATTGCAACCAGTGGGGTATTATCAGCTTGTGGCTGCAGTGATGAAGTTAGAAGAATCTGAAGTGATCAAGCAAAGAATGGTTAGCAAGAGAAGAGCACCAGAAGGGGGAGTTGCGAGTACTAAGAAGTCTAAGGGTGCTCCAGTTGAGCAAGGATCTAGAGAGATTGTCCAAGTACCTTCACAGGTAGGGAGTGTTGCCCCACATGGTGGTAAGGGAAACCGAGCACCGGAGTGTGAGCACTGTCATAGGTACCATTGGGGTACGTGTCGCAAGATTACTGGCGCCTGTTTTAAGTGCGGAAGTATGGGGCATCGGTTTGCAAGTTGCCCTAATCGACAAGAGGACCAGATTCAGCAAGAGAGCAGAAGATCCAATGTCATCCAAAGCAGTCGTGAAGGAAGTAGACATCCGAGAGCACCATCTGAGACGGTGCAACGACCTGGTGCTACAGAAGATCATAACCGGCATAGGGCGTATACTATGACTGCGGAAAATGTGACTGTTGCTGCAGGACCTTCGGGTAAGTGTTTATATGTTAAGTTTTGTTTCATTTCGGTTTTAGTTTTTGAGATGTGTTTCATAAGCAAGGAAATTTCGAGGACGAAATTTTCTTAAGGAGGGGAGAGTTGTCACACCCCATAAGTGGCCTAATCGGAAATTGGCAATTTTTAATGGATATTTAAGGACAATTGAGTAATTTATAAGTGAAAGAGGATTATATTGCAAGGAAATAAAAGATTTAAATGGCAGATTTTAGTTTGGTGAGTAAAAGGTAATTGTGAAGGACTTATTAGTAATATTGTTTGGATCAAATTGTAAAAGAGGATTAAGTGGGTTTGTGAACCGTGCATGTGTGCCATGTGGAAGCAGAGTGTGTGCACGAGGTGAGGGAAAAGAGAAGATTGAGAAAAATTTAGCTGGCTGGGTAACAAAGACTGAAAGTTTTCTCTCTTCTTGTTTTCTCTCTCACGTAAACCACATTATGTTCTTTTCTCCATCTGCTGTTCTTTTCCATTTGCATGTGTATATTTCTGTTGTGGAACTAGGGTTTTGGATGTTTTAGAAGCTTCAGAAGGTAAGTGGCTGTCAGATTTAGTGTGGTTCTTCTTATTCTTAAGGTTTATAAGATTCTGTTCTTGGGTTAATGACTATGGTTTTATCTGTATGCAAGCATCTGAAGTTAGAAGGATAGAGAAAGGAAAAGATAAAGTGGTGGACTAAGAGTTCAGTGGACGTTTTTTTTTAACTTCATTTCAGGTTTGGGAGTGTCTGTTCTTTATTAAACTTGGATCCTGCTTGCTGTTTGTTGTCAATATTGGCTATGTGTGTTGTTTATTAAAATGCAGGAAATATGTACTGTGTATACATGATTCCTGTAGAAAAGAAGGATGTTAAATATGTAAATGAGATGAACATGCATGGGTTTGAATGTGGAAATCCTGGGAAGTTGATATTCTGACATTGCCTCTGTTTTAATTGTAAAAATGTGTTATTTGTGTTATAATTGCTGTGAATGTGCTCTGGAGACTTGAAGGTACGTATTCGAATCATGATTGCATGAAAAATGGTTTTAGATAAAGTGGAGTTTTGAATTTAAGAAGTACTCTGTTTTCTTGATCTTCTGGTTTTTCACGTTTTTCTGGGAATTCTAGAAATTGGTTTGGAGAAGATGAAGGAATGTGAGAGGAAGATCACGTGACGTGATGGGGCATCAAGCCGTGACCTCCCTCCTTGGGAAGTCACGTGGCGTGATGAAGCATCACGCCGTGACCTTTCTCCCTTTGGGAAGTCGCGACGTGATGGAGCATCACGCCTCGCGACCTCGCCTGTATCCCTGCGTGTTCTCGTGATTTTTCCCCTCTCCTCTCTGGCGTCACGAGACGTGACGAGTGGTCACGGCGTGACTGCATGTTCTTGCCTGGCGCTCGCGTGAAGCCTGCGTCACGAGACACCACTGCCTGGGTGTCTCGTGACCAGCCTTCCCCTGCTGCCCTGTTTTCTTAAAAACAAAGTTTAACTTCTGTTTTCAAGGGGTTTTTGCACTATATGACAAATAATTAGTTTTTAAAATCTGATTTGTGGTTAATAATTGTTTAATTATGAGATTGCTATACATGATTAATAATTACTGTACATGATTTACTAATTTATAATTTACATGAATAATAATTATTTCAATGTGAATTATTTGTACTCCTGCCTTTAATAATTGATATTGGATATATTTAAATGTTTCTGAATTTGATCTAGACACATGTATACGTGAAATATGTATTTGCATTTAGTTGTATTTAATATTTATAGTTACTTGTTTTAAATGTGATCAGTATACCTGTATACATGGACTATAAATCAGTATTATTTTTAATACTCATATTGATATTGGTGCTTGAATTGTTGAGTTGAGTTTTAAGCCTGAATAGTCATAGTAGTGGATAAGTAAGCGCTTACTTAGGTCAGTGTGTGTGTGTGCAGCTGCTATATGATAAAACGTTATACGTGGGTCCGTTTGGATCCTTGTTGCGATCCTATATGGGTCTATATGGATTTAACGCGAGACTTCGGTCTCTATATGAAAAATACATGTTTGAGACTCATGTCTCTATATGCTTGGGGTACTGTGTTTTATCAGTATCCATTTGACCGTATCCACTTCTAGAGAATATTTTAGACTAATCAGGCTATATGTTTAAATGTGTTGCATATGTTGAGATGCATTGTTGACATGATTACAAGTATATGATGTATATATGAATTCTTGCATACTTAGAATGATGAGAATTTTGAATTGAATACTAGATTGCTTATATTGTATATATATTGATGCCTTTGATTTTTGAATCATTAGATTATTGTATCGTCATAAATATTGTATACGCATATTGTTCGTTTGTTTTGTTCCTCCCCACTAAGCGTTATCGCTTAGCACGGGCTCTTTTCCTGTGCAGGTGGCGAGTTCGGTTCACAGTCGGATATCTGCAGGTCGGCCACTAGAAGTCTTTTTGGATGAAGTATTTTTGAGTCTTCCGCTGTAATTTTTGTATATGGCTTGTTAATAGCAAAGTAAATCTTTTGTAAAGGAACAAGTAATATTTTTGTAAATGTATTTGCTTACGAGCCTCTTTTTGTATAGGTTGTATTGATATATGTTATATGTAAAAAGGATTTACTATTATATGATTAAAAGTTTCTTTACATCTCATTTGGTTTCTGTTTATATATGTATATTTGAATTTGTATATGTGTTCGCCCGCGTGGCACTCTGGTATCCTTCCAACGGGGATGGCGGGGTGTAACATTTGGGCACAATTAAGGCCAACTTTAGCAGCTGTACTCTAACCCTTTATAAGCATGCCTATCTATCCACTATAACGCTAATCAGCCTCGAAAACATCTCAATTATACAATATATCATTGCCAAAACTATACTATAATTCAAGTACACTCATCAAATTCAGAGACATTTAATTCATGTACAAACCTTATTAAACTTATGCATGGGCTAACTCAGATACCATGAGCAAGCAATAACCCATGTGAAAAGAAAGAGAAACTATTTTCAGGAAAAAAAATAAAGTGAATAGGAAAAATGTACTGTCGCGATCGCGACCAAAAGTCGTGCTCGAGACAGAAAGAAACTCACCTGGAAATAAGACAGAGAGAGCACGACTCGTGCTCATCTGTGTGACTAGTGCTCATGCATCTAGCTCGTGCACATCTGTGTGACTCGTGCTCATGCGTGTGACTGGTGCTCAGGTGTGTGATTCACGCTCATCTGCGTGACTAGTGCTCATTTGTGTGACTCGTGTTCATTTGCATGACTCGTGTCCATTTGCGTGACTCGTGTTCATTTGTGTGACTCATGCATCTGCTGAGACAAGTTGGAGAAATTCATCTCTGTTGCGATCCCGACGAACGTTGCGCTCGTGATAGAAGCTTTTTCCTTCCCAGAGTGCTTTGTTTTTCTTCGTTTTCAAAACCCAACCTGGTCCTATCACTCACACATGCAGTAAACTCCTATTTTAGCATACAACCGCCCTCTAAAACCATGCCCATGATCAAAATTACACTCAATCACATAGATTAACAACCATCCAAGTACTGCAAGCAATCAAAATGGACATATATACAAATATACACTAAAAGAGCTGTTGAACTTGTCAAAGCTCATCATGTATCTCTACTCAATCATATCTTTACTCAAGGATATAATAAATTAATAAAAACACACACGATCCCAACCTCTAGGAAGCTTGGTCTCGATGCTCTCTTCAGCTCCAATCTTTTCTTTGCCTTTATCAACTCTCTTGGCCACAGCTTGAACTAACACCATGCAAAACACTTAAGTTACTCTTCTCTTTACTTTAAATCAAAAACAATAACTAAGTAGAAGAAGAAGACCAATACTATAAAAATCACGTTACTTACCTTCTTAGGAGACCAATCTCAATCCTTAACTCACTCTCTTCAAACCAATCCAAGGATTCATTGAAGAAGCAAGCCAAAAGAAGAATAAAGGAACAAAAGAAAGTAAAAAGAAAAGGATGGCAAAAAACCAACGTGAGGGTGGAAAGAAAAGAGTAGATGGTCAATCCTCATCCAATATTTACTATTCACATTAATGCCTACTAACCTCATTAACTCTTAATTATCTTTGACTAAGCCAAGTGTCTCCTTTCCTTTTTAATTCATTTAAAGCAACTAAATTCTTGCCACTTGTCACACTCCTACAATGCCATGTGTCAATCCCCTATATTGCCACATGTCAAAATCCTAATTTAGTTAACATCCCGCAGGAGGGTTCTATCGCGCCCGCAATGCTTGTCGCACTCGCAACAGGACTCTCACACTCAACCCCTAATCTTTTCTGAACAATATTCTGTAATTCTTCTAGGGCCAATTCAGGGTGTTATAGTCAGATTGGTGAGACCTTTCTTATTCCCCTTTATGTGTTTGATGTTTGATTGCAAATAATTATATCATTTATGCACGCTGAGATAAAAGGTCACAAAAATTTTTCTATAATTAAATTGAAATTTTTACTAATAAAATTAGGACCAATGTCCCTCGTTTTAGCCAAGAAATGAAAAACATCACAGGTAAAATGAAGAGTTAAGTTTTTCAAAAATGGGATCACTCATCCCGGTTTTCACCCAACAAATCAAAACAACTCTTCGAACCCTCTTTAAATAAACGCGAAGGAACTAATGTTCCTAAACCAAACAGGTGTCCTGATTTATGTATGTTTTTCTTATGGTTGATTTTGTTTGATTGTTTAAATTTATGTATTTCCTTTTGGGCCCTTCTAATTAATTTTGGGGCAATATTATTTATTTAGGGATTGTATTCTATCCCATTTTTCCTTTTTATCTTCTTCTATTTGGGGGTTGTATTCCGCCCCTATCTTTCATGTAATTATGTGCTTGCGTGTTTATTTGCTTTCCTTTATCGCTTTATTTATAGCTTTTCTTTATTGCTTTCCTTTACTGCTTTTTGAATATTTGCGATATGCCTTTATTTAAATGCATAAATCGTGTGAGATAAGAGCTATAATTTTAGGTAGTTAAAAACTCACTTATAATTAACCAAAGCATAAATAAGAGTGAAGTTCCGAACACCAATCTCTGGTCTAGACCAATAAGAGGTTAGAGACCTTTCGCAATTTCTTATAAATTGGGTGGCGACTCCAAAATACCTAAAAGGTGCCCAAAGGTGCTATGGGTCTAGATGTTCCTTTTTAATATTCTATTAGGAAGGAAGCATCCAAGATGTCTCATGGCGCCCATGATAAAAATGGCGCGAACCAATCTCTCGAATCCTAAAAGTGGGTTCAACGAGGGCTTTTGCTAGGTTCGGCGTGCGTCACAGTGGCGACTTCACTAGGGACTGTTTGTGACTTCGCTCCGAAAGTGTTTTGGTTAAAATGTATAATTGAGTTTTTAAAACTTAAAATTCTATCTCTTTTTGAAAATTGCATTGCATCATTTTAGGGCCTTAGAACTATTATAGTTGGTCCCCTACCTTACCTCGGTGCGTTCCCGAAGTACGACCCTACTTTCACTCATCGTGGGGAAGTGTTAAGGATAATCACCAACCCAAGCCTCGTACCATTAATGATATATCAAATAGAGACCCGATCAGTCGTTATGCTCACGATGAGCTAGACCCATTGGCAGGGACCATGCTTGGGTAGCCCTAAAGTATCATTGCCTTGACCAAAGCTCATGTAAATGGCAAATAGAAACTTCCCCTAGGTGGTATGAACTGTAATACAGTGCTTATGATGTGGGTCATTATGTGTAACGACCCAAAAAGGGCCTAGTCGGAATTTGCATGATAAGTCAGAAAATTAAGGGTATTTCAGTAATTTTGTGCGTGAGAAAAATTTGGATCAAAAGGATTTATTTGCAAATTAGATTTAATGTTATGTTAAATGAAGGGATTTATCTAGTGGATTATGAGTATTGTGCCAAGGAGGTGTTGTGTTTCTTTTAAAAGTAATCTAGTGAGGTAAGTGTTTGGTGCCTTATATATAAGTGTTTTATGAGAAGTGATCAAGTGGATTATGGGTATGGTGTTTAGTTGGGAAGATTGATGAGATTTGGACATGTGGGACCCTTAAAGAGTGCCACTTGGCAGGGTAGGTGAGCAATTGATGGCAAAAAGAAAGGGAAGTGAAAGGAAGAGAGAGGGAGTGCAGATTTTATTGGCTTCCCATGGAAGCTACCTTCTCCTCTCTTCCTCTTTCTTTCTTCTCCCTCTCTTTCTTTCACCTCATTTTGCTGCTCTCCACTCTTTCCTTGTTTGGTTTCTTCCAGATTTGAGTAGGATTTATGAAGATTTGAGCTGGGTTTTGAAGAGGTAAGTCTTGTGGGTCTCGTTTCCTCTTCTTCTTTTTCCCCGTTTTCATTTTCTTTGGCTGGGATTTCTGGTTTTGACTTGGTGTTGGTTTAGCTGGGTTTTGTGCAATTTATTGGTGGTAAAAAGAAGAGCAAAGGCAAGGAGAAGGTTCAAGGTTGTAGATCAGCTAGGTTTTGAACTACAAGAGGTTTGGGAGCTTTGTCTGCTTGCTTTTTCTTTCGGATCATGTGTGCGTATTGTGTTTGAGTTTATGGAAATCTTGTGTCCTTTGTTTGAGTTTATGTATGTGTTAGTATGGGTATTTTGTTAGCAATACATGTTAGTGATTGAGTAGTATGTATGTGAGTTTTGGTAGCGAAATTGCATGAATTAGGGAAATTCTGAGTCTGATGTTCTTGTTTTTGCATTCTTTTGATTCTCAATTGAGTTTATTGTTGAGTTAGTTTAAATTGAGTGGATTGTAGTTTATGAGCATGTCTTGGTATGCATTTGAGTGATGAGGTAAGCGTTATTGCATGAAGTGTGGTTTTGAAATTGCTAGGCTTGAAGTGAAGTGCAGAATTTTGAATTTCTAGGCAATTCTGGGCTCTGTCGCACTAATTGGCCTTTTTGTTGCTAAGGAGCCCTCTATCATGAGCGCGACGGAGAGCTCAGTAGGCTGAGTTATAGTGAGCCGAGCCCCAGCGCGAACGCGCCTACAAGCTCGATCGCGAAGGGGAAGTGTCTGGTCTCTGTCGCGAGCGCGACAGAGCTCGTTATTGCCAGCCGTTGCCGAGCGTGCTTCGTTACGAGCACATCTTCATGTGCGAGCATGCAACGGGGTACCCTACTCTCTATTGCGAGCATGACGCACGTCCCGAGCACGACGCACGTCGCGATCGCGACAGAGGCCCTTCCTGCCTGCCCTATTTTTTCGAAGTGATTCTTTTTCCCCACTTTGCACGGTTTCTCACTATTGTATGGCTCATATTTTGATTATGCCCTGTCAATGTAAATTTTTGAATTGAGTGATTATTTTGTGATTTTAGTTCTGTTAAGTGGAATGTCTTGTGTTGATAATAGTTACTATTTCAGTGTTCTGATTCTGGGTTTTGATTTAGTCCAATGGTCTGTTAGATTAAGTGAGTTGAGCCTGAAGTGTTATAGTAGTGGATAGATAAGCATGCTTATTTAGGGATATAAGAATACATCTGTCTGTGTAGGCCCCGTTTGGGTCGATCGGCCGACCTCCGAGATGGTCATTTTTCGTGCAGTGATAAAATGTCTCGAGTCCTTTGAGACTTCAGTTTACCGTGCAGTGTGTGATTGAGGCTTCAGTCTCTCACTTTGATACTATTCACAGTATCCAGTTGAGTGCAGTGCTCCCGTATCCACAGCAAATGAAATTCAGGAGTTGTGTTATTTGCTTGTTTAGTGAAGTGTTGGGTTCTTTTTGAGTGGCTTCAGTTGGTTTTGGGATTGTGTATAATGTTTGTTATTTTAATTGCTTAAGTTATATGATTCTGTGTTATGTATTCTTGTCTTTTATTATTTAAGATTTATGTCTGCTAATTTTTATAGGTATATGTGTGCCTGTTATTATTTGCATAGTGCTCTCTTTCTTTGTTTCCTTCCCACTAAGCGTTATCACTTAGCACGGGTTCTTTTCCCATGTAGGTGGCAGGTTTTTGGTTCGGTTCGAGTCGCGCATCTGCAGGGTTGGCCACATAGGAGTTAGAAGTGTTTTTGTTATTTTTGTACTCCTCCTGTATTTCTTTTGTATATTATTTTGGTTATATTATTTATGTAATTTTTGGATAATGTATATTTGTAGTGTATATATATATATATATTATGTTTTAGTTTGTTTATGTTTTATCGCTTTAGTGTACGCTTTCGCTAGGATGTCTATTGTGTATGCTCGTCTCTGAGTGAGCGTGTGGTAGCGCACCGGCGTCCTTCCAACGGGGGCATCGGGGAGGGCATTACATTATGTATTAGGCAAATTCAAGCAAATTGAGTGATCTTCTATCAAGGGCTTTCATGCCCCGGTCAGTTCACCTTAATTTAATTGAATTGTTCAAATATGTAATGGCCAAAATCCATACGCATGCGCTTTAAATTAAGAGTGTTATGCTGGCGATTTTTCACCGTGCACTTTGCGCGTTCATAGGGTCCCCTACTGACCCATGGACTAAACCCGCCTAGGAAAGAGACTGCACTACCTCGTGTGTGGGAGTGATAAGGTTGGAAGGATCTATCTACTTGCATGTGGTTGTCGATGCTGCACAGCATGCTCGTGCATCGCATGTCATTTATGCATGTCGATAAAAAATAAAAAATAAAAAAATAAAAATAATAAATTTTCTCTCATATTATGTGTGTATATCATTTTGTCTGCATATTATTTTTGACATGTACATATCATCCTGCGTATAATTTCTTTCATGTATCGCACCGTATCATTCTAATCTATTGATCTTGCACTCATCTAGAACCATCTGCATAGCATGATCATACATTGCACGGCATTTATGCATCACTCTAACCCTTTGGATTTTTTAGCCACTATAGACCATTTACCTAGGAATTTTTGGGGTCCCTGTAGTTGCCTGAGGAGCAAGCAGAGTTTGAATTGGTTGGCAAAGATCTCAAGGTTGGTAATGGCAGATTTATCGCAAGAAACGGGTCTATTGACAATGCAAGATCTGGATAAAATACTTAAGGAAAAAGAGGAAGGAAAACAAGGGGGATTCAAATAGGCAGTAAGAGCGGCTGACCTTTCGCGATCGATAGAAGAGACTCATGCCTTAATGGCCCAGGAGATGGATAGGAGGTTCGAGGAGCTTGAGAAAAGGTTATCGGCCATGATTAAGGAAAGAATAGATGCCATGGCGCTAGTCCTTCAAGCCCAATTGATGGTGACTACCTTTAACTGGGTTGAGACGGCCACTATCGAGAAGGCCTATACAGTGACGACTGCAGCATCTCCTTGCACTTCTAAGTCTAGAGGCAAGGAGCCACTTGAGTTACCCGTTGGGCAAAGAGGAAGTAAGAGGCCTAGTCTAGAGTATAACGTCACATCCGGAGGGGGGGGGGGAAGATCCAGTGAGAATGCATGCTTTGAGATGCAAAAGTCCGGGTATCTGCAACGACGGTAAGGGCAATATTAAGAGGACGGGAGTGCCAACCACGAAAATGAATCAAAGGCACTATTTTGATTTGGGTAGATCCTTGTCTTGGGTTTTTAAGAAGCTAATGGAAAAGTGGATGTTACAGCCATTGCCTCCTAAGCCCGCCAGAAGCCAGGGGCAGCCCAACCACAGAGCGGATCAATATTGTGCATTCCACCAACACACCGAACATTTGACAGACTATTATCGGAAAATAAGGGACCAGGTTCAATACCTCATTGATAGTAAGCATATATCTGACCCGGAAGAGCGAAAGAAGGAGAGGAGGACAAATTGAGTACCTAAGTGGAGAATGAAGGCGGTTCCCGCGGGTGGTGATGAACCACTGGCCGAAACAGTTGTGCTAGTGGAAACAGGAGGGTGTTATCTATTCAAATGTTCTTTTTATTTTTGAACTATTTAATGATGACATTTTTAACTTTGGTTTTTGTTAAATGAAATGAATGATTTCGCTTATCTGTGTGATATTTTCTTGTGATTTCACTATGCATAATCATGGCACATTTATATTTGACATTGATGCAACTAATGCCATTCCATTTAATCTCAGAAATTTGGGGAACCCAAAGAAAATCTTGATAGCATCTGCTATGACTCCTGAAGAGAGATTAAAAAGAGAGAATAAAAAAAATGAAATAAAAAAGTCTTTGCCTGGACCTATGAAGACATGCCAGGAGATGATTATGAAGCCGCCAAACATGTTATGCCAGAGTATCCCGATCATAAACCAGCCAAGCAGAAGTTCAAAAGATTCAAGCCAGGAGGGACAGGAAAGGTGGGAGAATCCACAAGCAGAACCAGGGCTAAATTTTTACTGAAGCGCAAAGCCCAACTAGGTAGATCAATGACATCCCCAATGGTTAAGAAGGGAAGTGCGCATATGTGTAAACTATCAGGATTTGGACGAAGCTTGTTAGGGAGCGAAAAAATGTACGCGAAAAAAGAGAGAGAGAGGAAAGAAAAAAAAAGCAAAAAAAAACAAAAAAAAAAACAAAAAAACAAAAAAAAAACAAAAAAAAACAAAAAGAAAAAAGAGAGAAAAAAAGACAGAGAATTGATTATTAACGTAGGGCAAGGGAAAGTTAACTAGGAGCAAGCTTTGTTCAAATCCCGTTGATCCACACATACCTGCATTTTGCTATTCTTCTTAGATACTGAAAAGGACCTAAAGACTAATTCACAAGCTAGCCACCCAGTTCATCAGTATAGAGGGTGCGCAGTATGAGAGGTGAGCTGATGACATACAGCTGAGATACAAAACAAGAGGAAGGCCAAGAAGGTTATGGAGTAGACCCGTTCTAGGGTCTGCAATCGGAACCCTTACAAAAGTCACGCTTTATTCCTCGATGCATGGGGTGAAAGCACTACTGCCTGTTGAAGTACGTCAAATCTTTAAGGGGTAGTCATGGAAGCAACAGCTACAGCAGCTATAGCATGTTAAATGGAAACAGGTTTTGGGATTACTATCGCAATCAAATCTATCAGAAAACACCTTGTTCAATCGTTTGGGAAGAAAGTCAAGAAGCACCTTACTGAAAGAGTGAGATTTGGTCTTCAAGCCAATAGGTCCGAGTGTTCCAGACAGACGAGGTAAATTCAGGTCAACGTATGAAGACCCATTTGTTCTTGAAAAGTTGTTACCTAAGGGAGCAGCATTCCGACAGACGGCAAGGGAAGTAAGTTCAGAGAACCAGTCAGCATCAACAGACCCAAGAAGGTCCATGGCTAAAGACTAAAAATCAAAAGAAGAGAATAAATGCCCCGCGGGTTGAAAACCGAAAAAAGGTGGCCTTACTAAAATTGGGCGCCTCGTCAGGATAAAAACAAAACAAAGGCGTCCTGGTAAAAAATTAGAGGCTTGAGAGAAAATATCAAATTAAGAAAACCTGAGAGGACTGATTGGAAATAGGAGTCTGATGCTTATAAGATCCACTCTGGGATTAGATGTAATTTTGCATTCTGAATCCATGTTAAATGCTGATAATGTATGGAGAAATCATACTCAAATGTACACAATTTTGCAGATAAGTATAAAACAAAAGCAGTTTAACTCATCATTTTCTAGTTCTTTTATAAAAAGAGAAACATCATTCATTACTGAATGTGTGAAATCTAAATGGCTATACTCTACTTCTGCTCTCACTGACCAGATGCCTAAGCCGATGGGTCCTATTATCTACCGTGGGGCTAAGTACCCTTCTCTTACATGCACTTATGGAAGCGAGGGTATAGTCTCCGACCAGAGTAGTTCATCTTGCATGCCAAAAATTATTTGGTCCCAGCATAGAATCAGCGCATTGTTACTATCTGCCCTTCAATACTCTCTCCATTCAAGGGCGTCAGTCGACTCATCCAGCTATCAACTATGAGGCCAATTCTCCAGCACCCTCATGATAGGAACCAAACTCGTACAACCACAATATGAGGCATAAATACACACTGATTATACCAGAAAGATCCTTTACAACAACTTTAGCGACACCATAAAAAAAAATTAAAAAAAAGGCCGTTAGAGATGAAAACCGTAATTGGCGCTCTAGGCAAAAGTTAGGCCAAAGGGCAGGGTGAAAACCTAGAAACAGGTTGTTTGTCCTACAAAAAAATGAAATGAATAAAAGCCACTGGATTGGGTTGAGTCCATTCCAGGCAAAAAATAAGGCACAGGGTTATGTGAAAATCCGAAAAGGATGCATTTCCCGCTAAGAAAGGCTAGTGTGAAAACCCATAAGGGGCGCACTACCCTTAAAATAATGACCTCCGATACCTGGAGCGATAAGGCGGCATTACTTAGGATGACCTCCCTTCGGGTGGAAAGTGCATGATACGGAGCATCTGTTAGAATCATGGGGGCAAGATGCCGTATGGCTCATAGCCAAAGGGTGCATGCTCGTTGATCGAGGGGCGAAGATGCACACCGGACGGTTCTCTCTGAAATGATTATGGGTCAGAGTTCATAAGCCAAGATGATACTCTTCTATATCCCTAGGGGCATCAGACAGTATGAACAGTATCCTCAACGAGTCCCTTAACTACCTAGGACATAGTCGATCCATTTTTGCATCTCGCGTGCATTCCACGTTTCAATCTTTCGCATATCTTTTTGCAAAACTTTACACGTGCATGGCATTTGATGAAGCCCATCACGCATTCACACATGCATGAACTTTATATATATCTTGCATAAACAATTCTTCACACACATTTCGTGCACATAATCTCTGCGTACTTGCAACACATAATTCTTTGCGCATGTCTAGCATGCATATCACAAGCACTTATCACGTGCATTTAATCTTTTACACATATTGTTGTGTACACATAATTTTTGCACATTAATCCTTAGCATGATTTGTGTGTATAGCTTTGCACATACATTTTATATGTCATTATCTTTAAGTCCATTTTCAAGGCATTCCCAGTCTCTTCGAAGCATTATCTTTAAGTCTTTTTTCAAGGCATTCCCAGTCTCTTCGGAGCATTATCTTTAAGTCCTTTTTCAAGGCATTCCCAGTCTCTTCGGAGCATTATCTTTAAGTCCTTTTCCAAGGCATTCCCAGTCTCTTCGGAGCATTATCTTTAAGTCCTTTTCCAAGGCATTCCCAGTCTCTTCGGAGCATTATCTTTAAGTCCTTTTCCAAGGCATTCCCAGTCTCTTCGGAGCATTATCTTTAAGTCCTTTTTCAAGGCATTCCCAGTATCTTCGGAGCATTATCTTTAAGTCCTTTTTCAAGGCATTCCCAGTCTCTTTGGAGCATTATCTTTAAGTCTTTTTTCAAGGCATTCCCAGTCTCTTCGGAGCATTATCTTTAAGTCCTTTTCAAGGCATTCCCAGTCTCTTTGGAGCATTAGCTTTAAGTCCTTTTCCAAGGCATTTCCAGTCTCTTCGGAGCATTATCTTTAAGTCATTTTTCAAGGCATTCTCAGTCTCTTCGGAGCATTATCTTTAAGTCCTTTTTCCCAAGGCATTCTCAATCACTTCGGAGCATTAAGCTCAATCGCAGACCACATCAAAAAGATGACCACCTCAGGTACGCGCTTCTTTCCTTTCTTTTCTAAATTTTGGCTCACTTAGACACCTAAGTTCTAAGTTCCCCAAAATTGAGGGCAACTGTAGACACCGGGTCACGAGGCGGTCCAAGATCAGAATTACCCGATGAAGAAAATGATACTTGCCACAAGCAAAGGTGTCAAAAATGATATTTTCCTTGTCGAAAATCTCCTTCGTTACTCTAAAAATTTTAATTCAAAAATTTACTTTTTTACTCTTTTTTATTTATCTATTTATTTTATTTTATTCCCTTTATTTTTATTTTTATTCCTATATTTATTTTTATTTCTATTTTTATTTTTTATTTTTATTTTTTTATTATTATTTTATTCGCGTGCCACTCGCAGGAGCGGCACGCGCCTGCGGGGCAGCGTAAGCCCCCTTGGGGCGTCTCCCTGAAGCGAGGCGCGCGCCTCGCCTGTCTCCACGCGGGGCCATGTTGGCCCTTTGTGCGGTCATTTTCTTTTCTGCGTTCCTGCAATTTTCAGTCTTTTTTTTTTCCATTTCTTTCACTCTTTTGGTGTCTTTGAAAAAATAAAATTAAGAAATTAATTTTTTCTTTTTTCCCATTTTGGAAAGACAGAAAATTAAAAGGACTTTTACCTTCATTTAAGAGGGGAGCTACAATTTTTCACAAAAAGGAAAAAAGAGAGAGTTTCCTCTCAAACCAAAGAGCAGCCTATTTTCAAAAGCAAAAAAAATCTTTGAATCTAAAAGGTTTGATTTTCTCTTCGTTTCATCAAGAACAGTTTGTTCAAGGATCTAATTGAGCAAGGAAAATTAATTTCCTTTGCTCAATCATCCACCACAAATATTTTCTCAAGTTTTTTCCTTATTTAAACTTGGATTTCTTCTTGAATATTTTCTGTTTTTATCACCGAAATTCGACAAGGGAACGGATCAAAACACCGTTTTTTCTCATATCTACAATCTATGAGGGTAAACACTTTGGACCCGTCCTCATTTATTTTTGTATATCATTTATTTGTTGTCAATATTATTCTTTTTCATGTTATTATCATTTATAATTTATTCCTAGCATTTTAATGTGATTTTAGTACCGTTGATGTGTTGTTTATTGTTTTAGTTTGATTTCTTTGTGATTCCTATCGCCATTATTCTCAATTTTATTATTATTATTATTATTATTATTATTATTATTGTTATTATTATTATTATTATTATTATTTATTATTATTATTACTATCAATGTTATTACTATTATTCTTGCTATTTGTGTCCATTGTTGATGTTTGCATTGCTCATTTATTATTAGTATTATTATTATTGTCTTATTATTATCATCATTATCATTATCATTATTTCATGGTTACTGTTACTATCATTTTCATTATTATTGTATTTATTATTATTATTATTGTTACTATCATATTTATCACTATTATCATTTTATTGTTTCCATTAATATTATTGTTATTATCATTATTTGTTATTGTGCCCAACATTATTTCATCTTTATTTGATTAATCTTCAGAACTATCACTAATATTTTTGATGTAACTTTTCTGTCTGAGATTTAATTTGGGTCACGATATATGAGTGTCCACATGACTTTCCGGATGAGTCACGACGCGTGGAGGAACATGTCGAATTGGTGAGACCTTTCTTATTCCCCTTTATGTGTTTGGTGTTTGATTGCAAATAATTATTTTATTATGCACGCGTGAGATAAAAAGTCACAAAAATATTTCTATAATTGAATTGAAATTTTTACTAAAAAATTGGGACCAATGTCCCTCGTTTTTGTAATGCCCCCAACACCCCCATTGGAAGGATGCCGATTGCGCCACGCGCACATATACATATACAAACTCAAATCTAGAGAAAGATAACAAATCCATATATATATAATTATATCATTTTACAAAAGGGATTTGTAAACATTAAACATATACATATACAAAATAATTTTTCTTTTACAAAATTACATTTGCCAAAACCAAAATCCTTATACAAAAACAGCGGAAGACACAAAAGAAACTCTAACATAAGACTTCTAGTGGCCGACCTGCAAATGTCCGACTCCAAAATGAACCTGCCACCTACACGGGAAAAGAGCCCGTGCTAAGCGATAACGCTTAGTGGGGAGGAACAAACAACCATATATGCATGTACAAATAACTACATTAACCATTTAAAAACTTATCTAAACAATTAAACATGTAAACAATGCTTATATAACAACTGAATAGGTGATTAATATTTACTCAAATTAAACACTCGCAATTCAACCATAAGCATCGCAGCATATCATGGCATCTTTCATATACATAATCTTATAACATCAATCCGCATTTACAAGACATATAAAGAAATAACATAACATAAGCACTTCATTTGATATGATTTAACAGCAATACAATCATATTAAACACACAACTCAGTAAAGTACGTGTCATAATGCTAATCATGAATTCATGTACATCTTATCGTGAAAACATGACATTGCACATCTTATTTATTTACAACATATATTAGCCACATATAATAGCCTGACTATACATTAGAGGTGGATATGGTCAATTTGGATACTGATAGAACACAACATCCCAAGCATATGGAGACATGGGTCTCAAAACATCTTTTAATCATGTACACAAGAAAGTTTACCGGAGACCGAAGCCTCAAATCATATGAAATGACCCAAATGGGGCCGCGTATAATGTATAACATATAGCAACTACACACACACACTGACCTCGATAAGCGCTTACCTATCCACAACTATGACCGTACAGGCTCAAAACCATAACTCATGTGTACTCTAGTATTATTATCATGTAACAAAAGACAACTCAAGTATAATCACATTATGCATGTATACGTATATGTATTGGTCAAAAATTCTGAGATATATAAATCTTATACATTTAAACCCTATATAAGATGATTAATCGTGTACATATAACTTGATGTAAAGAATCTATAACTTTACACATGCATAAGCAAAATCATGTTATAACCTTATCATAACAAACCAAGTAAAAGATTTGACTAACAAATCTCATTTACTAGTTAATAATACACAAATAAAGGTTAAAAACCTAAATTGACAGAAAAAAGAGCGAAAAAGATACACGTGACATTTTACCAAAAATGGGAGGCAGTAGCTGTAACACCCCCACCGCCGCCCCCGTTGGAAGGGCGTCGGCGGACGCGCTACCCAACGCTCACTCACAACATACATACATGCACTAAGCAGAAGCACTCACTAAGAATAATAATATTAAGGGCAGAACATATATCTCATATAATCAAAATATAGAGTTATATACAATATCCAAAATATTAAATCATAAATCCTTTACAAAAATAATACATAATCCTTATACAAAAAGAATTACAGGAGGAGACAAAAATAACTAATTCTACTCCTATGTGGCCGACTTGCAGATGCGCGACATGAGCAAACTTCCAAAATCCTGTCACCTACACGGGACAAGAACCCGTGCTAAGCGATAACGCTTAGTGGGGAGGAACAAAACACCACAGAACACTACAAAACTAACATGCATTAACATACAAAATTCACTAAATACCAGAGGATAGAAATATATGCACAAATTAAGAGTCACTATATGAAATCAGAATTGAAACAGAAAGCATGAGGCAACAATCATAATCAGAATCACGTGATAATCAAAACAATTCACTACAATGAATACCTGACACTCACACAATAGCCTGAATTTCACTGGTTGGGGATACGGGAACACGGCACGGGAGACCGAAGCCTCAAAAATAGTTTTATTACCTGAAGGTAGCGCTGGAGACTAGAGTCTCCAAACATTTTATCACTACACGGAAATTGACCATCTCGGAGGTCGACCGCTTCGCCCAAACGGGGCGGACACGGGCAGCTGGACTCACAAACCCTTTCTTAAGCATGCTTAATTATCCTTTACCTTGACACTTCAAGCTTGACAACTCACACTCAATCACAACACTTACTACATAAGACTCAGATCAAAATCCCAACATCACATTAATTCACTACAACGACACGAGTATATAAAGGTCAACAAGACATAAACTTGATCATGTACCATGCAATAGTGAGAAACCGTGCAAAGTGGAACACAAGAGTCACATTCAGAAAATAGGGCAGGCAGGAAGGGCCTCTGTCACGATCGAGACGGTGTCGTGCTCGCGACAGAGCACGGGGTACCTCCTCGCGAGCTCGCGCCAGAAGGCATGCCCGCGACGAAGCACGTAAGGCACTCACACAAAACCGAGCTTTGTCACGCTCACGACATCGTCGCGGTCGCGACAGAGACTAGTTCCTCCCTCGTGACAGAGGGCTCCTTAAGAACAAAGGACCAAATTCGCACTTTGTCGCGCTCGCGACAGCGTCGCAAAAGAGCCCAGATTTGTCCAGAATCTGTACTTTCCCGCACTCATTCCCGCTCAAACCTCCAAACACTCATTCAATCATGCACAAACACTTACCTCAAGCCTCTAATACATCCTCGCAACATTCTCAAAGCCACATAAACACATTTTACACAATAATCAAACATCAATTTATCATGAATGCCAACGAAACTAATTCAAAATTTAGTTTACATAACATGCTCACGTTTTCCAAAAACACATGTCATCCTCACTATATCACTAACTTCTCACTCACATTCAATACACGATGCACACATACATTTACCCAACCTAAACACTCAAAACATCAAGAAATTGCAAACACGAATACACATTCAATCCAAATGAGAACTAGGGCATAACTCAAACTCATCACAACAAAGAACAAACTCCCAAACACACACACTCAAAAACACAGCTCCTAAACCTGGAAATTGCAGCTTCACACCGGGCCCCTCACGATCCCACCTTATCCTCGCCCTTGCTCTTTCTTCTCTCTTCCGATTCTTGCAAAAAACCCAATCAAAACACACTTAAATCAAACCCAAAAGTTCTTCCAAACCAGAAAATAAAGAACAAGAAGGAGATGAGGAAACCCAACTCAAATCCAAGCACTTACCTTCAAGAACTCAGCTCAAAAACTCAGAAATCCCACTCAAAGCTCATGGATAACACAAGAGAGAGGAGATGAAAATAGAAAATGGGAGCAAGAGAGAGAGAGGGGACGGGAAAACAAAGAAGAAGAAAGAAGGGGCAGCTTCCATGAGAAGGTTCACAAAAATCTGCCTTCCCCTTACCTCTCTCCTACTTTTCCATTTAATGTTCACCTACCCTTGCCCACTTGTCACAATCCTAGAGAACCAAACAATCCACTTCGACTTATTCCCTCTTGGCACCATACACAAAACACACACAACCATCTCTTATATAAATATTTCCAAGGCACCAAACTTAACTCACACCATAAAATTTCTAATAAACCACTTACATCCAAGGCACCATACACACATGAACCACACAATAAAAATCCCTTAACCCACTTACATCCTAACACCATACACTACAAGCACACATTATAATTTATCCTCTTCACTTAATTAATTCTTTGCTAATAAAATCCTTATTATCCAATTTTCCTCTTACTCAAATTATTGAAATGCCCTTAATTTACCGACTTACCATGCAAATTCCGACCAGGCCCTTTTTGGGTTGTTACAATCACTCCCCCTTAAGAAATTTCGTCTTCGAAATTTCCCCGCTATCCGAAAATCCAACAACCCAAATACAACCCGAAACTCAAAACCGAACTTAACAAAAGCTATTAACACAACTTACTAGAAGGTCCTGCTCAATCCGCTGCATCCTCTCCTAGCATCGCATAAACTCGCGGGCGTGCATACACTTCTTCAGTTAGTGGCTTTTGTACTGTTTTTGACGGCGCTTGCGAAAGACGTCCACTGCCTCTTCCACTTTGATTTCCTCTCGCTCTCTGACCACTTGCTCTATTATCGGGTTGACCCTGAAGCTCTCTTCGATCCGGGTAGTTAGCTACCATATGCTCTTGACTGCCACATTTGAAACATGCTCCAGAAATCCTTCTGCACTCGCCCCAATGGCGCTTCTGACAATGCTCACACTCCGGGATCATACTTCCCTTGCTAGAAGGTGGCGCTACACTACTGACTTCCGAATGTACCGGAACCGAACCCTTCACGCCTTGGCCACTCGGGACACCTCTCAACTTCTTACCACTTCCAATCCCACCATCTAGTGCTTTCCTCTTGTTCTCGATTCTCTGTTTGATCAATTCGGATTCCTCCAACTTGATTGCCGCTGCCACAAGCTGATAATACCCCACTGGTTGCATGACTGACATCGCCGACAAGGGACCTCTGATCACCTCACGCAATCCCTCTTGAAAGTGTCTACATCTAAACTCATCTGTCAACAACTTCTCAGGCACATACTTACTCAACTAGCTGAATTCCTTCTTGTAATCACTTACGGTCATACCCCGTTGCTTTAGACTGATGAACTCTCTCCACTTGGCTTCCCGATATGCCTTCGTCACATACTTCTGCTCAAATGCTTGCTTAAAGAATTCCCAAGTCAACTCGACTGGTCGTTGTGGATTTCGTATCACAAGTTCCCACCAATCGTACGCTGATCCTTGTAACAACAACACTGCGCAAAGCACCCTCTGATCTCCTGGACATCTAATCTCATGCAAAATCCGGCCTACCCTCTTAAGCCAAAACTCGGCCACATCAGATTGATCTAAAGCAGTCCCATGAAAGTCTTCTACTCCTCTCTTTTTAATAACTCGGTCGGAGCTTTAGGAGCAGTTAACCTCTCTACCAACTGAAGTAAACCTTTCACTAGGACCGGATTCTCATGACCAAAACCCATACCAGGAACCTCTTCTTGCTGACCCTGAGGAGCAGGTTGCCCACCTCTCACTACACTCGCACTACCAGCTGTCTCACCCACGTTCTCACTTGGATCAGACTCCATCTAGACACTACACAAGACAAGACACATCTGAATTAGGCCACGACACAAAACCGACTCGCATGCAAAGACTCGACACATAACAAACAGAGGCAACCAGAATTGCCTAAACCGGCGCTCTGATACCACAAACTGTAACACCCCCACCGCCGCCCCCGTTGGAAGGGCGCCGGTGGACGCGCTACCCAACGCTCACTCACAACATACATACATACATACATGCACTAAGTGAAAGCATTCACTAAGAATAATAATATTAAGGGCAGAACATATATCTCATATAATCAAAATATAGAGTTATATACAATATCCAAAATATTACATCATAAATCCTTTACAAAAATAATACATAATCCATATACAAAAAGAATTATAGGAGGAGACAAAAATAACTAATTCTACTCCTATGTGGCCGACTTGCAGATGCGCGACACGAGCAAACTTCTAAAATTCTGTCACCTACACGGGACAAGAACCCGTGCTAAGTGATAACGCTTAGTGGGGAGGAACAAAACACCACAGAACACTATACAAAACTAACATGCATTAACATACAGAATTCACTAAATACCAGAGGACAGAAATATATGCACAGATCAAGAGTCACTATATGAAATCAAAATTGAAATAGAAAGCATGAGGCAACAATCATAATCAGAATCATGCGATAATCAAAATAATTCACTACAACGAATACCTGACACTCACACAATAGCCTGAATTTCACTGGTGGAGGATACGGGAACACGGCACGGGAGACCGAAGCCTCAAAAATAGTTTTATTACCCGAAGGTAGCGCGGGAGACCGGAGTCTCAAAACATTTTATCACTACACGAAAATTGACCATCTCGGAGGTCAACCGCTTCGCCCAAACGGGGCGGACACGGGCAGCTGCACTCACAAACCCCTTCTTAAGCATGCTTAATTATCCTTTACCTTGACACTTCAGGCTTGATAACTCACACTCAATCACAACACTTACTACATAAAACTTAGATCAAAATCCCAACATCACATTAATTCACTACAATGACACGAGTATAAAAAGGTCAATAAGACATAAACTTGATCATATACCATGCAATAGTGATAAACCGTGCAAAGTGGAACACAAGAGTCACAGTCAGAAAACAGGGCAGGCAGGAAGGGCCTCTGTCGCGATCGCGACGGTGTCGCACTTACGACAGAGCACGGGGTACCTCCTCGCGAGCTTGTGCCAGAAGGCATGCTCGCGATGAAGCACGCAAGGCACTCACACAAAATCGAGCTCTGTCGCGCTCGCGACAGATACCAGTTCCTCCCTCCTCGCGCGCACGCTCGGCAGCATGCTCGTGTAGAGGATTCGGCCATCGAGCTCTCTGTCGCGCTCGCGACAGAGGGCTCCTTAAGAACAAAGGACCAAATCCGCACTCTGTCGTGCTCACGACAGAGCCCAGATTTGCCCAGAAGCTGCACTTTTCCGCACTCATTCCCACTCAAACCTCCAAACACTCATTCAATCATGCACAAACACTTACCTCAAGCCTCTAATACATCCTCGCAACATTCTCAAAGCCACATAAACACATTTTACGCAATAATCAAACATCAATTTATCATGAATGCCAATGAAACTAATTCAAAATTTAGTTCACATAACATGCTCATGTTTTCCAAAAACACATGTCATCCTCACTATATCACTAACTTCTCACTCACATTCAATACACGATGCACACATGCATTTACCCAACCTAAACACTCAAAACATCAAGAAATTGCAGACACGAATACACATTCAATCCAAATGAGAACTAGGGCAAAACTCAAACTCATCACAACAAAGAACAAACTCCCAAACACACACGCTCAAAAACACTAGCGGATTCAACAGATATTTCCTGATGCTGTCAAAGGCTTTCTAGCAATCTTCATTCCAGACCATAGGCTAATTCTTTCTGAGCAGCTTAAAAATGGGCTCGCATATCGAAGTGAGCTTGGCAATGAATCGGCTGACATACAGCAGCTTGCCCAGGAAGCTCCTTACATCCTTCTCCTTTTGCGGCACGAGCATGTCTCTGATGGCCTTTACCTTGTCCGGGTCAATTTCTATTCCCCTCTAGATGACGACATGTCCCAACAGTTTCCCTGAGGTTACTCCGAAGATACACTTCTTGGGGTTAAGTCGCAGATTGTATTTATCAATCCTGGTGAAGAACTTCTCTAGAGCTTCGAAATGGCCCTCTTGGGTGGCTGACTTGACCATCATGTCATCGACATACACCTCCACCTCCTTGTGGATCAAGTCACTTAGAATCTTGGTCGCCATCCTCTGGTATGTGGCCCCTGCATTTTTCAGGCCAAAAGGCATAACTCGGTAGGCATAGGTCCCCCACTCTGTGATGAAAGCGGTCTTAACCCGGTCAGCTATCTTGTTTAGGATCTGGTTGTAGCCCACATATCCATCCCCAAAGCTGTACATCTCACAGTTGGCGGCACTGTCTATCAACACATCAATGTGGGGTAGTGGAAAATCATCTTTAGGACAGGCCTTGTTCAGATCTCGATAATCCACACATACCCTGACCTTCCCATTTTTCTTCGCTACAGGGACTACGTTTGCCAACCATGTAGGATACTGCACTTCAACTAGGAACTTGGCCTCAATCTGCTGCCGAATTTCCTCCTTGACCTTGTCTGCCCATTCTGGCCTGAGCCTTCTCAACTTCTGTTTTACAGGCTTATAGTCTGGATAAGTCGGGATAGCATGTTCTGCTACATTTCGATCGATCCCTAGCATGTCTTCATAGGTCAAGGCAAAGACTTTTTCATATTTTCTTATTATTCTCTCGAATTTTTCTCTCTCATCAGGAGTTATTTTTTATGCTATTAGAATTTCCTTCAGATTTTTCGAGGTTCCAAGATTAAAAGGCGTTGTATCAGTGGAATCAATATCAAAAATTGATGGAATATGATCATGTTCATGCATGTTGAAATTATGGGAAACATCACACAAGTAAGAGAAATCATTTGCCTTGTTAATAATATTATAATTGTCATTTACATCATAAAAAAGTTATGGAATAAAAAGACAATCTAAGCTAGAGTCTTCTTCTGCCTCCCTAGAGGTTGATACTGCTGCAGCTTGCTCATCGACTTCTTGATTCAGCAGAGGCCCTTCAGTTACGTCTGAGGAAATCTTTAAATCCCCAATTTTCGGTTCTGGCTCCCCTATTTTTCCCTTCCCTTTCAGCCTGTTAGCTAGCATCTTCTTGGTGACAACCTCTTCGGACTCACCTCTGTCCCAAGCAATGCTCTGAGTCATGACCTCTTCATCCCAAAAGTTCTCAGCGGTCTTGATAACCCCGACATCCCAGTCAAATACATCATTGAAGATCTCAAATCCGAGGACAATCCTCCCATTTACCCACTGCGGCTCGTCTTCACCAGTATAAGCGCATACTGAGGATGCTGGTACAAAGCTTTCTGAAATGTGAGGGATCTTATCTTTTGTCTTCTTCTTGCCAAAACCGCCTCTGTACCCCAGACCCTTCCGGTTCTTCTGACCTTGAGTGGTGATCGCAGTATGCAGCCACTGAGAGTTTCTACCCAAACCAGCCCCCAGGGAGATAGTACATCTTCTTCATCATGTTAACTACTGCCGGGTTATCCACTAGTCCGTGCTCTTCTCTTATCATTGACACGTGGAAGCCACTAAATGGCTGATTAGCAATTTCAAGGGCCGGCACCTGATTCTCCCTGGCTGCCTTAATAGTTACCACCTCCCCTTCATGTGGGAACTTTATCATCTGATGCAGCGTGGATGGTACTCCTCCTAGTCTGTGAAACCAAGGCCTCCTGAGTAGGGCTGAGAAATTAGCTAGAATGGGCAGAACCACAAACTCTACTTCTGCCTCAACGGGTCCCATTTTGACCAGGGTTTTGAATGTTCCTGAGGCTTGTCTTCTTGAATTATCATAGGCTGTAATCGTCAAATCTGATTCACTGAGCATATCCTCACTCAATCCAAAAGCCTGAAGCGATATCAGAGGGCAAACATTGATAGAAGATCCATCATCTAACATAACGCAAGCGGTGTGCTTGTCGTTAATCTGTGCTTTGATATACAGGGGTCGGTTATGATAGCGGCCTTCGACTGGCAGGTCGGCATCGAAAAAAACCAATCTCTCCTCCGATCCTCCTTTAACTAGACCCAAAAGCTCTGATGGGGAAATTGTGGTCCCGATAGTGGACTCAGTCAAGGCCTCTACCACTTTCTGCCTGTGAGAAGGGGACTGTCTTAAGAGGTCCCAGATGGATATTTGAGCCGCGGTCTTTTTCAACTGCTTAACAATCTGGTTCTCCTCTGGCTCCTTTTTCGTCGATGGCTGCGCTGGTTCCGGTACTCTTGTAATCTCAGGGACCACTCTCCCACTTTCTTGTCACAGCCCCTACCACTTCTTCATCCTCATCAGATCTCCACAGATCTAAGCTCGGCTCTCCTTCCTCTTCGGCCTCTTCACCGCTCTCACTGCTCGACCAACAATCAATGGTCACTACAACTGCTTTTCCTTCTCTATCCTCAGAACAACCAACAGCAATACTCTTGCTCCCATACAAGTCTTGCAGTACATACCACTCTGGCAAGCTGGATCCGATCATAAAAATTGGTGGCGGCACGACATTGTAGTTAGGCTTCTTTTTTTCCTCACTCCACTCGGAGTCAGTGATTTGTTTGCTATCGATCAAATCCTGAATAGAGTGTCTCAGCGCCCTACAATTGTCTGTTAAATGGCCCGTGTGCTGATGAAATGCACAGTATTCATTATCCTTGTGACCTGGCATCCCATACGTTTTAGCTGGCCTAGGAGCCAAAGGTTGCAACTTTCCTTCCTTCATTAAGCGCCTCAAAACCCAAGATAAGGGTTTCCCTAAGTTTGAAAACTTCCTCGGGGTAGTTGGGTCAGTAGCTGACACCTCAACCGTTCTTCTGGTGCTACCACTGGGGCCAGTTGGCCTACTGGTTCCCTGACCGGTATTAGCCCTTTTTGCAAAACTATCATCGATAGCTTTTCGGGTCAAAAATTGTCCCTCTGCCTTAATGGCTATGTCTTTTAGAGATTCCCAATCCTTCAGCCCTTTCATCTTCAGAACATCCTTCAAATATGGGCTTGCATTCTTGATAAATAGATGGATCTGGTCTTGGGTGTCTGGCTTTCTTCGCATTTCCATTACCCTGTTCCGCCAGCGGGTGAGATAGTGGTGAAAAGATTCCCCGGTCTTCTGCTGGAGTAATTCAAGGTCCTTAAGAGTCACCTCCATCCTGGTGTTGCAATCATATTGCCTCAAGAACTCCTCTGTGAGTAGATCCCAATCTTCCTTAGTTCGACGATTGAGGCTATGATACCAGTCGATAGCAGGGCCAGGCAGACTCAAACAAAAGTACTCCACTTTTTGCCTCTTAGACAAAGTGGTCCCTTTTATGACTAGAGAGTACTGCTTCACATGGGCAGTCGGGTCAGAGGTACCGTCAAATTTTGGCACATCATGCATCTTAAAATTGTAAGGAATCGGGTCTTCTCCCTCTAGCTCTTTGTCCTCCGGGTTCATCCCCTGACCTCTACTCAGCATACGAGCCATGGCTTCAAACCTCTCTTCCATCTTCTTCAGAATGGACTCATCAGTTTGGGGTACCTTCCCTCTCTCAGATACAGAAATCATTTTGTCATCTTCGTCATCCCTGTCATCATCTATCCTCAGCACTGGTCTTCTTCTCTGACCTCTCGAAGCTACTGACCTCAGCTCTATTGGTGGTGGCCGAATAGGCTCTTCTTGCCTCTCAGCTCTTTCCTCTTCTCGCTCATTTTGTCTCATGGGAGGAGGAGGTGGTGGTGGATTCTGCGGAGCATTCTGTTGTGCCAAAGCAGTAACATGTTCATTATTCTGCCCTCAAACTCTTCAAACCATCGGCCCACTTCTTCTGCAATTATGGCCCTGGTGGCATCATTTCCCCTAGGTGAGTTTGACATCTCAGATACGGTACAGCTGACTTCCGATAAGATCTCTAGAAGGCCTTCTCTATCGGGCAGTTCAGATGCAGGAACTCGGATCAACCGTCCGGTTAGCGATCTAGTTCATCTGGGCAGATCTATGATGGCTTCAGGGATAAGGCATTAGATGTGATGCATGGAATGCAGATGCAATGTGTGGTCGTGATATGCAACAGCCACAAAACATAAACAAGAAGGTAGGTCCTTCCACCCTTATTTCTCCCACACACGTGGTCGTGCGGTCTCTTTCCTAGGTGGGATTAGCCCAAGGGTCAACGGGGGATCCAGTGGACACATATGGTGCACGGCAAAAAATCGGCAGCATGACACTCCTATGCTAATGTACAAGCGAATGGATAATGATCATCATGTATATAGACATTCCAAAGATTTCGACATGGCCCTGCCGGGGCATGAAAGCCTTTGGCTAGGTTACCAAGCAAGACATCTGGACTCATCCAATACATAAGGATCCATACAGCGAGCATGGAATTACGGTTCATATCACCTATGGAAAGTAGCTACGGCTATTACATGAGCTTTAGATAAGGGAGATGTTACTTTAGGGCTACCCAAGCATGATCCCTGCCGACAGGTCTAGCTCATTACGAGCATAACGACCGATCGGGTCATCATTTGATATACCACGATGGTACGAGGCTTGGGCTGGTGATTATCCTTAACACTTCCCCACATTGAGTGAACGTAGGGTTGTGCTTCAAGAATGCACCGAGGCTAAGAAGGGACCAATCTAGCATATTCTAAGGCTCTAATGAGATGTAATACAAATTTGAGAGAGAGCGAATTTATAAACCAAAACTTAATGGTAAATTTTAATCAAGGTATTTTCAAATCAAAGTCTCGAACAAGTCCCCAGTGGAGTCACCACTATGACGCGCGCCGGACCCCGAGGCCGCCCCTCTGACCGCCCGCTTGAGAGCGATCGGGCAATTGAGGATCCGATGGCAACATGTAAAGATATTTACAAGTGCGTCTATTTTGGGCAACAAGGAGGTTTCATGGGGTCGCCACCTAATAGAACATTGGGAAAGTTTCTCTCGCCTCGTAGAGCCTAAGACTGCGCTTGCCAACCGGAGGGGTCTTGGAGGGCAAACCTCTCGCCCTAAGGAGCCTAGGATTAACGTCAAAGTACCATGGCACAAGAGGTGTCTTGGAGGTCATAGCTCCAATGAGTGATCGGATAGACCTCTCGCCTCTTTGAGCCCGAAGACTAGAGATGGGTTCGGGACTTCTCATCTATTTCTACCTTGATTATTTTATGATCAAATTTTAATTTTCATTAATTTGCTCTCTCTCCACGCGATGCAATTGAATCAAAGCGCAATTATTCACGTTTGGAAAGCGGTAGACGAATGAGTAAATAATGAAAGCGATAAATTACAATAACACAAGGAGCGAAATACAACTCCCTTTTATAAATGTGCAATGTATACACAAATCGAGGCATTGCTGATTTTGGGGACTCTGGTCCTCGCATGCATCATTATTAAAATGGATATTTTTATTATGATGATTTTATTGGATAAAGAATAGGACATTGGGTCCTTGATTTCATGAAGCATTCAGTTTATTAAGTATAAAACATTTGGCCGATTTTTACGTTAGCGAGGAATACAACAATTTTGTCATATATAGGATAAACAATAAATATATGCATGAAATATAAAAGATAGGAAGATAGGGAACTAAACCAGGCAAACTTCCCAAATGTGGGGGAACTCCCTCAAGCTCTACCAAGTCCAAGAAATAAGGATATGCTCTCACAAAACAAGCTAAAAGGATGTTAAAAATACAGAAAAAATTATAAAGATACATGAAAATTTGAGTGAGCAAAAAGAAAAAGAGGAAAAGATTTGGAAATGTGGGACAGAATCCACAGACGGGCTATGCTGAATGACCGACGGGCGTCGGTTAAGGTGACCAACACACCCGTCACTCACTCGAAAGAAGCCGTCTGTGAGGGTGACCGACGGGTTATGCTTAAAAATGACAGACGGGCGTCGGTCATAGCAGATGACCCGTCGGTCACCTCTGTCCCAGAAAAATAGAAGCTTTTCAAGAATCAAAAAGACGAATCTTACACAAATTCAAGAAAAATGGTAACAAGAAATGAAAATAAGGACAAAACAAATGTAATATCGAAAATGAAAGTAAAAAAAAAGGACAGAAAAGGGCCCAGAATATTTACCCTCAGAACAACCTTTTGGTTGGATTACTTGTTGTTGTATGGCTTCCCGCACACTCCACGAAAAAATAAGATAAAAATCAAGAATGAGGAAAATAGGTTGTTTCCTTCTTGATTTTTCTAAAAAACTGAATTTTTGGAATCAAAACCTTAGGAAAAACCAATTAAATTTAGCTCCTTTTAATGGTTTGATTCTTGAATCGATTAAATCCTTTTTAGAAATGTGTTTGTTGGAAGAGAGAGAAAACATGCGTGAATTTTAGCAGAGTTTCCCTTAGTTTTGCAAATTTTTCCAACCCTTTTTATGAGAAAATTCAAAGCTTTTATAGGCCAGGCATGACCGACGGGTGTCTGTGGTGGCGACGGGCGTCGGAAGAATCCTACTGACACAAGGATTCATCCGACAGCCCTGCCACTTTGATCGATGGGCGTCGGAAGAATCCTACTGACACAAGGATTCATCCGACGGCCCTGCCACTTTGACCGACGGGCGTCGAAAGAATCCTTCTGACATAAGGATTCATCCGATGATCCTGCCAACCAACGGGCTGGGCCCTGACCGACGGGCTGACCATCCGTCGAGGAAAACAAACTTTTTTGGACTTTAAAAACTTCCCGTTTTCTCCCCTTCTGCCTACAAAACGTAAAAAGACTCGTTTCTCGTGAAGCATGGGATTAAAACCTCCGAATCCAAACCGTTTGTATAGGCTCGGATGCCGATTTCATCATAGGGTAATCTCTGATCCGGACCGCTCCGGGACACGGTGCTTATAGGAGCATTATCCAGCTAACTGTCCTAAGGATTATGAGGTGATAGGAAATCAGTAGGAAGCCAGCAAAGGTGAATCTAATTTGCCTCCGGTTAACCGAGGAAGAGGTAGAGGACGTAGTAGAGGTGGCCAGTCCATAGGTGGTATAGTGTTAGAAACTATTGTTCGACCTCTAATAGCACTAGCATGAGCATATGCGATGAAGGCTCGTGAGGAGCAGGATGCACCAGAGGTCATAATTGGAACATTTATACTCTTTGATATAGAAATATTTGCATTGATTGACCCTGGGTCTATGCATTCTTATGTGTGTTCTAAGAAATTATGTGCTAAGATGTCTGCTGTTGATCTTTTAGATTATGATATATGTGTGACTAACCCATTAGAGAGTGGTGTAAATGTGAACAAAGTATATAGAGAATGTCCTTTAATGGTTCAAGGTCAAGTGTTCCCTGTAGATTTGATTGAGTTGCCTTTTGATGAATTTGATTTAATTTTAGGTACGGATTTGTTGAGTAAGTACTGTGACGCGCGCCGGACCCGCGGCTGCCCCTTTGACCGCCCACTCGAGGGTGATCGGGCATTTGAGGTCCGTTGACAACTTGCAATGAATTACAAGTGCGTCTATTTTGGGCAACAAGGAGGTTTCATGGAGTCGCCACCCAATAAAACATTGGGAAAGTCTCTCTCGTCTCGGAGAGCCTAAGACAACGCTTTTATCCATTTTGGGCAAGCCAAAAAGGGGTCTTGGAGGGTGAAACTCTCTCCCTTGGAGCCTAGGATTTGTTAAGTCATGGAGCGTAAGAAGGGTCTTAGAGGTCTTACTCCAATGAGTGATCGGATAAACCTCTCGCTTCTTTGAGCCCAAAGACAACACTTTTATCCTTTTTGGGCAAGCCAAAGGGGTCTTGGACGAAGAACCTCTCTCTCTTGGAGCCAAGGATTTGTTAAGTCTTAGAGCATAAGAAGGGTCTTGGAAGTCCTACTCCAATGAGTGATTGGATAGACCTCTCACCTCTTTGAGCCCAAAGACCAGAGATGGGTTCAGGACTTCTCATCTATTCATACCTTGATTAATTTTACAATTTGGTTTTGAGTTTATTAGTTCGCTCTCTCTCCACACGATGCAATTCTGATTAAAGCGCAAATAATCACATTGAAAGCTATAAATAAAAACATTGAGAATAACATCAAAGATAAATTACAATAATACTAGGAGCGGAATACAACTCCCATTTAAAAGGATGCGAACATACATAAAACCGGGGAATTTATTAACTATGAGGACTTTGTTCCCCTGTAAGCACCGTGTCTCGGAGCGGTCCGGATTAGAGGTTACCCTATGATGAAATCAGTGTCCGAGCCTGTATAAGGGGCTGGATTTGGAGGTTTTAGTCCCACGTTCCACGAGAAATGAGGTTTTTTTTATCATTCCCGGGCAGAGGGGGATAAAACAAAGGTTTTTCGAGTCAAAAGGATTTTTGCCCTCCACAGACGGCCAGCCCGTCTATGAAGTCAGCCCGTCGCTTCGAGTCACCGACGGCTTGTGGTATTTTCCGACGCCCGTCGAAAAGTCACCGCCCCTGTCAGAATGCCGCCTGGTTTCTCGGAACACGCAACCGCTCTGATGCCCGTCGGTGGATGTGGCAGGGCTGTCGGATGAATCCTTGTGTCAAAAGGATTCTTCCGATGCCCGCCCCTATACACCGACGCCCGTCGGTCGTCTCTGGCTATATAAGTTCCGGATTTTCACTTGAAAAGGGTTGGAAAAATTTTCAAAGGAGGAAACTCTGCCCAATTTCAAGCAAATTTTCTCTCTCTTCCAACAAAACACATTTACAAAAGAAATCTATCTGATCAAGGGTCAAATCAATCAAAAGGAACTAAAACTAATTAGTTTTCTTTAGATTTTGACTCCAAAATCGATCTTTTGAAGGGTTAAAGAAGAAATAGTTCATTTTCTCTCTTTGATCCTTCATCTTTGGCTTCTCGGGGAACGCGCGAGGCTCTAATCACCACGAAAATCTCACCCAAAGCGATTATTTGAGGGTAAATATTCCGGATTCTTCCTCCATTTCATCTCATATTTATTTCATTTTGTGGAATTTTTTGATATCTGTCATTATTTTTTCTTTTATCTTGACTCTCTTATCTCCCTTTTGGATAAAATCCACTTTTTTTGACTTTGAAAAGGTCCTTTTTTTTCTCTCTATTCTGTTTTTTCGAAGACAGTGGTGACCAACGGGTCATCTTTATCACCGACGCCCGTCGGTCACCCACCTACAGATACCCCTCCTTAAGTGACAGACGGACATGTCGGTTACCTTAACCGACACCCGTCGGTCAGCTAAGGAAGGCCGTCGGTGGGTTCTGTCTCCATCTTTTTAAGTCGTTTTTCATCTCTTTCAAGTCTCCTTGACTTCTTATATGTTAATTTTATGTATATTAACATCTCTTAACTTTCTATGAGTGTATATTATTTCTCTTGGACTATCCCGAGTTGGAGCGGCTGCCTACCATATTTGGAGGACTTCATCCGGTTTAGTTTCCTAATCTTCCCAAGTATTTCCTTCATTTGTTTATTTATTGATCATTTTATATGTATGGATGTACTCCTTTCATATCCCGTTGATGTATAAAAATGACTCAATGTTTTATACTTAAATAAAATGAGGTTTTATGTAAAATGCAAAAGGGTCCAAAGCCCCATTTTTATCTAATAAAGATCATCACAAATAAAAATCCCCAATTTTAATAATGGTGCATGTGAGGACCAAAGTCCTCAAAATAAACAATGCCCCGATTTATGCATGATTCGCATATTTACGAAAGGGAGTTGTATTCTGCTCCTTGTATTATTGTAATCTATTGCTTTCATTATCTATTTGATCATTTATCGCTTTCAAGATGTGAATAAATGCGCCTTTTAATCAACTGCATAGTGTGGAGAGGGAGCAGAATTAATGACAATTAAAATTTAATCATAAAATAATTGAGGTAGAAATAGATGAGAAATCCCGAACCTAGCTCTGGTCTTTGGACTCGAGAGGTTAGAGGTTATCCTCCAAAATACTTCTTGGGTCACGAGGCTTTAGCGCTAATCCTAGGCTCTTTAGGGTGAGAAGTTCACCTTCTATGACCCCTCTGGCTGGCCCAAAATGGATACCAAGCGCAGTCTTAGGCTCTCCGAGGCGAGAGTAACTTTCCCAATGTTCTATTGGGTGGCGACTCCATGATACCTCCTTGTTGCCCAACATAGACGCACTTGCGATTTATCGCAAGCTGTCAACGGACCCACAAATGCCCCGATTGCCCACGTGCGGGTGGTCCGAACGGGCGGCTGCGGGGATCCGGCGCGCGTCACAGTGGCGACTCCACTGGGGACGTTTATGGTTCGAGATTTCGATTCGAAAATACCTCTTTTAACATTTATGATTAAATTAGGCATGAATTCACTTTCTCTTAATTTTGCATTTGCATATGATTAGAGCCTTAGAATACGCTAGTTTGGTCCCTCTTTTAGCTCCGGTGCGTTCCTGAAGCACCTCCTCATTTTCACTCAATTTGGGGAAGTGTTAAGGATAATCACCAGCCCAAGCCGCGTACCTCAATGGTATATCAAAATGGTGACCCGATCGGTCATTACGCTCGTGATGAGCTAGACCCGTCGGCAGGGATCATGCTTGGGTAGCCTTAAAGCAACATCTCCCTTGTCCAAAGTTCATGTAATGGATGTAGTTACTTTCCACAGGTGAAATGAACCCTAATTCCATGCTTGCTGTATGGATCTACATGTATTGGGTGAGTCCAGATGTCTCGCTTGGTAACCTAGCCAAAGGCTATCATGCCCCGGTAGGGCCATGTCGAAATTTATTGAACGTCCAAATACGTGACGATCATTATCCATCCGCTTGTACATTAGCATAGGAGTGTCATGCTGCCGGTTTTTCGCCGCGCACCATGCACGCCCATTGGGCCCCTTGTTGACCCTTGGGCTAATCCCACCTAGGAAAGAGACTGCACGACCACGTGTGTGGGAGAAATAAGGGCGGAAGGGCCTACTTGCTTGCTTGTGCTCTGTAAGTGTTGCATATCACGACCATGCATTATACCAGCATTTCATGCATCATGCCTAATTTTTTGTCCCTGCAGCCATCATAGATCTGCCCAGGTGGACTAGATCACCAACCGGACGACTGATCCGAGTTCCTACTCCCGAACTGTCAGATAGAGAGGGTCTACCAGAAGTCTTATCAGAAATCAGTGGTACAGTATCTCAGATAGCAAACTCGCCTAGGGGGGAAGATGCCACCAGGGCCATGATTGCGGATGAAGTGGGCCGCCATTTTGAGGATTTCAAGGGTAGGATGATGAATATGTTGGCCACCTTCGTACAGCAGAATGCTCCACAGAATCCTCCTCCTCCTCCAGTGAGACAGAATGAGCCTGAGGAAGAAAGGGTTGAAAGGCGAGAAGAGCCCGTTAGGCCGCCCCCAGTAGAGTTAAGATCAGTGGCCTCAGGAGATCAAAGAAGAAGGCCTGTGCTAAGAATTGATGACGATAGAGATATCGAGGATGATAGGGTGAGCATGGTATCTGAGAAGGGGAAGGCGCCTCAAGCTGATGACTTTATTCTGAAGAAAATGGAAGTGAGGTTTGAGGCTATGGCTCGTATGATAAGCAGAGCTCATGGGATGAATCCGGAGGATAGGGAGTTGGATGGAGAGGACCCGATCCCTTATAACTTCAAAATGCCGGATGTGCCGAAGTTTGATGGTACTTCTGTCCCGACCGCACATGTGAAGCAATATTCTCTGGTCATGAAAGGGACCACGTTATCCAAGAAGAAGAAAGTAGAATACTTTTGTCTGAGTCTAGCCTCTCATGCCATTGACTGGTATCATGGCCTTGACCGCCGCACTAAAGAAAGATTGGGATCTGCTCACTGAAGAGTTTTTGAAGCAATATGACTGTAATACCAGAATGGAGGTGACTCTGAAAGATCTTGAGCTACTTCAGCAGAAGACCGGGGAGTCTTTCCATGATTATCTTACCAGATGGCGGAACCGAGTAATGGAGATGCGCCGAAAGCCTGACACCCCGGATCAGATTCGTCTATTCATTAAGAACGCAAGCCCGTACTTGAAGGAGGGATTGAGGATGAAGGGGTTAAAGGACTAGGAATCTCTCAAAGATATAGCCATCGAAGCAGAGGGAGAATTCTTGGTTCGAAAAGCTAACAATGACAATTTCGCCAAGAGGGCTAGCCCCGGTCAAGGAACTAGCAGGCCGGCGGGTCCCAGTAACAGCACTAGAAGAACGGGGGAAGTGTCTGCTACTGAGGTAACCACCCAGAGGAATTTTTCAAACTTGGGGAGACCATTATCCTGGGTCTTGAGGAGGTTAATGAAGGAGGGAAAATTGCAGCCCTTAGCTTCTAGACCAGCTTTGACATAAGGGAAGCCTGGACACAAAGATAATGAATTCTGTGCGTTTCACCAGCACTCAGGCCATATCACGGATAAATGCAAAGCACTCCGACACTCTATCCAAGACTTGATTGATAGCAAGCAAATCTCTGACCCTGAGAAGAGGGAAACTGAGAGGAAGCCCGGCTATAATGCCGTACCACCACTCGTGTTCATGATCGGATCTAGCTTGCCAGAGTGGTACGTGCTACAGGATCTATATGGAAGAGAGAAGTTTGCTATTGGTTATCCCAAAAATGGAGAGGGGAAGGAGGTTGTAGCGACCCTGGATTGCTGGTCTAGCAGTGAAAGCGGTGGAGAAGCCGAGACTGGAGAAGGATTGAACCTTGATTTGTGGGGCTCCGATGGGGACGAAGGAGAGATAGGGGCCATAACAAGGAGTGGAAGAGTGATTCCCGAGATTACGAGGCTACCTGAGCCAGTGCAGCCATCAGCAGAGAAAGAGCCAGAGGAGAATCAGATTGTCAGACAGTTGAAGAAAACTGCAGCTCAAATATCCATATGGGATCTGTTGAGGCAATCCCCCTCTCATCGACAGAAGGTAGTAGAAGCTTTGGTTGAGGCCACGGTCGCCACCACTATCTCCCCGTCAGAGCTATTGGGTTTAATTAAGGGAGGATCCGAGGAGAGATTGGTCTTCTCTGATGCCGATCTACCTGTTGAAGGCCGCAACCACAACCGACCCCTGTACATTAAGGCCCAAATTAACTGTAAGCACACCGCTTGCGTTATGGTGGACGACGGGTCTTCTATCAATGTGTGCCCTTTGATAGCTTTGCAAGCTTTTGGTTTAAACGAGGATATGCTCAGCGGATCAGATCTGACTATCACGGCTTATGACAACTCGAGGAGGCAAGCCTCAGGAACCTTTAAGGCTTTTGTCAAGACGGGACCTATTGAAGTGGAGGTTGAATTTGTAGTTCTGCCCATACCCGCTAACTTCTCAGCTTTGCTTGGGAGACCCTGGTTTCATAAATTAGGGGGAGTGCCATCCACACTGCATCGGATGATAAAATTCCCACACGAAGGGGAGGTGGTGACTATCAAAGCGGCCAGGGAAAACCAGGTCTCAGCGCTGGAAATAGCCAATCAGCCTTTTAGTGGCTTCCACGTGTCCATGATAAGAGAAGAGTGCGGGTCAGTGGATAGCCCAGCTATGGTTAATATGATGAAGAAGATGCATTATCTTCCTGGGGCTGGTTTAGGCAGAAACTCCCAAGGACTTCAGACCGCAATCACCACTCGAGGGCAGAAGAACCGGAAAGGCCTGGGGTATAGAGGTGGCTTCGGCAAGAAGAGGATGACGGACAAGATCCCCCACATTTCAGAGAGCTTTGTGCCAGCATCCTCAGTTTGTGCATATACTGGTGAAGATGAGCCGCAATGGGTAGATGGGAGGATTGTCCCTGGCTTCGAGATCTTTAATGATGTGTATGACTAGCATGTCGGGTTCGTCAAAACTGCTGAAGACTTCTGGGATGAGGAGGTCATGACTCAGGGCTCCACTTGGGACAGATGTGAGCCTGAAGAGGTTATCACTGAGAAGATAATAGCTGCCAAGCTAAAAGGGAAGCAGAAGATAGCAGAATTAGAGCTAAAGATGGGAGATTTGAGGATTTCCTCTGACATGCCTAAGGGGCCTCTGCTGAATCAGGAGGCTAGTGAACAAGCTGCAACGTCATCAATCTCGGGAGTGGCAGAAGAAGACTCTAGTTTAGACTGTCTTTTTATTCCAGAACTCTTTTATGATGTAAATGACAATTATAATATTATTAATAAGGCAAACAATTTCTCTTACTTGTGCGATGTTTCTAATGGTTTCAACATGCATGAACATGATCATATTCCATCAATTTTTGACATTGATTCCACTGACACAATGCCTTTTAATCTTGGAACCTCGGAAAATCCGAGAGAAATTTTAATAACATCAAACATAACTCCTGAGGAGAGAAAATATTTTGAGAGAATAATAAGAAAACATGAAAAGGTCTTTGCCTGGACCTATGAGGACATGCCGGGAATTGACCGAGATGTGGCAGAACATGCTATCCCAACTTATCCGGATTACAAGCCTGTGAAACAAAAGTTGAGAAGGCTCAGACCAGAATGGGCTGACAAGGTTAAGGAGGAAATTCGACAGCAGATTGAAGCCAAGTTCCTCGTGGAAGTGCAGTATCCTACATGGCTGGCAAATGTGGTCCCTGTAGCAAAGAAGAACGGAAAAGTCAGGGTGTGCGTGGATTATCGAGATCTGAACAAGGCTTGCCCTAAAGATGATTTTCCACTACCCCATATCGATGTATTGATAGACAGTGCCGCCAGTTGCGCGATGTATAGCTTTGGAGATGGATATGTGGGATACAACCAAATCTTGAACAAAATAGCTGATCGGGTCAAAACCGCTTTCATCACAGAGTGGGGGACCTATGCCTACAGAGTCATGCCTTTCGGCCTAAAAAATGCAAGGGCCACTTACCAGAGGATGGTGACCAAGATCTTAAGTGACCTGATCCATAAAGAAGTAGAAGTATATGTTAATGATATGATGGTCAAATCAGCCACCCGAGAGGGACACTTTGAAGCTCTGGAAAAGTTCTTCACCCGGATCGACAAGTATAATCTGCGACTTAACCCCAAGAAGTGCATTTTCGGAGTGACTTCAGGAAAGCTATTGGGACATGTCGTTAGTCAGAGGGGAATAGAAATTAACCCGAACAAAGTGAAGGCTATCAGAGAGATGCCTGCGCCACAAAAAGAGAAGGATGTAAGAGGTTTCTTGGGCAAGCTGCAGTATGTAAGCAGATTCATCGCCAAGTTAACGTCGGTGTGCGAGCCCATTTTCAAGCTCCTTCGGACAAATCAGCCTGTAGTGTGGAACAACGACTGTCAGTTAGCTTTTGATACCATCAAAGATTATCTCCTGAATCCGCCAGTTTTAAGACCTCCATATCACTCCAAGCCGCTAATCTTATATCTGGCCATAGAGGACAGTTCTGTGGGCGCCATAATGGCTCAAGAAGATGATTTGGGGGTGGAATTTGCAATTTATTACCTCAGCAAGAAATTCCTGGCATATGAGATAAAATATGCTGAGGTAGAGAAGATCTGCTTGGCGGTAATCTGGGCCTCCAAAAAGCTGAGGCACTACTTTCATTCGTTCAAAGTGCAGGCAGTTGCTAAACAAAATCCTTTGAGATACCTACAACAAGCGCCTTCTTTACTTGGGAAGATGGGTAGGTGGTTGATACTGCTCCAAGAATTCGATGTAGAGTATATCACTAGGAAAACTATCAAAGGGAGAGCTGTAGCTGAATTCCTAGCTAATCACCCTATAGAAGGAGAACAGGTTGAGTACAACTTCCCAGATGAGGACGTCATGGCCATTACAGTCCAGGGGTGGCAGATGTATTTCGATGGGGCCGTTAATAGCAAAGGGGCAGGCGTAGGTGTCATTTTGGTAACTTCGGAAGGGGAAAAGTTATCACTGGCTAAGAAACTGAGGTATAAAGTTACTAATAATGAGTCTGAGTACGAGGCATGCATCTACGGATTAGAGGCTCTCCTGGCCTTGGGGGCAAAGTCTGCAGAAGTTTTTGGAGACTCGTCTCTGGTGATTCATCAAGTTCGCGGGGAATGGTCCGTTAAAGAGGAAAGACTGGTTCCGTATGTGAGACACCTCCGTATGCTAAGCGGCCAGCTCGAAGCTTGTACTTTCCATTTTATCCCGAGAGACGAAAATCAATTAGCCGATGCACTTGCAACATTGGTGTCCATGTGGGACAACCCAGAAGGGGTGAGAATGAAGCCGGTGCTGATTTCGAGTTCACAGAGGCCCTGCTTTGAATATGAGCAGGTGATGGATGTTGAGACCACTGACGGAAAACCTTGGTACTATGATATCAGAAATTACTTGGAAAATGGGACATTCCCGGAAGAATCCACAGAGAAAGATCAGAAGCTAGTGCGCAGATTGTCCACTCAGTTCATCTGCATAGATGGGATGTTGTATAAGCGACAAGCCGACGGTGTCCAATTAAGGTGCTTAGACGAAAAGGAGGCCAAGAAGGTAATGGAGGAGACCCATGCCGGGGTGTGCGGGGCCCACATGAATGGCTTGATGCTAGCAAAGAAAATTATGAGACAGGGGTTCTATTGGCTCACCATGGATGCGGACTGTTCAAAGCATGTAAAACAATGCCATTTGTGTGAACAGTATGCTGATTTAAGGCACCTGCCAGTGTCAGAGCTGCACAGTTTGACGTCGCCTTGGCCATTTGCAGCGTGGGGGATAGACATCATAGGAGAGATACGTCCCACGGCCTCCAATGGACACAGGTTTATCATAGTTGCCATCGACTATTTTACGAAATGGGTAGAAGCTGAATCTTTTAAGAAGGTGGACGCTCGAGATATGGCCAAGTTCATTGAGAAGAACCTGATATGCAGACATGGTCTCCCTCATCATGTGGTGTCTGACAATGGGGTCCAATTTATGGCAGAAACGAAGGGGCTACTTCGGAAGTACAGAATTGAGCATCATAGGTCTTCCCCATATCGCCCTCAAGCTAATGGGGCAGTGGAAGCCGCCAATAAGAACGTCAAGAGAATCCTAGCCAAAATGGTGCAGAACTATAAGGATTGGGCGGAAAAGTTGCCATTCGCCCTTTGGGGTTATAGGACAGCTGTCAGAACTTCTACAGGGGCTACACCGTACTCTCTGGTATATGGGACAGAAGCAGTATTACCAGTGGAGATAGAGCTCAAATCATTAAGGGTGGTTACGGAGGCCTAAATTCCAGAAGCTGAGTGGGTGCGGCAGCGGTTGCAACACCTAAATATGTTGGATGAGAGCAGGCTGAGGGCCTATTACCATAACCAAATCTATCAGAAGAGGCTTGCCAGGTCGTTTGGGAAGAAGGTTAAGAAGCACCCTTTGAAGGAAGGAGATTTAGTCTTTAAGCAAATGAGACCAGGGGCACCTGATATCAGGGGTAAATTTAGACCCACTTGGGAGGGACCTTTCATCCTTAAAAGGCTGTTGTCGAAAAGAGCGGCATTTTTATCAGATAGCGATGGCAACGAATTCAAAGAGCCGATCAATGCCGACAGACTCAAAAGGTTCCACGGCTAAAGACCAAAATAAAAAAGAAGAGAATAAAATGCCCTGCAAGTCAAAAACCGAAAAAAGGCGGCTGTGCTAAAATTGGGCGCCTCGACAGGGTGAAAACTAAAAAAAGGCATCCTGTGCAAAAGTTAGAGGCATGAGAGAAAATGTCCAATCGTGAAAACCCGAGACGGCCGATCGGTAACAGGAGTTGATGCTGTTAAAATTTGGTTTCATGTATTAACAGCGCGTAAGCAGCTGAGTAAATGCCAAAACTGATCATGTATGCTGAAATTACATGAAAATATACATAAATTTGTGAAATAGGATGAATATTATTCTTTTCATTTTTGTCATTTCTCAGTTCTGCATTAAAAAGAAATGTAGCACCAATAAAAATACATATGTAGGCTAAGCTAAGTCCTGCTGCTGCTCTCGCCGACCAGATGCTTGAGCCCTGGAGTCCTGTTATCAGATGCTGGACTGAGGATCCACTTCTTGTACTCATTAGTCGAAGACACGGAATGATTGCCGAACCTCGGGATAACAGTCTTTACGGGTAGTCTGCCCCACAGCTCATGATATCGAGAAGCAAACGCAGCCGAGAGAGCTCCTCCTTGGAAGGACAGGGGAACCCTCACTACTTCCTGGGTCATCCCGAGCTGTCGTGTACATCGGGAAGTGATGCAGAAGGTGGCCTGACGGAGGCCGCAGAGGGGAACGCAGCCCGATGGCCCATCAATGACCACATGAAACAATAGGAGCCAAGCAGACGTAAAGTTGATGTCGTCATCTGATAGCTCGCCAAACCTGGTAATGCCTTCACCAGCGGTGACACACCCATACAGTCGTCGACGCGGCAGGAAATGGCTCGGCGAGTACTGTGGAGTGACTCGGGGGGGTGGCTCAGACAGCATTTTCAGTTTCTCCTGCAGCCAGATCTGAAAAAAAAAGGAATAAAAAAAAAGAGAAGAAAAAGAAAGAAAGAGAAAAAGCCGCTGGAGTAAGTAGGATTTACTTCAGGCAAAAATAAGGCGCAGGGTTGTGTGAAAATCCGAAAGGACGCACCTCCCGCTAAGAAAAGCTAGTGTGAAAATCTACAAGGGACGCACTGTAACACCCCGAATGTACCCTAGAAGGATTTGTATATTTTCGGGCATTTTGATGATCGAAATCGTGTGATGTGATGGTTGGAGTGATTGAGTAGGAGGAAAAGATATGATCAGAAATAAGAAAAAGAGAGCCAAGGGTATTTTAGTAATTTCACATATATGGCTTTAACTGAGTGGAATAAATAAATATGAGGGCTAAATTTTGAGAATGGATCATTTATATGCCGAATATATGTGAGTTGTGGCATTAGATGTGTCGAAAGGACAAATTCGGTATTATTGCAAAAGTTTCGGCAAGTGCGGCCGATTTTAAAAATTGTAAAGTATTAATTTGGGACTTATTTGAAGTGAGTAAAGATTTAATTGTGGGCTAATGTAAGAATGATAATTATGTATTACACCAAGGAAAGATTAAAAAGGAGTTAAGGGACCAAAAGGGGAATTGCCATAAAAAAAATCTAAACTTGGCCAATAGGATGGTGCCACATGGCATTGAGGATAAGTTAGGATTTAATATGGAAGAAAGAAGTGAGACCAACCATTTTTTTTTGCTGGAAATTTGAGGACAGCCACGTCTTCCTCCTTCTTCTTCTTTAGCTTTCTTTGTTTACTTGGCTTGCTAGGAGTTTGGATGGATCAAGTGAATTTCTAGGCATGATTAAGGTATGGTAATGTTAATTTATCTCTCTCTTCTCTTGTTCTTTCTCTTTGGTTTTGAATTCCTAATTTTGGGGTGATGGGTAACGTAAATTTTGGTATGGTCTATTTGAGGAATTGGATGATTGTGAGAGTGGAAGAGTAGGGGAGCAAGGAAGTGCAACCCTTAAGCTAATGGAGCAAAGGAGTTTGAGGTTTGGGAAATTTATATACTTTGATGTAAATTCTTACTTATTGATTTGTGTATGAATGAGTTTCTGTTTTGAAGTGTATTTTGCTTAAAATTTGATTGGTTGTGTTGATGTGGTTGTGTGGATTAGCTTGGGTTTAGAGAATCTGAATTTTGGGGGATACTCTGTCCAGATTTTTTCTGGACCTTTCGTGTTTGTTTTGCTTATAAGTCAAGATATAGATGTCCAAATGATATGAAATTAGTACCATTTGAAAGCTACTTCATTTATCTAAAATTGTCTCTGAATAACCGGAACCTAATTCTGGCCCTAAGGTCCTCGAAAATGGTAAAAATCGGGGTGTCTGTGCTTAGACGGGTTCACTGGAGCAGTGTAGGTTTTGTAGGCCATATCTGGAGTTTTAGATGTCCAATTAATTTGAAACAGGTGGCATTTGAAAGCTAACATCCTAAAGAACATTTGTTAAGAGAACGTTTTGGCTAAAAATGAGTTTTAATGGGTCGTTTAGGCGATACAAAGTTGGAGATGCAAAACTGTCTCATAGGTCAGATTCTGTTGAACAAGTGGGGAGAGCCTCTGTCGCGAGCGCGACAGAGACTGATTCTAGAGGACTTTTCCTCTTCTTTTGAGCTCCATAGTTGGTGGGAATCCTTGGCCCTCTTCCCCCTTCTTTAGGATGTGTATTTTGTAATGTTTTCCCTTCCGAAATACGTCCAAACTCCCTTGGGACCTCTTGATACATATTCATCATATGTTTAAGGTTTGGGAATGAGAAGATAAATGGTTATTACTTAGGAGTATAATTGCTTAAGGTTATAAATAAGAATATTGACTTTATTACTGCGAGGTTAGTGAATCGAACACCTTCGAGTATGCTCTTTATAAACCTAATTCATATTATATTAGGCAAATTGAAGTGGAATTCCATATGATCTTACATTCTGAACTAATAGGGTTACCGGGTTTGGATTCCCAATTCTTCGGGATACATATGAAGTTTAAAACCTCCTTTTAAGTCCAAACCAAAGCATAGGAATTTAATCGAACATGGAGGGTAATGAATCAATTGAACTCTATCGGTGCTTTGGTGATTGTTAAGAATAAATGTGGCATATAGGTGTAAGACTTTATAGAAGTTGGTTGCGCCATTAACGATTTTTATGTGACTGTATAGTTACGGAATGATTCTTAATCAATTGAATGGTTAAGATATCGTGTCAAAATTCTTGAGTTTTATACATGAATTCAAGGGAAGATAATGTTTATGAAAATTAGTTATGGACATTATAAAAGTAAGTATGTTTCTACGTGAAGTTATATGCAAGTGAAAAGGGACAGGGGTGTATTGCTTAGCTCTGTCGCGAGCGCGACCCTTGTTGCGAGCGCGATAGAGGCCATCCAGTTTGGTCGTGATCGCGACTCAGGTCGCGAGCGCGACTTTTGCCTATACTGAGAATGTATATTTATTGATATATATAACATGGGATTTAACTTGTAATTTATATATGACATGGTGTATAAATTAATATACAATATACTATGCCCATTATAAATGAAATAAATTGTTGTGCATATATGAGAATTAATATGTGATCATGATTAAAGATTATGGGTTGTTATGTTCCAAATAAACCATCATTTTCAGTTATGAACAAACCATGCATAAAATTATTATGTGATTATATAAGAGCAGATATTCCTGAAAATGATAATAAATTACGGTATGAATCCTATTAAATGGAACCAATATGCATTCGCCTGCCTTAGTCGAGTCGTGGATAGTTAGGCATGCCTAATAGAGTTATGTGTAGCTGCAGCCATGTGTACGATTCTGGACCCTGATCAGGTCCCCCGATTGGATCCTCGCGATCCTTCTGTTCGAATCTTGCCTAAGATTCCATGTGAAAAATGTTTTTGGAACAAAAATGAAAAGAATGTTTTGATGCCTTCGAGTATCTATGTGTTTTGTGATGATATCGATACCCTCGGGTATCTATGTGTACTCATTATCCACCCTTTCGACTTAGCAGGCATTAAATGAATATAAGAATGTGCATTGAACAATAAGTGTGAATTGATAAAGATGTGTGAAGATTTGTATGAGATTATGCACTCAATGAGAATGTGATCACACTGTACGCTGTGACTTATATATATTTACGGCATGAATTTGTGCTCAGTGCACCTATGTGTTTTGGATCCTGTGGGATCCTTATGCGAAAATGGGATAACGTCTTTAAAAGTTCATATGCTTCAGCTTTGATTATGCTCTTTTTTAATATTAGCATGTGTTAATTTCACGAAGGTGATGCAACAATTTAAAGGAAGTAATTAAACGAAAGTGATTATATACATTTGGAATACATTTATATGTTTTGAACATGAAGTAAAGTATTAATAGTTTACTCAAGATCCATTTGATGTGTGAGAGTTATCGTATTTAGAGAACTGTTTATAGGCTGAATAAATTGACATGTATGACAGGCGATATATGAATAATGAAACATAAAAAGCACGTATCAAGTAAAACTATCAGCCCTTTTTAAGTTTAAAAATGCTTATGATTAAAACATGCTATCTATGACCATCTGTGTATATATATGTTAAGTGATTTGATGTTGGTTAATTATTCGTGGTGTTTGACGGCAATTGTGAATGGTCACCTATACTATGTGTTTTTCCCCACTAAGCCTTGTGCTTAGCATGGGTGTTTATCCATGCAGGTTTGGAGTTAGTCGTGTCGCCGAGGACAATCCGCCGCAGTTTGGCCACCAAGTCTATAGTAGTAGTATTAGTGTTAGAAAGTATAGTCTATATTTTGTAATGTATTTTCTTAATTGTATTGTACCAGATGTTTGAGATGTAATAAGACTTCATGAGGAAGGTAATACACGTTATATGAATGTCTTTTGTGTTATGCGTATGATTATGTGGCATGAAAAAAAAAATAATTCTGCTTGTACTATGGTTTCCTGCATGTTATTCGTGTAGCATTCCTTACTCATCGTCGCATACTGCCTGTGTTATTATACGGTATGCTATGCGTGGGTAAGGGGTGTTACACGCACTACCTTAAAATAATGACTACAGGTTTCAGATGAGAACCTCATGATCCCCAAAGAGCATGAAATTCAAAGGCAATTCCAGAAGGCACTGATCTTACTGCAAGTTGCAACCAAATCGGCTGTCGCCTCCAAATCCACTTAGGTGAATTTTTATACTGCATTGCTGCATACATACGCATCTCACATGCATGCTCATAATTTTTTCTGCATATTTGCCTTTCTAAGTCTTACAGAAAAAGAGACTCGATGCGGAAACCGGCAGAAATCGAGTGACGACATCATTCTATCCATCAATCAAGACAATCAACCCAAGCCCTCTGAGGAGGCAAAACCTGTAAGTCCTCTGAGGAGGCAAAACCTCGAAGCCCTCTGAGGAGGCAAATTCTCAAAGTCCTCTGAGGAGGCAAAACCTTAAAGTCCTCTGAGGAGGCAAATTCTCCAAGTCCTCTGAAGGGGCAAAATTTCTAAGTCCTCCAAGGGGGCGAGGCAAAATCTGAGAGCTCTGAGTAGGCAAAATCTCAAAGTCCTCTGAGTGGGCAAAATCTTTAAGTTCTCTGAGGAAGCAAAGATCTCAAAGTCCTCTGAAGAGGCAAAATTTGAAAGCCTTTTGAGCAGGAAGCAAGCCTATTCCCGCACGCCATGCCGGGGGCAAGCAGGTAAGTTTTTTCTATCATAAGTTGTACGCTCACACACATCACACAAAAGTGTACAAAATCCGAATTCAAATGTATATATACATTTTACACGCATGCTCACATACACACACAATATTTTGTATATATTGCCATGTACGTGACTCAGGGGAAAGGTCCAAATAGAACCCATGCTTAAAGGTAATCCAAATGATGGGTTCAGCTCAACGTTGTTAGACACTACCCAGAAAAGCAAGCTTGTCCACGCTGTGCCGGAAGGCAATCAGTGAGCATCAAAGCCTCTCGATCAAAGTCTCCCAGTGAGCATCAAAGCCTCCCAGTGAGCATCAAAGCCTCTCGATCAAAGCCTCCTAGTGAGCATCAAAGCCTCTCGATCAAAGTGAGCATCAAAGCCTCCTAATGAGCATCAAAGTCTCCCAGTGAGCATCAAAGTCTCTCAGTGAGTGTCAACTGACGACGACCCCAATAGGCCGGTACTACCATAGGTACGTGTCTCTTTTATAATTTACCCTACAAATTTGCGTTTTCCTTTTTTTCAGAAAAAAGAAAGTTCAAGATAAACATCAGCGATAGAGCAGATCGCAACTGGGACTGCAGTTAGAGAACACTGCATCTCACAAATCGAGGTTGTAGTCAAAGAGCACTGCACCTCACAAGGCGGGACTGCAGTTAGAGAAACACTGCTCTTCACCAGATCGAGGTCATAGCCAAAGCATGCTGCATCTCACAGATCGAAGCTGCAGTTGAAGAAACACTGCTCTTCACCAGATCGAGGTTGTAGCCAAAGCATGCTGCATCTCACAGATCAAAGCTGCAGTTGAAGAAACACTGCTCTTTACCAGATCGAGGTCGTAGCCAAAGCATGCTGCATCTCACAGATCGAAGCTACAGTTGAAGAAACACTACTCTTCACCAGATTGAGGTTGTAGCAAAAGCATGCTGCATCTCACAGATCGAAGCTGCAGTTGAAGAAACACTGCTCTTCACCAGATCGAGGTTGTAGCCAAAGCATGCTTCATCTCACAGATCGAAGCTGTGGTCAAAGCATACCGCACTTCACCAGATCGAGGTTGTAGTCAAAGCATGCTGTATCTCCCAGATCGAAGCTGCAGTTGAAGAAACACTGCTCTTCACCAGATCGAGGTCATAGCCAAAGCATGCTGCATCTCACAGATCGAAGCTGTGGTCAAAGCATACCGCACTTCACCAGATCGAGGATGTAGCCAAAGCATGCTGCATCTCACAGATCGAAGCTGTAGTTGAAGAAACACTGCTCTTCACCAAACCGAGTTCGTAGCCAAAGCATGCTGCATCTCACCGGATCGAAGTCGCGGTCAAAGCATACCACACTTCAAACTGGGGTCGTAGCCAAAGCATCCTGCATCCCACCAAATACCTACAGGTCGAGATAAGACCGATGGAAGTATCTTCGCATCGCCGAGCGGATCGAGACAAGGTCCACCCGGCAAAAGGCACGGAGGGTGAAAAGCCGTCGCAGGTACGCTTCCTTTCTGACCTTTCTCTGAGTTTTGGCTTATCTAGGCGCTTGTGCACTAGTTGCTCCAAAACTGGGGGCAACTGTAAGCACCGTGTCCCAGAGCGGTCCGGATCAGAGGTTACCCTATGATGAAATCAGTGTCCGAGCCTGTATAAGGGGCTGGATTTGGAGGTTTTAGTCCCACGTTCAACGAGAAATGAGCTTTTTTTATCATTCCCGGGCAGAGGGGGATAAAACAGAGGTTTTTCGAGTCAAAAGGATTTTTGCCCTCCACAGACGGCCAGCCTGTCTGTGAAGTCAGCCCGTCGGTTTGAGTCACCGACGGCTTGTGGTATTTTTCGACGCCCGTCGGAAAGTCACCGCCCCTGTCAGAATGCCGCCTGGTTTCCCGGAACACGCAACCGCTCCGACGCCCGTCGGTGGATGTGGCAGGGCCGTCGGACGAATCCTTGTGTCAGAAGGATTCTTCTGATGCCCGCCCCTATACACCGACGCCCGTCGGTCGTCTCTGGCTATATAAGTTCCAGATTTTCACTTGAAAAGGGTTGGAAAAATTTTCAAAGGAGGAAGCTCTGCCCAATTTTAAGCAAATTTTCTCTCTCTTCCAACAAAACACATTTACGAAAGAAATCTATCTGATCAAGGGTCAAATCAATCAAAAGGAACTAAAACTAATTAGTTTTCTTTAGATTTTGACTCCAAAATCGATCTTTTGAAGGGTTGAAGAAGAAATAGTTCATTTTCTCTCTTTGATCCTTCATCTTTGGCTTCTCGGGGAACGCGCGAGGCTCTAATCACCACGAAAATCTCACCCAAAGCGATTATCTGAGGGTAAATATTCCGGATTCTTCCTCCATGTCATCTCATATTTATTTCATTTTGTGGAATTTTTTGATATCTGTCATTATTTTTTCTTTTATCTTGACTCTCTTATCTCCCTTTTGGATAAAATCCACTTTTTTTGACTTTGAAAAGGTCCTTTTTTTTCTCTCCATTCTGTTTTTTCGGAGACAGTGGGGACCAACGGGTCATCTTTATCACCGACACCCGTCGGTCACCCACCTACAGACGCCCCTCCTTGAGTGACAGACGGACATGTCGGTTACCTTAACCGACGCCAGTCGGTCAGCTAAGGAAGGCCGTCTGTCACACCCCATAAGTGGCTTAATTGGAATTAGCAATTTTAATTGGATAATTTAGGGTAATTGGGTATTTTACAAGAGGAATGAGGATTATATTGCAAGGAATTAAAAGTATTATTTTACAGATTTTTAGTTAGCGAGTAAAGAGTAATTTGACAAGGACTTTATGGGAATTGTTTGGATCTGATAGTAAAAGAGTATTAGTGGATTAGTGAACCCGTGCATGTGTGCCAAGTGGAGAGTGAGTGTGTGCTTGTGGGTGAGAGAAAAGAAAGGTCTGAATGTTTTTAGTTCCTGGAAACTAAAGACGTGAGGTTTTCTCTCTTTTTCTCTCTCTCACGTTAGCCATCCCTTCCCTCTCCATTTTCTGTTCTTTTTCTCAATTGCATGTGTGTTTTTCCATTGTGGAGCTAGGGTTTTGGTTTGGTAGAAGCTTCAGAAGGTAAGTGGCTGTCAGTTTTCGTGTGGTTCTTCTTTTTCTTCTTAAGGTTTATAGAGATTCTGTTCTTGGGGTTAATGATTATGGTTTTATCTGTTTGCAAGCATCTGAAGATAAGAGGATAGAGAAGGGAAAAGGGAAGATTGTGGTTTAAAAAGTGCAGTGGATATTTTTTGGACTTCATCATCAGGTTTGGGAGTGTCTGTCATTTCTCATATTTGGATCCTGATTGCCGTTCTTCTATGATTGACATTTATGTGTTTTTGGTTATCAAAATGTATGAGAAATACAAGTGTATGCATGATTTCAGTAGAAAAGAATGTAAATGGAATGTATATGCATGTGTTTGAATGTGAAAACCTGGGACATGGAGATTCTAGTATTACCTCTGTTTAACTGATAAATGTATATAATTTATGCTAAGATTGCTGTAAATGTGCTTTGGATACTTGAAGTTATGTGTTTGATTAATCATTGCATGAAAAATGGTTTTGGGTAAGCTGGGGTTTTGAATATAGGAAGTACTCTGTTTTCATGATCTTCTGGTTTTTTTCACGTTTTTCTGGAAATTATGAGAAGAAGGAGTGTGTGAAGAAGATCACGAGACGTGATGGAGCATTACGCCGTGACCTCTTCCCTGAAGAAGGTCACGTGACGTGATGGAGCATCACGCCATGACCTCCCTCCTTGGGAAGTCACGAGACGTGACGGAGAGTCACGCCACGTGACCTTTCCCCTTCCCTGCGTGTCACGAGTCACCACTGTCCGGGTAACTCGTGACCTCCCCTTTCCTCTCAGGCGTCACGAGGCGTGATGGAGGGTCACGGCTTGTGACTGCCCCTGTTTTGCTTGGCGCTCGCGTGAAGCCAGTGTCACGAGACACCATTGCCAAGGTGACTCGTGACTGGCCTTCCTCCTGCTGCCCTGTTTTTCCAAAAAGTAAAGTTTTAAGCTTCTGGTTTTTAGGGGTTTCCACTATATGACATATGTTTGGGTTTAAATATCTGTATTATATTTTTAATAATTGGTTAATATTGAGATTATATACATGATTAATAATTGATGTACATGATTTACTTGTTGATAAATTACATGAACATGATTATTTCAATGTGAGTTATATGTCCTTATTATTTCCAGTAATTGATATTTGGATATATTTAAATGTTTCTAAATTTGATCAATATACATGTTTACATGAATTATAAATGATTTTGAGTAGTGTCTTTAAGCCTGAATAAGTCATAGTAGTGGATAAGTAAGCGCTTACTTAGGTCAGAGTGTGTGTGCAGCTGCTATATGATAAAACGTTATATGCGGGTCCGTTTGGATCCTTGTTTCGATCCTGTATGGGTCTATATGGATATAATGCGAGACTTCGGTCTCTATATGAAAAGTACATGTTTGAGACTCATGTCTCTATATGCTTGGGATACTGTGTTCTATCAGTATCCATTTGACCGTATCCACTTCTAGAGAGTATTTTAGACTAATCAGGCTATAGGTTTAATGGTGTTGCATATGTTGAGATGTATATTGACAGGAATAAAAGTATATGATGCACATTAATTCTTGCATAACTTCATGATATACACCTTGTATCTGTATACTTAGAATGGTGAGAAGTATGTAAATCTTAATTATAATTTGAGTAGTTAATTGCTTATAATGTATGTTTATGCACGTCAAGTAGAGAACATGGAAATGTGCTTATATGAAATTATGATGCCTTCGATTGTGAATTATAGCTTTATTGCACGTTTAGATTGCGATGAGATTATTTTATGTTGTAAATGTTATATATGTATATTGTTCGTTTGTTTTGTTCCTCCCCACTAAGCGTTATCGCTTAGCACGGGCTCTTTTCCCGTGCAGGTGGCGAGTTCGGTTTGGAGTCAGATATCTGCAGGTCGGCCACTAGAAGTCTTTTCGGATGAAGTTATTTTTGAGTCTTCCGCTGTTATTTTGTACATGGCTTGTTAATAGCAAAATGAATCTTTTGTAAAGGAACAATTATTTTTGTATATGTATTTGCTTACGAGCCCCTTTTTTTTGTAAAATGATATTGATACGTTAGATGTTGTAGGACTTGATATTACATGATCAAAAGTTTCTCTAAATTTCATTTGGTTTATTTACAAGTATGTACTTTGGATTCGTTTATATGTTTGTCCGCGTGACATTCCGGTATCCTTCCAACGGGGATAACGGGGTGTTACACCGTCGGTGGGTTCTGTCTCCATCTTTTTAAGTCGTTTTTCATCTCTTTCAAGTCTCCTTGACTTCTTATATGTTAATTTTATGTATATTAACATCTCTTAACTTTCTATGAGTGTATATTATTTCTCTTGGACTATCCCGAGTTGGAGCGGCTGCCTACCATATTTGGAGGACTTCATCCGGTTTAGTTTCCTAATCTTCCTAAGTATTTCCTTTATTTGTTTATTTATTGATCATTTTATATGTATGGATGTACTCCTTTCATATCCCGTTGATGTATAAAAATGACTCAATGTTTTATACTTAAATAAAATGAGGTTTTATGTAAAATGCAAAAGGGTCCAAAGCCCCATTTTTATCTAATAAAGATCATCACAAATAAAAATCCCCAATTTTAATAATGGTGCATGTGAGGACCAAAGTCCTCAAAATAAACAATGCCCCGATTTATGCATGATTCACATATTTACGAAAGGGAGTTGTATTTCGCTCCTTGTATTATTGTAATCTATTGCTTTCATTATCTATTTGATCATTTATCACTTTCAAGATGTGAATAAATGCGCCTTTTAATCAACTGCATAGTGTGGAGAGGGAGCAGAATTAATGACAATTAAAATTTAATCATAAAATAATTGAGGTAGAAATAGATGAGAAATCCCAGACCCAGCTCTGGTCTTTGGACTCGAGAGGTTAGAGGTTATCCTCCAAAATACTTCTTGGGTCATGAGACTTTAGCGCTAATCCTAGGCTCTTTAGGGTGAGAAGTTCACCTTCTATGACCCCTCTGGCTAGCCCAAAATGGATACCAAGCACAGTCTTAGGCTCTCCGAGGCGAGAGTAACTTTCCCAATGTTCTATTGGGTGGCGACTCCATGATACCTCCTTGTTGCCCAACATAGACGCACTTACGATTTATCGCAAGCTGTCAACGGACCCACAAATGCCCCGATCGCCCACGTACGGGCGGTCCGAACGGGCGGCCGCGGGGATCCGGCGCACGTCACATCCCTGCATGTGTATTTTAAAAAAAAAACATTTTGGATGTGGCGATTTTATTTAGGATGAAGATTAGGACGTTGGCCTTATTTTATTTTAAAAGAAAACCAATTTATTTTGTAAAAATACGTTTATGTGACTTTTTATTTAAGCGTGCCCAAAAAAACATTTTTTCGCTTAACAATTAGATACATGTAAATCAAAAACATAAAAATGAAAATCAAAATGTACAATAAAAATACCACACCCCGCGTCTCCTCCTCCACGTGCATAGATGCTCAAACAAGAATGAAATAATGATTTGCGACCAAAAATAAAAACAAATAAATTGATGTTAGTGATTAATCCCAAAGAAATAATATGACATAAAAGATAACATGTATAATGGAAATATAACATGCATAAAACAATATAATGTAATAATAATAATCTTCTAAGCTAATTAAAAATAAATACAGATTTGCATGCATAAAAATGCAACATTAAAAATAATAAAACTTAACATGCATAAACAAGCCTAAAATAATATCTAGCATAAAAAAACATAGGAAAATAAACTCCAAATTCAGCATGTATAAGGAATATGAATAATGATATTAATGATGATAATGATACAAGTACTAAATAATAACAATAAACAAGTATGATAAAAATTTTAATGATAAAACTAGCAAATGCAACTATGATAATAACCATAATAAACATAACTACATCGAAGAATATTTACAACTTAAATTAGGCATGCTTAATGACATGAAAATAAACAACTTGACATGAAAATAATATAATAAACTTAAAAGAATTTGCTTCGTTATATGGACAATTAAAGATAAAATAGTAAGAAGATTATGGCGACTAAAAGAATTTACATATTTAATAGTTAATTGAAAATAAAATGAATTAAGATTAACAAAGAATTAAGGAGTAAGGCCAAGAATAATTACCCTCAAATTTATTCTTGAAGAATTGAAGGTAGAAGTATTGAATTCCTTGTCTTTCTCTTGTGAAAATCCTTGAAAAATAGCCCTTGGAGCCAAGTGTGTAAAATTGATTTTTTTCTCTTCGACAAACCCAAACATTCAGTTTTTTTCTCTCCAAAATGTTCCTCTCTCGTCCTCCTCCGTTCCTTAATTTTTTTCTCCCTTTTTTACACTAAAAAACCACCCAAAAAACCACCCAAAAACCATCCAAAATCGATAAAAAAAGAGTGGGGGCGAAACCTCGGTGAAATGGGGCGATATGGGCGACTGCGCGAGAGAAACGCGTGCACGGAGCGAGCGCTCGCTTGCGTGCGCGCTCGGCACTGCGCGCCGTCCAGCGCCCTGGCAAGTGTTCCGCGTGCGCCTAGCGCGCTGCCGTGCCCCGACCTTCGCGAAAAATACTTTTTTTTTTTTATGAAATACCATCAACCTAAAACACACATTTTCTTCTCCAAAACAATTTTAAAAATATTTTAAAAATACTTTTAAAATACACTTTTTACTCATTTTCGAGAAAAACAAACGATAAGGAAAATCACTTCCGAGCTCAAATCTTTTTGCCTATAAGCCGGCATAGCTAAATTTCATCATCGGGTAATCCTGATCAAGGCTACTCGGCACCTGGTGTCTACAGTTGCCCCCAATTTTGGGGACGCTAGTGCGTGGGTGCCTAGGTTAGCTAAAAATTTAGGAAAAGGAAAGAAGTGCGTACCTGAAGCGGTCGTTCTCCCATGTTGGATGGAGTTATGAGAATAGCTATTGCCGTGTTATAGGCAGGCTGTCTTTTGGTTGTGATTGGTGGTGCCGTGGTCGTGCTAACCTCTTGTGGGTAGTGCCGCCATCGTGTTGACCGCTGTGAATTGGTAGTGCCGTGGTCGTGCTAACCTCTTGTGGGTAGTGCCGCCATCGTGCTAACCGCTGTGAATTGGTAATGCCGTGGTCGTGCTAACCTCTTATGGGTAGTGCCGCCATTGTGCTAACCTCTGTTAATTTGTAGTACCATGGTCGTGCTAACCTCTTGTGGGTAGTGCCGCCATCGTGCTAACCTCTGTGAATTTGTAGTTGTGCCCTTTTGGACGTTTGGACTGGTGTCGTCACTCGGCTCTTGTTGGTGTTCCCCGCCGATTTCTCCTGCTAGACTGTATGCGTAGAAATATACAAGAAATCATGTGTGTATGATATGGAATGCAAATGCTTGCAAAAATGTATAGATCATGCCCTAGGTGGTCCAAGGTTTGCTGAGGCTATAGCTTGCCTGCTCTACCATGCCCCCGGAATCTCGAGGATCGTCGACAAGTTTTCTGAAAGAGACCTCCGGTGTACATCCTTTGCCCCCCTGGTCAATGATCCCTTACCCGGGATTCTGATTCATGTTCTGTGTTGTGTGTTATCTGGTTGAAAGAGAATCATCTGAAATAATGCCACCTTATCGCTTCAGGCATTGTTTTAAAGGTAGTGCGTCCCTTGTAGATTTTCACACTAGCTTTTCTTTGCGGGAATGCGTCCCTTAAGAGATTTTCACATAACCCTTTGCCTAATTTTTGCCTGGAATGGACCCAACCCAATCCAGCGGCTTTTGTTTATTTCATATTTTTTTGTAGGGCAGACTGCCCGTTCTCAGGTTTTCACCCTGCCCTTTGGCCTAATTTTTGCTTAGAGAGCCAGTTACGGTTTTAATCTCTAACGGCATTTTTTTTTAAACCACCGGTGAAGGTTATTATCACAACTTCTGCTAAAAGTAAAATAGCACATATCCGATGAAGTGATTGAGCAATAGTTATTAGATGAATAATTGATATATCTCTTTTTAAGAGAGAACTGAAGGAACTATGAAAATACATTCTTTTATTCATGGCAAAATTGTGTACATTTCTATATGATTTCATCATACATAATTTTCATTTGACAAGAATTCAAAACCATATGACTACACCTAATCTCGGAATAGATTCTGTCAGCATCAAACTCCTATTATCAATCGGCCCGCTCGGGTTTTCTCGATTGAATATTTTCTCTTGGCCCTTAATTTTTGCCCAGGATGCCTTTTTTTGATTTTCACCCTGACAGGGCGCCCAATTTTAGCAAGGCCGCTTTTTTTCGGTTTTCGACCTGCGAGGTATTTATTCTCTTCTTTTTATTTTTTTTTTTGGTCTTTAGCCATGGAACCTTTTTAGTCTATCGACATTGACCGGGTCCTTGAACTCATTCCCATCGCTGTCTGCCAAAATTGCTGCTCCTCTCGTTAGCAACTTCTTCAAAACAAACGGACCTTTCCAAGTTGGTCTGAATTTTCCTCGTATATCTGGAACTCCCGGCCTCATCATCTTAAAGACCAAGTCCCCTTCCTTCAACGGGTGCTTCCGTATTTTCTTGCCAAATGACCGAGCCAACCTCTTCTAATAAACTTGATTGTGGTAATAGGCTCGCAACCTATCTTCATCTAGTAGGTTTAGCTGTGACAATCGCTGTTGCACCCATTCTGCCTCTGGAATCGCCGCTTCCATGACTACCCTCAAAGACTTCAACTCAATTTCAACCGGCAGGACTGCTTCAGTTCCATATACCAGAGAGAATGGTGTTGGCCCCGTAGAGGTTCTGACTGTGGTTCTATAACCCCAAAGCGCAAAAGGTAACTTTTTAGCCCAGTCTTTATAGCTCTGAACCATCTTGGCCAATATCCTCTTCACGTTCTTGTTTGCTGCTTCAACCGCACCATTGGCCTGGGGACGGTAGGGAGAAGACTTATGATGTTGGATTCCATATTTCTGGAGCATCTACTTAGTTTATACTAGGAATTGCACCCCATTATCAGACACAATGTGATGTGGGAGACCATATCTGCATATCAGATTTCGCTCGATGAATTTAGCCATGTCCCTTGCATCAACCTTCTTGAAAGATTCAGCTTCAACCCACTTAGTGAAGTAGTCAATGGCAACTATAATGAATATGTACCCATTAGAAGCTGTAGGACGGATTTCGCCTATGATGTCTATTCCCCATGCTGCAAATGGCCATGGAGATGTCAAATTATGTAACTCTGAAACTGGCACATGCCTCAAGTTCGCATATTGCTGGCATAACTGGCATTGCTTCACAAATTTCGAACAATCTGTATCCATTGTGAGCCAATAAAACCCTTGCCGCATGATCTTTTTCGCTAAGGCTAAGCCATTAATGTGAGCTCCACAGACCCCAGCATGAACCTCTTCCATAACTCTTTTAGCTTCTTTCTCTGTGAGACATCTTAACTGGATACCATCAGCTTGCCTTTTGTACAAAGTGCCATCGACACTGATGAATTGAGTGGACAGCTTCCTGATCATCCTTTGATCCTTCTCCGTGCCTTCCTCTGGAAAAGTTGACCTTTATAAATAATTCTGAATGTCATAATACCATGGATTTCCATCGGCGGACTCAATGTCCATCACCTGTTCAGTTTCAAAGCAAGGTCTTTCCGAACTATAAATCAGCACAGGTTTCATCGCAACTCCTGTTGGATTATCCCACATAGACACTAAAGTTGCTAGAGCATCAGCTAACTGATTTTCGTCTCTGGGCATGAAGTGAAAAGTGCAAGTCTCAAACTGGCTACTCAATATTCTCAAGTGCTTCATGTAAGGCAACAGCCTTTCTTCCTTGACTGACCACTCCCTTCTGATCAGATGAATTACCAAGGAAGAATCTACAAATACTTTCGCGGTCTTTGCCCCCAAAGCGAGCAATGCTTCCAATCCAAAGATGCAAGCTTCGTATTCTGCTTCATTATTGGTAGCCTTATATCTCAGCTTCTTAGCCAATCGTAGCCTTTCACCATCTGGGGTCGTAAGAATAACTCCTATGCCTGCTCCTTTATTATTGACTGCTCCATCAAAGAATAGCTACCACCCTTACACTGCTATGGCCGTGACATCTTCATCCAAAAAGTTGTATTCAAACTGATCTCCCTCAATAGGATGCTCGGCTAAGAATTCCGCTATGGCTCTTCCCTTAATGGTTTTCTTGGTTATGTACTCAATGTCAAACTCCTGCAACATCAGTAACCATCTTCCCATCTTCCCTAGTAGAGAGGGCGCTTCCTGGAGATACCTAAGCGGATTATGTTTGGCAACCGCTTGTACACTGAAGGAATGAAAGTAGTGTCGCAACTTCTTAGAAGCCCAGATAACTGCCAAGCAAATCTTCTCCACCTCTACATATCTGGCTTCGTATGGTAGGAACTTTTTGCTAAGATAGTAAACCGCAAACTCCACACCAAAATCATCCTCTTGAGCCATCATGGCACCCACTGAATTATCCTCTATAGCCAGATACAAGATTAGTGGTTTAGCATGACATGGCGGTCTTAAGACTGGCGGATTTAAGAGATAATCTTTGATAGTATCAAAAGCCACTTGACACTCATTATTCCATATCACCGGCTGATTTTTCCTAAGAAGCTTGAAAATGGGTTCACATACTGAAGCTAGCTTGGCAATAAACCGGCTGATATACTGAAGCTTTCCAAGGAAGCTTCTAACGTCCTTCTCCTTCTGGGGTACTGGCATCTCTCTTATGGCTTTGACTTTGTCGGGATCTACTTCAATTCCTCTCTGGCTTACCACATGGCCTAATAGCTTACCCGAGGTAACCCCAAAGATACATTTCTTGGGATTGAGGCGCAGATTATACTTACTAATCCTTTGAAAGAACTTTTCTAAAGCCTCGAAGTGACCTTCCCTAGTAGCCGACTTAATCATCATGTCGTCGGCATACACCTCTACTTCTTTATGGATTAAGTCATTGAGAACTTTAGTCGCCATCCTCTGATATGTCGCTCCTGCATTTTTCAACCCAAAAGGCATAACCCGATAGGCATATGTCCCCCACTCTGTGATGAAGGCTGTCTTAATCTGGTCCACTATCTTGTTAAGAATTTGATTGTATCCTGCGTATCCATCCACAAAGTTGTACATCATACAAGCAGTAGCACTATCCACTAGCACATCAATGTGAGGCAGCGAGAAATCATCCTTAGGGCAAGCTTTGTTCAGGTCTCGATAGTCAACGCATACTCGAACCTTACCATCTTTCTTGGCTACAGGAACCACGTTAGCTAGCCAGGTCGGGTATTGAACCTTTATTAGGAACTTGGCCTCAATCTGCTTATGGATCTCCTCCTTCACCTTCTGCGCCCATTCTGGCCTAAGTCTCCGAAGCTTTTGCTTGACTGGTTTAAACTTTGGGTAAGTTGGGATGGCATGTTCGGCAACATCTCGATCTATTCCCGGCATATCCTCATAGGTCCAGGCAAAGACTTTTTCATATTTTTTTAATATTCTCTCGAATTTTAACCTCTCTTCAGGAGTTATGTCTGATGCTATCAAAATTTCCTTTGGATTCTCCAAAGTTTCGAGATTAAATGCAGTTGTGCTAGTTGAATTAATATAAAAAATGAATACATCATGCTTATGATCATGCAAAATGAAATCATCAGAAACATCACAAAAGTAAGCAAAGTTGTTCATCTCATTAACATAATCAGAAACATTAACATTGTTCTCAAAGAGTTATGGTATAAAAAGAGAATCTAAATGACTATCATCTTCAGTCGACACCGATGCTGCAGCCGACTGTGCTTTGGCTTCTTGACTTGATGGAGGCTTTTCCACTATTTATGGTAAAATCTTGAGATCTTCAATCTTCAGCTCTGGTTCTATCATCTTCTCCTTCCCTTTGAGTATGGTGGCTAACAGGTTATCAATTACAATCTCTTTGGGCTCATCCCTGTCGCAGATGCTGCATTGGGTCATAATCTCTTTGTCCCAAAAGTCTCTACAGCTTTAACCACTCCAAACTCCCAGTCAAAAACATCATTGAAAATTTTGAAACCCGGGGTGATCTTCCCATCTACCCACTGCAGCTCTTCTTCTCCGGTGTAAGCACATACCGAGGATGATGGCACAAAGTTCTCCGAAATATGGGGGATCTTCTCTGATACTTTCTTCTTACCATACTCTCCTTTATATCCCAACCCTTTTCGATCTTTCTGACCATGTGTAGTGATAGCATCCTGCAGCCCTTGTGACTCTTTGCCCAAACCAACCCCTGGGAGGAAGTGCATCTTCTTTAGCATGTTCACCACCTAAGAGCTACCTTCTAAGCTTTGCTCCTCACCTATCACCGCTATGTGAAAACCACTCAATGGCTGATTAGAGATTCCCAAGGCAGACACTTGGTTTTCTCTTGCTGCTTTGATGGTCACTACCTCCCCTTCATGAGGTATCTTAATTATCTGGTGTAAGGTGGATGGCACTCCCCCTAATCTGTGGAACCACGGTCTACCAAGTAGAGCTGAGAAGTTTGCTGGAATCGGCAAGACCACAAAATCTGTTTCTGTCTCAATGGGCCCCGTCTTTACTACAGCTTTGAAAGTTCCCGATGCTTGCCTCCTAGAGTTGTAGTAGGCTGTGATGGTCAAATCGGACCTGCTTAGCATATTCTCATCTAGCCCAAAAGCCTGAAGCGCTACTAAAGGGCAGACATTTATTGATGACCCATCATCAACCATGATGCAAGCGGTGTGCTTGCCATTGATCTGTGCCTTGATATACAGAGGCCGGTTATGGTTGCGACCCTCTGTCGGTAAATCTCCATCAGAAAATACCAGCTTCTCCCCAGATCCCCCCTTAATAAGGTCTAACAGCTCAAATGGAGAGATTGTAGTTGCTACAGTGGATACACTCAATGCTTCAACTAACTTCTGTCTGTGAGAGGGGGACTGTCTCAAGAGGTCCCAAATAGATATCTGAGCCGTGGTCTTTTTCAGCTGCTTCACTATTGAATTGTCTTCCGGCTCCTTCTCTGCAGGTGTTTGCACTAGGTCCTATTGCTTCTCAACTTCGGGAACTACTCTCCAACTTCTCGTTACTACCTCAACTCTCTCCTCTTCTTCCGAATCCCATGGATCCGTGAGCTATCCATCTTTCTCTTCACCTTCATCTTCTCCACTCTCACTAGTGGACCAACAGTCTATCGCCGCCACGAGAATCCCTTCTTCAATTGCTTTAGGGCGAGTAATAACGACGTACTCATTTCCATATAAATCTTGCATCACATAACATTCTGGTAGGCTTGATCCAATCATAAAGACTGGAGGTGGCACTGCATTATAGCTGGACTTCTTCTTTCCTTCTCTCTTCTCAGGATCGGTGATCTGCTTATTGTCAATTAGATCTTGGACCCGATGTCTTAGCGTTATATAATCATCTGTCAAATGCCCGGTATGTTGGTGAAATGCACAGTATTTATTTTCCTTATGCCCTAGTTGTCCTTGGGTCCTAGCTGGTGTAGACGGCAGGGGCTGTAGCTTCCCTTCCTTTACTAGCCTCTTTAGCACCCATGATAAAGACCTACCCAAGTTCGAGAAATACCTCTGATTCATGCCTGTTGCAGACACCTCGGCTATCTTCCCACCTCTATTACCGCTGATTGAACTTGCTGACTTGGCTGCCCCCTGATTGCTGTATCCCTTCTTGATATAAAGCTCGCTGTTTGCCCTCTTGGCTAAATATTCTCCTTCTGCTTCTATGGCAATGTCCTTCAAGGGCTCCCAATCCTTCAGTCCCTTCATTTTTAGTCCATCTCTCAAGTACGGGCTGGCATTTCGAATGAATAATTAGATCTGATCAGAAGTGTCCGATTTGCATTTTATCTCCATAACCCAGTTCCTCCACTGAGTAAGGTACTCGTGGAAGGACACCCCAGCCTTCTGCTGTAGCAACTCGAGATCTTTCAAAGTGACCTCCATCCAGGTACTGCAATCGTACTGCTTAAGGAACTCCTCAGTCAGCAAGTCCTAGTCCTCCTTGGACCTCCTGTCAAGCCCATGGTACCAATCAATAGCAGCTCCTATGAGACTCAAGCAAAAATACTCTATCTTCTGCTTTCTTGTTAAGGTCGTTCCCTTCATGACCAGCGAGTATTGCTTGATGTGTGCGGCAGGGTCAGATGTGCCATCAAATTTAGGAATGTCCGGCATCTTAAAGTTCTGGGGAATCAGGTCATCCCCATCCAGCTCTCGGTCTTTCGGGTCCATTCCTTTTCCCACGGTCATCATCCTTGCCATGGCCTCAAATCTCTCTTCCATTTTCCTCCACATTGCCTCATCCAGTTTTAGCAACTTCCCCTTAACTACTATATGCTCTTCTTGCTCATTTTCCCCAAACTCAGCTTCGGACCTAGGGGCCTCTCTGCGCTCAATAGGTGCAGGTACTCTTTGCTCAACAGCAGGTGGGTCGACCACTGGTTGGTTACTGCAGCAGGGAGCTCTTCTCTAACAACCCCTTGTTCAACTGGCACACGGGTAGGCGTAGCAGCAGCTTGTTGCCCAGCTATTGTGGCGATAAGATTACCCATCATTGCGATCATGTGGGCTTCAAACTCCTCCATTCTTTTTCCCACTTCCTCAGCAATTATTGCCCGAGTTGCATCAGATTCATTTGATGGATTGGCCATGGTTACTTCTATTGATGATTCGGAAGAAAACCCCACACTTCCTTCTAAGACTGACTCTGAACTCTGATCTGATACTAACTCTGGTAACCCCAAAAGCGAAATCCTTCTCAACCGTCCGTGGGGACCTCTAGACCACCCAGGAGAATCTATGATGGCTGAAATGCAAAAATTGTTAAGATGATGCATGATTAAAAATGCAATGCATGCTCGTGCTGATGCAACATAGACAAACACATGTAAGCAGATAGATCCTTCCGACCTTATCTCTCCCACACACGTGGTAGTGCGGTCTCTTTCCTAGGTGGGCTTAATCCATGGGTCAACGAGGAACCCAATGGACACGTATGGTGCTCGGTGGAAAATCGGAAGCATAACAGCTCCTATCTAATGTACATACATATGAGTGTTTGGCCATTATGTATTTAAGCAATTCAACTTAATTAAGATGGGCCCACCGGGGCATGAAAGCCTTTCATAAAGACCATTTAATTAAATTGACTTTGTCCAATATATGACAACCCATATAGCAAGCATGGTATTATGGTACATTTCACCTAGTGGAAGTATCTATTGCCATTACATGAGCTTTGGTCAAAGGTTGATGATACTTTAGGGGTACCCAAGCATGGTCCCTGCCAACGGGTCTAGCTCATCATGAGCATAACGACCGATTATGTCACCATTTGATATACCATATGGTACAAGGCTTGGGCTGGTGATTATCCTTAACACTTCCCTACATTGAGTGAATGTAGGGTTGTGCTTCAGGAACGCACCGGGGCTAGAAAAGGGACCAAACTAACTTAATCTAAGGCCCTAATGAGATGACATGCAATTTTGAGAGAAAGCGAAATTCATAAACTAAAACTTAATTGTAAAAGATAATCAAGGTATTTTCAAATTGAAGTCTCGAGCCATTTCTTCCCCAGTGGAGTCGCCACTGTGACGCGCGCCGGACAAGCGGCCGCCCCTTTGACAGCCCGCTTGAGGGCGAACGGGCATTTGAGGTCCGTTGATAACTTGCAACGAATTACAAGTGTGTCTATTTTTGGCAACAAGGAGGTTTCATGGAGTCGCCACCCAATAAAACATTGGAAAAGTTTCTCTCGCCTCGGAGAGCCTAAGACAACGCTTTTGTCCATTTTGGGCAAGCCAAAAAGGGGCCTTGGAGGGTGAACCTCTCTCCCTTGGAGCCTAGGATTTGTTAAGTCATGGAGCGTAAGAAGGTTCTTGGAGGTCTTACTCCAATGAGTGATCGGATAGACCTTTCTCTTCTTTGAGCCCAAAGACAACGCTTTTATCCATTTTGGGCAAGCCAAAGGGGTCTTGGAGGAAGAACCTCTCTCTCTTGGTGCCTAGGATTTGTTTAATCTTAGAGCATAAGAAGGGTCTTGGATGTCCTACTCCAATGAGGGATTGGATAGACCTCTCGCCTCTTTGAGACCAAAGACCAGAGATGCATTCGGGACTTCTCATCTATTCATACCTTGATTAATTTTACAATTTGGTTTTGAGTTTATTAGTTCGCTCTCTCTCCACACGATGCAATTCTGATTAAAGCGCAAATAATCACATTGAAAGCAATAAATAAAAACATTGAGAATAACATCAAAGATAAATTACAATAATACTAGGAGCGGAATACAACTCCCATTTAAAAGGATGCGACATACATAAAACCGGGGAATTTATTAACTATGAGGACTTTGGTCCCCGCATGTGTATTTAAAAAAAAAAACATTTTGGATGTGGCGATTTTATTTAGGATGAAAATTAGGACGTTGGCCCTATTTTATTTTAAAAGAAAACCAATTTATTTTGTAAAAATACGTTTATGTGACTTTTTATTCAAGCGTGCCCAAAAAAAAATTTTTTCGCTTAACAATTAGATACATGTAAATCAAAAACATGAAAATCAAAATCAAAATGTACAATAAAAATACCACACCCCGCGTCTCCTCCTCCACGTGCATGGAGGCTCAAACAAGAATGAAATAATGATTTGCGACCAAAAATAAAACAAATAAATTGATGTTAGTGATTAATCCCAAAGAAATAATATGACATAAAAGATAACATGTATAATGGAAATATAACAGGCATAAAACAATATAACGTAATAATAATAATCTTCTCAGCTAATTAACAATAAATACAGATTTGCATGCATAAAAATGCAGCATTAAAAATAATAAAACTTAACATGCATAAACAAGCCTAAAATAATATCGAGCATAAAAAACATAGGAAAATAAACTCCAAATTCAGCATGTATAAGGAATATGAATAATGATATTAATGATGATAATGATACAAGTACTAAATAATAACAATAAACAAGTATGATAAAAATTTTAATGATAAAACTAGCAAATGCAACTATGATAATAACCATAATAAACATAACGACATCGAAGAATATTTACAACTTAAATTAGGCATGCTTAATGACATGAAAATAAACAACTTGACATGAAAATAATATAATAAACTTAAAAGAATTTGCTTCGTTATATGGACAATTAAAAATAAAATAGTAAGAAGATTATGGCGACTAAAAGAATTTACATATTTAATAGTTAATTGAAAATAAAATGAATTAAGATTAACAAAGAATTAAGGAGTAAGGCCAAGAATAATTACCCTCAAATTTATTCTTGAAGAATTGAAGGTAGAAGTCTTGAATTCCTTGTCTTTCTCTTGTGAAAATCCTTGAAAAATAGCTTGGAAACTTGAAAAATAGCCCTTGGAACCAAGTGTGTAAAATTGATTTTTTTCTCTTCGACAAACCCAAAAATTCAGTTTTTTTCGATCTAAAATGTTCCTCTCTCGTCATCCTCCGTTCCTTAATTTTTTCTCCCTTTTTTACACTCAAAAACCACCCAAAAACGTCCAAAATCGTTAAAAAAAGAGTGGGGGCGAAACCTCGGCGACATGGCGCCCCAACCTTCCCGATCGACCTAAAACACACTTTTTCTTCTCCAAAACAATTTTAAAAATATTTTTAAAATACACTTTTTACTCATTTTCGAGAAAAACAAACGACAAGGAAAATCACTTCCGAGCTCCAATCTTTTTGCCTATAAGCCGGCATAGCAAAATTTCATCATCGGGTAATCCTGATCAAGCTACTCGGGACCCGGTGTCTACAAGTACCGAGCTGTAGTTAACTGTAGGAAGAAAATAGTTGTGCTTAGTAGTGCAGAAAAGTCTAAAGTAACTGTGAGAGGTGTATGCTCTAATCCCCTAGTAGATGTGATTTTTTCTATGCAAGCCTATCGGTGTTTCAGGAAAGGATGTGAGGCTTTCTTAGCCCTTGTGTAGGATTTGAAGAGAGAAGAACTGAGATTTCAGGATATATAGGTGGTGAGGGAATTTCCTGATGTGTTTCCAGAGGAGTTAGCTGGTGTACAACCTATAAGGGAAGTGGAGCTGTCAATTGACATTGTGCCTAGCACAACACCTATGTTTAAGGCACCCTATCGGATGGCTCCTACTGAGTTGAAAGAATTGAAGACTCGGTTACAAGAGTTGTTAGACAGGGGTTTCATAAGACAAAGTGTGTCTCCTTGGGGAGCACCAGTGCTGTTTGTAAAGAAGAAAGATGGGACTATGAGAATATGTTTTGACTATAGACAACTCAATAAGGCAACAATGAAGAACAGATATCCATTGCCGAGGATTGAGGATTTGTTTTACCAGTTGAAAGGAGATGGTGTGTTTTCTAAGATTGATATGCGATCTGGATATTATCAATTGTAAGTGCAAAAGAAGGATATACTGTAGACACCAGGTCCCGAGGCAGTCTAAGATCAGGGTTACCTAATGATGAAAATGATGCTTGCTCACAGGCATGGATGTCGAAAGTGATGTTTCTCTTGTTGAGAATTTCCTTTATTCAAGAAAATTCTAATTCAAACAAAATATCTTTCTTATTTTTATTTCTATATTTATTTTTATTTTATTTTTTAATTTCGGGGTTTCGGGGCGGGAGTGCAGCACTTGCATGCGGGCCCGCGTGGCATCCCGCTCATGGCCACGAGGAGCACGCTCTCGTGTTTGCGCCAGCCCGCAGGCCACAGCATGCGGGGCATGCTCGGATGCTGCATGCGCGACTGCGAGCTGCGACCCCCCGCAAGGGGCCGCATGCCGCGAGTTGTGGCCCACCGCAAGGGGGCCTCATGCTGCAGCTTGCGTGCCTATGAACGAGGCCCTGCGCCTGCTCCCCCGTGCTGTCATTTTCGCCTGCAATTTTTTGTCAATTTTTTCAGTCTGTTACATTTGTTTCATGTATTAATGATATTTTTGGTTAACAGAATGAAAGGATTTATTTGTTTCTTCCCATTTTGGGACAAGGCAGGGAACAAAAGGCAAATTTGCCTTCATTCTCAGGGGACTGGCTTTTGAAAATCAAAAAAAGAAAAAAGAAAAAAAGGTTCTCTCTCAAGCAAAGAAATGCAGACGAAAGAATTTCAAGGAAAAATCTTAGAAATTTCAAAGTTTCAATTTTTCTTGGTTTTTTCTTTAAGAACAATTTATTCTTGGGTTGACTTGAGCAAGGAAAACTAATTTCTTTTACTTGATCATCCCACCAAAATTATTTTCTTGAGTTTTTGTTTGTTTAAAAACTTAAATTTTCTCAAACTTTTTGAGTTTATTACCGCAAAAATCGACAAGAATGACGGATCGAGAAGCCATTTCTCCAATCTATAAACTCTGAGGGTAAACATTTTTGGATCCATTGTCATTTAATTTTATTTATCCTTATTATTGTGAATATTGTTGATTCTTGCTATTATTATCATATTTATCATTTATTCCTATTATTTTTAATATTAATATTATTATTATCATTTATATCGCCATCACTTTCTTCACTGTTCATAATATGATTATTGATGATGTTAATATTATTATTGTCATTATTACTATTATTATTATTATTATTCTTCTTCTTCTTCTTCTGTTATTATTATTATTATTATTATTACTATGTTCACTGTCGTCTTTTTCCTATTATTATTGTTACTCTATTATTATTATTATTATTATTATTATTATTATTATTATTATTATTATTATCATCATCATCATCATCATCATCATCATCATCATCATTGTTATTATTCTTGACCACTGTTATTATTATTATTGTTGTGTTTTTGCATGATTAATTTTTCTTTATTTTATCTTGTCTTTATATTTATGTATTTAATGTTAAATTTATTACTAATATTCTTATTATTGTCCTTTTCGTATTTGGGTAAAATGTGACGTTCGCTTGTTTTGAGTATCGCCGTGACCACACGGAGGGGTCACGACACGTAGTGAACCTTCTCTCGGTGAGTCCTTTCCTATTCCCTACTTGTGTTTGTGCTTGCTTGTAAATAAAATGTTTTATTTTATGCACATGTAAGATAAAAAAAATCACAAAATTGTTTTGTAACTCAACTGAGATTTTATTAATAAAATTGGGACCAATGTCCCTCATTTTAGCCAATTAGTGTAAAATGTCACAATAAAACGAAGAGTTGAATTTTCTCCAAAATGGGATCACACATCCCGGTTTTTAAACCAATAATCGAACAACTCTTCGATCCCTCTTTAAGTGAGCGTGAAGGAGCCAATGTTCCCAAATCAAATGAATGTCCCGATTTATGTATGTCATTTTTTTATGTTTGACTTTATTTATTTGTTTTAAATTTATGTTCATATATCTTGTGGGCCCTTGTAATTAATTATTTTTTGGCGCAATGTTATTTAGCTTTTACTTGGGATTGTATTCTGTCTCAATTTCCATTTCAATTTTAATTAGCTTTCTTTCATGTGGGATTGTATTTTATCCCAATTTCTCTTGTAATTGTGTACTTGGCGTGTTTACTGCTTTTCTTTATCACTTTATATACCGCTTTGTTTATGACTTTTATTTATTGCTTTCTTTCGAATGCTTGCAATGCGCTTTAAATTAAATGCATTAATCATGTGAGATGAGAGATAGAATTTTATAAATTTAAAAACTCATTTATAATTAACCAAGACATAAATAAGAGTGAAGTTCCGAACACCATCTCTGGTTTAGACCGTAGAGGTTAGATGACCTTTCCCAATTTCTCATAAATTGGATGGCAACTCTAAAATACCTCAAAGGTGCCTAAAGGTACCATGAGGCTAGGTGAACTCCCCAATGTTCTATTGGGTAGGGATTCCAAGATGTTTCATGGCACCCAAGATCAAAAAGACGTGAACCAATCCCTCGAGCCCTAAAAGCGGGTCTCATCTAAGAGGGCCTTTGCTAGGTTCTGCGCGCGTCACAGAGGCGACTCCACTGGGAACACTTCGTGACTTTGCTCTGAAAGTGTTTTGGTTAAAATATATAATTGGGTTTTTAAAACTTAAAATTCTATCACTTTTTTAAATTTGCATTGCATACATTAGAGTCTTGGAACTATGTTAGTTGGTCACCTATCTTACCCCGATCCATTCTCGAAGCATGACCCTACTTTCACTCATTGAAGGAAAGTGTTAAGGATAATCACCAGCCCAAGCCTTGTACCATTAATGGTATATCAAATGGAGACCCGATTGGTCGCTATGCTCGTGATGAGCTAGACCCATTGGCAGGGACCATGCTTAGGTAGACCTAAGGTAACATCACCCCTGACAGAAGCTCATGTAATGGTAATAGAAGCTTCCACTAGGTAATATATTCCTTAATACGATGCTTATTACGTGGGCCCTTATATATTAAATCAATTCAGACATATTAATTGAGCACTCATCAAAGGCTTTCATGCCCCAGTGGGCTCATTTTAGTCAGTTTGAAAGGTCCGAATACTTAAAGGCCGAAACCCACGCGCGTGTGTTTTAAATTAAAGAGTGTTATGCTGCCATTTTTTCACTGTGCACCAGGCGTGTCTAATGGGTTCCCTATTGTGTGGGAGTGATAAGGTTAGAGGGATCTATCTACTTGCATGTGGTTGCGGATACCGCACAACATGCTCGTGCATCGCTTGTCATTCATGCATGTCACTAGGATAAATATATGTATATATAAATAATAATATATTTTCTCTCATGCTATGTGTGTATATATCTTCGTCTGCATATTATTTTTCACACGTACATATCATCCTGCGTATAATTTCTTCCATACATCCCATCGTATTGTGGTAATCTATTGATCTCGCACTCATCGAAGACCATTTGCATGGCATGATCACGCATTGCATGTGCATGTCATCCATGCATCATTCTAACAATCTAAGCCTTTCAGCTATCAGAGATTCATCCAAGTGGACTAGAGGTTCTGACGGTCGACGAGTGAGGATAGACTCGCCCTTTGGATTGCTAGAATTAGTGCCTGTTTGGGATTCTGAGTCACTCTTAACAACTAGTGAATCCTCTTTGATGGCAAAAGAGATCGGAGATCTAACCACTCAAGACCTTGCTAAGAGGCTGGAGGATTTTGAGTGGAGGATGTTAGAAATGATGGGCGCTATGGCCGAAAGGATTGCTCCTCCTCCTGTTGCACAACCACCCGTCACTCCATAACCACCGGTAGCCCCTCCTCGGGGGCAAGTTGAACTGCCTGCTGGTGAAGAGGTCCCCATTGTAGGTAATGCTGCTCGCCAGCCTATCAATGAGAATAAAGCTGTTGCTGCGCCCGTTGAGCCAAAAGGGGCAAGGATCCCTAATCTTGATGAGGATTTTGTGATGGAAGATGAGGTTGAGGAGCTAGTAGCCCATCAAGCTGTGAGGGGTAGAGCACCCAAGGTAAAGGATTAGGTTATGAGAGGAATGAGGCAGCAGATTGAGGTGATCACTCTCTTATTATCAGCTAGTAAGGGAATCAACCCCGAGGATAGAGATCTGGGGGATGAAGAGCTATTGCCCCTAAGGTTTAAGATGCCTGAGCTGCCGAAGTTCGATGGTACTTCAGACCCATCCACGCACATCAAGCAGTACACCCTAGTGATGAAGGGCATAGGGCTAACCAAGAAGCAAAAGGTGGAATATTTCAGCCTCAGCTTGGTGGGGTGGACTGGTATCACGGGTTGGATAGGAGATCCAAGGAGGACTGGGACCTTTTGACTGATGAATTCATGAAGCAGTACGACTGCAGCACTAGAATAAAGGTCACCCTGAAGGACCTCGAGCTTCTATAGCAAAAAAGTGACGAGCCATTCCATGAATACCTCACCCGATGGAGGAACAGGGTCATGGAGATGAAGCGAAAGCCTGACACTGCTGACCATATCAGACTATTTATCAGGAACTCCTACCCTTACTTGAGGGACTTGCTCAGCTTTAAGGGTCTCAGAGATTGGGAGTCACTTAAAGACATTGTTGTAGAGGCTGAGGCGACTTACCTAGCAAAGAAAGCAAGCCAAAATAACTTTGCTGAGAGGAACTTTGGGAACCAGTTAGGATACAGATCAGGCGGTACTAGAAGCAGCAATGTTAGAAATGGTAAGACGGCCGAGCTTTCAGCTACCGGAGTAGGACAAGGCCAGAGATACTTTTCTAATTTGGGCCGGCCTCTATCCTGGGTATTGGAGAGATTGACAAAAGAGGGTAAGCTGAGACCACTGCCACCTAGGCCAGCTGCAAATCATGGACAGCTGGGGCATAGAGATGATCAGTATTGTGCCTACCATCAGCACACTGGGCACCTAATAGATTATTACCAAACTTTGGGAAACAAGATCCAGGATCTCATTGACTCCAAAGAGATCAGAGACCCTGAGAATAGAGAGAAGAAGAAGAAGGCAAGCTATAATGCAGTTCCCCCGCCATGCATTTGATCGGGTCTGGGAAGATGAGTACATCGCTGTCACCCTTCAGGAAATTGTTGAAGAAGGGATCCTCATGGTGGCGGGTGGAGAAGAAGAAAATGTTATGTTTTTAGATGCTTTGTTTTTATTTCAAGAGCTTCGTGTGACAATGTTTGCAATTTTAATATGATGGATAATTTTTGCTTATTTCTGTGGTGTTTCTAAAGATTTCATTTCTTATGATCACGATGCATCCATTTTTGACATTAACCCAATTAATAAAACTCCATCTAATCTCGAAACTTTGGGGAATCCAAACAAAATCTTGATAACATCTGATGTAACTCCTGAAGAGAGGGAAATTTTGAGAGATAATGTAAATAAATAAATAAATAAACAAAAGAAAAAAAGAGCATTTGCCTGGACCAAGCATGATATGCTGAAAATTGAGAAGGACATTATTGAGACAACGTTGCTTCCACATGCCAACATGACGACAAACAGAATTTTGAAAGCCATTCTTTTACATCCTCAACATCTAAGATGCGTACGGTGCTGCCAAAGAAAATCAAACTCTGAGGGCTACATTAAAAGTTGGACAAATGAAACACAGGACCTTCATAGGGAATATACAACTCATTAGAACCAAGCCCTATGATTCCTTTCTCCCAACCATTTGAGAAATTCACTACAAAAGCCAATCAAGATTGACCTTTGACCACCTGGGACCCTTATAGCAAAACTTAGAAGGGTAGCTCATTACCTTTATAACCTGTAAAACAAAAGAGTAAAGAAAAAACAAAGACAAAAAAACAAAAACAAACAAAAATGAACAAAAAAATGGAGAAAAAAAAAGCACAAAAAAAGGGACAAAAAAAAGCAAAAAAAAAAAGATAAAAAAAAAATAAAACCACAATTTTTTCCTAAACCATCTGAGCCTAACCTGTAACCCAATCTCAACCACTAAAGCCTAACTTGTAACCCAATCTCTGCCAATTTCAACCCAATCTCAACCACTACAGGATACTTTAGGAATTGAGCCACCAAAGCCAGCAACAAGAATATGCAGACTTTCACAGTCAAGATTCAAGCAAAGAAACTCACTATCTCAGCCAGTTTGCACGAGGGCGAAGGACAAGACTTTGATGCTAAGAAGAACCACTCTCGGAAGGAGCAGCCTCCCTGGCTAACGAAGATGAAAGTAAATTCTGTCACACCCCGAAATGTACAATAGAAGGATTCGAGCATATTGAGAATGAGAGGTGACCAAAGTTGTGTGAGTTTTCACATGTGTTATTCTAAATTAAGTTTTGTGCAGGAGTTATGAGTTTTGTTAGAGCGCGGTTGCATGTATAGTAGTAGTGTATGTGTGAGAGGGCTTGGTTATAGTGTGGATGCATATAGGGGGTTAGTGTATGTATTAGTGAGATTAGAAATGGGTATGGTGTTATGTTTGGTGGTAGGGTGTTTTTGGTTAGATTCCTCATTGGGTTGTTGCCATGTGGATAGTGAGGGTGATTTAATAGGTTGGAGAGAGAGAAAAAGGGAGCCCCTTTTTCCTGCCTTTGTTCACCCGTTCTCTTCTCCCCTCACACCTCTTCTTCTTTATTTTTCTTCTTCCTCTTGCTTCAATATTGCTCTCTTTTATAATCTAAACCCTAGTTTGAGATGATGCAGTTTTTCAAATCCAGTGGGTCAAGTGAAGAGTTTGTTAAGGTAAGTTTAAGTTTTGATTTTCTTTGTCCCTTGGATTAGCAATAAAACCTGAGATTTATGTTTTGTGCATTTGTATATTTGATGAGGATTTTGGGTTGAGAAAGATCTTTGGATGGTTTTTGGAATAAGAAGATCAAACAAGAAAGCTACTAGGAGCATAGGATTTTCAAGTTTGGGAATTTTGTGCATTTTTACGTATTTTGTTCTTATTTGATTCGCTAGGAAATTGTTTGGGCAATGATGTTCTTGATGAGGGTATACTATGAAATCTTATTATATTGAGTTGTTAAAGTGTAGAGTATGATTTCATTGGATGATATATGCATTTGATTTATGGTGGATTGTGATTTACTAATTTTTAAATGAGATGATGATAATAATTATTGATTTTGGTTGGATGATTTAATTATGTTCATGGCATGATTTCCTTGGGTTATGAACTTCAAAAAGGTGAGTTTTTATGTTGATTTTAATGATTTGAATGTTCGATTTCTGGGTTTTAAGTTTATATTTGAGTTGGGTGATTTTTTTGGGAAATTTCTGAGTTTGGTGCGTTTCACTCGGCGGTATGATTGGGCATACCCCCGTGTGATCGCATGCTGGATTCAAGTTCTTTATTCCTGTCTTTCTAAAGATGGGCCGCTCGTCCGACTCATGTGAGACAGTACGACTCATCCTGCCTTTGCCGTGCAGGAATCGTGTAGTTCAGCAAAGAGTGGACGAGCAGTGGAGTGCATCACGACTCGTGCACGCACAGCACGACTCGTGCTGGCTGGGAGGAGCTCTACCGCAAGTCATGTTTTGTAACACGACTTGCGATAGATAATTTGGGAAGCGACATGAGTCGTGTCCCTTATGCACGACTTGTGTTCCAACATTTCACACGGCAGTATGGGTAAACTATACCACCGTGTAAGATGCTTCTGCCTCCAATTTCTGTAAAGTGTTCACTTGTGTCTTTTTCGATCCTTTTTCTTTAAATTTGGGTTTTTAATCTTTTTTTGTGTATTATTAATTAGCAAATGATATTAAATGGCATTTTAATTTGGTCAAATTATATTTATGTGAACGGTATTGAATGTTCCGTTTTGAATGCGAATTGGATTATGTATGTCTAAATTTTATGGTTCTTCATTATAAACAATATGTTATGTCTTTATAAAGTTAAAATGAGTTATTCAAATGCTTCTATACATGATAATAATTGAATTTTGAGATCTTTGTCTAGCATTATTATTTAAAGATTATATGTGTGTAATGTAAGGCAATTTAATTGTTAAGTCTAAATGATGCATGATACCCAGTAATATGGTTATGTCCAGTATGTTAATACGAATATGTTATCCATGAAATAATACATCATTAGTTTTTTAATATGATGAATATGATTAGTACTTATGATATGCATTTATCTATATGTTAATGCATGTGTCTATGTGATCGTAAGAGAAGGATGTAATTGTTTGATGGAATGGGTATATATGTGATAGAATGTGAAGAATATAATAATAATATGGAAAATTTAGCCTGCGTTAGTCGAGTCGTGGACAGATAGGCATGCCTATAGAGTTCTGTTAGCTACAGCCCTCTGTTCTATTCCGGACACTGATCAGGTTCCTGTTTGGTTCCTCGCGAACCTTAATGTGTACAGATCTTGTTTAAGATCCCCAATGTGAAAATGTGATGTTGCTTTTTGATTCGTACTCGTAAGGTACCGCCAGGCATTAAGTTCGATTCGTACCCGTAAGGTCCTGCCATGTGTTCACTCTCTTATCCACCCCTATGACTTAACAGGCAATTAGAAAATAAAATTAATGTGAATTAAAGTGATAAGTTTTGTGATGATATGCAAAATGATTATGTGAATAAACATTTGATGCAATTGTGATAAATGACATTTGACTGGTGCTTTACACACCCCTCTGTTCTGGATCCTCTATGGACTCGAATGTGAAATTGTGTGGTATCTTTGGATACCTAAATAGTTTTGTATCTGAATGTAATGTCAGTTAATAAAAAAGAGATATAACAAATGATGTTGTCCTAATAAGTGTGTATGAATGAATACTGTTTGCATAAGAATTCGTAGGTTAGAAATGCCTGTTATTAATCTGTTCATAAGTTATGAGTATGATTGTCTATGTAAAGTCTATGTAAGAATTTTGAGATGATTGATATGCATATTTGCTATAGTTAAGTACTCAGTAATTAAACTATATGAATATATATCCGTTTATATGTTTAATTTGAGAATACAGGTATGTATTGTGTTACCTATCTTCGGGATTTTAGCCTGGATAATTACTGTAAGTATTTTGGTAAGGAATTCATGTGCCTTGCTGTTGATTTTAATAAATACGGTAAGTCATATATATATTGATTGGTATGTAAGGAATAATAAAGTGTTAAGCATGATATAGACAATTAAATGTAGGAAAATGAGTTAAGATTAAATTTGGAATATGTGTGCATAAGTTTTAGTAGAACTACGTGGTTCTGATTCCCAACCATAGGGATACGTAGGAAGCTTGGAATGACATTCCAAGCCCAAACCAAATCTAAAAATCTAAATGTTTTTTTTAGCTTCGAACAATAATGGTTTGAACACATGAAATGTTCTTACGAAAGTACTAATACTGTAGTCTGCATGATTTTGGAAATGTTAGTAATAAAGGGAATCGGTATGACTTAATTTGCCGCTAGCAATTATATCTTTTGTAACCTAGAAGGTATAACTATTCACATAGTTAATTAAATGAATTAAGCAAACTAAGTATGCATAATGTCATTGTAAATCATTAAGGGAATAATGTAAATTCCGGCTGTGGTAGGTAAACGAATGTATATAGGAAATTGTTAAAGTTTCGTATGAGAAAAAGAATACAAATTGACGATAGCTTTAACCGGGGTACTCTATGTGTATGTATGTATATATATAATGATTTACGTGTGTTTGCCTCGGCAACCACTGTGAGTGGCTACCCATTATTTATTTCGCCCGACTAAACGTTATCGCAAAGCACAGTTGTTTGTCCATGTAGGTTAGGAGATCAGAGTAGCACAGCGGTTCTCAGTGACTTTGGCCAGTGAGTCGGTAGAGGTTATAGAATGTTTTTATGGATTGTCAGTTTGTAATTAAGTTTATTGATTTAGCATTTGTTATGAGATGTAATAATCTTTAGTGCGAATGATGGTGTGTGTGAGATAAGTTCAGAATGTGTTTGTGATTGAGGTTTTAGATGTTAGAAATTTTATTACTCTGATTTTTGTATTGCCATTTATGTCTTTGTCTTGTAGCACCCTTCGCTCATAGTAGCTCTTCATCCTTCGATATGCTACGTGTGGGAGTTGGGGGTGTTACAATTTGGTATCAGAGCGCCGGTTTAGTAGGTTCTGGTTAACTAGGTATTTTGAAGTGTGTCCGTATAGTTTAGCATTGGCCAAAGCAGACAACCTTGTCCTTTAGATATGTTTTGGGAAGGGAAACCTTCTGATTTGATAAAGTGTTTAGTTAAGTGTTGGCTCGGTAGGTCATGATCTACTTGTCTTGAATTGTTATGTGTATGAGCAATCTGGAATGTGTTTGCTAGACGAGTTATCAGAGATTCTATTAGGAATTTTGTTTCAATTCTATGTGATTAAAGAGAAAGTTTGTAGAAGTTTTTGAAGTATATCGATATATGGTTGCCTTGGAAGAATAGATGTTTTGGTATTTTGAGATGGAAGAGTATGTGGATTTTGTAAGATTATGGTGTTGCACGGTATGCCTGTCAGCTATCTGCAGAAAATTTAATTGAAAATAAGCATATTGAACTATGGGGATGGGAAAAGTGCATTATCATAGCATCAATCGCATTTCCGTATTATTTTGCATACATGAACTATTGCATTCTCATTGCATCATCCTCCCTTTAATCAAATGTGAGAAACATTTGCATATGTGTTTTGATGGAGAGCAAGCTGACAGGGTGTACATTGAGTATTTGATATTAAGATTAAGTGTGTGACTTGAGCATAATAGTTGCTAAAGAAAATGTATTATGGTTTATAGTCTGAGTTTAGTAGAAAGAGTATTTTTGGAATCTTGTACAAGTGAGTGCGAAAAGATTTTGTAGCAAGATATGAGTATTATTAGTAAAGAAGTAGCACGTATGATGGATGTTTTTGAAATATTGAGGAATTGTGTAGAAAAATGCTGTAAGTTAAATGATTTATGTGTGAAGTGTATGTGCTTTGGGTTCCAAGTGGTAGTTAAAGTGATGATTGTTCTGATGAATGTAATCGATTTAAGTGTAAGATAATGAAAAGGGAATTATGGGATTTATTTAAATCAATTTTATGTGTTTGAGGTTAGTTATTGATAAGAGAAAGTTATGATTTGTATGGTTATGTTGATTAAATAGAAGTGATTCAAGAGTATAGTGATAAGAATAAGTAATAACAAGTGAGTATGTTAAAAGCGACGTGTATGGGAATAAGTGAAATATATGTGCTTCAAGTGTAGAATGTAAGTGTTAAATGATGATATGGAAATGATCAGTGTATATGATAGTGAATTGGAGTATAGCTCAGGGCTTTCCTGATGTAAGTGAATTTCGAGGACGAAATTCTTTTAGGAGGGAAGAGTTGTCACACCCCGAAATGTACCATAGAAGGATTTGGGCATATTGAGAATAAGACGTGACCAAAGTTATGTGAATTTTGGCATGTGTTATTCTAAATTAAATTTTGTGCAGGAGTTATGAGTTTTGTTAGAGTGCGGTTGCATGTATAGTAGTAGTGTATGTGTGAGAGGGCTTGGTTATAGTGTGGATGCATATAGGGGGTTAGTGTATGTATTAGTGAGATTAGAAATGGGTATGGTGTTATGTTTGGTGGTAGGGTGTTTTTGGTTAGATTCCTCAATGGGTTGTTGCCATGTGGATAGTGAGGGTGATTTAATAGGTTGGAGAGAGAGAGAAAGGGAGCCCCTTTTTCCTGCCTTTGTTCACCCGTTCTTTTCTCCCCTCACACCTCTTCTTCTTCATTTTTCTTCTTCCTCTTGCTTCAATATTGCTCTTTCTTATAATCTAAACCCTAGTTTGAGATGATGAAGTTTTTGAAATCCAGTGGGTTAAGTGAAGAGTTTGTTAAGGTAAGTTTAAGTTTTGATTTTCTTTGTCCCTTGGGTTAGCAATAAAACCCGAGATTTATGTTTTGTGCATTTGTATATTTGATGAGGATTTTGGGTTGAGAAAGATCTTTGGATGGGTTTGGGAATAAGAAGATCAACCAAGAAAGCTATTAGGAGCATAGGATTTTCAGGTTTGGGAATTTTGTGCATTTTTATGTATTTTGTTCTTATTTGATTTGCTGGGAAATTGTTTGAGCAATGATGTTCTTAATGAAGGTATACTATGAAATCTTAGTATGTTGAGTTGTTAAAGTGTAGAGTATGATTTCATTGGATGATATATGCATTTGATGTATGGTGGATTGTGATTTACTGATTTTTGAATGAGATGATGATCATAATTATTGATTTTGGTTGGATGATTTAATTATGTTCATGGCATGATTTCCTTGGGTTATGAACTTCAAAAAGGTGAATTTTTAAGTTGATTTTAATGATTTGAATGTTTGATTTCTGGGTTTTAAGTTTATATTTGAGTTGGGTGATTTTTCTGGGAAATTTATGGGTTTGGTGCGTTTCACTCGGCGGTATGAGTGGGCATACCCCTGTGTGATCACATGCTGGATTCAAGTTCTTTATTCGTGTCTTTCTGAAGATGGCCCGCTCGTCTGACTCGTGCGAGACAGCACCACTTGTACTGCCTTTGGCGTACATGAATCGTGCAGTTCAGCGAAGAGTGGGCGAGCAGTGGAGGGCAGCATGACTCGTGCGTGTGCAGCCCTATGATTTACCAGGCAATTAAAAAGTAAAATTAATGTGAATTAAAGTGATAAGTTTTTTGATGATTTGCGGAATGATTATGTGAATAAACATTTGATGCAATTGTGATAAATGCCATTTGACTGGTGCTTTACATACCCCTCTGTTTTGGATCCTCTATGGACTCGAATGTGAAATTATGTGGAATCTTCAGATACCTAAATGGTTTTGTATCTAAATCTAATGTCAGTTAATCAAAAAGAGATATAACAAATGATGTTGTCCTAATAAGTGTCTATGAATGAATACTGTTTTCATAAGAATTCGTAGGTGAGAAATGCCTGTTATTAATTTGTTCATAAGTTATGAGTATAATTGTCTATGTAAAGTCTGTGTAAGAATTTTGAGATGATTGATATGCTTATTCGCTATAGTTAAGTACTCAATAATTAAAATCTATAAATATATATGCATTTATATGTTTAATTTGAGAATACAGGTATGTATTGTGTTATCTATCTTCGGGATCTTAGCCTGGATAATTACTGTAAGTATTTTGGTAAGGAATTCATGTGCCTTGCTGTTGATTTTAATAAATACGGTAAGTTATATATATATTGATTGGTAAGTAAGGAATAATAAAGTGTTAAGCATGATATAGATAATTGAATGTAGGAAAATGAGTTAAGATTAAATTTGAAATATGTGTGCATAAGTTTCAGTAGAACTACGTGGTTCTGATTCCCAACCATAGGGATAAGTAAGAAGCATTCCAAGCCCAAACCAAATTTTAAAATCTAAATGCTTTGTTTAGCTTCGAACAATAATGGTTTGAACACATAAATTTTTCTTACGAAAGTACTAATATTATAGTCTGCATGATTTTGGAAATGTCAATAATAAAGGGAATCGATATGACTTAATTTGCCGCTAGCAATTATATCTTTGGTAACCTAGAAGGTATAACTATTCACATAGTCAATTAAATGAATTAAGCAAACTAAGTATGCATAATGTCATTGTAAATCATTAAGGTAATAATGTAAATTCCGGCTGTGGTAGGTAAACGAATGTATATAGGAAATTGTTTAAGTTTCATATGAGAAAAAGAATATGAATTGACGATAGCTTTAACCGGGGTACTTTATGTGTATGTATGTATATATATAATGATTTACATGTGTTTGCCTCGGCAACCACTGTGAGTGGCTGCCCATTATTTGTTCGCCCGACTAAGCGTTATCGCTTAGCACTGTTGTTTATCCGTGCAGGTTAGGAGATCAGAGTAGCGCAGCGGTTCTCAGTGACTTTGGCCAACGAGTCGGTAGAGGTTATAGAATATTTTTATTGATTGTCGGTTTGTAATTAAGTTTATTAATTTAGCATTTGTTATGAGATGTAATAATCTTTAGTGCGAATGATGGTGTGTGTGAGATAAGTTCAAAATGTGTTTGTGATTGAGGTTCTAGATGTTAGAAATTTTATTGCTCTGCTTTCTATATTGCCATGAATGTCTTTGTCTGGTAGCACCCTTCGCTCACAGTAGCTCTTCATCCTTCGATATGCTACGTGTGGGAGTTAGGGGTGTTACAAATTTAATCAACACCGACGAACTGAAGATGGGTTCAAGGCAAAGGCTAAAAAAAAAAACGAAAAAAAGGGCTGAGAGAAAATCATCAATCGTGAAAAACCGAGAGGGCTGATTGATAACAGGGGTTTGATGCTTTCAGGATCTATCCCGAAATTAGATTAGACCTCGTATTTTTTGAGTTAATGCCAAAAAATGATCATGTGTTATGAAATCAAATTGAAATATATGCATTTATGCAATGATATATTGATGTGACCAGAGTAGTTTATTTTGCACACTCAAAGTTGTCTAGTTCCGGTATAAAACCAGCACATTGTTACTGTCTACCCTTCGATACTCTCGCCACTCAAGCGCTTCAGTCGACTCATCATGCTATCAACTCTGAGGCCAATCCTACAACACCTTCATGATAGGAATCAAACTCATATCATGCTCGGAAGATCTTTAATGACAGCTCCAGCCTCCTTCACAAAAAAAAGGGAGCCGTTAGAGACGAAAGCCGTAATTGGCGCTCTAAGTAAAAGTTAAGCCAAAGGGCAGGGTGAAAACCTGAAAACAGGCAGTCTGTCCTATAAAAAAATAAAATGAATAAAAGCCGCTGGATAAGGTTGGGTCCATTCCAGGCAAAAAATAAGGCACAGGGTTATGTGAAAATCCAAAAGGACACATTTCTCGCTAGTAAAAGCTAGTGTGAAAATCCACAAGGGATGCACTACCTTAAAAGAATGACTACAGGTATCAAAGGAGAACCTCATAATCCCCAAAGGCATGAAATTCAAAAGCAATTCCAGAGCGCACCGATCCTACTACAAATTGCGTCCAAACCGGCTGTCGCCTCCAAATCCACTCAGATGAATTCTTATCCTGCATTCCTGCATAACACATACATTTCACGTGCATGCTCACCAATTTTCCTGCAAATTTAGCTTTCCAATTTTGCAGCAAGAGAGATTCGATGCGGACGCCGACGAAAGGCGAGTGACGACATCAGTCAAAACACCAATCCAAGCAACCAACCAAAGACCTCTCAGGGGACACCACTTCAAAAGGGTTAGCACGATGGCGACACTACCATTCTACGAAAGGTTAGCACGACCATGGCACTACCACTTCAAAAGGGTTAGCACGAGGGTGGCACTACCATTCTACTGAAGGTTAGCATGACCACGGCACTACCACTTCAAAAGGGTTAGCACGATGGTGGCACTACCATTCTACTGAAGGTTAGCACGACCACGGCACTACCACTTCAAAAGGGTTAGCACGATGGCGGCACTACTATTTTACAGAAGCTTAGCACGACCATGACACTACCACTTCAAGAGGGTTAGCACGATGGCGGCACTACCATTCTACAGAAGGTTAGCATGACCACGGCACTAACACTTCAAGAGGGTTAGCACGATGGCGGCACTATCATTCTATTGAAGGTTAGCACGACCACGGCACTACCACTTCAAGAGGGTTAGCACGATGGCGGGAATACCATTCTACGGAAGGGTTAGCATGACCACGGCACTACCGCTTCAGGATGGTTGGCATGATGACGGCACTACCACTCCACAGAGGGTTAGCATGATCATGGCACTACCGCTTCAACAAAAGACAATACGCCGACAACTTGGCGATAACCACTCTAACAATACCATCTAGTCTGGAAAAGCGATCGCCTCAGGTACCTGTTTCTTTCCCTCTTTTTTGAATTTTTGTTCACCCAGGCAAGTAAGTTTTAGGTTCCCCAAAATTGGGGGTAACTGTAGACACTGGGTCCTGAGGCGATCTAAGATAAGGGTACTCGATGATGAAAATGATGCTTGCTCACTGGCAGGGATGTTGAAAGTGATGTTTCTCTTGTCGAGAATTTCCTTTTTCAAGAAAATTCTAATTCGAAAAAAAAATCTTTCTTATTTTTATTTCTATTTTTATTTTTATTTATTTTTATTTTATTTTTTAATTTTGGGGTTTCAGGGACCGGAGCACAGCGTCATGCATGTGGCCACGAGGTGCGAGGCGCGTGCTGGTGCCAGCCTGCAGGCCGCCCTCTAGTTGCGGCATGCGGGGCATGCCGGCATACCGCGAGCTGCGCCCCCCCCCCCCCCAGCAAGGGGCCGCATGTCGCGAGCTGCGGCCCCCCATAATGGGGCCGCATGCCATAGCTCGCGCCCTCCGCACGATGCCCAGCACCTGCTCCCCCGTGCTGTCGTTTTCACTTGCAATTTTTTGTCAATTTTTTCAGTCTGTTACATTTGTTTCACGTTTTAATGATAATTTTGGTTAACAGAATGAAAGGATTTATTTGTTTCTTCCAATTTTGGGACAAGGCATGGAACAAAAGGCAGATTTGCCTTCATTCTCAGGGGACTGGCTTTTGAAAAAAAAAAAAAAAGGGGTTTCTCTCAAGCAAAGAAAGGCAAACGAAAGAATTTCAAGGAAAAATCTTAGAAATTTCAAAGTTTCAATTTTTCTTCTTTTTTCTTTTAGAACAATTTATTCTTGGGTTGACTTGAGCAAGGAAAACTAATTTGTTTTGCTTGATCATCCCACCAAAATTATTTTCTTGAGTTTTTATTTTTTAAAAAACTTAGATTTTCTCAAACTTTTTGGGTTTATTACCTCAAAAATCGACAAGGAGGACGGATCGAGACACCATTTCTCCAATCTATAAACTCTGAGGGTAAACATTCTTCAATCCATTGTCATTTATTCCTATTATTTTTAATATTAATATTATTATTATCGTTTATATCGCCATCACTTTCTTCACTGTTGATAATATGATTATTGATGATATTATTATTATTATTATTATTATTATTATTATTATTATTATTATTATTATTATTACTACTACTACTATGTTCACTGTCTTCTTTTTCCTATTATTATTTTTACTCTATTATTATTATTATTATTATTATTATTATTATTATTATTATTATTATTATTATTATTATTATTATCATCATCATCATCATCATCATTATTATTATTATTATTCTTGACCACTGTTATTATTACTATTGTTGTGTTTTTGCATGATTAATTTTTCTTTATTTTATCTTATTTTTATATTTATGTATTTAATGTTAGATTTATTACTAATATTCTTATTATTGTTCTTTTTGTATTTGGGTAAAATGTGACGTTCGCTTGTTTTGAGTATCGCCGTGACCACACGGAGGGGTTACGACACGTAGGGAACCTTCTCTCAGTGAGACCTTTCCTATTCCCTACTTGTGTTTATGCTTGCTTGTAAATAAAATGTTTTATTTTATGCACATGTAAGATAAAAAATTACAAAAATGTTTTGTAACTAAATTGAGATTTTATTAATAAAATTGGGACCAATGTCCCTCATTTTAGCCATTTAATGTAAAACGTCACAATAAAAAAAGTAGTTAAATTTTCTCCAAAATGGGATCACTCATCTCGATTTTCAAACCAATCATCGAACAACTCTTCGATCCCTCTTTAAGCGAGTGTGAAGGAACCAATGTTCCTGAATCAAATGAATGTCCCGATTTATATATGTCATTTTTTTATGTTTGACTTTGTTTGTTTGTTTTAAATTTATGTTTATATATCTTGTGGGCCCTTGTAATTAATTATTTTTTGGGACAATGTTATTTAGCTTTTACTTGGGATTGTATTCTGTCCCAATTTCCATTTCAATTTTAATTGGCTTTCTTTCATGTGGGACTGTATTCTGTCCCAATTTCTCTTATAATTGTGTGCTTGGTGCATTTACTGCTTTTCATTATCACTTTATTTACTGCTTTCTTTATGGCTTTTATTTATTGCTTTTGAATGCTTGCGATGCGCTTTAAATGAAATGAATTAATCGTGTGAGATGAGAGATATAATTTTATGAATTTAAAAGGTCATTTATAATTATCCAAGACATAAATAAGAGTGAAGTTCCAAACACCATCTCTGGTTTAGACCGTAGAGGTTAGATGACCTTTCCTAATTTCTCGTAAATTGGGTGGCGACTCTAAAATACCTCAAAGGTGCCTAAAGGTACCATCAGGCTAGATAAACTCTCTAATGTTCTATTGGGTAGGGATTCCAAGATGTCTCATGGCACCCAAGATCAAAAAGATGCGAACTAATCCCCCGAGCCTTAAAAGCAGGTCTTGTCTAAGAGGGCCTTTGCTAGGTTCGGCACGCATCACATATACCTAAGACTGCGTTTAGCACTCGATATAAACATTATGAATTTTTAGTAATGCCATTCGGGTTGACTAATGCGCCTGCAGCATTCATGGATTTGATGATTAGGGTATTCAGGCCATATTTGGATCAGTTTATAGTGGTGTTGATTGATGATGTATTAGTATATTCAAAGAATGAGAAAGAACATGAGCAGTATTTGAGAACTATGCTTCAGACCTTAAGGGAGCATCAGTTGTATCCTAAACTCAGTAAATGTGAATTCTGGCTGAAAGAAGTGTCTTTTTTGGGTCACGTTGTCTCTTCTGAGGGTATTAAGGTTGATCCAGCTAAGATAGAAGCAGTGGTGAATCGGAAACAGCCCAGAAATGTGCTTGAGGTACGAAGTTTCCTAGGTTTAGTGGGGTATTATCGTCGCTTTATGAAGGGATTTTCAATGATTGCTTCTCCACTTATTAAGTTGCTTCATAAAAGTGTTAAGTTTGTGTGGTCAGATAAGTGCCAAGCTAGCTTTGAGTAGTTGAAGAAAATGATAGTTGAAGCACCAATCCTAACTCAACCTATTTCGACTAAGGAGTATGCTCTGTATAGCGATGTTTCTTGTAATACCCCTTACCTAAACGTAGGAAAGCTCACCCCGCAAGAGAAGTGAGTGTTCGGATAGGCAAGAGTTGTCTCTCACAGAAGCAAATCATACATAACATAGTCAAAATAACTCATGCATAAATTGTAAGGACCCAATTTGTACTCTAGTTGTTTTGAGCAATTTGGTTTTCTTTTAATAGTGTCTTGTATGCATTATTATTGTTTTTAGGGATGTAATTGCATGATTTATAAAGTTTAGAGGGCATAATTGTGTTTTAAATTTTAATTATGTGGTTTGATTGGGTTTTGAGGAGAAAATAAGGATTAGAAGTGAGAATTTGCCAAACTTACCATAGATTAGTGACAAGTGGAGGAAAGAGAAGAGGAGATAAGATTTGGGTTTTGACCAAAAGAAAGAAAGCATGAGAGAGAGCAAGAAAGAGCAGATTGGCCTTCTCCCTCTCTCCCATTTTCTTCATTTGTTCCAGCCCTCTCTTTCCTTCTGCCTTGCTCATCTTCTCAACTCCAGGTTGCTGTAAATTGTGTGTTGGTTTGGCAAATTCCAGATTTTATGGTAAGTGATCTTCTTCTTATTCTTGTTCTTGTTCTTCTTCATCTTCTTCTTCTTCTTCTTCTTTTTCTTCTTCTTCTTCTTCTTCTCTTCTCCTCTTTGTTTTCTTTGATGGCTGTGTGTGGGTTTTGAGCATTTGGTATGATTTGGCTTATTTCTTCAGAGATTCCTCCTAGAGAACCTAAAGGGAAGGAGAAAGTTGGTGGGAGTTCAGCCAATTGATTTTGAGGAGCTTAGGAGCCCAAGGTTAGGGATTTGTGTGTTTTTGTTAATTGTGACTTTGATTATTTGACTTGAATTTCTAGAAAATTGAGGAATTGAGCATATTTATATGTATAATTGAATGGTTTTTGTCAATTTTGAGTTGAATTTGGAAGTGATTGTGTGCATGAAAAGTGGGAGTGATTTTGTGGGTTTCTATTAATTTTGTTGGGTTTGAAGTTTATTTTGGAATATTATTTCATTTTGCTTAATTAGTCACTTTTAATGAGTGCAAAATTTTGATGGAATGATTAGAAACTTGTTTGAATGCTTTGGGAAGATTTGGTTGAAGTTATTTGGTTGATTATTTAAGTTTTGGGAGAAGATGGCATGAGAAGAGCATTTGAGCTCGACAATAGGGCAAGAAACACGACTCTTTCATGAGCGCGATAGAGTGTGTGAAATTGAGGTCTAGCTAAGCAGCTTTTTGTGGCAAGCACGATAGAGAGCTCGGTAGTAGAGCTTTTGTCGGGCAGATCCTATCTCGAGGGCGTCTGCGTGTGCGAGCGCGATAGAAGCCTAGCCGCCCTCTGTCCTGAAAGTGGCCCATATCGCGAGCGCAACAGAGGCTGCTTATTCTTCCTCGCGAGCACGGCTGATTATCGCGAGCACATTTCCTCGCGTAATCTGCCTCCATCGCGGGTGCGACCCTCCCCTATTTTTCAAATGATTATTAATTATTGCACTTTGCATGCTTTCTCACTTATAACTCGTATATGTTTTAATGTGTGAATTATAATATGTCTCATTGTGTGATTGATAATTGAAGTAATATCTTAGCCTACAAGAGTCACGTAGTGGATAGATAAGCATGCCTATAGAGTTCTATTTGCTGCAGCATATGCTTTCCTTGGACCCTGATCAGGTCCCAGTGTGTTTGGGTCCTCATGATCCTCTATGTGTTTGGATCTTATTTAAGATCCTTATGTGTTTTAAAAGAAAAGAAAGAAAAGAAAAGAAAAGAAAATGTTTTCGTAACTACGGGTACCTATGTGTTTACTTGTTATCCACTACATTGAGTCTGTAGGCCTAATTATGTGTATGATTCTGTTATGAAAGTTATGCAAATTATTTAAATGTTTGAGTGATGTTATTATTGATGAATGGGGTCTATGATTCTGATGCTTTATTAACATGCATGTGCCAAGTGAATGTGAATTGTATTGATATCCACTATGAGTGGTCGTCATCTCTTGTTTTCCCTACTAAGCCATTGGGCTTAGCATGGGTGTTTCATCCGTGTAGGTGTGGTATCAGTGGGAGATTTTGGGAGGTTCGATCCACAGCAGCTAAGGCTAACACAATAGGATGGGCTTTTATTTAGTGTTAGGCTTTATTTTTGTTCAGATGTAAAGCTCTTGGTACTGTAATTTTGTAATCTTTTGTAATATGTGCAATTATGTAATCTTGTAAGATCTGTCATTGTATTCAAGTAAAGATGATTTTGTAATGTGACTCAGCTTTGTAAATGTTTTGCTCATGAATGAAAGAGAATTTTTTAGATGTTTCTAAGACTGCTTTTAGGACAAGGTATGGTCACTATGAGTTTCTAGTGATGCCGTTTGGGTTGACCAATGTGCCAGTGGCTTTTATGGATCTGATGAATAGGGTATTTCAGCCATACCTTGATCGATTTGTTGTTGTGTTTATCGACCACATTTTGGTATATTTGGAGGATGAGCGGTAACATGAGGAGAATTTGCGTCTTGTGCTTCAAGTTTTGAGAGATCGTTAGTTGTTTGCCAAGCTTTGTAAGTGTGACTTTTGGCTTATAGAGGTATTCTTTTTAGGTCCATAATGTTTTCTTGGAAGGTATCCGAGTTGATCCATCCAAGATTGAAGCAATAGTGAATTGGAAGCCGCCTCAGAATATGCCAGAGGTAAGGAGCATTTTAGGGTTAGACGGTTATTACAGGCGGTTTGTTAAGGGATTTTTGGTTATTGCTTTGCCTTTAACAAAGTTGCTTCAGAAACAAGTGAAGTTTGAATGGACTGACCGGTGTCAAGCCAGTTTTGACCACTTGAAGAGAATGTCAGTAGAGGCTCCTATACTTACTCAACCCTTTTCGGGTAAGGAGTATACCATGTACAATGATTCTTTAGGTATTGGTCTTGGGTGTGTTTTGAGGCATAATGGAAAGGTAGTGGTGTATGCGTCTAGGCAGTTGAAGCCTCATGAGCAGAACTACCCTACACATAATTTGGAATTAGTAGCGGTTGTGTTTGCTTTCAAGATATGGCGACATTATATGTATGGTCAGACTTATAGGATTTTCACCGAGCATAAGAGTTTGAAGTATTTACTTTCCCGGAAAGAGTTGAATTTAAGACAGCGGAGATGGTTGGAATTATTCAAGGATTATGATTGTATAATAGACTACCATTCGGGTAAGGCAAACATTATTGCAGATGCTTTAAGTAAGAAGTTGGTTTCGGCTTTATCATTGAAGCATGGTAAATGGAGAATTGATTCTAATGGAGCTTTCATTGACAAGTTGAAAGTTAGGCCTAGTCTGAAGCAGTTGGTTTATGATGCTCAGAAAGATGACCCGAAATTGGAACAAGCTTTGCAAGTGGTTTTGAGTAGAGATTAGACTGATTTCTCTGTGAGTGATCGGGTGCGTTACTTTAGAAATCATTTGTGTGTTCCTAATGATAGTGAATTGAAGAGGAAGCTTTTGCAAGAGGCACACTTTTACTATGCATTCGGGAAGTAATAAGATGTAACAAGATTTAAAGTAATTCTATTGGTGGCCAAGTATGAAAGGAGATGTTTTGGACTTTGTGTCCAAGTGCTTAACCTGTTAGTAGGTGAAAGCCGAACACCAAGTTCTGTCGGGGTTGCTAAATCCTTTGCCTATTCCTCAGTGAAAGTGGGATAATGTCACGATGGATTTTTCTAGTTTGCCTCTACCACAAAGGAAGCACAATCCTGTAAGGTTAATAGTCGATCGACTTACTAAGTCCGTTCATTTCTTGCTAGTTTGAATTGATTACCCTATGGATCAGTTAGCGAAATTGTATGTGAATAAAGTGGTTTGGTTGCACAGAGTTCCTTTGTCGATTATTTCTGATAGGGATCCCAGGTTTACATCAAAGTTTCGGAAAGAATTGCAGTCTGCTTTGGGTACTCGATTGAATTTCAGCATGGCTTTTCATCATCAGACTAAAGGGTTATTAGAAAGGATTATTTAGATTGTAGAGGATATGCTTCGGGGTTGTGTAATGGACTTCTCTTGGAGTTGGGACAGATATGTTTCTTTAATGGAGTTTGCGTATAATAATAGTCATCAAATGAGCATTGGTATGGCATCGTATGAGGCTCTCTACGGTAGGAAGTGTAGGACCCCAGCTTGTTGGACAGAACTAAGCGAGCGCTCAATTGTAGGTCCAGATTTGATTAGAGATATGGAAGAAAAGATTAGATTGGTTCAATAGAATTTAAAACTAGCAAGAGACCGACAGAGATCATATGCCAATTTGTAATGGAAAGATATTTAGTATGAGGTTAGCGATAAAGTGTTCCTAAAGGTGTCACCGTGGAGAAAGATTCTTCATTTTGGTAAAAAGGGAAAGTTAAGTCCAAGGTTTTAGGGCCGTATGAGATTTTGGAACGGATTGGACTAGCTGCTTATTGGTTGGCTTCTCCATTAGAGTTAGCCAAATTGCATGATGTGTTCCATGTGTCAATGCTCCGCAGATATTGGTCGGACGAGTCTCACATGTTGTCGATTCAAGAAGTGCAAGTTCAGCCAGATTTTTCGTATGATGAGGAACCTAAGGCTATTTTTGCTTTGGAGGTTAGATAGCTTCAGAACAAGCAGTTTCCCTTAGTCAAAGTGTTATGGAGACATCACAATTTGGAAGAGGCAACTTAGGAACCTGAATTTGTAACAAGAACTCAGTATCCCCAGTTGTTTGGCTCAGGTGAGAATTTCATGGACAAAATTCCTTTAAGGAGGGTAGAGTTGTATGGACCCAATTTGTACCCTAGTGGTTTTGAGCAATTTGGTTTTCTTTTTATAGAGTCTTGTGTGCATTATTATTGTTTTTAGGGACGTAATTGCATGATTTATAAAGTTTAGAGGGTATAATTGTGTTTTAGATTTTAATTATGTGGTTTGATTGGGTTTTGAGTAGAAAAAAAGGATTAAAAGTGAGAATTTGCTAAACTCACCATAGATTAATGACAAGTGGAGGAGAGAGAAGAGGAGATAAGATTTGGGTTTTGACCAAAAGAAAGAAAACGTGAGAGAGAACAAGAAAGAGCAGATTGGCCTTCTCCCTCTCTCCCGTTTTCTTCATCTTGTCCAGCCCTCTCTTTCCTTCTTTCTTGCTCATCTTCTCCACTCCAGGTTGTTGTAAATTGTGTGTTGGTTTGGCAAATTCCAGAATTTTTGGTAAGTGATCTTCTTAATTAGTCACTTTTAATGAGTGTAAAATTTTGATAGAATGATTAGAAATTTGTTTGACTGCTTTGGGATGATTTGGTTGATTGTTTGAGTTTTGAGAGAAGATGGCATGAGAAGTGCTGTTGTGCTCGGTAACAGGGCAAGAAACACGACTCTGTTATGAATGGGACCTCCGTCGGGGGCTCATCTGCGTGCGCGAGCACGATAGGAGCCTACCCGCTCGCGACAGAGGCCTGCCTGTTCTTCCTCGCAAGCGCAACTGATTATTGAGAGTGCATTTCCTCGTGTAATATGTCTCTGTCGCGAGCGTGACTAGGCGTCGCAGGCACGACCCTCCCGTGTTCTTCAAATGATTATTAATTATTACACTTTGCATGGTTTCTCACTTGTAACTCATATATGTTTCAATGTGTGAATTATAATATGTCTCATTATGTGATTGATAATTAAAGTAATATCTTAGCCTGCAAAAGTCACGTAGTGGATAGATAGGCATGCCTATAGAGATCTGTTTGCTGCAGCCTATGCGTTCCTTGGACCCTGATTAGGTCCCTATGCGTTTGGGTCCTCGCGATCCTTTATGTGTTTTGATCTTGTTTAAGATCCCTATGTATTTTAAAAAAAAAGAAAGAAAAAAAAAAGATAAGAAAATGTTTTCGTACCTACGGGTACCTATGTGTTTACTCGTTATCCACTCTATTGAGTCTGCATGCCTAATTATGTGTATGATTCTGTTATGAAAGTTATGCAAATTATTGAAATGTATGAGTGATGCAAGCTTCTGATGCTTGATTAACATGCATGTGCCATGTGAATATGAATTGCATTGACGTCCATTGTGAGTGGTCATTCATCTCTTGTTTTCCTCACTAAGCCGTTGGGCTTAGCATGGGTGTTTTATCCATGCAGGTGTGGTAGCAGTGGGAGATTTTGGGAGGTTCGATCCGTAGCAGCCAAGGCCAACATAATAGGATGGGCTTTTGTTTAGTGTTGGGCTTTCTTTTTGTTCAGATGTAAAGCTTTGGGTACTATAGTTTTATAATCTTTTGTAATATGTGCAGTTATGTAATTTTGTAAGATCTATCATTGTATTCAAGTAAATATGATTTTGTAATGTGACTTAGCATTGTAAATGTTTCGGTCATGAATGAAAGAGAAATTTTTGTTAGCCTCATTTCTATTATTTTGTATATAAATAAGTATGTATGGTTTTACATGTGTTTTATCGAATTTTTCTGTATGCTTTGTTTCTGCTTGGTAACAGCCTTTGCCTATTGGGTCACTCACATCTCTACGGAGGGTGAGCTTCACTATGTATAGGAAAGGGGTGTTATATAAATGGACATACATTTATAAAGAATTACAGAATTGGGGTATAATAAAATTTCTCTCGCATGATCAAAAGCTCATCCATTCACAATCAAAATATGTTCATTACAAACTGTATGGTAATACAATTCTTAGCCACTTACAAATTATAATATTACAAAATTCGAAATGAATTACAATACCAAAAACTTTACATCAAAAGATTACAAAATACAAAAGCCTGGACACCTAATAAAAGTCCATCCTATTGTGTTGGCCTTGGTTGCTAGGGACCGAACCTCCCAAAAACTCCAACCGCTTCCACACCTGCACGGATGAAACATCCGTGCTAAGCCCAATGGCTTAGTGGGGAAAAACAAATAAAAGATGAACAACCACACACAGTGGACGTCAAATGCAATATCACATAGGCATGTATATACATGCATCCTTTGAAAGCATCAAAAGCTGAACCATAATTAGAATTCATCAAAAATAATAACTTCATAATATCTCATATCATTTTTAAACACATTGTGACGCGTGCCAAACCCCGGGACGCCCCGACCCGCCCGCCTTCAGGGCCTTCGGGAAGAGGTTCGTGAAAACTTGTAATAAATTACAAGTGCGTCCATTTTTTGCAACAATGAGGTTTCTTAGAGTCGCCACCCAATAGAACATTGGGAAAGGTCGTCTAGCCTCAGTGAGCCTAAGACAGCGCTGCTATGTCCATTATAGGCAAGCCGAAAGTGTCTTGTAGGCTTCCACCCTAATGATAGGATGGTCCTCTGCCCTCACGCTTGGGCAAACCAAAGGTGTCTTTAAGGCATCAACCATAATAGAACATTAGGATGGCCCTCTCGCCTCGTGGCGACTAGGACTGTGAAATTTTGAGCCTTTTACGGGACACAAGAGGTGTCTTGGAGGCCCCATCCCAATAGAACATTGAGATGGCCCTCTCACCTCGTTGAGCCCAAAGACCAAAGAAGGTTCGGGACTTCCCATTTATTCATACTTTGGTTATGTTTATAGTTGAGTTTTGAATTGATCGTTTCATCCTATTTCTCATTCAATTTAATGCAATTAAATTAAAGTGCAGATTGTCCACTCAAGGCAAGCAATAAATAAATAAATCCTAATTAAAGTAAAGTGCATGAAAATAAATTACAATAAAACTAGGGGCGAAATATAACCCCCATTATAAATAAAATACAAATCATACATAAAATGGGCTATTTGTTAAAGATGAGGACATTGGTCCTCGCATGCATATTTATTATAAAATAATTTTGATGTGACAATTTTTATTTTAGAGGGAGAAAGTTGGGACATTGGTCCCATTTTTATTAGGAAAGATTCCAGGTTAATTGATAAAAATATTTTTGTGATTTTCTTTTTAGCGTGCCTAAAATAAACAATTTTATAAGAAAATTACATGGCAAAATAAATGAAAAAGCCAAGTAAATGAAATATTACAAATAAAATAATTAAATATTTAACCCAAACGAGCCTTTAAGATCTCCTCGGGTGCTCGCAAAAATGTCCAAGCGAAGAAAATAAGTTGTGAAAGAAAAATAAAACACAAATGAAATAATGTTAGTAATTAAATCAATTAAATAAATTAAATATATAATAAATGATAAAATGAGATAAAATAAAGTGAGATGGCATCAAAAATGACAAATGAATTAAAATGTTAATAAACTAAAATAAATGCGAAAAATGCATTATAAATGACAAATGAATTAAAAGATGTGATTGAAATAAAATAAAACGTGTTAATGAATTAATATATAAAAATATGAACATGACAATGATGAAGAATGAAAATAAATAAATAAATAAATAACAATAAATAAAACATGTAATGATGATAAAAGAATGATAAAAAATAATGAATAAAAGAATGATGAGAATAATAATAATATATGACATGATTAATTAATGTTGTCACAATTAACCTAAAACATTTACATGGCAAAAGGATTGATCAAAATGAATTAATTAATTATATGTTAAAAATAATGAGCGATCAAAGCAAAAGAAATCAATTACATGTTAGGAATAATAAAAAAACCAATATTTACCTTAACAAAAATAATATATAAACATATTAAATAAAACCAATATAAAATAATAGAATAAATAAATAAATGAAAATAATAAAAATATACATGAATAAATTAAATATGAACAAAAATAATAAAAACAATAAGAAGAATAAGCTCAGAATGTTTACCCTCAGAGTTTCGGATTCAATGAAGGTAAAAAATGATGATTGATTTCCTTGTTTGTGATTTGTAAGATTAGAGTTAAGATATGGCGAAAAGGTTGAAATTTTATTCCAAGGAAAAAAAGATTAAAAAAATGATCAAAAATTCTTTAAGAACAAAGAATTAATTTCTTTGCCTAAAAAATGATTTTTATTGATTAAAAAAAATAAAAATGATCCCATGAACAAACAATTATTTTGTTTGTCTTAAGAAACAAAACATATAAAAAAAATCTTATTTTTAGAAAATCAAATGAAAAAAATAGATTTTGATAACAAACAATTGTTTTGTTTGTCTCAAAATTATTTTTCATTAAAAATAGATTCAAAAATCATTCAAAAAAAAGTTTGATTGAAAACAAATAACAAGTTAAAAAAAAATGAATTTTGAGAGCAAACAATTATTTTGTTTGTCTCAAAATTGAAATCAATCAATAAAACTACTTCTAAAAAAATGTTTAAAAGAAATTCTATTGGAAAAAGAACCAAAAAGATGAGCTGAAGTTTTTTTAATTCTTTTTGTTGGGGAAAATCTGGAAATTTTAGAGAGAATTTGAGAGGAAGAAGAGAGAAAACCTCAAAAAAAAACCCTAAGAAAATCCCCCTTTTCATCTTTCCATCCTCTTCTTTTTATATGAAGAAAAAATAGAAAATAAAATTAATTAAGGGAAAAAAACTAATTAATTTAGATATTAATTATTTTGAGTTTTACAAATGGAAAAAAACCTTTAAAAACCCAAAAAACATTGGATAAAAAATGGATTTTTAGGTGACAAATCGGAAAAAAATGATTTTGGGTGAAAAAAAGGCCATTTCGGTGGAACAGGGGCGACCGACGCCCGTCGGCGCTCGCGACTGACGTCTGTCGCTCGCCCATCGCGCGAAACAGCGTGCGGACGCGCGCTCCGCACGTGTTACGCCTTGCGCGTCGCTCGCGCGCCTGCCCGCTGCCGCGCGTCGACATTCGCGAAAAATAATTTTTTTTTTATTTTTAAAATTAACTAAAACATACTATAATTTCTAAACCCCATTTTTCAAATCTAATTTAAAAAATATTATTTTTTATTTTTTATTTTTTCACTCTAAAATGCAAATTTGACCAGGAAATCACCACTTTCAACCTTTTTGCCTGTGATAAGGCACCTTATCATCATTGGATAACTCTGATCTGGCCTATCTTAAAACCCAGTGTCTACACACATTAATATACCTGCAAACTCAGAGTGGTGGATAATGAGTAAACGCATAGGTACCCGTAGGTACAAACATATATTCTCTTTTCTTTTCAAACAATAATGCATAGGGATCTTAAACAAGATCCAAACTCATAGGGATCACGAGGATCCAAACGCATAGCGACCTGATCAGGGTCCAAAAATTGCATAGGCTGCAGCAGCATAACTCTATAGGCATGCCTATCTATGCACTACGTGACTATTGCAGGCTAAAATTACTAATTCAATTATTGATCACCCAATACAACATATTAAAATTCACACATTGAAACATGCCTGAATTACAAGTGACAAACCATGCAAAAAATAAATAAATAATAAACATTTGAAGAACAGGGAAGGGTCGAGCTTGCAACGACCATTTGCGCTCATGAAAGAGACTGATCACAAACAGGGACGCGCTCGTGAAGATCATCCACGCTCGTAAGGAAAAGCAGGCTGGCCTCTGTCATGCTCGTGATAGAGGGGTAGTAGGCTCCTGTCGCGCTCGCAATAGTTTTCGCCAGGCAGAAGCTCGGCTACCAAGCTCTCTGTTGTGCTTGCGACAGAGAGCGCCTCAGCTGGAGCTCAGTTCTACACACTGTATTGTGCTTGCGACATACATCGCACTCGCGACAGAGTCGTGTTTCATGCTCTGTTTTTGAGCTCAATAGCTCTCCTCACGCCAAACTCCTCCAAAACCCTAATAATCAACCAAATAACTTCAACCCAACCATCACAAATCACACAAACATGTTTCTAATCATTCAACCAAAGTTTTACACTAATCAAAAGTGACTAATTTTGCAAAACCAAATAATATACACAATAAAATTTCAAACCCACTAAGAATCAATAAAATCCGACAAAATCACGCTAACTTTTCATACACATAATCACTTTTAAATTCTTCTCAAACTAGTCAAAACCCAACTCAATCATGCATAAAAATATGCTCAATTACTCAATTTATCCAGAAACTCACATCAATTATTCAAAGGCACAATTTCATAAATAAACACATAAATCCCAAACCTTATCTCCTAAGCCCCTCAAAGATCATGTCACACCCCGAAATGTACCCTAGAAGGATTCGTGCATATTGAGGTGAGCGGTGACTAAAGTTATGTAAATTGAAGTGTTAGGTATGTCAAATAAACCATTTAATAATTAATGTCAAAGTTTCGACAAGTGCGACCAATAGTAAATCGTGATGATGGAATTAGGACTTGATTGAATGGATAAAGAATTAATTAGTGGGCCAATGTGAAGGATTAGTAAATTATGAATATCAATGTTTGAGGTTATAAGAGTTTGAGGATTAAAAAGAGAATTTGACATAAATATCTATTTGTGAGTTTTGATAGAGTGTGCATGCATAGAGGGAAGTAGTGTATGTGTTAGTGGAGTTAGTCTTGTGGTAGTGTCATGCATGGGTTTAGGGTGTGAGTGGTCAAGTTCTACCAATTATAAGATGACATATGGCAAGGATTTAGAGAGGGGTATAAAAGGCAAGGAAAGAGAAAGGAAGAGCAAAATTTTTTCCCCCTAGCTCTCCCGTTCTTTCTCCCTCATGCCTTCTTCTCCTTTTCTTCTTCCCTTCCTATTTTCTCCATTTTGATCCCTCTTCCTTTGGCTGAGTTTGGTGGGAATTGATCAACTTAAAGAGATTATTTTAGGTAAGTTTTGTTGAGTTCTTTCTTTCTCTTCTTCTTCCTCTTTCTCTTGATTTGTTAGAATATGTTCTTAATCTAGGGTTTTGTGTTTGTGTGATTTCTTGGGTTTCCTGGTTTTGGAAGTGACTACTCGTGATCCCTAGGGGAAAGAGAAGGCAAGTGGGAGTAGAGCTTGCAACTAGGAGCTTAGGATTTACAGGTCTGGGAATTTATGTGTTTTGATGCATTTTCATGGTTTGTATCTTGGGTTGATTTTTTTGGAAATTTGATGATCAATGAGGTGCATGTTAGCATAAATGTTATGTTTAAGTTATGATGCTTGATTGAGGCATTATTGAATCAAAGGTTTGAGTTTGATGAGTTTTTACTGTAATTTTATGGGTTTGCTATTGTTAGAATTTTGATTATGTTAATTCATTATTTGAATGTGTTAATTGTTGTAAAAGTTGTGTTTTATGTTATTTATGATGATTGGGAGGTTCATTTTGAGGTAAGATGAAGTTTGGGTTGATTTGGGTAAAATTGTGTTTGATTTTGAAAGTCTGGATTTTCCTGCGTTTTGGCTGGGAAACGAAAGTCACAACGCTGTCACGAGTGCGACAGAATCGTGAAATCCCCATTCTCGCGCTTGTTGGGCAAGATGGTCCGACTCGTGAAAGGCAGCACAACTCGTGAAGCCTTCGGCATGCACAAGTCGTGAAGATAGTCACGAGTTGACATAGAGTAGAGCACCTTCACAAGTCATGAAGCACTTCACGAGTCATGAAGGATGCTCGTGACTCGTGAAGGAGAGAAAGTACGATTCATGCTTACTGGGAGCCAAGTGGGCATCGACACGAGTCGTGTCGACTTGCATGACTCGTGTCCTACACCCTCTTCTCGCGATTGGCCTTTTGGCCACTGTCGGCGACAGTGACCCCCTGCATGCCCTATTTTTCCAATTTTTCCCTTTTATTCTAAATTGAATTTCATATCTTTTCTTAATGGGTTTTTACTACTGTATGAAATTAAAACATACTTATATAGGTATTATATCATCGTTTTTTCATGATAAATTACATGTTATATTCTGAATACAATTTGTATTATGCATGGATAATGTTATGAAACCACATGAATAAATTATGTTATCGTTTTAATGAATGACATTGCAATTGTTCCTAATTATTTAATGCTTTTTCAAATGAAGGATAATTTAAAGTTAGCTTAATGATTAATGCAATTATATCAATGCATGTGTCTATGTGGTTCATAAAAGGATGATGCTAGTAATTGATGAAATGGGTATATATGTGTAAAATGTGAAAGAATTTAATAAAGATATGGGAATTTAGCCTGCGTTAGTCGAGTCGTGGATAGATAGGCATGCCTATAGAGTTCTATTAGCTGCAGCCCTCTATTTTGTTTTGGACCCTAATCAGGTCCCCGTTTGGTTCCTCGCGAATCTCAATGTGTATGGATCCTTTTTAAGATCCCCAATGTGAAAATGTTTTGAATGAGAAAAATATGATGTTGCTTTTAGAATCGTGCCCACGGGTACCGCCATGTGTTCACTCGCTTATCCACTCCTTTTGACTTAGCAGGCAATTAAATGAATAAAGCTATGTGAATGAATTAATATGTTCTATAATGATGTGCAAAATGTATGTGACTAAGCAATGAAAAGTGTTTATTAATATGTTCTGACCTTGTGCCTCACGCACTAATGTGTTCTGGATCCTTTATGGATACCTATGTGTTTTGTATAAACAACAAATATCTGTGAAATTGAAAATGATTAAGCAATCAATGTTGCTTTAATGAATGTGTATAAATGAATATTGACTGTCCAAGAATTCGTATGTGGATGTTATAAATCTATTTAAAAGTTAAGAGTATGGCTGTCTGTATAAGTCTTTATAAAGAATAATTAATATGCATGTTTTCTATATTTTAATAATCAATGAATGAATTCTATGTATATGTATATATTCATTTACATGTTTGAATTGAGAACACAGGTATGTTATGTATTTGCTTGTCTTCTGAGCCTTAGCTTGGATGAGCAATGTAAGTATATCGGTAAGGAATCTTTGTGTAATGTTTATTGGTTTTTGATGGACACGATGATTGCATAATGATTTATAGTTAAAGGAAATAAAGTGGTAAAAATGAAATAAATAACCGGATTTAAGAAAGGATTTAGAGTTAATTTTGGATTATTTAAGTATAAAGGTTTTCTATAGAACTACGTGGTTTTGATTCCCAACTATAGGGATATGTAGGAAGCTTGGAATAATAGTTTCAAGGCCGAACCAAATCTGTGTATTGAAATGTTTTGCTTAGTTTTGAACAAGTAACGGTTTGATTAAATGAAAGGTTTTAATTTAGGTATTGATAGTATAATTTGTATGATTTTTAAATATTAGTAATAACGGGATTTCCTAAACTTTATATTTTGATCCTTAAAATGTATTTCAGGAATTTATGAAGTGTAACTATCTATAGGGCCATTAAGTGATTTAAAGTATATGATAATTTATGTATAATGTGTTTTGACTAAAAAGTAAATAAGTATTTCTGGTGATGGATTATAATACGCTAAAATGTGTGAAATGACTTAAATTTCAGTAGTAAAATAATGATATTCATTGTAATAACTTAGCGGACATTCCTTTTTCATTTATGTACATATATATATTGGTTTGCATATGTTTGCCTCGGTAACCACTGTGAATGGCTGCCCATTATTTTTTAGGCCGACTAAGCCTTATCGCTTAGCACAATTGTTTTTTCGTGTAGGTTAGGAGGTCAGAGTAGTGCAGCGGCCCTCCGAGTCTTTGGCCAACGAGTCTGTAGAAGATATAGGAGGTGTTATTGATTGTGGGATATAATTAAGTTTTATTTATTAGCTTTTGTAATAAGTTGTAATATCTTATAGTGCGAATAATGGTGTGTGGATGACATAGGTTTAGGATGTGCATATTTTGAGGTTATGATTTTAGAAATTTAATTGTTCTGATTTCTGCATTGCCATGTGTGTGTCCTTGTCTGGTGGCACCTTCTGCTCACTATAGCTCTTCACCCTTCGAAATGCTATGTGTGGGAGCTGGGGGTGTTATAATTTGGTATCAGAGCTCCGGTTCAGTCAGTTCTGGTTAACTAGGTGTTTTGAAGTGTGTCTGTATAGTTTAGCATTGGCCAAAGCGGATGACCTTATCCTTTAGACATATGTTGGGAAGGGAAACCTTTCGATTTGATAAAGTGTTTAGTTAAGTGTTGGCTCGGTAGGTCACGATCTACCTGCCTTGAATTGTTATGAGTGTGTGCGATTTAGAATGTGTTTGTTAGATGAGTTATCAGAGTTCTATTAAGATGTTATTTGATAATAGGTGGCTTAAGGAGAAGGTTTCATGGAAGATCTTGAAGTTCATTAATATGTGGTTATCTTATGAGAATAGATATTTCGGTATTTTGGAAATAAAGAGTGTTTGGATTTTCGTAAGATTATAGTGATACTCTGTATGCCTGTCAGCTATCTCCAGAAAATTGTTTGAACATAAGCATATTGAACCATGGGGATGGGAAAAGTACATTATTATAGCATTGATTTCATTTCTATATCATCTTGCATACATGAACCATCATATCCTCATTGCATCATTATCTTTTGATCGCACATGAGAAGCATTTGCATATGTGTTTTGTTGGAGAGAAAGCTAGTAGGGTGTACGTTGAGTATTTGATATCAAGATTCGGTATGATTTAAAAGCATAGCATTCGTTAAGGAGAATGTACTGTGTGTATAGTTAGAGTGGAATAGAAAGAGTATTATGGAATCTTATGCTGATGAATGTTAAAGGATTTTTGGAGCAAGGTACGAGTATCGTTAGTAAGGAAAGTAACATGTGTGCTAGATGTATCTAGAAGTATTAAGGAATAGTGTAACAAGATATTGTCAGTTAGATGATTTATATACAAAGTGTATGTGTTTTGGTTTTCCGATTGGCGGTTAGGTAATGATTATTCCGATGAGCGTGATTCGTTTGAGCGTAAGTGTCACACCCCAAAATAGCCCTGGTCGGATTGTGCATGCTAAGTCGGGATCGAAAAGGGTATTTCAGTAATTTGTGTATGAGAATGTGGTTAATAAGGATTTAATGGTAATTAATTAATTAAGTGTGTTAAGAAGAGAAGTGCTAGTGTGTGCTAGTGGTGTATGGAAGTAGGATATAAGTGGGTTATTGGAAATAATTGTGTATGACTCAAGTATGGTGCTTTGATTTGGAAAGTTTGAGTGGATATTTTGGTCCAATTAGATGTTGCCAAGTGGACTGTTAGGTGGGCATTGAAAGAAGAAAAAGAAAGGAAAGTGGGAGAGAGAGAGGGAACACAGATTTCATTCCCGTCCCCCTCTCTCACGCTCCTCCTTCTTCTTCTCTTCTCCCTTCTTTGCTTCTCCTTTCTCTCACGTTTGGCTTGGAGTTGTGTTAGCTTGGATTGTTCTTTGCTTGAAGAGGTAAGTTGGATTAAGATTTCTACATACTGTTCTTCTTCTTCTTCATCTTCTCCTGGTTTTGGTTGAGTTAGGGTTTGGACTAAAGATATTATGGGTTTTGTTTGTGCAAGCTTTGCATGATAAGAAGAAGGTTAAAGGCAAGGAAAGGAGAGAGGTTTGATCTGGAAGCTAGAAGCCTGATTTTTGGGATCGTGATTTTTGAGGTTTGGGAGTTTTGCTTACTGCATGTGAAGTTTTGTGTGTTTCTGCCCTATTTTTCTCACTAGGTTTATAAATGGGTTTGCATGGTCTAATTTCTGAAATTGATGTGTTTATGTATATGTATATGCATGATATATGTGAGTGGATGTGCTGGCAATGCATGATATGAATTGAATTTGAAGTTGCTGAGTTTAGGTTTTGAACTTACTGTAATTTTAGGGTTTATGTTCTTAAATGGATTAAATGTGTGTATGCATGGTTTTGATTGTTTTAATTGATGGATTAAGTTTGTGTTATGTTAATTTGATGTTTGGAAGATCGATCGGGAGGTAAAATGAGTTTGTTTGTGTTTTGAATCAAAGTGAAAATGAATTTATCGAGTTCTTGGAGTTCTGGGTATCTGGGAATGGAAAAATCGCGTCTCTGTTCTGTGTGAAGCGAGTCACGTCGCGTGACTTAGAGTCACGGCGTGATTCGTGTGAAGGGCAGCGTGACTCCCAGTTGCGAAGCGTGACTCTTCTCTCTGTGAGAGGGAAGTCACGTCTCGTGACTTAGAGTCACGGCGTGACTCTGGTTAGGGCAAGGCGTGACTCCTCTCTCTGTGAGAGGGAAGTCACGTCACGTGACCTAGAGTCACGGCGTGACTCTTGTAAGGCCAGGCGTGACAAAGAGTCACGTCCCGTGATTCTCTAGGAGAGTCACGAGACGTGACACTAGGTCACGCCGTGACCCTCTTGTGAGGTCAGTCACAAGTCGTGACACGGCTCGTGACCGACCCCTCTTCAGCTCCTTTTTCCGATTTTTGCCCAGTGTTAACCAAAATGAATTTCCTATTTCTTCTGTATGGGGTCTTCACTGATGTATAAATTATGTCATACAGTTATATGCTCCTGTATAGCTTTTCTGTTCTGATTTGTTCCCCTGTGACTAATTTATTACAAAATGACTTTCCAAGGCTTTTATGGCTTTTTCCTCTATTGTGTGCTATCTTATTTTGCTCATCTGATTGGTTAGCCTATTTCAGTTATGATTAGCAGTATGTTATGCATGTCCTTGATTGAATTCCTCTCTAAGAATAATCTGCCATGATCAGAAATACATAATATCGTTACATGATTTAGACTATGTGTTATTGATCATGGGCATAATATGACTCCACATGTGTTCCTGGCATGCTTTGATTTGATGAGTATTGTTAGATGTAGTTAATGGAATTATTGCATGCTCCAGTGTATGACTTGAATGAGGTATGAGTGATAATATGCTATGCTATATTTATTTGAATAATATGGATAATGTCTGAATGCATGATTATGCTTTAGCCTGGGAACTCAATGGGTTATGATTAAATGTAAATTGGACTACGCATGATTTATGCTTAGTATCTGTACCTAATGTATTATTAAGATTTTGTATTGATACTCATTGGCATGGTAGTGCTTCTTTACCTGATTCTTGGCATGCTTTAGAACATTGTTTAATGTTAAAGTGTATGGACTGTAATATGTTTCGCAATGTGAATTGCATGATATATGACCGACTTTATGAGCATATTTATATGTCTACGGTATTCTGATTTATGCATGATGTTTATATATTTATGCATTATGCGATCCGAAATGTGAATTGGATTATGCATGACCTGCGAGAGTCAGTCTAGTGGATAGTTAGGCATGCCTAATAGAGTCTTTGCTGCAGCTTCTGTATTTCCGTTTGGACCCCGATCAGGTCCCCGTTTTGTTCCTCGCGAACTTCTGTATTGTGTTTGGATCTTGTTTAAGGTCCTTCTGGAAATGTTTATGACTGAAAAGTTAAAATGGTTTTTCGTATTCGATTGGTACTCGTAAAGTACTTTCTGTTCACTCGTTATCCACTGTCTTGAGTCAGCAGGTGTTCTTTGAATGTTTATCTGAACTGTTCTGATTTGATTTGGCTAGAAATGGATTAATCTGAATGAGTATATTAAGGTAATGTATATCGGATTTTTCTGACTGAATACGATTATGAAATACTGATTGTATGGCTTTATTATATAAGTACGCTTATATGGATTATGTTTTAGCCTTCGAATGTGATATCCGTACTTGTCATGTGATTGGTTATAAGTTTCTGATTGCTTTGAAATGATTCGATTGATGTGTTTAAGTTTATGACTTAAGCATAGTTCTGTTATATGTATTAGCATGTGAACCGAAGCAGTGGTGACGGTAAGTATGTGATGTTTAACTATACTTTTTGCATGATGATGATATGAATGTAATACTAAGTGGTTATGCTTCAGTCTCCGCTATCAGAGTGTTTATGCATGATGCTTATTATATAGTTAGAGTTGCGCAGCGGTATTGTGATGCTCTAAATGTTATCCTTTGGATATTTGACTAGTGTATGTGTTTGGCATGTCTAAGTATGTTAGATGGCTAGCATTCTTAACATGATGGTTTGGTTGTCAGTTCATACATGGGGATTTAGTTATGTCAATGGCATGAGTAAAGCTCTGGTGATTCTGCACAGTATGATGTTGATATTTGCTACTTATGTAGGTTTATGCTTGAGATATAGTACATGGTTCAGCATGATGATGCTTGTAATGTGTATTGTATTACGTCTGTTTTAGTCTATCCTGAACGTGAAGCTATGGTTCGATTGTGAGTATTGAAATGAATGCCTTTAATATGCAAGTCTGATTAATTATATGTTATGAATATCCGCATTTGTCATTTGAATGTGTATTGCCTTGGCGACCATTATGAATGGCCGTCCATATTCTGTGTGTTCTCCCCACTAAGCGTTTATCGCTTAGCACGGATTTCCTTTCCGTGCAGGTGGCAGGTTTGGTTCTGTTCGAGTCGCGCTTCTGCAAGGTCGGCGACATAGGAGTTAGAAGTTCTGTATTTTGTTCAGCTTCTGTATTTCAGCTTTTGTAATTCTGTAGCATTGTATATGTAATTTATTATGTTTCGTTCTTGAGTTTTCTCTTGGGAATGTAATAGTTAGTATGTCTTTATGTTTAGATGTTTAGTTATTTCCTTGTTTTATTATTTCACTGATGCTTCCGTTGAATGATCATGTGTATGCTTCTGTGTATGCTTCTGCTTAGTGTCTGCATGTGTGCGAATTATTGCATGTTCTGTCTGTACCGCAAGGTAAGTAAAGGTAAGTAAAGGTAAGTTTTTAATTAACCCGTATTTCTGTATGTATGTTATGAGTAAATGTATGCTTCCGCATTGTGCATGTGTATATCTGTATATGTGAGCGTCGTGTAGCGCGTCCGTCGGCGTCCTTCCAACGGGGACGGCGATGGGGGTGTTACAGTAAGATAATGAAAAGAGGATTATGGGTTTTCTTTAAATCAATTTTATGAGTTTGGGTTTAGTTATGGGCAAGAGAAAGTTATGATTTGTGTGGTTATGTTGATTAAATAGAAGTGATTCGAGAGTATAGTGATGAGAATAAGTAAAAGCAAATGAGTATGTTAAAAGTGAAGTGTATAGGAATAAGTGAAATGTATGTAGTATAAGTGTATAACGTAAGTGTTATATGATAATGCGGAAATGATCAGTGTAAATGATAGGGAATTGGAGTGTAGTATTTGGATTTTTTTGATGTAAGTAAATTTCGAGGATGAAATTCTTTTAGGAGGGAAGAGTTGTCACACCTCAAAATGTACCCTAGAAGGATTTGTGCATATTGAGGTGAGCGGTGAACAAAGTTATGTAAATTGAAGTGTTAGGTATGTCAAATGAACCATTTAATAATTAATGTCAAAGTTTCGACAAGTGCGACCAAAAGTAAATTGTGAAGATGGAATTAGGACTTGATTGAATGGATAAAGAATTAATTAGTGGGCCAATGTGAAGGATTAGTAAATTATGAATATCAATGTTTGAGGTTATAAGAGTTTGAGGATTAAAAAGAGAATTTGACATAAATATCTATTTGTGGGTTTTGATAGAGTGTGCATGCATAGAGGGAAGTGGTGTATGTGTTACTGGAGTTAGTCTTGTGTGTAGTGTCATGCATGGATTTAGGGTGTGAGTGGTCAAGTTCCACCAATTATAAGATGACATGTGGCAAGGATTTAGAGAGGGGTATAAAAGGCAAGGAAAGAGAAAGGAAGAGCAGAATTTTTTTGCCCTAGGTCTCCTTTTCTTTCTCCCTCATGCCTTCTTCTCCTTCTCTTATTCCCTTCCTATTTGCTCCATCTTGATCCCTCTTCCTTTGGTTGAGTTTGGTGGAAATTGATTAACTTAAAGAGATTGTTTTGGGTAAGTTTTGTTGAGTTCTTTCTTTCTCTTCTTCTTCCTCTTCTCTTGATTTGTTAGAATGTGTTCTTAATCTAGGGTTTTGTGTTTATGTGATTTATTGGGTTTCTTGGTTTTGGAAGTGCCTACTCGTGATCCCCAGGTGAGAGAAGGCAAGTGGGAGTGGAGCTTGCAACTAGGAGCTTAGGATTTATAGGTTTGGGAATTTATGTGTTTTGATGCATTTCATGGTTTGTACCTTAGGTTGATTTTTGTGAAAATTTGATGATCAATGAGGTGCATGTTAGCATAAATGTTATGGGTTTTGTTTGATTTAAGTTATGATGCTTGATTGCGGCATTATTGAAGCAAAGGTTTGAGTTTGATCAGTTTTTGCTGTAATTTTCTAGGTTTGCTATTGTTAGAATTTTGATTATGTTAATTCATGATTTGAATGCGTTAATTATTGTAAAAGTTGTTTTTTATGTTATTTATGATGATTGGGAGGTTCATTTTGAGGTAAGATGAAGTTTGGGTTGATTTGTATAAAATTGGGTTTGATTTTGAAAGTCTGGATTTTCCTGCATTTTGGCTGGGAAACGGATGTCACGATGCTGTCGCGAGCGCGACATCTTCGCGAGCGTGACAGAATCGTGAAATCTCCGTTCTCGCACTTGTTTGGCAAGATGGTCTGACTCGTGAAAGGCAGGACGACTCGAGAAGCCTTCGGCATGCACGAGTCATAAATCACTTCACGAGTCGTGAAGGGTGCTCGTGACTAATGAAGGAGAGAAAGCACGATACATGCTTGCTGGGAGCCAAGTCACGAGTCGTGCACCAGAGCACGACTCGTGACAGGGTAATGTGCATCGACACGAGTCGTGTTAACCTGCACGACTCGTGTCATTCGCCCTCTTCTCGTGATTGGCATTCTAGCCACTGTCGCGAGCGTGACTCTTCTTGCTATCGCGATAGTGACCCCCTGCATGCCCTTTTTTTTTTTCTGATTTTGCCCTTTTATTCTAAAATGAATTTCATATCTTTTCTTAATGGGTTTTTACTACTGTACGAAATAAAAACATGCTTATATAGGTATTATATCATGGTTTCTTCATGATAAATTGCATGTTATATTCTGAATACGATTTGTATTATGCATGGATAATGTTATGAAACCACATGAATAAATTATGTTATCGTTTTAATGAATGATATTGCAATTGTTCCTAATTATTTAATGATTTTTCAAATGAAGGAGAATTTAAAGTTAATGCAATTATATCAATGCATGTGTCTATGTGATTCATAAAAGGATGATGCTACTAATTGATGAAATGGGTATATATGTGTAAAATGTGAAAGAATTTAATAAAGATATGGGAATTTAGCCTGCGTTAGTCGAGTCGTGGATAGATAGGCATGCCTATAGTGTTCTATTATCTGCAGCCCTCTGTTCTGTTCTGGCCCCTCATCAGGTCCCCGTTTGGTTCCTCGTGAACCTCAATGTGTACGGATCTTGTTAAGATCCCCAAAGTGAAAATGTTTTGAATGAGAAAAATATGATGTTGCTTTCCGAATCGTACCCACGGGTACCGCCGTGTGTTCACTCGCATATCCACCCCTTTTGACTTAGCAGGCAATTAAATGAATAAAGCTATGTGAATGAATTAATTTGTTCTGTAATGATGTGCAAAAAGTATGTGACTAAGCAACGGAAAGTGTTTGTTAATATGTTCTGAGCTTGTGCCTAACGCACTAATGTGTTTTGGATCCTTTGTGGATACTTATGTGTTTTGTATAATCAACCAATATCTATGAAATGGAAAATGATTAAGCAATCAACATTGCTTTAATGAATGTGTATAAATGAATATTGATTGTCCAAGAATTCGTATGTGGATGTTATAAATCTGTTTAAAAGTTAAGAGTATGGCTGTCTGTATAAGTCTTTGTAAAGAATAATTGAAATAATTGATATGCATGTTTTCTATAATTGAATAATCAATGAATGAATTCTATGTATATGTATATATTCGTTTACATGTTTGAATTGAGAACACAGGTATGCTATCTATTTGCTTGTCTTCTGAACCTTAGCTTGGATGACCAATGTAAGTATATCGGTAAGGAATCTTTATTTAATGTCTATTGGTTTTCGATGGACACGATGATTGCATATTGATTTATAGTTAAAGGGAAATAAAGTGGTAAGAATGAAATAGATAACCGATTTTAAGAAATGATTTAGAGTTAATTTTGGATTATTTAAATATAAAGGTTTTCTGTAGAACTACGTGGTTCTGATTCCCAACTATAGGGATACGTAGGAAGCTTGGAATAATAGTTTCAAGCCCGAACCAAATTTGTGTATTGAAATGTTTTGCGTAGTTTTGAACAAGTAATGGTTTGATTAAATGAAAGGTTTTGATTTAAGTATTGATAGTATAATTTGTATGATTTTGAAATATTAGTAATAACTGGATTTCCTAAACATTATATTTCTATCCTTAAAACGTATTTCAGGAATTTATGAAGTGTAAATATCTATAGGGCCATTAAGTGATTTAAAGTATATGATAATTTATGTATAATGTATTTTGACTAAAAAGTAAATAAGTATTTCTAGTTATGGATTATAATACGCTAAAATGTGTGAAATGACTTAAATTTCAGTAGCAAAATAATGATATTCGTTGTAATAACTTAGCGGACATTCCTTTTTCATTTATGTACATATATATATATTGGTTTGCATGTGTTTGCCTCGGTAACCACTGTGAATGGCTGCCCATTATTGTTTAGCCCGACTAAGCCTTATCGCTTAGCACGGTTGTTTTTCCGTGTAGGTTAGGAGGTCAGAGTAGCGCAGCGGCCCACCGAGTCTTTGGCCAACGAGCCTGTAGAAGTTATAGGAAGTGTTATTGATTGTGGGATATAATTAAGTTTTATTTATTATAAGTTGTAATATCTTATAGTGCGAATAATGGTGTGTGGATGACATAGGTTTAGGATGTGCATATTTTGAGGTTATGATTTTAGAAATTTAATTATTCTGATTTCTGCATTGCCATGTGTGTGTCCTTGTCTGGTGGCACCTTCTGCTCACTGTAGCTCTTCACCCTTCGAAATTCTACGAGTGGGAGTTGGAGGTGTTACAGATCAATTGGCAGAACTCCCACCAACTTTCTCCTTCCCTTTAGGTTCTCTAGCTAGATTCTCTGAGCAAAATCAATCAAACAACACACTCTTTAAACATAACACAACCAGCAACAACTCACACTCAACAAGCAGAGAAGAAGAAGAAAAAGAAGAAAAAGAAGAAGAAGAAGTAGCACTATTTACATACTTGAATAATTCCAAAATTTGCCAAACCAACACACACTTTACAGCAACTTGGAATGAAGAAGATGAGAAAGGAAGAAGAGAAGAGAGGGCTGGATGGAAGAGCAAAACGGGAAAGAAGGAGAAGGCAATTCTGCACTTTCTTGCTCTCTCTCACGTTCTATTTCTTTTTACTTTAAGTCAATCCTTATCTTCTCCTTCTCTTTCCTCATCTCAACCCCTCCACTTGTCAAGTTTATGTAATAGGTTTGGCAAAATTCTCTTCTAACCCTTCTTTTCTTCTCAAGACTCAATCAAGCCACATAATTAAGAATCAATCTAAAACACGATAATACCCTTCTAAACTTCTAAAAACATGCAATTAAGTCTTAAGAACAATAACAAAACACACAAGACTTTCATATAAAGAGTACCAAAATTGCTCAAAACCACTAGGGCACAGATTGGGTCCTTACACTTCTGGAGTTGGATTGGGATGTGTACTGATGCAAGATGGGAAAGTGATAACTTATGCTTCAAGGCAATTGAAGTTACATGAGCAAAATTACCCGACTCATGATTTGGAATTGGCTGCAGTAGTGTTTGCTTTGAAAATTTGGTGCCACTATTTGTATGGTGAGAAGTGCAAGATCTTTACTGATCATAAGAGTCTCAAGTATCATCTCACTTAGAAAGAGTTGAACTTGAGACAGAGAAAGTGGCTGGAATTATTCAAAGATTATGACTGTATTGTGGATTACCATCCGGGTAAAGCCAATGTGGTAGTTGATGCGTTGAGTAGGAAGTCAATTTTAGCCTTTTTTTTAAACGAGGTAAGTGGAGATTTGCTTGGGATGGATCTTTAATAGCTCAGTAGAAAGCAAGGCCTACCTTGACGGATGAGTTAGCGAGTGTGCAGAAAAGTGATCCTAAATTGCAGCAAATTCTATACACCCGCCTCTATACACCGACGCCCGTCGGTCGTGTCTGGCTATAAAGGCTCCGGATTTTCATTTGAAAAGGGTTGGAAAAATTTTCAGAAGAGGAAACTCTGCCCAATTTCAAGCACGTTTTCTCTCTCTTCCAAAAACACTTTTTCTCAAAGAAATCTATTTAATCAAGGATCAAATCAGTCAAAGGAACTAAAAGCTAATTAGTTTTCTTTAGATTTTGACTCCAAAATCGTTCTTTTGAAGGATTGAAGGTGAAATATCTCATTTTCTCTCTTTAATCTTTCATTCTTGCTTCTCGTGGAACGCGCGGGGCTCTAACCGACACCAAAATCTTACCCAAAGCGACTATCTGAGGGTAAATATTCCGGATTCTTTCTCCATTTTATCTTTATATTTATTTATCATTTTGTGAAATTAACAAATACCTGTCGTTATTTTCATTTATCTTGACTCTCTTATCTTCTTTCGGGATAAAACTCTTTTTGGCTTTGAAAAAGGTTTCTCTCTCTTTCTCCCCATTCTGTTTTTCGGAGACAGGGGTGACCGACGGGTCATCTTTATCACCGATGCCTGTCGGTCACCCACCTACAGACGCCCATTATTGAGTGACAAACGGGCATATCGGATAACCGAACCGACGCCCGTCGGTCAATCACGGAAGGCCGTCGGTGGGTTCTGTCTCCATCTTTTTAAATCATTTTTCATTTCTACTCAGTTTCCTTGACTTCTCATGTGTAAATTTTGTGTATATTAACCTCTCTTAACTTTTTGTGAGTGTGTATCGGTCCTCCTGGATTATCTCGAGCTTGAGCGGCTATCTATCATGCTTGGAGGATCTCGTCTGGTTTAGTTTCCTAATCCTCTTATTTCATTTCTTTCATTGATTATCTTATGTATATGGATGTACTCCTTTCATATCCCGTTGACGTATAAAAATGACTCAATGGTTTTATATTTAATAAAACGAGGTTTACACGAAACTTAGGGGTCCAACGCCCTATTTTTATCCAATAAAGATCATCACAAATAAAATATCCCACTTTTGATAATGATGCATGCGAGGACCAAAGTCCTCAAAATAAGCAATGCCCCGATTTATGTATGCCTCGCACATTTACAAAAGGGAGTTGTATTCCGCTCCTTGTATTATTGTAATCTATTGCTTTATTATCTATTTGATCATTTATCGCTTTCAAGATGTGAATAAATGCGCTTTTCAATTAAACTGCATAGTGTGGAGAGAGAGCGAATTAACGATATTAAAATTTGATCATAAGCTAATTGAGGTAGAAATAGATGAGAAATCCCGGACCCAGCTCTGGTCTTTGGGCTCGAGAGGTTAGAGGTTATCCTCCAAAATACTTCTTGGGTCACGAGGCTTTAGCGCTAATCCTAGGCCTCATGGCTCAATATGGATAAAATGCGCAAGTCTTAGGCTCTCCGAGGCGAGAGAAACTTTCCCAATGTTCTATTGGGTGGCGACTCCATGATACCTCTTTGTTGCCCAACATAGACGCACTTGCGATTCATCGCGAGATGCCAACGGACCCGCAAATGCCCCGATCGCCCACGTGCGGGCGGTCGAACGGGCGGCGCTCGGGATCCGGCGCGCGTCACAGTGGCGACTCCACTGGGGACGTTTATGGTTCGAGATTTCAATTCGAAAATACCTCTCTTAACATTTATGATTAAAATTTAATTCATAAATTCGCTTTCTCTCAAATTTGCATTTGCATATCATTAGAGCCTTAGAATACGCTAGTTTGGTCCATCTTCTAGCCCCGGTGCGTTCCTGAAGCACCTCCTCATTTTCACTCAATTTGGGGAAGTGTTAAGGATAATCACCAGCCCAAGCCACGTACCTCAACGGTATATCAAAATGGTGACCCGATCGGTCGCTACGCTCGTGATGAGCTAGACCCGTCGGCAGGGATCATGCTTGGGTAGCCTCAAAGAAACATCTCCCTTGTCCAAAGCTCATGTAATGGCCGTAGTCACTTTCCACATGTGAAATGAACCTTAATCTCATGCTTGCTGTATGGATCTTCATGTATTGGATGAGTCCAAATGTCTCGTTTGGTAACCTAGCCAAAGGCTATCATGCCCCGGTAGGGCCATGTCGAAATTTATGGAGCGTCCGAATACGTGGCGATCATTATCCATCCGCTTGTGCATTAGCATAAGAGTGTTATGCTGCCGATTTTTCGCCGCGCACCATGCGCGTCCATCGGGTCCCTCGTTGACCCTTGGGCTAACCCCACCTAGGAAAGAGATTGCACGACCACGTGTGTGGGAGAAATAAGGGTGGAAGGACCTACTTGCTTGCTTGTGCTCTGTAAGTGTTGCATATCACGATCATGCATTATACCTACATTTCATGCATTATTCTAACTTTTGTCCCTGCAGCCATCATAGATCTGCCCAGGTGGACTAGATCACCAACCGGTCAACTGATCCGAGTTCTTACTCCTGAGCTATCAGATAAAGAGGGCCTACCGGAGATCTTATCAGAAATCAGAGGTACGGTATCTCAGATGGCAAACTCGCCTAGGGGGGAAGACGCCACCAGGGCCATGATTGCGGAAGAAGTGGGCCGCCGTTTTGAGGAATTCGAGGGCAGGATGATGAATATGTTGACCGCCTTGGCACAACAGAACGCTCCACAGAATCCTCCTCCTCCTCCAGTGAGACAAAATGAGCCTGAAGAAGAAAGGGTTGAAAGGCGGGAAGAACCCGTTAGGCCGCCGCCAGTAGAGTTAAGATCAGTGGCTTCGGGAGAGTTGAGAAGGAGGCCAGTGTTGAGAATTGATGACGATAGAGATATCGAGGATGATAGGTTGAGCATGGCATCTGAGAAGGGGAAGGCGCCTCAAGCTGATGACTTTATTCTAAAGAAGATGGAAGAGAGGTTCGAGGCTATGGCTCGTATGATAGGCAGAGCTCATGGGATGAATCCTGAGGATAGGGAGTTGGACGGAGAGGACCCGATCCCTTATAATTTCAAAATGCCGGATGTGCCGAAGTTTGATGGTACTTCTGACCCCACCGCACATGTGAAGCAATATTCTCTGGTCATGAAGGGGACCACATTGTCCAAGAAGCAGAAAGTGGAATACTTTTGTCTGAGTCTGACCTCCCATGCCATAGACTGGTATCACGGCCTTGACCGCCGCACTAAAGAAGATTGGGATCTGCTCACTGAGGAGTTTCTGAAGCAGTATGACTGTAATACCAGAATGGAGGTGACTCTGAAAGACCTTGAGCTACTTCAGCAGAAAACCAGGGAATCCTTCCATGAGTATCTTACCCGATGGCGGAACCGAGTAATGGAGATGCGCCGAAAGCTTGACACCCAAGATCAGATTCGTCTTTTCATTAAGAACGCAAGCCCATACTTGAAGGAGGGATTGAGAATGAAGGCGTTAAAGGACTGGGAGTCTCTCAAAGATATAGCCATCGAAGCAGAGGGAGAGTTTTTAACCCGAAAAGCTAACAATGACAATTTCGCCAAAAGGGCTAACCCCGGTCAAGGAACCAGTAGGCCGGCGGGTCCCAGTAACAGCACTAGAAGAATGGGTGAAGTGTCTGCTACTGAGGTAACCACCCAGAGGAAGTTTTTAAACTTGGGGAGACCATTATCCTGGGTCCTGAGGAGGTTGATGAAGGAAGGAAAATTGCGCCCTCTGACTCCTAGGCCAGCTTTGACACAAGGGAAACTAGGACATAAGGATAACGAATTCTGTGCATTCCACCAGCACTCGGGCCATATCACTGATAAATGCAAGGCGCTCCGGCACTCTATCCAAGATTTGATTGATAGCAAGCAGATCTCTGACCCTGAAAAGAGAGAAACTGAGAAGAAGCCCGGTTACAATGCCGTACCGCCACCCGTGTTTATGATCCAATCTAGCCTGCCAGAGTGGTACGTGCTACAAGATCTGTATGGGAGTGAGGAGTCCGCTGTTGATAATTCTGAGAGTAGGAAGGAGAAAGCAGTTGTGGCGACCCTTGATTGCTGGTCTAGCAGTGAAAGCGGTGGAGAAGCCGAGGATGAAGAAGGGTTGAACCTTGATTTGTGGGGCTCCGATGGAGACGAGGGGGAGGTAAGCGCTGTCACGAGAAGTGGAAGGGTGATCCCCGAGATTACGAAGCTACCTGAGCCGGTACAGCCATCAGCGGAGAAAGAGCCAGAAGAGAATCAGATTGTTAGACAATTGAAGAAGACCGCGGCTCAGATATCCATTTGGGATCTGTTGAGGCAATCCCCCTCTTATAGGCAGAAGGTAGTAGAAGCTTTGGTTGAGGCCACAGTCGCCACCACTATTTCCCCGTCAGAGCTTTTGGGTTTGATTAAGGGAGGATCCGAGGAGAGATTGGTCTTTTCTGACGCCGACCTACCTGTTGAAGGCCGCAACCACAACCGACCCTTGTACATTAAAGCACAGATTAACGGTAAGCACACTGCTTGCGTTATGGTGGACGACGAGTCTTCTATCAACGTGTGCCCTTTAATAGCTTTGCAGGCTTTTGGTTTAAGCGAGGATATGTTCAGCGGATCAGATCTGACTATCACAGCCTACGATAACTCGAGGAGGCAAGCTTCGGGAACCTTCAAGACTTTGGTCAAGACAGGACCTATCGAAGTGGAGGTTGAATTTGTAGTTCTGCCCATCCCTGCTAACTTCTCAGCTTTGCTTGGGAGACCCTGGTTTCATAAATTAGGAGGAGTGCCATCCACACTGCATCAGATGATAAAGTTCCCACACGAAGGGGAGGTGGTGACTATCAAAGCGGCCAGGGAAAACCAGGTCTCAGCGCTGGAAATTGCCAATCAGCCTTTCAGCGGCTTTCACGTGTCTATGATAAGGGAAGAGCGTGAATCAGTGGATAGCCCAGCTGTGGTTAGTATGATGAAGAAGATGCACTATCTTCCTGGGGCTGGATTGGGCAGAAGCTCCCAAGGGTTGCAGACCGCGATCACCACTCGAGGGCAGAAAAATCGGAAAGGCCTGGGGTATAGAGGTGGCTTCGGCAAGAAGAGGGTGAAAGACAAGATCCCCCACATTTCAGAGAGCTTTGTGCCAGCATCCTCAGTTTGTACGTATACTGGTGAAGATGAGCCACAATGGGTGGATGGGAGGATTGTCCCTGGCTTTGAGATCTTTAATGATGTGTATGACTGGCACGTCGGGTTCGTCAAGAGTGCTGAAGACTTTTGGGATGAGGAAGTCATGACTCAGGGTATCACTTGGGACAAGTGCCAGCTTGAGGAGGTCGTTACTGAAAAGATGGTAGCTGCCAGGCTGAAAGGGAAAGAGAAGATAGCAGAATTAGAGCTGAAAATGGGGGATTTGAAGATTTCTTCCGACGCGCCTGAGGGGCCTCTGCTAAATCAGAAAGTTAATGAGCAAGCTGCAACGGCATCAACTTCGGGAGCGGTGGAAGAGGACTCTAGCCTAGATTGTCTTTTTATCCCAGAACTCTTTTATGATGTAAATGATAACTATAATATTATTAATAAGATGAACAATTTCACTTATTTGTGCGATGTTTCTAATGATTTCAACATGCATGAACATGATCATATTCCATCAATTTTTGACATTGACTCCACTGGCACAACGCCTTTTAATCTTGGAACCTCGGAAAATCCGAGAGAAATTCTAATAGCATCAAACATAACTCCTGAGGAGAGAAAAAATTTTGAGAGAATAATAAGAAAACATGAAAAAGTCTTTGCCTGGACCTACGAGGACATGCCGGGGATTGACCGAGACGTGGCGGAGCATGCCATCCCGACTTACCCAGATTGCAAGCCTGTGAAGCAGAAATTGAGAAGGCTAAGACCAGAATGGGCTGACAGGGTTAAGGAGGAAATTCGACAGCAGATTGAAGCCAAGTTCCTTGTGGAAGTCCAGTATCCTACATGGCTGGCAAATGTGGTTCCTGTGGCAAAGAAGAACGGAAAGGTCAGGGTGTGTGTGGATTATCGAGATCTTAACAAAGCCTGCCCTAAAGATGATTTTCCACTACCCCATATTGATGTATTGATAGACAGTGCCGCCAATTGCGCGATGTACAGCTTTGGGGACGGTTATGTGGGCTACAACCAGATCCTGAACAAGATAGCCGACCGGGTTAAAACTGCTTTTATCACGGAATGGGGCACCTATGCCTATCGGGTTATGCCTTTTGGCCTGAAGAATGCGGGGGCCACATACCAGAGGATGGCAACCAAGATCCTAAGTGACCTGATTCATAAAGAAGTGGAGGTGTATGTCGATGACATGATGGTCAAATCAGCAACCCGAGAGGGACACTTTGAGGCTTTAGAGAAGTTCTTCACCAGGATCGATAAGTATAATCTGCGACTTAACCCCAAGAAGTGCATTTTCGGAGTGACTTCAGGAAAGCTGTTGGGACATGTCGTCAGCCAGAGGGGGATAGAAATTGACCCAGACAAGGTGAAAGCTATCAGAGAGATGCCTGTACCACAAAAAGAGAAGGATGTAAGGAGCTTCCTGGGCAAGCTGCAGTATGTTAGCCGGTTCATTGCCAAGCTCACTTCGATATGCGAACCTGTTTTCAAGCTGCTTAGAAAGAATCAGCCCGTAGTCTGGAACGAAGACTGCCAGAAAGCTTTTGATAATATCAGAGAATATCTATTAAATCCGCCAGTGCTAAGGCCTCCGCAACCTGTCAAACCGCTTATTCTGTACCTGGCCGTAGAGGACGGTTCAGTGGGCGCCATGATGGCTCAAGAGGATGAATTTGGAGTGGAGTTTGCGATTTACTACCTCAGTAAGAAGTTCTTGCCTTATGAAATAAAATATGCTGAAGTGGAGAAGATCTGCCTTGCAGTGATTTGGGCATCAAAGAAGCTGAGATATTACTTCCACTCATACAAGGTTCAGGCAGTAGCCAAGCAGAATCCATTGAGATATTTGCAGGAGGCACCGTCTTTGCTTGGAAAGATGGGGAGGTGGCTGCTCTTGCTACAAGAGTTCGATGTGCAATACATCACCCGCAAGACTATTAAGGGGCGAGCTGTAGCCGAATTTCTTGCTAAACATCCTATCCAAGGGGACACCCCCGAATTTACCTTTCCTGATGAAAGCATAGGCGCGATCTCAGTTCAGGGATGGCAGTTGCACTTTGACGGGGCAGTGAATAATAGGGGAGCCGGAGTCGGAATCATCTTGACAACCCCAGAGAATGAAAAACTTCCTCTTGCTAAGAAGCTGAGATATAAAGCGACCAACAATGAAGCTGAATACGAAGCATGCACCTTCGGGTTAGAAGCTCTAGCGGTGTTGGGGGCAAGGAACGTAGAGGTATTTGGTGACTCGCCCTTGGTAATAAACCAGATCCGAGGTGAGTGGGCTGTTAAAGAAGAACGACTAGCCCCCTATGTTCAATATCTGAAAGGAATAAGTGAGCAGTTTGAGACTTGCACTTTCCACTTTGTGCCCAGAGATGAGAACCGTCTGGCTGATGCGTTGGCAACCTTAGTGTCAATGTGGGATAACTCTGAGGGAGTGGCCATGAAATCAGTGCTAATTTCGAGCTCTGATAAGCCTAGTTTTGAAATCGAGCCTGTATTGGAACTAGAGGCGTCAGATGGGAAGCCATGGTACTTTGATATCATGAACTACTTGGAAAGCGAGAAATTTCCAGAAGAAGCCACTGAAAAGGATCAGAGGATGATACGTAAGTTATCTACTCAGTTCATATCCTTAGAAGGGGTGTTGTACAAAAGACGGTCAGATGGGATCTAGCTCAGGTGTTTGAATGAAAGAGAAGCGCGCAAGATAATGGAGGAAACCCATGCAGGGGTCTGTGGAGCCCACATGAATGGTTTGACCCTGGCCAAGAAGATCATGAGACAAGGTTTTTACTGGCTTACGATAGACACTGATTGCTCGAAGTATGTCAAGCAATGTCAGCTGTGCCAACAATACGCGGATCTGAGACACCTGCCGGTATCAGAACTACATAACCTGACATCACCTTGGCCGTTTGCTGCTTGGGGGATAGATATCATTGGAGAGATTCGCCCTACGGCGTCCAATGGGCACAGATACATCATAGTCGCAATCGACTATTTCACCAAATGGGTCGAGGCAGAATCTTTCAAGAAAATTGATGCAAGGGGCATGGCCAAATTCATAGAGAGGAATTTGATCTGCAGATATGGCCTCCCTCATCACATAGTGTCTGATAATGGAGTGCAGTTCATGGGAGAAACCAGAAAACTTCTCGAGAAATATGGTGTTGAGCATCATAAATCCTTTCCCTACCGACCGCAAGCGAATGGAGCAGTAGAAGCCGCCAATAAGAATGTGAAGAAGATCTTGTCCAAGATGGTCCAAACATACAAGGACTGGCCTGAAAAGTTACCCTTTGCCCTGTGGGGATACAGAACGACGGTAAGATCATCTACAGGCGCTACACCATTTTCCCTGGTATACGGAACAGAAGCAGTATTGCCAGTAGAAATTGAACTTAAATCACTAAGGGTGGTCATGGAGGCCCAAATCCCGGAAGCCGAATGGGCGCAGCAGAGATTGCAGCACTTGAACTTACTGGATGAGAGTAGGCTGAAAGCTTATTATCATAATCAGATATACCAGAAGAGATTAGCGAGAACTTTCGGAAAGAAGGTGAGGAAGCACCCGCTGAAAGAAGGGGACTTGGTGTTCAAGCAGATGAGGCCAGGGATACCCGACATCAGGGGGAAATTCAGACCTACCTGGGAAGGGCCGTATATCCTTAGGAAGCTGTTATCCAAAGGGGCTGCAATCTTATCAGATGGTGATGGGAACGAATTCAAAGAGCCGATCAATGTCGACAGACTCAAAAGGTTCCACGGCTAAAGACCAAAATAAAAAGAAGAGAATAAAATGCCCCGCAAGTCGAAAACCGAAAAAAGGCGGCTATGCTAAAATTGGGCGCCTCGACAGGGTGAAAACCGAAAAAAGGCATCCTGTGCAAAAATTAGAGGCATGAGAGAAAATGTCCGATCGTGAAAACCCGAGAGGGCCGATTGGTAACAGGAGTTGATACTGTTAAAATTTGGTTTCATGTATTGATAGGCGCGTAAGCAGCTGAGTAAATGCCAAAACTGATCATGTATGCTGAAATTATATAGAATTGTACACAAAACTCGTGAAAAGGGATGAATATTATTCTTTTCACTTTCGTCATTTTCTAGTTCTGCATCAAAAAGAAATGTAGCACCAAAAGAAATACACATATAGGCTAAGCTAAGTCCTGCTGCTGCTCTCGCCGATCAGATGCTTGAGCCCTCGGGTCCTGTTATCAGAGGCTGGACTAAGGATCCACTTCTTGTACTCGCTAGTCGAAGATGCAGAATGATTGCCAAACCTGGGGATGACGGTTTTCACGGGTAATCTACCCCATAGCTCATGATACCGGGAGGCAAACGCGGCCGAGAGATCTCCTCCTCGGAAGGACAGGGGAACCCTCACTATATCCTGGGTCATCCCGAGCTGTCGTGTACATCGAGAGGTGATGCAGAAGGTGGCCTGACGGAGGCCGCAGAGGGGAACACAACCCGATGGCCCATCAGTGACCGCGTGAGACAGCGGGAGCCAGGCGGATGTAAAACTGATATCGTCATCTGACAGCTCGCCAAATCTGATAATGCCTTCATCAGCGAAGACACACCCATGCAATCGTCGACGAGGCAAGAAATGGCTCGGCGAGTACTGGGGGGTAACGCGAGGGGGTGGTTCAGACAGCATCTTCAGTTTTTCCTGTAGCCAGATCTGAAAAAAAATAAAAATATATATATATATATATATATATATATATATATATATATATAAAAAGCCGCTGGGGTAAGTAGGGTTTACTTCAGGCAAAAATAAGGCACAGGGTTGTGTGAAAATCCGAAAGGACGCACCTCCTGCTAAGAAAAGCTAGTGTGAAAATCCATAAGGGACGCACTACCTTTAAAATAATGACGTACCTGGAGTAATAAGGGGCTGCCGGCAAAGGTTGTAGTGGACCCAGAGCTCACAGCGTCCAAACCCAGGATGGTCTCAGCCAGGACAAGCGGAAGGGGTGACAGACCCAGATGAAAGTCGCTCAGGACTCCAAACAGACGAGAATCACCGGTCAAACCCCCCGGAGCAACAGTAAGGAAGTTCACCATGCAGAACAGGAATGTGATGCTTACCCGATATGTGGGGATGTCAGTGAACTGATCCAGAGCCTCGATCAGTGGCTCCAAAGAAAAGGAAGAGCTCAGAGGAATCAGCCGTTTGGCCTCCGAAGAAGATATGCCCAGAGCCATGGCTACATCCCGGGTCTGAAGTAGGCCACACCGGGAGATGCAAGGCAGAGTGCCAGGAGGGAACCAAGCTCCCAGAATAGAAGCTAACTCTTCAGACAAAGGGCACAGTTCCTGATAGGTGAATTGGAAAACGTGGAACCGGGGGTTCCAGAAGTGGGTCGCCGCCAGGAGGAGGTTCTGGTCGATTTTCACCCGGCACAGGTATTTCAGCCCGGACAGAGAGGAAAGGGCGCCTTCTCCCCAAGTCTGTTTGTCATCTAAAATACGGTGCATCCTTTGGGCAAGAGGAGAGGACATTTTGAGAAAAGGAAGGACTCAAGATGTGGGAAAATGAAGAGACAAAAATTTTGCAAGATTTTTTAGGCAAGCGTCACCGACGGCTTGCCCGTCTCTCCACAGGGACGGCCTACCCTCCTTTACACAGGGACGGCCTGCTCGCCTCCCCACAGAGACGGCCTAACCGTCGGTATAGATCCACCTGGCAAATGCATTCGTCAGCATTGCATTCATCACACGCATTAACTCGCATTCATTGCATGACAGACGGGCAGCCCGTCGGTCGCTTGTACAGACGCCCTGCCCGTCGGTCAGGAATTTCTATATAAGGGCGAGTGACAGACGGTTTAACGTTGCTGTCCCTTTCTTCTTCCTCTCTCAAACGGTTTCTTAGCGTTTTTTAGCGGTTTTTAAAGCTTTTTTCCTTATTTTTTCGCGATTTCTTCATTTTTTCGCATTTTATACTCACTGGGTGCTTGGATATTCGCATTTTCTCCAGTTTCTACACTTCTAGCGACTACAAGTAAGTAAATAACTACTTTTTTTTAAAATTTATTTTATTTATCTCTTCATCTCTTTTCCTTTTGACTCTAGGATGCCTTAAATGCCTTAGGAAATTAGGGGAAATGCTGCCCATTTTTGCATTAAATCTGAACTTTTGCATGATCACATAGAAGTAGAATTTTTCTATAATCCTGGTGCTTTAGAATTACACTCTTTTTAGCGCACCATTTTGCGCATATTTTGCTTTTACGGCCTGAGGCCATTATTTTGAGTTGTTGGGGGCACACTCTTGCCGGGGTGCGTCCCATTTACATGCATTTAATATTGTGGGGGCCTGAGGCCTATTATCTTGCCTTTTCATGCAGGAGGTTGGGCATACCCCTGCCGGGGTGCTGCCCAAAATTTTACCATCTATTCTAGAATTGAATATTTTTCATGTATAATGCACGCCTTGGGACTCTGGAGGGCCCATTTTTTTATTCACTTTAATTATTTCCATTAGGATTGCATGTTGCTTTTGCCATGATGCGTGCAAGGCATGTTAGGCTACTTCCTTAGACAGGATGTTTGCTATTCTTATCTGTTATTACCTTTCTCTTTTTTATCTCACGTTGGGCCGCCATTGCCCTGTTAGGGCCTAGATGGACCTTAGATTTTGAAAATAAACCTGATAGTGCTTGTTTTGTCAAGTTTTCGCTATCTGATTCATTCCCTTTTGCAGGATGCCTCCCAGACGCAGAGCACCACAGGCCCAGCCCGAGCTTGTAGCTCCGGCTTGGATGGATGATGAGTCCGCTCAGAGGTACAGAGCGTTGGCTCAGGTGGAGTTTCGGGCCAGTCGCTTTGTATCCCGCCCATTTCTAGAGGCCCTTGGGTTGGCCCCAGAGTTCGATTTACTTGCCGAGGGTGCTGGTTGGACAGAGTTCCTTGAGCCAGCCTTCCAGACATTCCCAGAGGCTACCCGCCAGGTCTTGGCCACTCTCCGCTACACCGGCTTTCAGAGTGCAGATACCGACCCGGGGGTGGTTCAGTTTTGGTTCGATGGCGACCATGTCAGCATCACCAGGCAGAGGTTTGCTCAGGTCATGGGGCTCCCTATGGAGGAGGGGGTCGAGATCCCGCGGCGAGCGGTGAGATGCGCCCATTAGGCGGCCATTGCTATACCAGGAGTGCTGTACGATCATGATACAGCGAAGAGCACCGTACTGGTGTCTCAGGCACTCCGGTATCTGCACAGAGTGCTTTCCAGCTCATACCTCGGTCGAGCTGGTAATCCAGGGTCGCTTAACACGGCCGAGATCTGGAGCCTCTGGGCTATGGTGGCAGGCCAGCGTCTCAACATTAGGCACGAGATCTTGGCCAACCTGACCAGGGTCAGCAGAGGGTTGACACCGGTGGTGATGGTAGGAGGAGTCATCACCCATTTACTGTTGAGATTGGGGTTTAACCCCGAGAGGTTGAGAGGACCCTTGACTGAGGGGATTCATGTCAATGCCGCAGCGGCAATTCAGATGGGGATGATCTCCCCGATATCTGGCCAGGCAGAGGCCTACAGGGTGTTGACTATCCATGAGACCCGGCAGATGTTCAGCCTTCCACCCTTGGGGGCAGATCCTGATCACCCAGAGCACCAGGAGGAGCAGCCTCCACAGCCAGAGCCCGAGCCACAGCCCCAGCCTCAGCCTCTGCAGCCAGAGCCTTAGCCGGAGCCTCAGCCTCCTCAGCTGCAGACGGTGCCTCCGCCACAGCAGCAGGAGCCACCTAGGACCCCCTCGGACTTTGACTTTGAGATCACCATGGACGACCTCTTTGCTGCTTCACCGGCATCCAGAGCGCCGACTCCCGTCCCATCACCGAGCGCCAGGGTACATAGGACTACCCACGGGCCCTCCGAGAGATACCATCCGTACTCCCGAGGCGACCCAGGGGCATCCACCTCCTCGGTACCACCACCAGAGCCAGCACCGCAGCAGCCTGTGCAGTCAGACTTTTCCCAGCTCCTCACCTCCATGTTTGCAGCTTTGGAGCGGCGGTAGGATGAGAGAGATAGGGCTATTCACGAGAGGTTAGATCGCCAGCAGGCTGCCATTGTGGAGCAGTCCCAGTCGGTGGAGCGCTTGGCTCGGGAGCAGGCCGGCTACATCGAGCACACGACTCGGGAGCAGACTCGGGCCATGGATGCCTTTAGGGATGAGCAGACTCGGGTCCTGGAAGCTTTCAGAGGAGAGCAGATGAGTTTGATTGAGCAGATTGCTTAGGGGCAGAGAGAGCTCAGGCAGCAGCTCGCTCATGATGTGAGATCGTCACAGGACCAGGCGTCTCAGAGGGTCGATATGACCCTACAAATGATCGATGAGTCACTTGACTCTCTGAGATCCCGCGTCCAGGCGATGGAGGGGATTCTCCCCCCTCTTTCTCAGACCATGAGGGAGTTTAGGGAGCAGACGGAGCAGAGCCTAGAGCATAGGAGGACGGCCGCCGTTGAGCAGACCACTCAGTTGAGCCAAGCCTTCAAGAAGTTGGGGGACAAGATCTCTGAGACCTTAGGGTTTTTGGGCACCTGTACCCAGCCCTTCTTGGACGGCTATGCTCAGGTTCAGTTCAGGCGAGCCCATGATCACGAGGCAGGACCCTCCACGGCACAGCCACCTCCACCTCCGCCAGGGACCGTGCATATATCGGATGACGAGGATCCAGATGAGCCCTCAGACTACACACCTCTCTGATCTTCAGGGAGTTATTTTTTGTATCTTTTGTATATTTTATATTTTGTATATGCACTGTACAAAAATGACATTTCTAGTGAAACTTTTGCTTCATTGTTGCATGATTTTTTCGATTAATTGCTTAATCACATCACAGAAAGTGTATGTTCTCATATTTACTTATGTGTCAATAAAAATGACAATGAAAAAATAATACGAAACAAACAACAAAAGAATGATAATCAATAACATCTCAATAAAAAAATGAGCAAAAGGTGAAACATGGCGTAGCAAATAAAGCAAAATCATGCCATCAATAGACAGGATAAAAGGCGACCACACAAGCATGAGCTAACGAAATTTTTCATCACACAGGTATAGAGAAATACCGATCTGAACACAGACATCGATTAAAAATATCTCCTTTGAAACAAGGAAACCAGCGGAGTTTCCACACTCCAGATCGAAGCTGCAGTTGAAGAAACACTGCTCTTCACCAAACCGAGGTTGTAGCCAAAGCATGCTGCATCTCACAAATCGAAGCTGTGGTCAGAGAGTGCGGCACTTCACCAGATCGAGATTGTAGCCAGAGAGTGCTGCATCTCACCAATCACCAATCGAAGCTGTGGACAGAGAGTGCCGCACTTCACCAGATCGAGGTTGTGGCCAGAGAGCGCTACATCTCACAGATCGAAGCTGCAGTTGAAGAAACACTGCTCTTCACCAGATCGAGGTTGTGGCCAGAGAGTGCTACATCTCACAGATCGAAGCTGCAGTTGAAGAAACACTGCTCTTCACCAGATCGAGGTTGTGGCCAGAAAGCGTTACATCTCACAGATCGAAGCTGCAGTTGAAGAAACACTGCTCTTCACCAGATCGAGGTTGTAGCCAGAGAGTGCTGCATCTCACCAAATACCCGCAGGTCGAGAGAAGACCGAGGAGAGTATTTTCGCATCGCCGAGCGGATCGAGACAAGGTCCACCCGGCGGAAGGCACGGAGGGTGAAAAACCATCGCAGATACGCTTCCTTTCTGACCTTTCTCTGAGTTTTGGCTTATCTTGGCGCTTGTGCACTAGTTTCCCCAAAACTGGGGGCAACTGTAAGCACCGTGTCCTGGAGCGGTCCGGATCAGAGGTTACCCTATGATGAAATCAGTGTCCAAGCCTGAATGGTAGGTTGGATTTAGAGGTTTTAGCCCCGCGTTCCGTGAGAAGTAAGGTTTTTATCATTCCTGGGCCGGAGGAGAGAAAAACAGAGGTTTTTTTCGAGTCAAAGGGCTTTTTGTCCTCCATAGACGGCCAGCCCGTCTGTCGAGCCAGCCCGTCACTTCGAGTCACCGACGGCTATGGGTATTTTTCGACGCCCGTCGGAAAATCACCACCCCTGTCAGATTGCTGCCTGGTTTCCCGGAGCACGCAACCCTTCCGACGCCCGTCGGTGGATGTGGCAGGGCCGTCGGACGAATCCTTGTGTCAGAAGGATTCTTCCGACGCCCGCCTCTATACACCGATGCCCGTTGGTCGTGTCTGGCTATAAAGTCTCCGGATTTTCATTTGAAAAGTGTTGGAAAAATTTTCAGAAGAGGAAACTCTGCCCAATTTCAAGCACATTTTCTCTCTCTTCCAAAAACACTTTTTCTCAAAGAAATATATTTAATCAAGGATCAAATCAGTCAAAGGAACTAAAAGCTAATTAGTTTTCTTTAGATTTTGACTCCAAAATCGTTCTTTTGAAGGATTGAAGGTGAAATATCTCATTTTCTCTCTTTAATCTTTCATTCTTGCTTCTCGTGGAACGCGCGGGGCTCTAACCGACACCAAAATCTTACCCAAAGCGACTATCTGAGGGTAAATATTCCGGATTCTTTCTCCATTTTATCTTTATATTTATTTATCATTTTGTGAAATTAACAAATACCTGTCGTTATTTTCATTTATCTTGACTCTCTTATCTTCTTTCGGGATAAAACTCTTTTTGGCTTTGAAAAAGGTTTCTCTCTCTTTCTCCCCATTCTGTTTTTCGGAGACAGGGGTGACCGACGGGTCATCTTTATCACCGACGCCCGTCGGTCACCCACCTACAGACGCCCATTATTGAGTGACAAACGGGCATATCGGATAACCGAACCGACGCCCGTCGGTCAATCACGGAAGGCCGTCGGTGGGTTCTGTCTCCATCTTTTTAAATCATTTTTCATTTCTACTCAGTTTCCTTGACTTCTCATGTGTAAATTTTGTGTATATTAACCTCTCTTAACTTTTTGTGAGTGTGTATCGGTCCTCCTGGATTATCTCGAGCTTGAGCGGCTATCTATCATGCTTGGAGGATCTCGTCTGGTTTAGTTTCCTAATCCTCTTATTTCATTTCTTTCATTGATTATCTTATGTATATGGATGTACTCCTTTCATATCCCGTTGACGTATAAAAATGACTCAATGGTTTTATATTTAATAAAACGAGGTTTACACGAAACTTAGGGGTCCAACGCCCTATTTTTATCCAATAAAGATCATCACAAATAAAATATCCCACTTTTGATAATGATGCATGCGAGGACCAAAGTCCTCAAAATAAGCAATGCCCCGATTTATGTATGCCTCGCACATTTACAAAAGGGAGTTGTATTCCGCTCCTTGTATTATTGTAATCTATTGCTTTATTATCTATTTGATCATTTATCACTTTCAAGATGTGAATAAATGCGCTTTTCAATTAAACTGCATAGTGTGGAGAGAGAGTGAATTAACGATATTAAAATTTGATCATAAGCTAATTGAGGTAGAAATAGATGAGAAATCCCGGACCCAGCTCTGGTCTTTGGGCTCGAGAGGTTAGAGGTTATCCTCCAAAATACTTCTTGGGTCATGAGGCTTTAGCGCTAATCCTAGGCCTCATGGCTCAATATGGATAAAATGCGCAAGTCTTAGGCTCTCCGAGGCGAGAGAAACTTTCCCAATGTTCTATTGGGTGGCGACTCCATGATACCTCTTTGTTGCCCAACATAGACGCACTTGCAATTCATCGCGAGATGCCAACGGACCCGCAAATGCCCCGATCGCCCACGTGCGGGCGGTCGAACGGGCGGCGCTCGGGATCCGGCGCGCGTCACATACTCATTTGGTCAAAATTTCGGCAGTATAACGGCTTGTATTTTTATCTACCCAAACCTGCAAATTTAAACAACTGCAGCCCTGACAAGGGCACAACAACAATAACATATATCTCATACCATCAACAGCCCAAAATATTCATTCACAGAGTTATACCACTAACAGTCATATACTCATACATATTTTCCGAACATTCCAAACTTTGTACTTGTATACATGCTAATATATATATATATAACATACAAAATATAGCTTGTAATTTCTCCATTGCTTGCTCCCAACTCCTGAGGTATGCTTGCTCCAACCTACGGCGTACCTACACGTAGTCAAAATAAACTATGTGCTGAGCATTAATATACCCAGTGGTGGTTATAAATCCATAAATTTCCATAACCCAAACTATTATTTACTTAATTATATTATTATATTCTATTTGATGCATTATTAATATTTAGCCAACAAATGCATTAATTTATTATATAATTACTTATTAACTCACATTATTCACTATTTACATTTTAATCCTTTAATTAAAACTTATAATTTCAATAATTACATTTATGTCCTTAATCTTTTCCCATAATTACATTTATGTCCCTAATTTTCATTATTTCTAATAATGTCCTTAACTTATTCAATAAATCCATCTATATCCTCATCTTTTTTTTTATAATTCCATTTATGTCCCTTATTTCACTTAATTAACAAAGTAACCTTAATTATACTTAAATTACAAGTTTGCCCTAATTTATTCTTATTTCTCACTTTTAACCTTATATAATTTACCAAATTATATTTTAGTCCCTACTTTTTCACTTTTACTCCAAATTACCATTTAGTCCTTACACTTTTATTTGTTTACATCATTACCCCTTTTTATTACAATTTTTACCCAATTTACTGCATTTTTGACTATTAAGTCTAAAATTACCATTTTATCTCTAAACTTTCTATTTCTTTCAATTTAATCCATTTTTCACTTATTTTCTTATTAATCACTATTTTAATCAATTTTTATCACATATTTACTATTTTTACCATAATGCCCCTACTATACACCCGATAGAAATTTACTGACCAGATATACGGGACGTGGATCTCACAGATCCACTACACTATAGAATGATCTCAATGAGACCATTCTTCACTGCACTGCAGTACACTGATCACTGAATACACTATACATTGAGATAGACCATCATTGGCCTATCAATAATGAGTCCTCACGACCCGGACCGCGGTGTGGAATCCCTATGGCTAGCCAATTATATCTTAAACTATATTTTAATACCAGACTACCACCAAGGGAAATTATCATAAAAAATTTACTTAAATCACATAGTATGTTAACATGCATCATTCGGCCATGATATCAATTTCACCTATAAATTTGCATACACACTCATTTATCATTATTTAATCATTTTATGCCATTACATAGGATAAATCCTCAAAATGCACATTAAAAACCCCATGTATCTAATTCGGCCAAAGTACCATCTTTCCACCATGTTCACTTTAAATCATTTAACCACTCAATCATCCACATTACATGTTATAAATATCATAAACATCATTTACATTCCATAATTATCAATATTCATGCATAATTTCTTCATGGTTCAATTCGACCTCACTTAGGGTTTTCAAACCAAATTTATTTAATTTATTTTAAAGACATCCATAGGCTTATTTAAGTCATTAGTCAAGTTTATCAAGTTAGATTCAATTAAACATGCCTTAATCACAATTTCATACTTAGACATAACCTAAAACATGAACATAATCATTGGAAATGAAGGGATTTTGTAGCCACAAATCTCAAATTCTTGCTCTAGGCTCTCTAAACTTCATTTTCGTTTCCTCTAGCTCGAGAACAACCTTCCTCACCTTGTGTACCTATGGTGGACGAATATGAACATTGAAATATCATCAAATACATACTTTATTTTTAAAAAATAACTTCATAATCATGTTCTACACCCTTGAAAATACCCATATAAACCCTTAAACCCAATTAGAAATACCTAAAACACTTACCTCAAATTTGACCCTAAACCTTATAGACTTAGGTTTTCCCACTTCCACTGCTCCAAATAGACTCTAATTATTGTCTTTATGTTATAGAGGGGCTGAAGTTTGTCTAGGAGGTAGAAATTTGCGGAGAGATGGGATGAAAATGTAAGAAAAATGGAGGAGAGAAGAAAAACTTCAATTCGGTCTTGATGGGAGAAGGGAGAGGCGGTGGAGGCTAGATTTCTCTAGAGAAATTTGGCCTCTTGCTGCCTTATATAGGGTGAAATTGAATCGAATTGGTCCAACCAAAGTGGTCCAACCGGTTTGAACAAAAATTTCAGTTTTCAGGTAAATTACCACTATTTCTAGGCATCTCTATGTTCCTCAAATCATTTTCTTCCCTAACTAATTACATCATGCTTAAAACATATAAAATAGCCTCCCTCTAAAATTTCAACTCAATCGGAGATCATTTGGGGCTCGGTTCACTTAAACCGATCCGATTCAACCCTTTTCGGTTCTGCCATAAAACACTATTTTAAAGCTGTCAAAAATTACTAAATATTATTTTATGGCTATACACTTCCCACATTACACACTTTTGAGCTCAAGATCTATTTTTAAAAATTCGGTCAAACTTTGGTCAAACCATGGTTCATTCGAATCGAACCAGAGGCCAACTTCAGTTTTACTTTCGGAGCCCTATTTGACCTCAATTTCACTGCAAATTGTACCACTAGACTCTTGACGGTACACAGATCAATTTTATCAAATAAAAGTTTCTCAGTAGGCGGGTGCTGATTCAGCTGTATAGCTACACCGAGGTCACCCATGTCAAACCCCGATACCCCCGTTGGAAGGATACCGGGGCGCCACTGGCACAAACTCATAAACAAACTCAAATACATAAACATATACTCGAATAAGTAAGAAAACAAATACATTTAATCAAAGGATAACAAATCCATATATATAACCATATAGTTTTTACAAAAGGGATTTATAAACATTTAACATATACATGTACTAAATCATTATTTACAAAAATTACATTTCCAAAATTAAAACTCCAAATACAAAAAAAAATATAGTGAAAGACAAAATAACTCCAACTATAGACTTCTAGTGGCCGAATGAACCTACCACTTACACGGGAAAAGAGCCTGTGCTAAGTGATAAAGCTTAGTGGGGAGGAACAACACATGCATGTACATATAATCGCATTAAACATATATATATATATATATATATATATATAAACTTAATAATAACAAAAGCATATAAACATATACTACTCATGCTTATAACAAGTATTCATCATACACATGTATATCGGAAAGTAACCATTCATATCTAAGTAGTTAATATTCATATATTAATCTCATGTACCAACCTTAAGAAATAGCTTGATTACTTGCTCACTAGTGGATACGAGTACTAATGATATTGATAGGACAAAGTATCCCAAGCTTATGGAGACATGGGTCTCAAAACATTTTATAATCATGTATACCCGAAGGTATACCGGAGACCGAGGCCTCAAACATCTTATATGACCCCAAACGGGGCCCATATGCAACATGTAACATATAGCAGCTGCACTCACACCCTGACCCTTGATAAGCGCTTATCTATCCACTACCATGACTATCAGGCTCAAATAACAATGCAATTATGTTCTAAAATAATTATCATATTATAGAGAATATATCAAGTATAATCATGTTATTTTATGTATACATGTGTATTTAATCAAGATGAAGACATATAAATCATGTACAAATCTAATTAAGAACATATAATGTATCAATTAATAGGCCATATAAGACAAATTATGTGTCATGTAATGAAAACCCATGTAAAATAAGCTTGTGAAATTCATTTTCAAAATAGGGCAGGAAAGGCTCACTATCGCGCTCGTGACAGTAGCCGAGGAAGAGAGGCCAGTCACGAGTTGTACATGATGTCGCGACTCGTGATGCTAGCATCTCACAGGCAAGGGGCAGTCCCTAGTCGTGATCCTCCCTCATAACTCGTGACGCCAACGCTTCGCAGGAAAGAGGAGGTCACGAGTCGTGATCCTCACTTACGACTCTTGACGCAAGGAAAAGAGGGCACGAGTCGTGATCCTCGCTCACGACTCGTGTCCTTCTCTCACACCACCTCACTTGTCATGAGCCATCTTCACGACTCGTGAAGAAGCTTCACGACTTGTGAGGATGCCAGGCACAAACTGCCGAGTCGTGCTACCTCCTCACGACTCGGACGAAACACCTTAGCGCATAGCGCGAGAAGGTGAATTTCGTGATTCTGTCGCGATCGCGACAAGCGTCGCGTTCTTTAATTTCTCAGCAGATCACGCTAAACCCAGAATTTAAAAAAATCAAAACCCATTTTACCCAACATCATATATCATGCTAATTCACATAAAAATGTACCTCCATTGCTCTCCAATCATGCTTATAACAAATATAACTCAATTTACACAAATCAAAACAACATATATTAAGGTTGCATAAACTCAGAAATTCATCTCATATTCATGTATGCTCATTCAAAATAGACATGCAAACACTTATAACTCTATCATCTCAACTCATATACCAAAATCTATTAACACGTACTTTTAAATGTATCAAAAACACACAAATAGCAAATAATTGCATATCAACTTAAGATGCAAACTCCCAAACCTGGAAATGGAGTTTAACCCGCTAGCTTCAAAATCTAACCTTTCCTTTCGCTTTATCCTTTCTTCTTTCTTCAAATTCTTGCACAAATCCAATCAAAACCAAAGCTTAGTTAACCCATGCAAACAACCACATAACCCATTACAAAATAAAATGGAAGGAGAAGAAGAAGATCCAAACCAAATAACACAGCCACTTACCTCTTGAAGTAACTCAAATCTCAAAACCCTAGCTCAAGCATCAAAGGACAGCACATACAAAGGAAGAGAGCAGAAATGGAGAAGAGAAAGAGCAAGATAACATGAGAGGAAAGGGAGAGGGCAAAACCAGATAGCTTCCACGGGAAGCTAAAATTTCTGCCTTCCCTCTCTCTACTCCTTTCAAATCCCCATTAATGCACTCACCAACTCATCCACATGTCACTCATTCATTGGACCTCTTTTTCATCTTTCTTTACTTTTGCTTCTAGTCCTTGTAAATTCTCTTATGAATCCTTATAAATTACCAATTGATCACTAATAAAATTCTTTCTCTAAATACTTTAAATAACACTTCAATTAAGTCCTTAATTCACTTGCATAAATTACCAAAATGCCCTTTTTAATAATCCAATTACACATTCAATTTCTATTAGGCCATATTTGGGATGTGACAACCCATCCTGGGATTGCTATACCTTGAGCACCCCCAACACTTAACTCTATTATAATTGTGAATACTCAAATCATCACTCTAAACTAGAATTTCCATAAAGACACTATAAACAGTCACTAAATACTTCTAAGCTGGTATTTGGGCCACTACAATTCTACCCCACTAAAAAGAAAATTTCGTCCTCGAAATTTTCCTGATTTGAAAAGTTGCGGGTATTGCTGTTGCATGGTCACTTCGGGTTCCCAAGTCGCTTCTTCAACATTATGGTGATTCCACAACACTTTCACGAGAGGGATCTGCTTGTTTTTTAGTTGCCTGAGTTCTCTAGCTAAGATCTTCACTGGGTATTCCTCATAAGTCATGTCAGGCCGCACTTGTGTCTCCTCTGGCTTGATCACATGGCTTGGATCCGATTTGTACCTTCGTAGCATTGATACGTGAAATACATCATGGATCTTCTCCAATGTCTGTGGTAGCTTCAGCCTATAAGCCACTGATCCCACTTACTCCACAATTTCATAGGGTCCAATGAATCTCGAACTCAACTTGCCCTTCTTTTAGTCATCTTTGATTACACGAACTTTCTCTTTTGTTTCCCGAATGAGATCTGACCCTACCAACTTATTTTTACTTAATTCTATCCAACATAAAGGAGTCCTGCACTTCCTTCCATACAATGCTTCATATGGAGCCATCTTGACATTAGACTGATAGCTGTTGTTGTAAGTGAATTCAGCTAATGGTAAATACCTTTCCCAGCTATTCTTGAACTCAAGAACACAACATCTCAATATATCCTCGAGTATGTGGATGACTTGCTCTGATTTACCATCTGTTTGTTGGTGGAATGCCATACTGAAATGCAATTTTGTACCCAAGGCTTCTTGCAGCTTCTTCCAAAACTGGGAAGTGAACCTTGGATCTCTATCAGAAATGATGGAAGATGGCACTCCATGAAGCCTCACTATCTCATTGATGTAGATCTTGGCTAATTTGGACAATGGGTAATCCATCCTCAGTGGTAAGAAGTGAGCTGATTTAGTAAGCTTGTCAATAATCGCCCAAATTGCATCATGCTTCTTTCGGGTGAGTGGTAACTTTGTCACAAAATCCATAGTTGCTCGCTCCCATTTCCACTTGGGTATAGAGATAGGTTGAAGTAACCCAAATGGCACATAATGTTCTGCGTTAACTTGTTGGCATATCAGACACTTACCCATAAATTCTGTCACATCCTGCTTCATGCCCGGCTACCAATAGTACATCTTCAAGTCTTGATACATTTTGTTACCACCTGGATGCATAGCATAGCTGCTGTGATGAGCTTCTGTTAAGATACTCTTTTTCAAATCAGGCTGGTTTGGCACACACAATCTTTGCTTGTAAAAGAGATTGCCATCAGGAGCTAAAGAATAATCCCCATTATCACTATCTTTCACTCGATCCATTAAGGAAGAGATCTTGTCATCTTGTTTCTGAGCAACTTTCACTTGTTGCATCAGGCTTCACTTGTAACTCTGCTATCAATGCTCCATTATTAGCCACATTCAACTTCACATTACTAGCTTTCAATGCTGCCATGAACTTTTTACTGAGTACATCTGCAACAACGTTGGCCTTCCCTAGGTGGTAGTCAATGAAATGTTCATAATCCTTTATCAGGTTAAGCCATCTTCTCTGTCTAAGGTTGAGTTCTTTCTAAGTGAGCAAATATTTTAAGCTTTTATGATCAGTGAAGATGTAGCACCTTTCACCATACAGATAGTGCCTCCAAATCTTCGATGCAAACACTATCGGTGCCAGCTCAAGATCATGAGTAGGATAGTTCTTTTCACGATTCTTAAGATATCGTGAAACAAAAGCAACTACTTTACCATCCTGCATGAGTACACAACCCAACCCATTCAAAGAATCATCACTATAAATTGTGAAATCTTTACCTAACTCGAGCTGTGTCAACACTGGAGCTTCTGTCAACATCTTCTTAAGCTTCTCAACACTGGCTTAACACTTTTCATTCCACTCAAACCTAACCATTTTCTACAATAGGCAAGGTAAGGGCGCTACAATAATGGAAAAGCCTTTAACAAACCTTCTATAGTAGCCTGCTAAACCCAAGAAGCTTTTGATTTCTATGACATTCTTGGCTGTTCTCCACTTTAATACCGCTTCAATCTTCTTAGGGTCCACTTTAATACCTTCAGCTGACACTACATGACCAAGAAATGAGACTTCATTTAACAAAAATTCACACTTACTGAACTTGGCATACAGCTTCCTATCCTTGAGAGTCTATAAAACAATCCACAAATGTCGATCATGCTCTTCTGGGGTCTTTAAGTATGCCAGAATATCATCGATAAAGACTACCACAAACTGATCCAGGTAGGGATGGAAGATCCATTCATAAGATCCATGAAAGCTGCTAGTGCATTTGTGAGTCCAAATGGCATCATCAGGAACTCACAGTGACCATACCTAGTACAGAAGGCAGTTTTAGGCACATCTGCTTCCTTTATCTTCAGCTTTTGGTAACCCGATCTCAAATCAATCTTTGAAAATATGCCTGCACCTTTCAATTGATCAAACAGATCTTCAATGACGTGGAGAGGATACTTATTCTTGATTGTCAATTTGTTCAGCTACCTGTAGTCAATGCATAGCCTAAGAGACCCATCTTTCTTTTTAACCAATAACACTGGTGTTGCCCATAGTGATGTGCTCGGCCTAATGAAGCCTTTCTCAAGTAATTCTTGCAACTGAATCTTCAGTTCTTTAAATTCTGCAGGCGCCATTCTATATGGGGCAATAGAAATAGGTGCAGTACTTGGGTCCACATCAATGGAGAACTTGATCTCCCTGTCAGGTGGCAAGCCTGGTTGTTCTTCAGGGAATACATCTTGAAATTCACACACTGTTGGCACATCTATCACTTTAGGTTTTTCTTTCTTTACCTCCATTGCATAGCATAAGTAGGCGACACACCCTTTTCTGATCAACCGCTTTCCTAAAGTGGCTAAAATCACATCAGAAAGATAATATAGTCTTTGGCCCACTACAGTGATCTCTTGGTCATCTACAGTTTTAAGGGTTGCTCTCTTTCTTTTACAGTCAACCATCACATGGTGAGTAGCCAAACAATCCATACCCAGTCTAACATCAAACTCTTTGAAGGGAAGTTCAATCAAATTGGCTGGAAAAACACACTCTTGTACACTAATGGCACAATCTCTATATACTTTATTCACTAACACACTATGGCCCAATGGAGTGGTCACTAAGATATCATGATCTAAAGATGAGTTATTTAAGCCTTTACCCCGTGCAATATCTGTGCTAATATAGGAGTGTGTAGACTCGAGATCAATAAGTGCATAAACTGTGTCAGATAATAAGGAGAATTTACCTATAATAACATCAGGTGCATCCTCTTGATCTCTGGCTCTCACTGCATACGTGCAGCCTACACCCTGAGATGGCTGTAAAGGAAGTCTAGCTGCAGTATGTAAGGCTGCCCCTCTGCCTCTACCTCTGGGTGTTGAAGAGCCTACATCGGGAGCGGGTGAAGTAGCTGACAATGGCATTACATTAGGACAATCTTTGACTAAATGCTCCTTCGATCGGCACTTGAAACAGGCACCCGATAGATATCTACACTCGTCTAGATGTGACCTACCACAATGACCACATTGCTGGGGAGTGCCTTGGCCTCTGCCCCTCGATGCACTACCCACTAAAGATGTTGGGACACCACTACCCATCGGATTCTTCTGACTATGAGCTGGAGCCACGGATCCTCGACTTTGAGAAGGAGGTGGCCCTTTGGATCTCTTACTCTGATGACCCCCACCACTGGATTGACCCGGTTTCCTTTTCTATTGGAACTGAGCCTGTCTATCTGCTTTACCTATCTGTGTTGCCTCAACTTTAATAGCAGCTGCCACTAGTGATCTCAAATCTAGATGTCTCTAGCCAACAACTACCTATTTAATGCGGTTATGAAGATCCCGCTCAAATCTCTCCATCAGTCTGTCCTCTGTTCTCAGAACATCATCTAGGTAGGCACTCAGTCGCTCAAAATCTCTCTCATACTTCACCACTGTCTTGTTTCCCTGTCTCAGTCTCCAAAAGACATCTTGCATTAAAGCTTTATACTCTGCCCTAATGTATTTCTTCTCAAACTAGGCTAAAAAGAAATCCCAGGTCAACTGATCTGCTGAAGTGTGCTTCCTCACTGAATCCCACCAAAAGTAAGCTGGACCCTAAAGCAAGGCAATAGTCCCCTCAAACATCTCCTCTGGAGGGCTATGTGTGATCTCAAACAATCTCTTTATGCGAAACAACCATTCTTTTACTTGTTCTGGTGTCATCAGGTCTTGACCAAAGAAATCATCGACTCCCATTTTTTTTAACTGCTCCAAAATCGGCTTCTTCTGAGGCAAAGCAGGAGGTTGCACTGGCACTGGTGGCTGTTGTGCCTGTTTAGCTCGTAAACGATGCTGAATGTAGTCCGCCATCGTATTCGAAAAATCAGGCTGTGGCGGAGGAGGAGGAGGAGCCACTAAAGGAGTAGCCTGCTGCTGTTGAGCCTCGGCTCGACCAACACTAGCTGAAGCCCCACTCTCAACGCCACCAACGCTAAAACTTTGATCGGACGCCATTATACACTATAAACAAATGAGCGAGCATACATCAGTACCATAATATATATCATTCACTTCCAATTGGCATCTATATGCACTTAAACAAAACCCCACTTCGATCTTAGAATAAACCACGCTCTGATAACAAAATATATGTAACACCCTTATACCCTATACTTACACTGCCGACTTATTATCACTGTGCGATTTCCATGGCGGTTTTAAGATTGGCCTAAGTCTAACTTCAAGTTTGCGGGTAAATTTTTTTTTCATGCTTACTCTTAAACTCACTTAACTAATTTTAATTTATCAACTTAACTTGCCGATTGACATATAACTGTCTAAGGTTACTATTCATTTAGTCAATATTTCGGCAGTATAACGGCTTGTATTTTTACCAACCCAAACCTACAAATTCAAACAACCGCAGCCCTGGCAAGGGCACAGCAACAATAACATATATCTCATACCATCAAGAGTCCAAAATATTCATTCATAGAGTTATACAACTAACTGTCCAAACATAGTACTTGTATGCATGCCAATATATTTATATAACATACAAAATATAGCTTGTAATTTCTCCACTGCTTGCTCCCAACTCCTGTGGTATGCTTGCTCCAACCTACGGCATACCTACACGCAGTCAAAATAAACTATGGGCTGACCTTTAATATGCCCAGTGGTGGTTACAAATCCATAAATTTCCATAACCCAAACTATTGTTTACTTAATTATATTATTATATTCTATTTGATGCATTATTAATATTTGGCCAATAAATGCATTAATTTATTACATAATTACTTATTAACTCACATTATTCACTATTTACATTTTAATCCTTTAATTAAAACTTATAATTTCAATAATTACATTTAAGTCCTTAATCTTTTCCCATAATTACATTTATGTCCCTAATTTTTAATATTTCCAATTATGTCCTTAACTTATTCAATAATTCCATCTATATCCTCATCTTTTTTTTTATAATTCCACTTATGTCCCTTATTTCACTTAATTAACAAAGTACCCTTAATTATGCTTAAATTACCAATTTGCTCTCATTTATTCTTATTTCTCACTTTTAACCTTATATAATTTACCAAATTACATTTTAGTCCCTACTTTTTCACTTTTACTCCAAATTACCATTTATTCCTTACACTTTCATTTATTTACACCATTATTCCTTTTTATTACACTTTTTTGCCCCAGTTTACTCCATTTTTTACTATTAAGTGTAAGATTACCATTTTACCCCTAAACTTTCTATTTCTTTCAATTTAATCCATTTTTCACTTATTTTCTTATTAATCACTATTTTAATCAATTTTTATCACATATTTACCATTTTTACCATAATGCCCCTAGTGTAACAACCCGATTTGGCCATAGTAGAATTTCAGAATTTTTGTTCGGGAATTCAAGAGTTCGTAGAGTGTATTTGAGTGAGTGGCTTGATGTGGGTTTTGTCGCGAGCGTGACAATGTTGCGGGTGCGACAGAATGCTCCATGGGAAGCCTAGAGGAGTTGGATTATTTGATGTGTATTGGACACATGGCATTGTAGGAGAGTGACACATGGCATTGTAGGAGGGTGACATGTGGCATGAGATATTATGTGGTTTGGTCAAAATACATGTATAAAGAGATATACATATGAATTAAAAAGGAAATAAGAAATTAAAGAGATGTACATGTATTAAATTTGGAAGGTGGGAATTTAATTTGGGGATGAGGTTGGACCAGCTGCCTTGCTTCCTTTTTCCCACGTTGAATTGCTTTGGCCTTTAGTTTTCTTTTCCTTTTTCCTTTGCTTTTCTGCCATGCTCCCTCTCTTGCTCTTCCCTTTGTACTTTTCTTCTTCATTTAGTTTGTTCTTGAGGGAGAATCTCTTGGATTGGTTTGAAGAGTAAAAGAAGGTAAGCTTGATTAGTTTTCCGATCTGACCTCCTTTTTCTTTCTATTTTTGATTTAAAGTGAAAAGAAGGTTAATGTAAGTATTTTGGTCTTGTTATGCATGAGGGCGATGGACAAGAGATTGGACAAGGAAAGGAAAGGGTTGAAGCTGACTAGAGTATAGAGTTCAAGCTTCCTAGAGGTAGGGATCGTGTGCGAAAATCATTTTGATTGCTTACAGTGAGCTCATGATATATGTATATATGTTTGTGATCATGTATTGGATCATGGTGTATGATTTTTGGATGTTTTAAATGGTTTTCATATAGTTTTGTGTGTAAAGAGTGATTATAGAGAAATTCTGTTTAGGTTTCATTAGACCTTTGAGTATGGTTTTTGCCGTAAGTAGAGTTACAGAGCTTCAATTGTGTTGAGTCAATTTGCATCTAAAGCTAAGATACATAGCTAAAAATGTCTAAGAGGGCTCTGGAGCTAATTCTGGCTCTATGATCCTCGAAAATGTTAAAAACCAGAGTGTCTCTATTTGGATCGGGTTACGGGAACAATATAGCTTGTTTGGCTCATATCTAGAGTTATAAATATCCAATTGACCTTAAATTTATTCCATTTGAAATTTAACATCCTAGGGAACAATTTTAAGAATAATTTTTTGCCTAAAAATGACGTTTAGAGGTCGGTTTAGATGATACAAGTTTGAAGTGAGAAGCAGTCTCCTAAAGGTTCCTGACAGAGACTTATGTCGCGAGCGCGACAGTGGTCGCGATCGCGACAGAGGCACATTCTTTAGCAAGTGGGGTGTTATCCTAGTTGTTTTTTGTAGTGTGACTCAGAGAGAAAAGGAAGCGAGAGCACGAGTCGTGCTAAGGAGCACGGGTCGTGCTAAGGAGCACAGGTCGTGCTCACAGAAATTGAGAGCACGTAACGTGCTCCAGGGAAAAGAAGGAGTGAGCTCGAGTCATGCTCACCAAGAGAGAAATGTAGGAGCACGAGGAGTGCTCCAGTTGTGTGAGAGAGTGAGCACGAGTCGTGCTCCTGCCTCTCCTTCTCTGATTGTCCTGTTTTGATCTTCTGCTCCTGTTTTGAGTTGTTATATGTTTATATGAGTTTTACATGTTACCATTTGGTCCTTGTTTGGTTTAAAATTACCTTTTTAAACCTCTTACATGATTAGTAATAATTAAATGTACATGATTAATAAAGTTGTACATGAATTAAATGTCTCTGAATTTGATAAATGGACTTGAATTACAATTGATGAGTTGGTATATGTGTATAGTAACTGAGTTGTTTCTGAGCCTGATTACCATTATAGTGGATAGATAAGCATGCTTATAAAGGGTTAGAGTGCAGCTGCTAGAGTTAGCCTTAATTGTGCCCAGAGTTCGGAATACCTTGTGTATTCCATAGAGTTTTGAGTTAATTCTCTCTATGCAAAATACTGTAAACAGTATCCTGAGTTGCCCGTATCCACCATAAAAGGAATTCAGGCTTGTCTTGTTAATATTGTGTAGTGAATTTGAGATGATTCAGAGTATTATTCTGAATAAATGTTATAGTACATGAGAGAGATGCTTTAAATACATGACAGTTGTATGTGTAAATTTATGATTACATGATAATGTATAGTTGAATAAATGAGATGTACAAGATATAGTGTGCATGAATCAGTGAAAGAGTAGATGTTACCTACATGTGAGCTTATAGTATTTGATATTTGAGCATACAACCTATACACGTATAAGAACTATATGCATGAGCTATTTGATTTTGTCAAATGAAATGTGTGATTTATTTGTGAATTCGTAAAGAAGTCCTTTGCATTATTTTCATCCCCACTAAGCGTTATCGCTTAGCACGGATGTTTATTTCCGTGTAGGTTTACAGGTTCGGATCAGTGAGCGGGCATCTGCGGGTCAAGGCCACTAGGAAGTTTTGTTCATTTTTTTTGTATAAGATAGAAATAGAGTTTATGATGTTTTGAGTAACATCATTATGAAATACGAGTTAAGGAATTCCATGTAAATGTATATGTAAAGTTAAATGAAAACAGATTGTAATGTGAACATGTATAAAGACAAATGTATATATGTAGTTAATACGAATTGCATGTTGGGCCCTAGTGTAGTAGTAATTTATTTTATTATTCTTAAACGGATGTGTATTATGCTATCGCTTCCGCTAGTGTATGTATATGTATATATATGTGTGTGCGATAGAGTCCGCATGGCCCCCCGATATTCCTTCCCGGGGGTATGGGGGTGTTACACCTACTATACACTCGGTAGTAATCTACTGACCAGATATGCGGGACGTAGATCCCATAGATCCACTACACTATAGAATGATCTCAATGAGATCATTTTTCACTGCACTACACTATACTGATCACTGAATATACTATACACTGAGACATACCAACATTGGCTTATCAATAACCAGTCATCATGACTAGGACCGCGGTGTGGAATCCCTATGGCTAGCCAATTATATTCTGTACTAGATTTCAATACCAGACTACCATTAAGGGCAATTATCATCAAAAATTTACTTAAATCACATATTATGTTAACATGCATCATTCGACCATGATATCAATTTCACCTATAAATTTGCATACACGCTCATTTATCATTATTTAATCATTTTGTGCCATTATATAGGATAAATCCTCAAAATGCACATTAAAAACCCCATGTATCCAATTCAGCCAAGGTACCATCCTGCCACTATCTACACTTTAAATTCATTTAACTAATCAATCGCCCACATTACATGTCATACTTATCATAAACATCATTTACATGCCATAATTATCAATATTCATGTATAATTTCTTCATGGTTCAATTCGGCCTCACTTGGGGTTTTCAAGCCAAATTTATTTAATTCATTTTAAACACATCCATAGGCTTATTTAAGTCCACTAGTCCTGTTTATCAAGTTAGATTCAATTAAACATGCCTTAATCACAATTTCATACTTAGACATAACCTAAAACATGAACATAATGAATGAAAATGAAGGGACTTTGTATCCACAATCCTCAAATTCTTGCTCTAGGCTCTCTAAACTTCCTTTTCCTATCCTCTAGCTTGAGAACAACCTTTCTCAATTTGTGTACTTATGGTGGCCAAATATGAACATTGAAATATCATCAAATCTATACTTTCTTTTTACAAAATAACTTCATAATCATGTTCTACACCCTTGAAAATACCCATATAAACCCTTAATCCCAATTATAAATACCTAAAACACTTACCTCAAATTTGACCCTAAGCCTTGTACACTTAGATTTTCCCACTTCCAATGCTCCAAATGGACACCAATTGCTGTCCTTATGTTATAGAGGGGCTGAAGTTTGTCTAAGAGGTATGAATTTGGGGAGAGATGGGATGGAAAAGGAAGAAAAATGGAGGAGAGAAGAAAAACTTCAATTCGGCCTTGATGGGAGAAGGGAGAGGTGGCGGAGGCTGAATTTCTCTAGAGAAATCTGGCATCTTACTGCCTTATATAGGGTGAAATTTAACCGAACCGGTTCAACCAAAGTGGTCCAACCGGTTTGAACCAAAATTTTAATTTTTCGGTAAATTTCCACTGTTTTTAGGTATCTCTGTGTTGCTCAACTCATTTTCACCCCTATATAATTCCATCATTCTTAAAACATATAAAATAGCCTCCTTATAAAATTTCAAGTCAGTCAGAGTCCATCTGGGGCTTGGTTCACTTAAATCGGTCCAATTTAACGATTTTCGGTTCTACCGTAAAATAGCATTCTAAAGCTGTCAAAAATTACTAAAAATTATTTTATTGCTGTACACTTCCGACATTACACACTTTTGATATCAAGAACTATATTTAAAAATTCAATCAATTGAACCAAACTAGAGGCCAACTTCAGTTTGACTTTCGGAGCCCTATTTGACCTCAATTTCACTCCAAATTGTACCCCTGGACTCCTAACGGTCCACAGATCAATTTTATCAAATAAAATTTTTTCATCAGACGGGTGCCGGTTCGGCTGTATAGCTACCCCGAGGTCACCCATCCCGAGATTGCCATACCTTAAGCACCCTCAACATTTAACTCTATTATAACTGTGAATACTCAAATCATCTCTCTAAACTAGAATTTCCATAAAGACACTATAAACAGTCACTAAATACTTTTAAGCCAGTATTTAGGCCACTACAAGAATCCCAAAGCATTATTGGCACATGAAGTGAAACAACTTTGGAGTAAGCAAGTCCCGTTAGTTAAAGTGCTTTGGCAGCATCACGGGATCGAGGAAGCGACATGGGAACCGGAAGCAGCAATGCAAGATCAATATCCTTAACTATTTAATTCAGGTATGAATTTCATGAACAAAATTCTTTTTAGGGGGGGAGAGTTGTAATGGCCCGAATTATACCCTAGTAGTAATTTGGTCTAATTAGGGTAATTAGGTAAGTTTAATTTTGAGATTGTTAATTATGGACCAAAAAGTAACTGAATTAAGGACTTGATTGAATAAATAAATAAGTTTAAGTGGCCAATTTATAGATGTACATGATTAATTAGAAGTGGATTAATTAAGTGTTAATGGGGAATTAATTAAACTAAGCAAAGATTAGAGTGGAGGAAGTGGATTTCCGGGTGTCCCATTCTACTTGTGCCACCTCAGCATCTCACATGCAATATATAGTAAGTGGATGAGAGAGAAATGGACAGACTTTGCATGTTGACCAGCCATTCTTCCCTTGTTCTTCTTCTTCACCCGTTCCTCTCTCTCTCTTTAGATTGATTCTTTGAATTTCTACTGATTTGGGGACAAGTGATGTTGCATGTGAAGTGTATTCATCTAGTCAAGGTAAGTGCAGTATTTAGATTGGTTTTCTTCTTCTTCTTCTTCATTTTTCTTTAGATTTGGATGAGATAATGCTCCTTGGTTCCAATTCTAGAATTGGACATTGCATGTAGTTGTTGAACCAGGAAAGGATAAAGGAAAAGAGAAGATGGGAGAACCAAGTGCCAAGTGAGCTCTAAGGAGCAAAGGATAGTGAGGTTTGGGAAACACTACTTTTATGTGTTATTTTGACATAATATGAAGTTTGAGATGCCTAAATGAATGGTGTTTATTAAATAAATAGAAAATGTGTAATTTTGTGATGTTATGAATTGAATTGAAATGATGAGCTAATGTGTTAGTTAATGGCCAAAAGATGTGGAATTAAGCATTTTGTTCTGTGTTTAGGTGACTTGAGATATTGTTATGTAAAATGTGTAATTTGGTTGCTTAACAAGAAATTGAACATGCTGGAGTGTGTGTGCACATTGAGGTAGTGCGGTGTGAGCTTGTAGTATAGGAATTTACCAACTTGACTAGCTTCAAATGGTAAAACTGGATTTGGAGGGTAACTGACCTAGTGGAAATGTATGAGTTATAACTTCCATTGTATAACTCTAAATTGAATGAGGCTAAAGGCATTAGGTTTCTAAGAGATGTATCTATAAATGTGTTAGAAATAGCTATATTGATTTGAGGAACCTATAGTCTTCAAAATGTGTACATAAGTTAGTTAAATCTTGTAGGAGGGCTTTTGGAGCAAAGAGTGTTCCAATGTCCATAACTCCTCAAACATAAGACCAAAAATAATGAGAATTGTGCCATTGTAACCTTAACTTATAGATAAAAAATTGGTTAGAAGGCCATGATGGCAGACAATAATGTTTGGATGGGTTTTGGGGGTTATATGTGTGATTGTGGCAAAGTGCATGAATAGAGGTGTGTGGAGTGGGGCTTCAAACACAATGTTCAAGCTCTATCGCGAGTGTGACAGTGGTCACGGGCGCGATAGAGTGCTCCGACGTGCAAAAGTGTTGGGTTGTGTTCTATCACAGGGGCGAGCATTGCTATGAGTGCGACAGAAGAGATCAGTTGGTTCTATCCTGTGTGCAACTTGTGTCGCAAGCGCAACAGAAAGGAATGCTCAAGTCTGTTGCGAGCGTGACACTCCTGTATGTTGTAAAGACTTTATATTTGACGTATTTTGGTTGAACTAATATGTTTGATTAATGAATGAATGTGCATATGAAAGTTATTAATGTGTTATACCTTATGAATACATGTGTAACGCCCCAATACCCCTTGGGAGGACATCGAAGACGCCACACACACACACACGCATACAATACAATCATACAATACTATAGCAGAAACTAATAAGTGGAAGAAACATCATCAATTCAGAATATACACATCTCATAAAAATAACTATGAGTTATATAAGTTACCAAAATATCATCATCCTCGAATTACATGATCATACCACTACTAACATTATACAATACACTATACATAATATTCTTTACATATATTATACTTGCCATTACAAAAATAATCAAGTACAAAAGCAAAATTCCACTTTACAACTCCTAGTGGCCAGGAGATGAACGACTCTCACAACCAAACCGAACCTGCATACCTACACGGGAAACACCCGCGCTATGTGATAACGCTTAGTGTGGATGTACAGATACAACAGACTTCTTACGAAGTCACAACACCCACACTATACATATAATTAAACATGCTAATCACAATCCAAACATGATAACATATAACCTTTTAAGCATACAGTTCTCAGCTCCAGATTATCATGCACAATAATTTACATCTTAATCATGGTCTCTCAAATGTTCATATACATGCACAATTAACATACCAGTATGCCTTGTCAATTATGATCATCTCACATTTAGTCATATACATGTTCATTCATATATGTACAATAGAACATAGTTCCACTTGCTCATGCATAAACATATAACAACTATAGCCTGAATCCCATCAATAGTGGATACGGGTGCTCTAAATACTGACTAGCAGTATCAAACCTCTAGAGACCAAAGTCTCAAAACATTTAGTTACCCGAAGGCAACAAGCACTAGACCCATATGGGCCAACTCTAGACCCAAACGGGGCCAACTCTAGACCTAAACGAGGCCAATTCTAGTAATTGCAAACTCTTGCTCTTTATAAGCATGCTTATCTGTCCACTACTATGAATCCCTCAGACTTATCATATAAATACATAATATATACATTGCCCTTATACATATACTTTACAATCATTCAAGTATCAATTCGTTACTCATCACCTCATTTTATTCACAATCTAAACAACCATCAACCATGCAGTTCATATCACCATTCATGTTATTACATAAAAGCTTTACTATGCATGGTCATAAATATTCCAATGCAATTATACACATAATTAAGGTCAAAAGATTCATATATAAAACCCAAGACAATGTCGCGCTCGCGATAGAACCCACAACTCACTACTGTCGCACTCGTGGGTAGTGCCGTACTTGCGACAGAATGCCAAAGTAGCTTCTGGCGCACTCGATAACGCTTAGTGGGGAGACACTAACAATATACGCATATATATATATATATATATAGATTAATAAGCATATGATAAATAATATCAAATATAAACCGTATATCCATGCTTCATTTCTAACATGCTTTTGCATTCATATTATTAAGCACACTACCATTATTCATGAGACATATCAGAAAATCATATTCAATAGACATATTATTAATATTTCATATCAATCTATAACGCATCACATTCACAATATCATATCGCATAGCAATCACTTTGCGCATTATAGTTTACTTCATTATTTAAGCCTTGCCTACAATTCAAAGACGTGCATAACGGGTATCGCATCGGTATTTGAGAGTATAGCAATCACATTTGTATCCGAAGATACCAACTTTCGCATCAGTACCCATAGGTACAGAAATATTCAATAAGAGATATGAAATACACTTTAAGAATCCATGAGGGATTCATTACGCATTGAGATTCAAGAGGAATCAGACACTTCGGCTGCAGCACTAAGACCCTATAGGCATGTGTATCTATCCATTACTTTACTCGCAGGCAAAATTATTAATCTGATTATTATTCGCATTATTATAGAGAATATCATCATTACTATAGCATTACGATAAGCATCATCACATCACTTATTTACACAATGGCTTACTTCACAATTCGCCCGTCATTGCACAATTATGCATATATATATATATATATATATATATGAACGTAGTCACATGATATCCACAATAACAACTTCAATGCACATAATCATTTATCAATCAAATGTATTAATTTAACAAGAATAAGTTAAATTAGAAATTCTTTGCAACAACCAAAAGTATCGCGCTCGTGACAGAAGTGAAGATTTGCTTTTGTGGCGATTGCGACACAAGTTGCACCCGCGATAGAACCCAGTCTTCGCCTCTATCGTGCTTGCACACGTGATAGTATCCAAACTAACAAATTTAGTCAAATGGTGTAGTGCCCTATACCCGTATGTGATATGAATATCGGGTGCCACCACACTGAACTAACATACACTCTAATACTTTGTTATCTGATTAAATAACTGTTCCTTTTAATCCGGTTAGCCTAATTAAACTATTTAGGTTATTAAATAGAACATTAATTAAAACCGGTAAATTTTTTTTTTAATAGTTCCGTATACGTGAATAGTGCCGTATACGTGAATAGTACCGTATACATGAATAATGTCTTATGTATCAATAGTACCGTATGTATAATACTATGTGAATAGTACTATATGAATAGTCAACTTACTTAAGTCTATTAATACTTAATAATTAATTATCAAATTTAATATTTACTATTTTTTTTCACTATTAACTATACCGATTGACATATAACTGTCTAATTTGCTATTTATCTTATCAATTTTCCTTTAACTTGAAAATCTATATTTTTCTTTACCAATTGTATTAACTTAATTTCTACCAATTATCAGGCATATCCAAACATACTTAACTAATGACAGTTAACATAGTATTATTACAGTCCAAAACCCACAATAATATTATAAGACACATACATGCCAAACTTCTTAATATACTTAAATATTCCAATAACTTTCTTCCATACCACTTCCAAAGTGTGAGGTATGCACTGCTCCAAAACTCTTACGGAGTACCTACACGCAGTCAAATAAACCTACATGCTGAGCATTAAATATACCTAGTGGTGATTGCAATTCCATAAATTTTCACTTAATTTAATTTTTCATGCATAATAATATTCACATAAATAATATCATTTAATATTCATAAATAAACATATTTAATTTAATTTCCAACTAGGCATGCAATATTACATGTAGTTATTTTTCAATTTCGTAATTGGGCAATTACACAATTAAATCACATAAATAATCTTATTACCATTTTACCCTTAACTTATGGTAATAATTCATTTATACCCTTAAACTTTTTCAAAATGACAAAAATGCCATTAGTTCATTTTAATTTCATTATATTACCATTATGCCACTAGTTCAATTATTTTTACTAAAATTACAATTTTGCCACTATTTTAATTAATTTCACTAACATTACAATTTTATCATTAATTTATATGCCAATTTACAGTTTTACCCTCCAATTATTATTTTCATGCCAAATTACATTTTTACCCATATAAAGTGGCCAATTTTCATATTTAACCATTTATTTATATTTTTAGCCTTATTAATTATTCTTAACACATATATGCACAAAATTACAATTTTGCCCTCAAACTTTTTATATAATAATATTTATCTCATTTTTCCACATAAATATTATTTTAATCACATTTTAATCATTTTAATTTTATTTTTACAATTATGCCCCTGTAACACACTGGCAGACTCTATATACCGGATAAACGAGACGTGAACTCCAGAAATTCACACAGAAATACCAGCGGAGTCCTATGTGACCACCACTGTCTTTTAATACAGAACAGTACACTTCAGATATTCAGATACAGATATTTAGTTATTCAGATATAGAAGTAGGACCATCATTGGCCTAATAAAAAGTGAGACGCCATACTCACACCTGCGGTCTTATGTCCCTATAGCATGCCAACATATCCTGAACTAGACTTGACTACCAGATTACTACACAGGGCAATATTATTTTATTTTTCATATTATTAATATGATATACATATTTTTTTCATGGTATATCACCATAATATATTATTCTTTTTCATACCATTTCATCATTTCACATGTGATTATCATCATTACATCATCACATGTCATGTAAACTTATTATTTCCTCATGGTACACATGCATACATACATACATGCATACGGCCCACATACCAATTTATTCACATTAATTATTTTTTATCAATTTTATCATTTATTTAGGCCAATTTCATGAGGTATAACATCACCATACCATCAATTACAATGAAAACACATCAAAATTATGACTTTACACATGATATACATTCGGCCATACATACATCACATACCATATGATGCTTTCACATGCTCCAACACATACCATTCATTATTTCACATGCCAAATACCATAGATCCATCATAATTATACATAAAACATCATGTAAACACATAAAATTCACACGAATACCATTCGGCCAAAGAAGGAACTTTTGATACAAAATTTATTTCTTCAATTTAATCATCCATACCATCATTTTTAACATCCCTAAGCATGAATATCATGTTAATTTTAATTAAACATGCATAAATCACATACTTTCTTCACAAATATAACCTAAATTCATGCTTTTAGCATGGAATTAAATGGAATTTGCAATCAAAAATCTCAAATCCATGTATTATACTTCTCAATTAACCTTTTCCTTGCCCTTAGCTTGCTTAGAAGTTCCTTCACCTATTGGACATAATTATGTCCAAACACAAAAATTAAGATTTAATCAAATCCAAGGTTCCTTTCAAAAATAAAACTTCATAAACGTCTTATTAACATCCTAGAGTACCCTTAGGAATCTTAAAACAAAATTAAAATCACTTAAATCACTTACCTCAATTTTACACCTAAACTTCAAGTCTAGATTTCACCAAAATTTACACCTCCAAACGAAATTTTGAGACCACCATTGGATTCTAGAGGGGCTGTATTATGTTAGAGAGGCTTGATCTTGAGGTAAGATGAAGAAAAAATGAAAGAAAAATTGTGAAAAAGAGAGGAAAAACCATTCGGCCAAGAGAGGAAGAAGAGGGAGGCTGAAATAAAAGGGAATCAAAGGGATTTCCAGAAATTTGAATGCTTTTATATGGGTCCAATCAGACCCAACTAGGTCCAACCAAAGTGGTTGAGCCGATTTGGTCCGATTTTCATTTTTCGGGTCATTTTCCACTGTTTTGGTGAAATTAAATGCTCCTGAATTCATTTTCACTCCAAAACACTTCCATAATTCTTAAAATATTAAAATTAGTCTCTTACTAAATTTTAGCTCAATCGGAGTCCGTTTGGGGTCCGGTTCACTTAAACCGGTCTAATTCATTTCAATCCGGTACTACCGTAAAATACAATTCTAATACTGTCAAAAATTTCTAAAAATTATTCTAAGAATTTTATCCTCTTACAGTTGACCATTTTATCCACTCTAACTATTTATAAAAATTCGGTCAAAGTTCAGTCAAACCTTGGTTCAATTGCACCGAAGCAGAGAAACTTCAGACTAAATTTCGGAAGCCTATATGATCTCGTTTTTACACCAAAATAATACCATCAAACTACATTTTTCATTCTCTTTCTGATGGTGAAAAAATGTTTTCTCGTACTATTCATCCAGGAGTCACTATTTTGTGGGCCATACAGTTACTATTCACGGACCCACAGTTGCTATTCAAAGACCAGTCAAAGATGCTGTTACTATTCAATGGGACCCAACCAAATGATGATGTTTCTAACCAAATGATGATATTTCTAACCAAATAATGATGTTATACTTTAGGGGACACAGTTACTATTCATCATCATGACATTGTTGATGTCATCGCTGATATCATCATGGTCCCACATTTACGATTCAGTGGGCCCCACCTGGGCCCACTTTTACTATTCAATGGTTCCCACCTGGACCCACTTTTACCGTTTAGTGGGCCCACTTTTCACTTTTCATTGGGTCCCACCTGGGCCCACTTTTTACTGAAGTAAATACTTTTGCTTACTATTTTGGCCATTACGGACTCGTTTGACCTCCGATTTACATGAAATTTTTGCCTACGGACTCGTATTGACGAGCTCTATTTAATGGTCTAATAAAATATTTTTCGATTCCGAGAAGTACTATTCACCCCAAAAATACTATTTACTCTAGAAAAATACTATTTACGACTAACCCGGTATTGGGGCTATTACAATCTCCCCTACAAATTAAAAATTTCGTCCTCGAAATTTACCTGAATTGAAGAGCTGAGGATATTGTTGTCTCATAGTGTCTTCTGGTTCCCACATTGCTTCCTCGATATTGTGGTGATTCTAGAGAATCTTCACCAGTGGAATCTGTTTGTGTCTGAGCTGCTTCACTTCTCTACCCAAAATCTTTACTGGATACTCCTCATAAGTCATATCCTACTGAACTCGAACTTCCTCAGGCCTGATAACATGACTGGGTTCTGAACGGTACCTTCGAAGCAGACGTCATGAATCTTCTCTAATTCTTGTGGAAGCTTCAATCTGTAAGCTACTGGTCCAATCCGCTGAATAATCTCATACGGGCCAATGAATCTCGGACTTAGCTTGTCTTTATTTCCAAATCTCAAGATCTTCTTCCATGGAGAAACTTTCAAAAATACTTTATCTCCCACTTGAAACTCTATATCTTTCCTCTTCAGATCTGCATAGGACTTTTGTTAATCCATGGCTTCTTTCAGTCTGTCTTTAATCACTCGAACCTTTTCTTCCGTTTCTTTAATCAGATCTGATCCCACAATCTTGCTCTCACTAAGCTCTGTCCAACAAAGAGGAGTTCTGCACTTTCTACCATACAAAGCTTCATAAGGAGCCATCTTGATACTAGTCTGATAACTGTTATTGTAGACGAATTCTGCTAGAGGCAAATACCGCTCCCAATGGTTACCAAACTCAAGTATACAACATCTCAACATATCTTCCAGAATCTGAATCACACGCTCAGATTGTCCATCAGTTTGAGGGTGGAAAGCTGTGCTGAAATGTAATCTGGTTCCCAAAGCTTCCTGAAGTCTTTTCAAAAACTGAGAAGTGAATCTCGGATCACGATCTGAAATGATGGAGGAAGGAACTCCATGCAGTCTTACAATCTCATTAATGTATAACTCTGCCAGCTTCGACAACGAATAATCCATTTTGATAGGCAGGAAGTGAGCTGATTTAGTGAGTAGATCAACAATTACCTAAACTGCATCATGTTTCCTACACAAAATCCATGGTTATCCTGTCCCATTTCCATTCGGGAATGACAATAGGCTGAAGTAAACCTGAAGGAACTTGATGTTCTGCCTTGACTTGTTGACAAATCAGACACTTACCCACAAATTTTGTCACATCACGTTTCATGTGTGGCCACCAACAAAGAATCTTCAAATCGTGATACATCATGTTACAACCAGGATGCATAGCGAAGCTGCTATGATGAGCTTCTGAGAGAATATCCTTTCTCATATTAGCTTGATTAGGAACATACAATCTCTGTTTGTAATATAACCCACCATCTGAACCCAATGAATAATCACTGACACGACCATCTTTCACCTGAGACATAATGGTAGACAACCGATCATCTTGCTTCTGAGCATCTTTCACTTGCTGGAGAAAATCTGGCTTAACTTGCATTTCTGAAATAAAAGCTCCATCATCTGATAAGTCCAGAGTAACATTCATAGCTTGTAGAGAAGCCATGAACTTCCTACTGAGAGCATCAGCTACAATGTTAGCTTTACCAGGATGATAGTCGATAAAGCACTCATAGTCTTTGATCAATTCAAGCCAACGTTTCTGCCTCAAGTTAAGCTCCTTCTGAGTAAGCAAATACTTCAGACTCTTGTGATCAGTGTAGATGTAGCATTTCTCACCATAGAGATAATGTCTCCAGATCTTCAATGAAAATACAATAGCTGCCAACTCAAGATCATGAGTAGGGTAATTCTTCTCATGAGTCTTAAGCTATCGGGAGGCATAAGCAATCACCTTGCCTTTCTGCATCAATACGCAACCCAATCCATTTTTGGAAGCATCACTGAAGACCACAAAATCCTTATCAGATTCAGGTTGCACTAACACTGGAGCTTCAGTCAGCATACACTTAAGCTTCTCAAAACTCTCCTGACATTTATCTGACCATTCAAACTTGACATTCTTTTGTAACAATCGAGTCAGAGGAGTTACAATCGAAGAGAAACCCTTGACGAACCTTTTGTAATAACCGGCCAAGCCAAGAAAACTCCTAATCTCAGTAACACTCCTGGGTGTCTTCCACTGAAGGATCGCTTCAATCTTCTTAGGATCAACTTTTATACCATCTGTTGATATCACGTGACCCAAAAATGATACCTCATCCAGCTAGAATTCACATTTACTGAACTTGGCATAAAGCTGCTTATCTCTCAGATTCTGTAGAAAAATCCTCAAATGCTCATCATGCTCCTCAGGAGTTTTCAAATAAACCAGAATATCATCGATGAAAACAACCACAAACTGGTCTAAGTAAGGGTGGAAAATCCTATTCATCAAATCCATAAAAGCTGCAGGAGCATTTGTCAATCCAAAAGGCATGACCATGAACTCGTAATGACCATATTTGGTGCGAAAAGCTGTCTTAGGCACATCTGACTCTTTAATCTTTAACTGATGGTAGCCAGATCTTAAATCAATCTTTGAAAACACGCCTGCACCTTTCAACTGATCAAATAAATTATCAATCCGAGGCAGTGGATACTTGTTCTTTATGGTGACTTTATTCAGCTGTCTATAATCAATACATAACCGAAGTGACCCATCCTTCTTTTTCACAAAGAGGACTTGTCACACCCCAAAATAGCCCTAGTCGGATTGTGCATGCGAAGTCGGGATCGGAAGGGTATTTCAGTAATATTGTGCATGTGAAATTTGGATATTAAGGATTTAATGGCATTTCTGTAATTAAGTAAGTGGAGAATACTCAAGTGTGTGCAATGCCATAGTCTGTAAGATTTTAGTGGAATTTGTGGTTCAATAAGGTTTTGCCATGTGGGTGTGTTAGGTGAGCATTGAAAGAAGAAAAAGAAAGGAAAGAGGAAGAGAGGGAAACACAGATTGCATTTCCCGTTCGTTCCCCTCTCACGCTCCTCCTTCTTCTTCTCTTCTCCCTTCTTTGCTTCTCCTTTCTCTCACGTTTGGCTTGGATTTGTGTGGCTTGGATTGTGCTTTGCTTTGAAGAGGTGAGTTGGGTTAAGGTTTTTACGTTATGCTATTCTTCTTCTTCTCATGGTTTTGGTTTTGATTGAGTTAGGGTTTGAAGATTAATTATGGGTTTTGTTTGTGCAAGCTTTGGGTGATAAGAAGAAGGTTAAAGGCAAGGAAAAGACTGAGGTTTGATCTTGAAGTTGGAAGCCTGATTTTGGAACGTGATTTTGAGGTTTGGGAGCTCTGTTTACTGCATTTGGATTTCTTAGTGTTTTTGCCCTAATTCTCACTTAGGATGTATATGTATTGGCTTTTATGGAAATTGGTGTATTTGGCATGTGTATATGCATAATTATGTGAATATATGTGTTAGGAATGCATGACAAGTATTGATTTGGAAGTTCTGAGTTTGTGTTTTGAATCTACTGTAACTTTTAGGGTTTATGTTCTTAAATGGAATAAATGTGTTTAAGCATGGTTTTAATGTTTTGATTGTCGAATTAAGTTGCAAATGTCTTGTTTATGCTGTTCAGGACATCGATTGAAAGGTAAAATGAGCTTGGATGTGTTTAGAGTTAGATTGAAAATGATTTTATCGGGTTCTTCGAATTCTGGGTAACCTGGAAATGGAAAATCACGTCTCTGTGGAATTTCGGTTCTGTGAGAAGCGAGTCACGTCGCGTGACTTAGAGTCACGGCGTGACTCATGTGAAGGGCAGCGTGACTCCCAGTTGCGAAGCGTGACTCTTCTCTCTGTGAGAGGAAAGTCACGTCTCGTGACTTAGGGTCACGACGTGACCCTTGAGTATGGCAAGACGTGACTCCAAGACACGAAGCGTGACTCCTCTCTCTGTGAGAGGAAAGTCACGTCTCGTGACTTAGAGTCACGGCGTGACTCTGGTAAGGGGCAAGGCGTGACTCCTCTCTCTGTGAGAGGGAAGTCACGTCACGTGACCTAGAGTCACGGCGTGACTCTTGTGAGGCCAGGCGTGACAAAGAGTCACGTCCCGTGATTCTCTAGGAGAGTCACGAGACGTGACACTAGGTCACGCCGTGACCCTCCTGTGAGGTCAGTCACAAGTCGTGATACGACTTGTGACCGACTCATCTTCAGCTCCTTTTTTCCGATTTCGCCCAGTTTTAAACCAAAATGGATTTCCTATTTCTTCTGTATGGGTTTTTACTTCTGTGTAATTTATGTCAGACTGTTATACGCTCCTGTATGGCTTTTCTGTTTTACTTTGTTTACCACATGACTAGTTTTCTTGAAATGACTTTCAAATGCTTTTATAGCTCTTTCCTCTATCGAGTGCTATCTTATTTTGCTCATCGGATTGGTTAGCCTATTTCAGTTATGATTAGCGATATGTTATGCATATCTTCGATTGAATTATGCTCTGAGAGTAATCTGTCATGCTTAGAAATATATAGTATCATTTCATGATTCAGATTATGCGTTTTTGGATTATTGGCATGATATGATTCCACGTGTATTCCAGATATGCTTTAGTAACTTGAGTAGTGCTAAAATGCAATTGATTGACCTATTGCATGCTTCAGAATATGACTTGAATGAGGTATGATTGATATTATGCTATGAAATATTTAGTTGAATATTATGATTAATGTCTGAATGCATGATTATACTTAGTCTGGGAACTCAAAGTGTTATGTTTAAATGTAATTTGGACTATGCATGATATATACTTAGTATCTTCACCTAGACGCATGTTTAGGATTATGTTTTGATAACCATTGGCATGGTAGTACTTCTTTACCTGATTCTTGGCATGCTTTAGAACATTGTTTAATGTTAAAGTGTATGGACTGTAATATGTTTTGCAATGCGAATTGCATGATATATGACGACTTTATGAGCATATTTATATGTCTACCGTATTCTGATTTATGCATGATGTTTATATATTTATGCATTATGCGATCCGAAATGTGAATTGGTTTATGCATGACCTGCGAGAGTCAGTCTAGTGGATAGTTAGGCATGCCTAATAGAGTCTTTCAGTAGCTGCAGCGCCCTTTGAACGTATTGGACCCTGATCAGGTCCCCCGTATGGTTCCTCGCGAACCCCCCCTCAGTGCGGATCCTCGTGGTCCTTTTTAATGAATTTGGATCGGGTTAAGATCCCCCATCAGTAAAATGCTTTTGTTATAAATAAAATGGTTTTCGATTCGTACCCGTAAGGTACCTACAGTCGACTTGTACCCGTAAGGTACTATACAGTTCAGTACACTCGTTATCCACTATTGTGAGTCAGCAGGTGCTCTACTGGTTTGTATTACTTTGAAATAATTATATGAATGTGATATCCGTTTGATTATGATAAAGATCTCAGGAATTAGTTTATGTGTATATGAATGTGACTATGGGTTTCAGAATGCATGTCTGTTTTAAATAAGCATGACTTTATATCTAACATGATTATCCGTACTCGTCATGTGATTTGTTATAAGTTTCTGAATGCTTTGATTATGATGCGACTAGAGACTTTATGCATGTGACTTAAACATGTTTTGTTAACATATTAGCTTGTGAACCTAAGCAGCTGTGATGGTAAGTATGTGATGATTACTGTACTTTCTGCATGTTGATTTTATGAATGTAATACTAAGTGGTTATGCCTTCAGTCTCCGTTATCTGAATGTTTCTGCAAGATGTTTAATATATATTAGGATTGCGCAGCGGTATTGTGATGCTCTAAGTGTTATCCTTTGGATATTTGACTAGTGTATGTGTTTGGCATGTCTAAATATGTTAAATGGTTAGCATTCTTAACATGATAGTTTGGTTGTCAGTTCATGCACGGGTACTTAGTTATATTTATTGCATGTGTATAGCTCTTGTGACTCCGCATAGTAAAATGATATTATTTGATGCCCATGTAGGTTTATGCATGAGTTATAGTATGTAGTTTAGCATGATGACATTTGTATCGTATATTGTATTATGTCTGTTTTGGTATATCCTGGACATGAGTTTATGGTCTGTTTGTGAATTATCGATTGAATGCCTTTATTGTGCAGCCTGATTATTGATATGCTATGTATATCTGCATTTGTCATCTGAATGTGTCTTGCCTTGACGACCATTGTGAATGGCCGTCCATATTCTTGTGTGTTCTCCCCACTAAGCGTTATCGCTTAGCACGGATTTCCTTTCCGTGCAGGTGGCAGGTTTGGTTCTGTTCGAGTCGCGCTTCTGCAAGGTCGGCCATGTAGGAGTTAGAGTTCTGTATTTTGGTTCAGCTCCTGTATTTCAGCTTTTGTAATTCTGTAGTATTGTATATGTAATTATTATGTTTCGTTCTTGAGTTTTCTTTTGGGAATGTAATAGTTAGTATGTCTTTATGTTTAGTTATTCCTTTGTTTTATTATTCGCTTATGCTTCCGTTGAATGGCCTTATGGATGCTTTTGTGTGTGTTTTTGTTTAGTGTCTATGTGTGCATAAGTGATGCATGTTCAGTCCGTGCCGCAAGGTAAGTCAAGGTAAGTTTTTAATTAATCCGTATTTCTGTATGCATGTTAGGTATGAATGTATGCTTCCGCATTATGCATGTGTATATCTGTATATGTGTGCGTCGTGTAGCGCGTCCGTCGGTGTCCTTCCAACGGGGACGGCGATGGGGGTGTTACAGTTAGTGGTATCAGAGCCCAGGTTTGATGGTTCTGGGTATGTTGTTTGTTATGTGTTGAGTCTTTGCATGAGAGTCAGTTTTGTGTCGTGGCCTAATGCAGATGCGTCTTGTTTTGTGTCATGTCTAGATGGAGTCTGATCCTAGTGAGAATGTGGGCGAGACAACAGAAAGTGTGAATCGAGTTAATGCTGATCAGGATGTTTCAGAGCATCTTCCAGTTGAAGATTCTGGTCGTGTTTCTGATGATAGGGCATTAGTACAAGGATTGATTCGGATTTTGGATAGATTGACTGCTCCTCGTGTTTCTCAAGATTTTGTTCAGCATGTTCCTCAGAAGAGAAAAGGATCGGTTAGTGAAGTGCCAACAGGAAAGAGGGTTCGAGAACCTTCAGTGTATCAACAATGTCAGAAGCAACATGGGAACAAGTGTAAGAAGTGGGGACCGTCAGTATGTCAGCACTGTCAGAAGCGACATCGTGGTCCATGTCGGAAGCTTTTAGGTGCTTGTTTCAGGTGTGGCAGTATGGAACACCGGATTGCCGATTGTCCTAAGAAGAGGAATGAGAATCTAGCTGGGCAAGCTAGAAAGGATGTGGAGGTTTTGCTCAGATCTTCTCGAGTGTCTTCAGAGTTTGTAGCATCTAGCAAGGATTCGAAGGAGACCACAGGTTCTTCTGGTAAGTTACTTTGCAAGCCTTTGCAAGTTTTTGTCTAAGTAAGTTTTGTTTGTTTGGGTTGTGTGGATGTAAGTGTTTCGTTGTGAATTTCGAGGACGAAATTCTTTTAGGAGGGAAGAGTTGTCACACCCCAAAATAGCCCTAGTCGGATTGTGCATGCGAAGTCGGGATCGGAAGGGTATTTCAGTAATATTGTGCATGTGAAATTTGGATATTAAGGATTTAATGGCATTTCTGTAATTAAGTAAGTGGAGAATACTCAAGTGTGTGCAATGCCATAGTCTGTAAGATTTTAGTGGAATTTGTGGTTCAATAAGGTTTTGCCATGTGGGTGTGTTAGGTGAGCATTGAAAGAAGAAAAAGAAAGGAAAGAGGAAGAGAGGGAAACACAGATTGCATTTCCCGTTCGTTCCCCTCTCACGCTCCTCCTTCTTCTTCTCTTCTCCCTTCTTTGCTTCTCCTTTCTCTCACGTTTGGCTTGGATTTGTGTGGCTTGGATTGTGCTTTGCTTTGAAGAGGTGAGTTGGGTTAAGGTTTTTACGTTCTGCTATTCTTCTTCTTCTCATGGTTTTGGTTTTGATTGAGTTAGGGTTTGAAGATTAATTATGGGTTTTGTTTGTGCAAGCTTTGGGTGATAAGAAGAAGGTTAAAGGCAAGGAAAAGACTGAGGTTTGATCTTGAAGTTGGAAGCCTGATTTTGGAACGTGATTTTGAGGTTTGGGAGCTCTGTTTACTGCATTTGGATTTCTTAGTGTTTTTGCCCTAATTCTCACTTAGGATGTATATGTATTTGCTTTTATGGAAATTGGTGTATTTGGCATGTGTATATGCATAATTATGTGAATATATGTGTTAGGAATGCATGACAAGTATTGATTTGGAAGTTCTGAGTTTGTGTTTTGAATCTACTGTAACTTTTAGGGTTTATGTTCTTAAATGGAATAAATGTGTTTAAGCATGGTTTTAATGTTTTGATTGTCGAATTAAGTTGCAAATGTCTTGTTTATGCTGTTCAGGACATCGATTGAAAGGTAAAATGAGCTTGGATGTGTTTAGAGTTAGATTGAAAATGATTTTATCGGGTTCTTCGAATTCTGGGTAACCTGGAAATGGAAAATCACGTCTCTGTGGAATTTCGGTTCTGTGAGAAGCGAGTCACGTCGCGTGACTTAGAGTCACGGCGTGACTCATGTGAAGGGCAGCGTGACTCCCAGTTGCGAAGCGTGACTCTTCTCTCTGTGAGAGGAAAGTCACGTCTCGTGACTTAGGGTCACGACGTGACCCTTGAGTATGGCAAGACGTGACTCCAAGACACGAAGCGTGACTCCTCTCTCTGTGAGAGGAAAGTCACGTCTCGTGACTTAGAGTCACGGCGTGACTCTGGTAAGGGGCAAGGCGTGACTCCTCTCTCTGTGAGAGGGAAGTCACGTCACGTGACCTAGAGTCACGGCGTGACTCTTGTGAGGCCAGGCGTGACAAAGAGTCACGTCCCGTGATTCTCTAGGAGAGTCACGAGACGTGACACTAGGTCACGCCGTGACCCTCCTGTGAGGTCAGTCACAAGTCGTGATACGACTTGTGACCGACTCATCTTCAGCTCCTTTTTTCCGATTTCGCCCAGTTTTAAACCAAAATGGATTTCCTATTTCTTCTGTATGGGTTTTTACTTCTGTGTAATTTATGTCAGACTGTTATACGCTCTTGTATGGCTTTTCTGTTTTACTTTGTTTCCCACATGACTAGTTTTCTTGAAATGACTTTCAAATGCTTTTATAGCTCTTTCCTCTATCGAGTGCTATCTTATTTTGCTCATCGGATTGGTTAGCCTATTTCAGTTATGATTAGCGATATGTTATGCATATCTTCGATTGAATTCTGCTCTGAGAGTAATCTGTCATGCTTAGAAATATATAGTATCATTTCATGATTCAGATTATGCGTTTTTGGATTATTGGCATGATATGATTCCACGTGTATTCCAGATATGCTTTAGTAACTTGAGTAGTGCTAAAATGCAATTGATTGACCTATTGCATGCTTCAGAATATGACTTGAATGAGGTATGATTGATATTATGCTATGAAATATTTAGTTGAATATTATGATTAATGTCTGAATGCATGATTATACTTAGTCTGGGAACTCAAAGTGTTATGTTTAAATGTAATTTGGACTATGCATGATATATACTTAGTATCTTCACCTAGACGCATGTTTAGGATTATGTTTTGATAACCATTGGCATGGTAGTACTTCTTTACCTGATTCTTGGCATGCTTTAGAACATTGTTTAATGTTAAAGTGTATGGACTGTAATATGTTTTGCAATGCGAATTGCATGATATATGACGACTTTATGAGCATATTTATATGTCTACCGTATTCTGATTTATGCATGATGTTTATATATTTATGCATTATGCGATCCGAAATGTGAATTGGTTTATGCATGACCTGCGAGAGTCAGTCTAGTGGATAGTTAGGCATGCCTAATAGAGTCTTTCAGTAGCTGCAGCGCCCTTTGAACGTATTGGACCCTGATCAGGTCCCCCGTATGGTTCCTCGCGAACCCCCCCTCAGTGCGGATCCTCGTGGTCCTTTTTAATGAATTTGGATCGGGTTAAGATCCCCCATCAGTAAAATGCTTTTGTTATAAATAAAATGGTTTTCGATTCGTACCCGTAAGGTACCTACAGTCGACTTGTACCCGTAAGGTACTATACAGTTCAGTACACTCGTTATCCACTATTGTGAGTCAGCAGGTGCTCTACTGGTTTGTATTACTTTGAAATAATTATATGAATGTGATATCCGTTTGATTATGATAAAGATCTCAGGAATTAGTTTATGTGTATATGAATGTGACTATGGGTTTCAGAATGCATGTCTGTTTTAAATAAGCATGACTTTATATCTAACATGATTATCCGTACTCGTCATGTGATTTGTTATAAGTTTCTGAATGCTTTGATTATGATGCGACTAGAGACTTTATGCATGTGACTTAAACATGTTTTGTTAACATATTAGCTTGTGAACCTAAGCAGCTGTGATGGTAAGTATGTGATGATTACTGTACTTTCTGCATGTTGATTTTATGAATGTAATACTAAGTGGTTATGCCTTCAGTCTCCGTTATCTGAATGTTTCTGCAAGATGTTTAATATATATTAGGATTGCGCAGCGGTATTGTGATGCTCTAAGTGTTATCCTTTGGATATTTGACTAGTGTATGTGTTTGGCATGTCTAAATATGTTAAATGGTTAGCATTCTTAACATGATAGTTTGGTTGTCAGTTCATGCACGGGTACTTAGTTATATTTATTGCATGTGTATAGCTCTTGTGACTCCGCATAGTAAAATGATATTATTTGATGCCCATGTAGGTTTATGCATGAGTTATAGTATGTAGTTTGGCATGATGACATTTGTATCGTATATTGTATTATGTCTGTTTTGGTATATCCTGGACATGAGTTTATGGTCTGTTTGTGAATTATCGATTGAATGCCTTTATTGTGCAGCCTGATTATTGATATGCTATGTATATCTGCATTTGTCATCTGAATGTGTCTTGCCTTGACGACCATTGTGAATGGCCGTCCATATTCTTATGTGTTCTCCCCACTAAGCGTTATCGCTTAGCACGGATTTCCTTTCCGTGCAGGTGGCAGCTTTGGTTCTGTTCGAGTCGCGCTTCTGCAAGGTCGGCCACGTAGGAGTTAGAGTTCTGTATTTTGGTTCAGCTCCTGTATTTCAGCTTTTGTAATTCTGTAGTATTGTATATGTAATTATTATGTTTCGTTCTTGAGTTTTCTTTTGGGAATGTAATAGTTAGTATGTCTTTATGTTTAGTTATTCCTTTGTTTTATTATTCGCTTATGCTTCCGTTGAATGGCCTTATGGATGCTTTTGTGTGTGTTTTTGTTTAGTGTCTGTGTGTGCATAAGTGATGGATGTTCAGTCCGTGCCGCAAGGTAAGTCAAGGTAAGTTTTTAATTAATCCGTATTTCTGTATGCATGTTAGGTATGAATGTATGCTTCCGCCTTATGCATGTGTATATCTGTATATGTGTGCGTCGTGTAGCGCGTCCGTCGGTGTCCTTCCAACGGGGACGGCGATGGGGGTGTTACAGGACTGGTGCTCCCCAACGTGAAACACTCGGTCTGATGAAGCCTTTATCAATTAATTCTTGCAACTGAATTTTCAATTCTCTCAGTTCTGAAGGCGCCATTCTGTAAGGAGCAATAGAGATAGGTGCAGTATCGGGTATTAAGTCAACAGTAAACTCTAACTCTCTATCAGGTGGCAAACCTGGAAGTTCTTCAGGAAAAACATCCTGAAACTCTCGAACAGTAGGCACATCTGAAGCCTTAAGTTCATCCTTTTTAGTCTCTATTGCATAGCACAAGTAGGCAACACACCCTTTTCTGATAAGTCTCTTAGCTGCAATAGCTGAAATCACATCAGAAAGAAAATATGATCTTTCACCCACAATAACAATCTCCTGATCGTCTACAGTTCTTAAAGTCACTCGTTTCCTCTTACATTCAATAGTGGCCTAGTGAGTGGATAACTAGTCCATACCCAATATCACATCAAACTCTCAGAACGGAAGATCAATTAAATCGGCAGAAAACATAAAATTTTGAGCACTAGCTGGACAATCTCTATAAACCTTGTTCACTACTACACTATGCCCCAAAGGATTACTCACTAAAATATCCTGGTCTAACTGACTATCATGCAACCCTTTGTCCCGAGCAATAGCAGTACTAATATAGGAATGCGTAGAACCAGGATCAATCAAGGCATAAACTGAATGAGAAAGCAGTGAGAATTTACCAACAATGACGTCTGGAGCATCATCCTGTTCACAGGCTCTAACAGCATATGCATGTCCAGTGGTACGACCCTGAGGTGGCCATAGTGAGGGGCCTGAAACTGCCTGTGGAGGAGCTGCTCCCCTACCACATCCTCTCTGAGGGGCTGACCCTCCACCCACAGCTGGTGATGCTGCAGTGGACGGTTGGGCCTCAGGACAATCTCTGATCTGGTGTTCCCGGGACCCACATCCGAAATAAGCCCTGTTCATATATCTGCACTCGCCCAGATGAAACTTCTTACAATGCCGGCACTATGGAATTGTATCTCGTACTCTACTCTTGGGTGCGCTAGCTACTGATGTGACTGGGGCACTACTGCTGACTAGGTTCCTTCGAATAGTAACAGGTGCTGCTGATGCACGGCTCTGTGAATGAGGAGGCCCTCTAAACTTCTTACTCTGACCAGCTACACTAGAAAACTGACCCGATTTCCTCTTTTACTTGAACCGGGACTATCTATCAGTCTCCTCTTAAATAATAGTCTCTGCTCTAAGGGCTTCTTCAACCAAGGACCTCATATCTATATGCCTCTGAGAACCCAAAGCCAATATGATGTTATTATTCAAACCTCTTTCAAATCTGTGGCATAACTTCTACCCAGTCATGGACTCATCATCCAGATAGGCACTAAGCCGCTCAAACTCTCTCTCGTACTCTGCAACTGACTTGTTCCCCTGTCTGAGCCTCCAAAAGGCATCTTGCATAGCAGATTTATACTCATACCCGATGTATTTCTTCTCAAATAGAGTCTGAAAGAACCCCCAAGTAACCTGATCCGCTGGAGTGTGCTTACGAAATGAACTCCACCATGTATAAGCAGGACCCTGAAGTAGAGCCACTGCTCCCTGAAGCATCTCATCCGGCGGACTCTGAGTGGTCTCGAACATCCTCTTTAACTTAAACATCCACTCCTCCGCCTGGACTGGAGTCAAAGGATCTCGACCGTAGAAATCTTCAGCTACTAACCTCTTAATCTGTTCCAGAATAGTCTCCGTCTAGGTGGAGCTAGCTACTGTACAGGACCTTGAGGTTGTTACTACGATTGCATAAACTGGTAGAAATTTGCCATCATGTTCATGAACTCAAGCTGCTGCTGAGGAGGAGGAACAATCGACGGAGTAGTCTGATGATGAGGCGACCTCGATCGACTCATACTGACTGATGCGGCACTCTCCACATCACTCTCACGACGACCTTCATCTGAAGCCACACTCGCGATCTAACACAAGGAGCAAGCATACATTAGCGTCACATAACTATACTATCCAAAAATTAGTTGGCATGTACATGAACTTATACTAATCCCATTGACCCACTCCGATCTTAGAACCACCTAAACCGGAGCTCTGATACCACTACTTGTAGCGCCCTATACCCGTATGTGATACGAATATCGGGTGCCACCGTACTGAACTAACATACACTCTAATACTTTGTTATCTGATTAAATAATTGTTCCTTTTAATCCGGTTAACCTAATTAAACTATTCAGGTTATTAAATAGACCATTAGTTAAAACCGGTAAATTTTTTTTTAATAGTTCCGTATACGTGAATAGTACCGTATACGTGAATAGTGTCTTATGTATCAATAGTACCGTATGTATAATATTGTGTGAATAGTACTATATGAATAGTCAACTTACTGAAGTCTATTAATACTTAATAATTAATTATCAAATTTAATATTTAGTATTTTTTTTTCACTATTAACTATACCGATTGATATATAAATGTCTAATTTGCTATTTATCTGGTCAATTTTCCTTTAACTTGAAAATATATATTTTACTTTACCAATTGTATTAACTTAATTTCTACCAATTATTAGGCCTATCCAAACATACTTAACTAATGACAGTTAACATAGTATTATTACTGTCCAAAACCCACAATAATATTATAAGACACATACATGCCAAACTTCTTAATATACTTAAATATTCCAATAACTTTCTTCCATACCACTTCCAAAGTGTGAGGTATGCACTGCTCCAAAACTCTTACGTAGTACCTACACGCAGTCAAATAAAACTACGTGCTGAGCATTAAATATGCCCAGTGGTGATTGCAATTTCATAAATTTCCAGTTAATTTAATTTTTCATGCATAATAATATTCACATAAATAATATCATTTAATATTCATAAATAAACATATTTAATTTAATTTCCAACTAGGCATGCAATATTACATGTAGTTATTTTTCAATTTCGTAATTGGGCAATTACACAATTAATTCACATAAATAATCTTATTACCATTTTACCATTAACTTATGGTAATAATTCATTTATACCCTTAAACTTTTTCAAAATGACAAAAATGCCATTAGTTCATTTTAATTTTATTATATTACCATTATGCCACTAGTTCAATTATTTTTACTAAAATTACAAATTTGCCACTATTTTAATTAATTTCACTAACATTACAATTTTATCATTAATTTATATGCCAATTTACAGTTTTACCCTCCAATTATTATTTTCATGCCAAATTACATTTTTACCCATATAAAGTGGCCAATTTTCATATTTAACCATTTATTTATATTTTTAGCCTTATTAATTATTTTTAACACACATATGCACAAAATTACAATTTTGCCCTCAAACTTTTTATATAATAATATTTATGTCATTTTTCCACATAAATATTATTTTAATCACATTTTAACCATTTTAATTTTATTTTTACAATTATGCCCCTGTAACACACTGGCAGACTCTATATACAGGATAAACGAGACGTGAACTCCAGATGTTCACACAGAAATACCAGCGGAGTCCTGTGGGACCACCACTTTCTTTTAATACAGAACAGTACACTTCAGATATTCAGATACAGATATTCAGATATTCAGATATTCAGATATTCAGATACAGAAGTAGGACCATCATTGGCCTACTAAAAAGTGAGACGCCATGCTCACACCCGCGGTCTTATGTCCCTATGGCATGCCAACATATCCTAAACTAGACTTGACTACCAGATTACTATACAGGGCAATATTATTTTATTTTTCATATTATTAATGTGATATACATATTTTTTTTCATGGTATATCACCATAATATATTGTTCTTTTTGAGACCATTTCATCATTTCACATGTGATTATCATCATTACATCATCACATGCCATGTAAACTTATTATTTCGTCATGGTACACATGCATACATACATACATGCATACGGCCCACATACCAATTAATTCACATTAATTATTTTTATCAATTTTATAATTTATTTAGGCCAATTTCATGAGGTATAACATCACCATACCATCAATTACCATGAAAACACATCAAAATCATGACTTTACACATGATATACATTTGGCCATACATACATCACAAACCATATGATGTTTTCACATGCTCCAACACTACCATTCATTATTTCACATGCCAAATACCATAGATCCATCATAATTATACATAAAATATCATGTAAACACATAAAATTCACATGAATACCATTCGGCCAAAGAACGAACTTTTCAAACAAAATTTATTTCTTCAATTTAATCATCCTTACCATCATTTTTGACATCCATTAGCATGAATATCATGTTAATTTTAATTAAACATGCATAAATCACATATTTTCTTCACAAATATAACCTAAATTCATGCTTTTACCATGGAATTAAATGGAATTTGCAATCACAAACCTCAAATCCATGTATTATACTTTCAATTGACCTTTTGCAATCACAAACCTCAAATCCATGTATTATACTTTCAATTGACCTTTTCCTTGCCCTTAGCTTGCTTAGAAGTTCCTTCACCTATTGGACATAATTATGTCCAAACACAAAAATTAAGATTTAATCAAATCCAAGGTTCCTTTCAAAAATAAAAATTCATAAACGTCTTATTAGCATACTAGAGTACCCTTAGGAACCTTAAAACCAAATTAAAATCACTTAAATCACTTACCTCAATTTTACACCTAAACTTCAAGTCTAGATTTCACAAAAATTTACACCTCCAAACAAAATTTTGAGACCACCATTGGATTCTAGAGGGGCTGTATTATGTTAGAGAGGCTTGATCTTGAGGTGAGATGAAGAAAAAATGAAAGAAAAATTGTGAGAAAGAGAGGAAAAACCATTCGGCCAAGAGAGGAAGAAGAGGGAGGCTGAAATAAAAGGGAATCCAAGGGATTTCAAGAAATTTGAATGCTTTTATATGGGTCCAATCGGACCCAACCAGGTCCAACCAAAGTGCTTGAGCCGATTTGGTCCGATTTTCATTTTTCGGGTCATTTTCCACTGTTTTGGTGAAATTAAATGTTCCCAAAGTCATTTTCACTCCAAACCACTTCCATAATTCTTATAATATTAAAATTAGTCTACCTACAAAATTTTAGCTCAATCGGAGTCCGTTTGGGGTCCGGTTCACTTAAACCGTTCTAATTCGGTTCAATCCGGTACTGCCGTAAAATACAATTCTAATACTGTCAAAAATTTATAAAAATTATTCTAAGACTTTTATCCTCTTACAGTAGACCATTTTATCCACTCTAACTATTTATAAAAATTCGGTCAAAGTTCAGTCAAACCTTGGTTGAATTGAACCGAACCAGAGAAACTCCAGACTAAATTTCGGAAGCCTATATGATCTCGTTTTTACACCAAAATAATACCATCAAACTACATTTTTCATTCTCTTTCTGATGGTGAAAAAAATATTTTCGGGTACTATTCATCACGGAGTCACTATTTTGTGGGCCCCACAGTTACTATTCACGGACCTACAGTTACTATTCAAAGACCAGTCAAAGATGCTGTTACTATTCAATGGGACCCAACCAAATGATGATGTTTCTAACCAAATGATGATGTTATACTTTAGGGGACACAGTTACTATTCATCATCATGACATTACTGATGTCATCGCTGATATCATCATGGTCCCACATTTACTATTCAGTGGACCCCACCTGGGCCCACTTTTACTATTCAATGGTCCCACCTGGACCCACTTTTACCGTTTAGTGGGCCTACTTTTCACTTTTCAGTGGGTCCCACCTGGGCCCACTTTTCACTGAAGTAAATACTTTTGCTTACTGTTTTGGCCATTCCGGACTCGTTTGACCTCCGATTGACACGAAATTTCGCATACGGACTCGTATTGATGAGCTCCATCTAATGGTCTAATAAAATATTTATCAATTCCGGGAAGTGCTATTCACACTGAAAATACTATTCACTCTAGAAAAATATTATTTACGACTAACCCGGTATTGGGGCTATTACAAATGGAGCATTATGTCGCGCTCACAATCCCTATCGCGATCGCGACAGAAATGAATTTTCAGTTCAAAGCTCCACACTTACACCTTATGATCATGCAATCAGGCCCAAACACACTTGTGACCATTAAAACTCATCTTAACCTAATTATCTGCAGTCATAACCTTCTAATCACTTATTTATCTATATGTTAAGAGTACAATGGCATAATTCTCATTATCATTGATAATAAATTTGAGGAGTTATGGCCAAGGAACCAATACATGCTCCATAAGCCCTCTTACAAGTTTAAATCCACTTAAGCACACATATTGAAGACCATAGGGTCCCCAATTCAGAATGGCTATTCCTAGCACATTGATAGACATACTTCATAGGAACCTAATCCCTTTTACCTCGTTCAATTTATTTTTATATAACTAAAGTTATAGTTTATACCAACGTCTTAGGCCAACTACCCTAGACATCCAGCTTTTACCCTCTCAAGCTAGTCAAGCTTGAACTCCATTCAATTATTACAATCCAAAACTCAAAACACACATTGGACTACCCAATGAACATACCCTTAATCTCACATCTTCAAATTCTCATTAAACCATAATTATACAATTTACATATTAACATCACAAATTACTTAAAATAGGACAACATGCTTAATTTCAATCTCATGGCCAACAAACATGTCATGGCTGGACATGTACCCTAAAAGAATTAATTTGAATTGCATGTGTGTGAATTGAATATGTGGCTTGGACTAAATTGGAATGAAGACAGGACTTGATTGAAAGTTGAGAGGATTGTTTAGTGGCTAATTAGTATATATATGAGATTAAGTTAGGAATGGTTTAAGGGGCTGATTAGGTTACTTAATGATGGATTAATTAAGAATAACATAATGTAAGAAATCAGTTAGTGGGAGGCAGAAATTGAAGTGGAATCCGTGTGGCTCCTTGTGAGTGTGCCACCTCCATCTTTTGCATGTAAGTGACCTTGAGGTAGAGAAATGACCCATTTGTGAAAACTGAGTCATTTTTTGTGTTTCTACCTCCTATTGCGTAAGAGTAGTCTTTAGGTCTCTAAATCAAATTGCATAATTGTTAAGAAGTTCAAGTTGTTAAGTTGCTCAAGAATTAAGTTGTTGAACTTAAGAGGTAAGTGATTATGAATGCTTATTCTCATCTTCTACTCTTCTTCTTCTTGGTTTTGATTTGGTATTGGAATGAGAATTGATGGATTATGTTCAATTATGGAATTGAACTGGTTTTGTTAGCTGAAGAAGTGAAGAAGGATAAAGGGAAAGCTGTAATCGGAGAGCCGAGCGTTCGTCGAGATTAGGAGCTAAGGCGACAAGGTTTGGGAACAAACCCTAGTTGTAAAATTGTGGAAATTGTGTTGCTTGAAAAGGAATTTGGTATGAATTATGTGTATATGAGAAGTAATGGCCTTGAGCATAAAATTGTATGGCTAGGTTTAATATTGGATGTGGAGATAGGCTTTGTGAAGATGTTGTTTGAGAATTTGTATGCTATGTGTATAATGAATATGATTATGATTTATGCTATGAGTGAATGCCAATGTGAAGATGGAAATCAGGTATGTGCTAATTGGGTATGTGGTTGATGAATTGGGTTAATTTGTTAAAAAGGAAAATGGGTTGGATGTCCTTGAAAGGAAATGGGAATTGAATGGGGAATTGGAGAAACCTTGCATGGGTCACGGTGACAATCAAATTGATTGTGATCGTGAGGTATGCTGGAGTTCTATTCTGCCTAGTTGAATTGGGTATATCACGGTGACAACCAAAATGGTTGTGACCGTGAGGTACCCAAGGAAGCATTCTGCCCTGCAAAATCTGATATGTCACGGTGATAATCAAATTGATTGTGACCGTGACATACCCTCAAGTAGCATTCTGCTGAGAATTGGGAACATGTCACGGTGGCAATCAAATTGATTATGACCGTGACCTGTCCTCAGTTTGCATTCTGTTTTGGACTTCAACATGTCACGGTGACAACCAAATTGGTTGTGACCGTGACCTACCCTGTTTTGGCAATATAACCCTAATGTGTTTGGACTTCAAATGGCAAGGCTTTAAGCTGAAATGAAGGACATTATGAGTAAGTATTATGTGTGTATTAAGTAATGTACATTTGCATACTATATGATTCTTGAATGCAAGCAAACATGTGATCATTAACTATAAAGAATGAGTTTGGAAACACAATGAGTATGCAAGTGAAATGAGTAGCTATGTGCTAATGCGAATGTGTAAAATGAATGTGATGTTGGTTAACGTCATATGTGATATGAAAAGTGATCAATGTGAAATGAATAATATGATTAACAACTTAAGCCTGTGAGTCAAGTAGTGGATAGTTAGGCATGCCTATAGGGTCAAGTGCTGCAGCCCTTTGCGTTAAATATGTCTGATTCCATGGGAATCATAATGCGAATAATCCTTGCTGGATTTTATTATAAGTGGATTGATATTTTGTACCTGAGGGCACCAATGCGTAAGTGTAATCTCAATGAGATTCTAGTACCTGAGAGGTACCAATGCGATACCCGTTATCCGCGTCTTTGGATTGCAGGCTGCCTAACTAATTAATAAGTGGAAATGATTGTGATACAATATAGTATGCGATGTGAATACGTGAATATGTGATAGTTGCTTTATGATTGAATATAGTATTGAACCATGTTATGCATGGAACGGAATTGGATGAAATGATTCTTAATTTAGCACGATTGTTAGCATGCAATGCGTGATAACCATATGAGTGTGATAAATTACTTGTTATATGTGTTCCCCACTAAGCGTTATCGCTTAGTACGGGTTTACTCTAATCCGTGCAGGTACGGACAAGAGGTGATCGGAGGACGTGCCCACATATCAATGGTCAACAATAGGAAGTAGTTGGTGTAGGTTTTGGGATCTATTACTTGGGAATTTTGTTTAAGCCTTTTGTATATTTAATATGTGTACCGGATATATAAAGGCATGTAATAATGAGATAACTAAGAATGGTAACGAAACAATGGTATAAGTATGTATGATGTATAATTGTATGAGATGGAAACTTTTTGTTTTAGGTTTTCATAAGGTTATGCGTGTGTTCTGTGTGTGTGTACGACCTTCTCTAGCTAAGATTAGCTAAGCTAGTCTGACGTGGGAAAAGGGCGTCACAAGTTGTGGTATCAGAGCTTTAAGTTTAGTCTTTTCTGGGAGATTGGGTAGCTAGATTGTGTTTAGTATTGTTGACCTAATGCGAATGTCCTTGTGTACTCTGTATAGTTAACAATGGATCCTGATCGCAATACTAGAGAGGAGACCGCTGAAAGTGTGAATCCTCGAGAAGTAGAGGCAATGGGGTCTTGTCAGTCTCGGCCAGCTAGCTTTGGGAATATTATTCCAGAGGGTCCTATGGAAGCCCTAATGAAGATGTCGTTAGATATGGCAAGGGTTATGGAACGCATGACTGCACCACAAGCACCATTGGAAACCTTGAGAAAACATGGGGCTGAAGAATTCCATGGTACTAGTTTGGATGAGTCTGAAAAGGCAGAATATTGGCTGGAAAAGGTACAGAGGATATTAGGAGAGATCAAGTGTCCTTTGGGGCAACAAGTGGAGTGTGTGGTGCCGCTGCTTCAGGGAGCAGCATACGACTGGTGGAAGCTAGTCCTGCAGAATTCGATGCTTCCTGATCCTATTACTTGGGAGTTCTTTGAAAAGGAGTTCAGAAATAAGTTTGTGACAAAAGCTCACAAAGAGGCCAACTGGAAGCAGTTTTTGAATCTAAGACAGAGATCTATGACAGTGGCGGATTATGAGAAGGAATTCTGTCGTTTGAGCTAGTATGCGCCGAAAGATGTCTTGACTGTGGAGTTTCGATGTCAGCAGTTTGAAGAAGGATTGCATGAGGAAATCAAGGCATTGTTGGTTTCACTGACTACTGAACAGAATGTGAGTTATTACCGGATAGTTCAGGCAGCAATGAGAGCTGAGAGATCCTTGGGAGCTCAGCGAGACAGGTTATAGAGGAGAAATGCAAATAGAGGTCGTTCTCATGCGGGTAAAAGATCAATAGATTCTCCTATGGCACCACCTGCAGAATCAGTGCTCAGTTCTGCAACAAGAGGTAGGAAGCGTGGCGCTCTTATAGCATCTAGTTCTAGAAGAGGAGCATCTAGTAATAGGAGCGAGGTACATGAGTGTCCTCACTGTGGTAAGAGGCATAGAGGAGAATGCTGGAGAGTGACGGGTGCTTGCTTTAGATGTGGTAGCACTGAGCATTTCCTTGCTAACTGCCCAAATGCTTATGAGACGACAGGAAATCAGCAAGAGCAGAGTAGGGGTGGTTCAAATTTGCCTTCTGCAAATAGAGGAAGAGGAAGAGGACGTGGCAGAGGTAACCAGTCTAGAGGTGTAGCAGATTCTGAGATTGTGGATAGGCCTAATGCGGTGCCAGTGCGGGCTTATGCAATGAAGGCACGAGAGGATCAAGATGCGCCTGAGGTGATAGCAGGTACTTTTCTACTCTATGATGTGGAAATGTTTGCACTTATAGACCTTGGTTCAACTCATTCTTATGTGTGTACTAAAAAGATAAGTGAAAGGATGCCTAAAGCAAAATGTTTAAAATATGATATATGTGTATCTAGTCCTTTGGGAAATAGTGTGAATGTGAATAAGGTGTATAGGGATTGTGCACTAGAAGTTCAGGGTATTGTGTTCCCAGTGGATTTAATCGAGTTGCCTTTTGATGAATTTGATGTAATACTGGGAATGGATTGGCTGACTAAGTACAATGCAGTGGTTAAGTGTAAAAGAAAGATTGTAATACTCAGTAATGGTAAGGGTAATAAAGTGTTAGTAAGGGGAGTCGGTGCGAATTCCCTTGTGAATGTGGTTTCAGCTATGCAAGCGTATCGATGCATGAGGAAGGGGTGTGAAGCATACCTGGCTTTGGTGTTGGACAGTAAGAGGGAACATGTGAAAGTACAGGATATACCTGTGGTAAGAGAGTTCTCTGATGTGTTCCCTGAAGAATTGAGTGGTGTACCACCAGTAAGAGAGGTGGAATTGTCCATCGAGGTTGTATCTGGATCAGCGCCGGTGTCTAAAGCGCCCTACAGGATGGCCCCGACTGAATTGAAGGACTTAAAGTCACAGTTGCAAGAATTACTAGATTGGGGGTTCATTAGACCTAGTATGTCTCCTTGGGGAGCACCGGTCTTATTTGTAAAGAAGAAGGATGGCACAATGCGAATGTGTATTGACTATCGGCAGCTAAACCAAGTGACAGTAAGGAACCGGTACCCTCTACCGTGAATTGAGGACTTGTTTGATCAGTTAAGAGGAGCAGGTGTGTTCTCAAAGATTGATTTGCATTCTGGGTACTATCAATTGCAAGTAAAGAAAGAAGATATACCTAAAACTGCATTTAGAACCCGATATGGGCATTATGAGTTTCTGGTGATGCCTTTTGGGTTGACTAATGCGCCTGCTGCATTTATGGATTTGATGAATTGGGTGTTTAGACCGTATTTGGATCAATTTGTTGTAGTGTTTACAAATGATATTATGGTTTATTCAAGGAATGAGACGGAGCGTGAGCAGCATTTGAGAATTGTGCTTGAGATGTTGCGGGAGCATCAGCTGTATGCCAAATTGTGTAAATGCGAGTTTTGGTTGCGAGAGGTATCTTTTCTGGGTCATGTGATATCTTCTGAAGGTATTAAAGTGGATCCGGCTAAAATAGAAGCGATTGTGAATTGGAAGCCACCTAAGAACGTGCTTGAAATTCGTAGTTTCTTGTGGTTGGCTGGATACTATAGGAGGTTTATGAAAGGGTTCTCGGTGTTAGCTTCTCCACTGACAAGGTTATTGCGAAAGGGAGTTAAGTATGAATGGTCAGAAAAGTGTCAGTAGAGTTTTGACAAGTTAAAGAGGATGCTGGTCGAAGCACCGATTCTTACATAGCCTATGACTGGTAAAGAGTATGTTTTGTACACCGATGCCTCAGGTATAGGGTTGGGTTGTGTATTGATGCAAGATGGAAAGGTGGTAGCGTATGCATCAAGGCAATTGAAACCGCATGAGCAGAATTATCCAACTCATGACTTGGAATTGGCGGCAGTAGTGTTCGTTTTAAAGATTTGGCGACATTACTTGTATGGTGAGAAGTGTAGAATTTACACCGATCACAAGAGTTTTAAATATCTGCTTACTCAGAAAGAATTGAATCTGAGACAGCGAAGATGGCTCGAGCTGTTTAAAGATTATGATTGTATTGTGGACTATCACCCGGGAAAAGCTAATGTAGTGGCGGATGCATTGAGCAGGAAATCTATTTCAGTACTACAGTTGAAGCAGATTAGATGGAGAATCTCTGCAGAAGGAGCCTTGCTTGCACAGTTGAAAGCGAGACCGATCTTGAAAGATGAATTAATAGCTGCACAGAGGAATGATGCCAGGTTACAACAGATTTTGCAGTCCGTCAGTACTAGTGACAAGACTGATTATTTAGTGAATGAGCATGGAGTGTTGTTACATAAGAACAGGATATGTGTGGTAGATGATAAAGAATTGAAGAAACGATTGATGCATGAAGCCCATAATACAGTTTTCACTATGCATCCAGGTGGAAACAAGATCTACCAGGATTTGAAATAGTTGTATTGGTGGCCCGGTTTGAAGAAAGATATAGTGGAGTATGTGTCCAAGTGCTTGGTATGTCAGCAAGTTAAGGCAGAACATCAAGTCCCACAAGGAATGTTGAATCCACTCCCTATTCCACAATGGAAATGGGATAACATCACAATGGATTTTGTTTCTGGATTGCCTCTGACCTCAAGACAGCAATATGCAGTATGGGTGTGACGCGCGCCGGATCCCGAGCGCCGCCCTTTCGGACCGCCCGCACGTGGGCGATCGGGGCATTTGCGGGTCCGTTGACATCTTGCGATAAATCGCAAGTGCGTCTATGTTGAGCAACACGGAGGTTTCATGGAGTCGCCACCCAATAGAACATTGGGAAAGTTTCTCTCGCCTCGGAGAGCCTAAGACTGCGCTTTTTATCCATATTGAGCCATGAGGCCTAGGATTAGCGCTAAAGCCTCGTGACTCAAGAAGTATCTTGAAGGATAACCTCTAACCTCTTGAGCCCAAAGACCAGAGCTGGGTCCGGGATTTCTCATCTATTTCTACCTCGATTAATTTATGATTGAATTTTAATTGTCATTAATTCGCTCTCTCTCCACACAATGCAATTAATTTAAGGCGCATTTATTCATGTTAGGAAAACCATAAATTAGCAAGTAAAGCAATGAATTACAATAATACAAGGAACGGAATACAACTCCCTTTTAAAAGTGCAAACATGCATAAAACCGGAGAATTTATTAATCATGAGGGCTTTGGTCCCCGCATGCACAATTAAAAAAAATATTCTGGATGTGATGATCTTATTTGGGATGAAAACTGGGACATTGGTCCCGCTTTATTATGAAAAGATCCAAATTGATTTAGTAAAAAATATTTTTATGATTTTTATTTTGGTGCGCATAAGAAAACATTTTATTTAATGAATATATACAAGGCAATGTAAATAAAATGGGAATTAAAAATGTATAAAGAAAATACCAAACTCCGCAACTCCTTCTTCATGTGCATGGATACTCAATTGAAAGTAAAAACAATGATGTGCAACCAAAAATAAAACAAAAGAAATTCATGTTAGTGATTAAGCCAACAAAATAATATGACATAAAAAGATAATATGTACCATGAAAATATAATATGCATAAAATAATCATGATGTAATTTAACATGCATAGAATAATTAAGATGCAATTTAACATGCATAAGATACTATAACATGCCTAAAAAAAATAATTATGATGCAATTTAACATGCATAAAGTGATTAAGATGCAATTTAACATGCATAAGGTGATGAAGTATCATGGCATATGCAACTTATTAATAATAGTTATTAACATACATGGAAGATTAGTGACAATCAATTTTATTATAGTTAAGACATGAATAAATGTGTAACATGAGAATAATTCCACTTGACATGCATAACTAGCATAAAATAATGACTATAACACTCATACATGCAAAAGAAAGCATAATAATAAACATGATATAGCATTAAGAAATTAAAGGTATTTACAACCTAAAACATGCATAATTACATGAACAAAGAATAATTTGACATGAAAAATAAGATAATAGAATTTAAAAAACTTATTTGTTATATGAATAATTGAAGATAAAAAAAATAAGAAGAAGAATATGGAGACTAAGAGAATTTACATGTTTGATATGTTAATTGGAAGCCAAAATAAATGAAATTAACAAGAGAATTAATGAGTAAAGCCAAGAATAATTACCCTCAAATTCAGTTTTGAAGAATTGAAGATAGAAGTGTTGAATTCCTTGTCTTCTCTTGTGAAAATCCTTAGGAAATAGCTTGAAAACTTGAAGAAAAGCTCTTGGAAACAAGTGTGTAAGATGGATTTTTTTTCTCTCAACTCCAAGCTCCAAAATTCAGTTTTTTTCTCCAAAATGTTCCTGGTTCGTTCTTCTCCATTTCTGAATTTTTCTAGTGTTTTTAACCATCAAAAACTACCCAAAAACCACCAAAAACCGTCCAAAAACGGTTGAAAATCGAGTGGGGGGCGAAAATGGGCGAAATGGGCGAAGTGGGGGCGAAATCGGCGAGAGATCGTGCGCGTCGCGCACGTTTCCGCGCGATCTGCGCGGAATTTCCGCGCACGACGTGCGCGGGGCGAGCGACGCCCTGCGCGTCGCTCGCGCGGAGCGCCCGACGCCAAGGGCGTCGGACGCGCGGAGCGCGCGCTCCGTGCGCGGAGCGCACGGAAATTCGCGACGGCCCTTGGCCGTCGCCTTTTCGTCGCGATTATTTTCCCCCATTTTCCATTTTTCCTACTTTCTTCATTTTTTCATCATTTTTCACCTTTTTTTTTTTTTTTTTTTTTTTTTATTTTTTTTTTTTTTTTTAAATACCCTCAACCTAAAACACACTTTTTCTTCTTCAAAATAATTTAAAAAATATTTTTAAAATATTTTTAAAATACCCTTTTTACTCACCGAAAAGACAAGGAAAATCACTTCTGAACTCCAATCTTTTTGCCTATAAGCCGGCATAGCTAAATTTCATCATCGGGTAATCCTGATCAAGGCTACTCGGGACCCAGTGTCTACAGTTGCCCCCAATTTTGAAGAGACTAGTGCATGGGTGCCTAGGTGAGCCAAAATTCAGGAAAAGGAAAGAAACGCGTACCTGAAGCAGCGATCTTCCTGCTTGATGGAGTTATGATGATAGCTACTGCTGTCTTTTGGTTGTAGCTGGTAATACCGTAGGTGCGCTAACCTCTTGTGGGTGGCGCCGCTATCGTGCTAAACATTGTGAGTTGGTAATGCCGTGGTCGTGCTAACCTCTTGTGGGTAGTGCCGCCATCGTGCTAACCGCTGTGAATTGGTAGTGCCGTGGTCGTGCTAACCTCTTGTGGGTAGTGCCGCCATCGTGCTAACCGCTGTGAATTGGTAGTGCCGTGGTCGTTCTAACCTCTTGTAGGTAGTGCCGCCATCGTGCTAACCGCTGTGAATTGGTAGTGCCGTGGTCGTGCCAACCTCTTGTGGGTAGTGCCGCCATCGTGCTAACCACTGTGAATTGGTAGTGCCGTGGTCGTGCCAACCTCTTGTGGATTGTGCCGCCATTGTGCTAACCGCTGTGAATTGGTAGTGCCGTGGTCGTGCCAACCTCTTGTGGGTAGTGCCGCCATCGTGCTAAACGCTGTGAATTTTGGAACTGTGCTCCTTTAGATGTTTGGACTGGTGTCGTCACTCGGATTTTGTTGGTGTTCCCCGCCGATTTCTCCTGCAAGATTGTATGCATAGGAATATACAAGAAATCACGTGTGCATGATATGGAATGCAAATGCTTGCAACAATGTATAGACTGTGCCCTAGGTGGTCCATGGTTCGCTGAGGTTGTAGCCTTCCTGCTCTACAATGCCCCCTGAAACCTGAGGATCATCGACAAGTTTTCTGAAAGAGACGTCCGGTATATATCCTTGCCCCCCCTGGTCAATGATCATTTACCCGGGATTCTGTTTCATGTTCTGTGTTGTGTGTTGTCTGACTGACAGAAGATCATCTTGAAATAATGCCGCCTTATCGCTCCAGGCATTGAATGTCATTGTTTTAAAGGTAGTGCGTCCCTTGTGGATTTTCGCACTAGCTTTTCTTTGCGGGAAATGCGTCCCTTATGGGATTTTCACACAACCCTTTGCCTAACTTTTGCCTGGAATGGACCCAACCCAATCCAGCGGCTTTTGTTTATTTTATTATTTTATTTTATTTTATTTTTTTTTTTTTTTGTAGGTCAGACTGCCTGTTTCCAGGTTTTCACCCTGCCCTTTGGCCTAACTTTTGCTTATAGAGCCAGTTATGGTTTTCATCTCTAACGGCTTTTTTTTTATTTTTTTTTTAGAGAAGGTTATCACCAAAGCTTCTGTTAAGAGCAAATAGGACATATCTGATGAGCGACAATCATTAGATAAACATTGATATAACTCTTTTTGAGACAGAACTGAAAGATCAACGAAAATATATTCTTTTATTCCTTGCAAAAATTGTGTACATTTCTATATGATTTCATCATACATGATTTTTCATTTGACAAGAATTCAAAAGCATGTGACTACACCTAATCTCGGAGTGGGTTTTGTCAGCATCAAACTCCTGTTATCAATCGGCCCTCTCGGGTTTTCTCGATTGAATATTTTCTCTTGGCCCTTAATTTTTTTTTTTTTTTTTTTTTTTTTTTTTTTTTTTTTGCCCAGGATGCCTTTTTTCGGTTTTCACCCTGACAGGGCGCCCAATTTTAGCAAGGCCGCCTTTTTTTTTTTTCGGTTTTCGACCCGCGGGGCATTTATTCTCTTCTTTTTATTTTTGGTCTTTAGCCATGGAACCTTTTAAGTCTATCGACATTGACCGGGTCCTTGAACTCATTCCCATCGCTGTCTGCTAAAATCGCTGCTCCTTTTGTTAGCAACTTTTTCAAAATGAATGGACCTTCCCAGGTTGGTCTGAATTTTCCTCGTATGTCTGGCACTCCCGGCCTCATCATCTTAAAGACCAAGTCCCCCTCCTTCAACGGGTGCTTTCGTACTTTCTTGCCAAACGACCGAGCCAGCCTCTTTTGATAAACTTGGTTGTGGTAATAGGCTCTCAACCTATCTTCATCCAATAGATTCAACTGCAACATTCGCTGTTGTGCCCATTCTGTCTCCGGAATCTCGGCTTCCAGGACTACCCTTAATGATTTCAGCTCAATTTCAACCGGCAGGACTGCTTCAGTTCCATACACCAGAGAGAATGGTGTTGCCCCCGTAGAGGTTCTGACTGTTGTTCTATAACCCCAAAGTGCGAAGGGTAACTTTTCTGCCCAATCCTTGTAGTTCTGAACCATCTTGGCCAAAATTCTCTTCACATTCTTATTTGCCGCTTCAACTGCACCGTTTGCTTGAGGACGGTAGGGAGAAGACTTATGATGTTGGATCCCATATTTCTGGAGCATCTGTTTAGTCTCTGCTAGGAATTGTACCCCATTATCAGACACAATGTGATGTGGGAGACCATATCTGCATATCAAATTCCGCTCGATGAATTTAGCCATATCCCTTGCATCAACCTTCTTGAAAGACTCAGCTTCAACCCACTTAGTGAAGTAGTCAATGGCAACTATGATGAATCTATGCCCATTAGAAGCAGTAGGATGGATTTCGCCTATGATGTCTATTCCCCATGCTGCAAATGGCCATGGAGATGTTAAGTTATGTAACTCTGAAACTGGCACATGCCTCAAATTCGCGTACTGTTGGCATAACTGGCATTGCTTCACAAATTTTGAACAATCTGTATCTATTGTGAGCCAATAAAACCCTTGGCGCATGATCTTCTTTGCTAAGGCTAAGCCATTCATGTGAGCTCCACAAACCCCGGCATGAACTTCTTCCATAACTCTTTTAGCTTCTTTCTCTGCCAGACATCTTAACTGGATACCATCAGCTTGCCTTTTATACAAAGTGCCATTAACACTGATGAATTGAGTGGATAACTTCCTGATCATTCTTTGGTCCTTCTCAGTGGCTTCCTCTGGAAAGACTGATCTCTCTAAATAATTCTGAATGTCATAATACCATGGATTTCCATCAGTGGCCTCAATGTCCATCACCTGTTCAGCTTCAAAGCAAGGTCTTTCCGAACTATATATCAACACGGGTTTCATCGCAACTCCTGTTGGGTTATCCCACATAGACACTAATGTTGCTAGAGCATCAGCTAACTGATTTTCATCTCTGGGGATGAAGTGAAAAGTGCAAATCTCAAATTGGCTGCTCAACGCTCTCAAGTGCTTTACATAAGGCAACAGCCTTTCTTCCTTGACTGACCACTCTCCTTTAATTTGATGAATTACCAAGGAGGAATCCCCAAATACTTCCGCGGTCTTTGCCCCCAGAGCAAGCAATGCTTCCAATCCAAAGATGCAAGCTTCATATTCTGCTTCATTATTGGTAGCCTTATACCTCAACTTCTTAGCCAATGGTAACCTTTCACCATATGGGGTCGTAAGAATAACTCCTACGCCTGCCCCCTTATTATTGACTGCTCCATCAAAGAATAACTGCCACCCTTGCACTGCTATGGCCGTGACGTCTTCATCTGGGAAGTTGTATTCAAATTGATCTCCCTCAATAGGATGCTCGGCTAAGAACTCCGCTACAGCTCTTCCCTTAATGGTTTTCCTGGTTATGTACTCGATGTCAAATTCCTGCAACAGCAGTAACCATCTTCCCATCTTCCCTAGTAAAGAGGGTGCTTCTTGGAGGTATCTAAGCGGATTATGTTTGGCAACCGTTTGTACCTTGAAGGAATGAAAGTAGTGTCGCAACTTCTTAGAAGCCCAGATAACTGCTAAACAAATCTTTTCCACCTCTACATATTTGGCTTCGTAAGGCAGAAATTTCTTGCTAAGATAGTAAACGGCAAACTCTATACCAAAATCATCTTCCTGAGACATCATAGCACCCACTGAGTTATCTTCCACAGCTAGGTACAAGATTAGCGGTTTGGCATGGCGTGGTGGTCTTAACACCGGAGGATTTAGCAGATAGTCCTTAATGGTGTCAAAGGCCAGTTGACAGTCATCGTTCCATAGCACCGGCTGATTCTTCCTAAGAAGCTTGAAAATAGGCTCACATACTGAAGCTAGCTTGGCAATAAATCGGCTGATGTACTGAAGCTTTCCTAGGAAACTTCTGACGTCCTTCTCCTTCTGGGGCACTGGCATCTCTCTTATGGCTTTGACTTTATCGGGATCTACCTCGATTCCCCTCTGGCTTACTACATGTCCTAACAACTTTCCTGATGTAACTCCAAAAATGCACTTCTTGGGATTGAGGCGCAAATCATACTTGCTAATTCTTTGAAAGAACTTTTCTAAAGCCTCAAAATGGCCTTCTCTGGTAGCTGACTTAATCATCATGTCATCGACGTACACCTCCACTTCTTTGTGGATTAAGTCATTGAGAACCTTGGTCGCCATCCTCTGATAGGTGGCTCCTGCATTCTTCAACCCAAAAGGCATAACCCGATAGGCATATGTCCCCCATTCGGTGATAAAGGCTGTCTTGATCCGGTCCACTATCTTGTTAAGGATTTGATTGTACCCTGCGTACCCATCCACAAAGCTATACATCATACAAGCAGCAGCACTATCTACTAGCACATCAATATGAGGCAGAGGGAAATCATCTTTAGGGCAAGCTTTGTTCAGGTCTCGATAGTCGACGCATACTCGAACCTTACCGTCTTTCTTAGCTACAGGAACCACATTAGCTAACCATGTTGGGTATTGAACCTCTATCAGGAACTTAGCCTCAATCTGCTTATGGATCTCCTCTTTCACTTTCTGTGCCCATTCTGGCCTAAGCCTCCGAAGCTTTTGCTTGACTGGTTTAAACTCTGGGTAAGTTGGGATGGCATGTTCGGCAACACCTCGATCTATTCCCGGCATATCCTCATAGGTCCAGGCAAAGACTTTTTCATATTTTTTTTAATATTCTCTCAAATTTTATTCTCTCTTCAGGAGTTATGTCTGACGCTAGCAAAATTTCTTTTGGATTTTCCAAAGTTCCGAGATTAAATGCAGTTGTGCCAGTTGAATTAATATCAAAAATGAATGCATCATGATTATGATCATGCGAAATGAAATCATCAGAAACATCACACAAGTAAGCAAAGTTGTTCATCTCATTAACATAATCAGAAACATTAACATTGTTCTCAAAGAGTTCTGGTATAAAAAGAGAATCTAAATGATTATCAACTTCAGTCGACGCCGATGCTGCAGCTGACTGTACTTTGGCTTCTTGATTTGGTGAAATCTTGAGATCTTCAATCTTCGGCTCTGTCTCCACTATCTTCTCCTTCCCCTTAAGTCTGGTGGCTAACAGCTTATCAGTGACAATCTCTTCGGGCTCATCTCTGTCCCAGATGCTGCATTGGGTCATAATCTCCTCATCCCAAAAGTTCTCTACAGCTTTAACAACTCCGATCTCCCAATCAAAGACATCGTTGAAAATTTCAAATCCAGGGATAATCTTCCCATCTACCCACTGCGGTTCTTCTTCTCCAGTGTAGGCACAAACCGATGATGATGGCACAAAGCTCTCCGAAATATGGGGAATCTTCCCTGACCCTTTCTTCTTACCATATTCTCCTTTGTAGCCCAACCCCTTTCGATCTTTCTGACCACGTGTAGTGATAGCATTCGGCAACCCTTGTGACTCTTTTCCCAAACCAGCCCCTGGGAGGAAGTGCATCTTCTTCAGCATATTCACCACTTGAGGGCTACCTTCTAGGTTTTGCTCTTCTCCGATCATCGATACATGAAAGCCACTGAATGGCTGATTAGAGATCTCCAAGGCAGACACTTGGTTCTCTCTTGCTGCTTTAATGGTCACTACTTCTCCTTCATGGGGTATTTTAATTATCTGGTGTAATGTGGATGGTACTCCCCCTAACTTGTGGAACCACGATCTACCAAGTAGAGCTGAAAAGTTTGCTGGAATCGGCAAGACCACAAAATCTGTTTCTGTCTCAATGGGCCCTGTCTTTACCAAAGCTTTGAAAATTCCCGATGCTTGCCTCCTGGAGTTGTCGTAGGCAGTGATGGTCAGGTCAGATTTGCTTAACATACTCTCATCCATCCCAAAGGCCTGAAGTGCCACCAAAGGGCAGACATTTATCGATGACCCGTCATCAACCATGACACAAGCGGTGTGTTTACCATTGATCTGTGCCTTGATGTACAAAGGTCGGTTGTGGTTGCGACCCTCTGTTGGTAGGTCTGCATCAGAAAAAACCAACTTCTCCCCGGATCCCCCCTTTACAAGGTCTAGAAGCTCGGATGGAGAGATTGTAGTTGCTACGGTGGATACGCTCAATGCTTCGACTAACTTCTGTCGGTGCGAGGGGGACTGTCTCAAGAGATCCCAAATAGATATCTGAGCCGTGGTCTTTTTCAGTTGCTTCACTATTGAATTTTCTTCCGGCTCTTTCTCTGCGATTGCTTGTGCTGGGTCCTGCTGCTTCTCAGCTTCTGGAATGACCCTCCCACTTCTTGTTACTGCTTCTACTCTTTCTTCTTCCTCTGAATCCCACGGATCCGTAAACTCTCCATTTTTCTCATCTTCGTCATCTCCACTCTCACTAGTGGACCAACAGTCTATCGCTGCCACGGAAACCCCTTTTTCATCCACTGCAGGGCGAGTAATAGCGACATACTCATTTCCATATAGATCTTGCATTACGTACCACTCTGGTAGGCTCGATCCGATCATAAAGACTGGAGGTGGCACTGTGTTATAACCAGACTTCTTCTTGCTTTCTCTCTGCTCAGGATCGGTGATCTGCTTGTTGTCAATTAGATCTTGGACCCGATGTCTTAGCGTTATACACTCATCCGTCAAATGCCCGGTATGTTGGTGGAATGCGCAGTATTCATTCTCTTTGTGCCCTGGCTGTCCTTGGGCTTTGGCCGGCTTAGGTGATAGGGGCCGCAGTTTTCCTTCTTTTATTAGCCTCTTCAGCACCCATGATAAAGGCTTACCCAAGTTGGAGAAATACCTCTGACTTACGCCGGTTGCAGATACCTCGGCAGTCTTCCCAACTCTGTTACCACTGCTTGAACCTACTGGTTTGGCCGTCCCCTGATTGCTGTATCCCCTCCGGGCATAGGACTCACTATTTGCCCTCTTGGATAAATATTCTCCTTCCGCTTCTATGGCAATATCCTTCAAAGACTCCCAATCCTTGAGTCCCTTCATTTTCAGTCCCTCTCTTAAATAAGGGCTGGCATTTCGGATGAATAGCCGGATCTGATCAGAAGTGTCCGGTTTGCGTTTCATCTCCATAACCCGGTTTCTCCACCGAGTAAGGTACTCGTGGAAGGACTCCCCAGCCTTCTGCTGTAACAGCTCGAGATCCTTCAAAGTGACCTCCATCCGGGTACTGCAATCGTACTGCTTAAGGAACTCTTCAGTCAACAAGTCCCAGTCCTCCTTGGATCTCCTGTCAAGCCCATGGTACCAATCAATAGCAGCTCCTGTGAGACTCAAGCAGAAGTATTCTATCTTCTGCTTTCTTGTTAAGGTCGTTCCCTTCATGACCAGCGAGTATTGCTTGATGTGTGCGGCAGGGTCAGAGGTTCCATCAAATTTGGGGATGTCCGGCATCTTAAAATTCTGGGGAATTAGGTCATCCCCATCCAGCTCTCGATCTTCCGGGTTCATTCCTTTTCCCACGGTCATCATCCTTGCCATGACCTCAAATCTCTCTTCCATTTTCCTCCACATTGCCTCATCCAGTTTTGGCAACTTTTCTTTAGCTACTGCATGCTCCTCATGCTCATCTCACCCAAACTCAACTTCAGACCTGGGGCCTTCTCTGCGCTCAATGGGTGCAGGTACTCTTTGCTCAATAATAGGTGGGTCAACCACTGGTTGGTTAACCGCAGCAGGACGTTCTTCTCTAACAACCTCTTGTTCAGCTGGTACTCGGACAGGAATAGCAGCAGCTTGTTGCCCAGCTATAGTGGCGGCAAGATTGCCCATCATTGCAATCATTCGGGCTTCAAATTCCTCCATTCTCTTTCCTACCTCCTCAACGATTACTGCCCGGGTTGCATCAGACTCATTTGATGGACTAGCCATGCTTACTTCTGTTGATGATTCGGAAGAAAACCCCACACTATCTTCTGAGATTGAATCTGAACTCTGAGCTGACACTAACTCAGTTAACCCCAAAAGCGGCGTCCTTCTTAACCGTCCGTCGGGACCTCTAGACCACCCAGGAGAATCTATGATGGCTGAAATGCAAAAATTGTTAAGATGATGCATGATTAAAATGCAATGCATGCTCGTGCTGATGCAGCATAGACAAACACATGCAAGCAGATAGATCCTTCCAACCTTATATCTCCCACACACGTGGTAGTGCGGTCTCTTTCCTAGGTGGGCTTGATCCATGGGTTAACGGGGAACCCAATGGACACGTATGGTGCGCGGTGAAAAACCGGCAGCATAACAGCTCCTATCTAATGTACATACGTATGGGTGTTTGGCCATTACGTATGTAAACAATTCAACTTAACCAAGATGGGCCCACCAGGGCATGAAAGCCTTTGATGAAGACCATTTAATTAAATTGATTTCGTTTAATATATGATGGCCCATATAGCAAGCATAGTATTACGGTACATTTTACCTAGTGGAAGTATCTATTGCCATTACATGAGCTTTGGACAAGGGAGATGTTACTTTAAGGTTACCCAAGCATGATCCCTGCCGACGGGTCTAGCTCATCACAAGCATAGCGACCGGTCGGGTCGTCATTTTGATATACCATTGAGGTACGTGGCTTGGGCTGGTGATTATCCTTAACACTTCCTCAAATTGAGTGAAAATGAGGAGGTGCTTCAGGAACGCACCGGGGCTTGAAAAGGGACCAAACTAACTTAATCTAAAGCTCTAATGAGATGATATGCAATTTTGAGATAAAGCGAATTTATGAATTAAATTTTAACCATAAATGTTAAACGAGGTATTTTCAAATTGAAATCTCGAACCATATCGTCCCCAGTGGAGTCGCCACTGTGACGCGCGCCGGATCCCGAGCGCCGCCCTTTCGGACCGCCCGCACGTGGGCGATCGGGGCATTTGCGGGTCCGTTGACATCTTGCGATAAATCGCAAGTGCGTCTATGTTGAGCAACACGGAGGTTTCATGGAGTCGCCACCCAATAGAACATTGGGAAAGTTTCTCTCGCCTCGGAGAGCCTAAGACTGCGCTTTTTATCCATATTGAGCCATGAGGCCTAGGATTAGCGCTAAAGCCTCGTGACTCAAGAAGTATCTTGAAGGATAACCTCTAACCTCTTGAGCCCAAAGACCAGAGCTGGGTCCGGGATTTCTCATCTATTTCTACCTCGATTAATTTATGATTGAATTTTAATTGTCATTAATTCGCTCTCTCTCCACACAATGCAATTAATTTAAGGCGCATTTATTCATGTTAGGAAAACCATAAATTAGCAAGTAAAGCAATGAATTACAATAATACAAGGAACGGAATACAACTCCCTTTTAAAAGTGCAAACATGCATAAAACCGGAGAATTTATTAATCATGAGGGCTTTGGTCCCCGCATGCACAATTAAAAAAAATATTCTGGATGTGATGATCTTATTTGGGATGAAAACTGGGACATTGGTCCCGCTTTATTATGAAAAGATCCAAATTGATTTAGTAAAAAATATTTTTATGATTTTTATTTTGGTGCGCATAAGAAAACATTTTATTTAATGAATATATACAAGGCAATGTAAATAAAATGGGAATTAAAAATGTATAAAGAAAATACCAAACTCCGCAACTCCTTCTTCATGTGCATGGATACTCAATTGAAAGTAAAAACAATGATGTGCAACCAAAAATAAAACAAAAGAAATTCATGTTAGTGATTAAGCCAACAAAATAATATGACATAAAAAGATAATATGTACCATGAAAATATAATATGCATAAAATAATCATGATGTAATTTAACATGCATAGAATAATTAAGATGCAATTTAACATGCATAAGATACTATAACATGCCTAAAAAAAATAATTATGATGCAATTTAACATGCATAAAGTGATTAAGATGCAATTTAACATGCATAAGGTGATGAAGTATCATGGCATATGCAACTTATTAATAATAGTTATTAACATACATGGAAGATTAGTGACAATCAATTTTATTATAGTTAAGACATGAATAAATGTGTAACATGAGAATAATTCCACTTGACATGCATAACTAGCATAAAATAATGACTATAACACTCATACATGCAAAAGAAAGCATAATAATAAACATGATATAGCATTAAGAAATTAAAGGTATTTGCAACCTAAAACATGCATAATTACATGAACAAAGAATAATTTGACATGAAAAATAAGATAATAGAATTTAAAAAACTTATTTGTTATATGAATAATTGAAGATAAAAAAAATAAGAAGAAGAATATGGAGACTAAGAGAATTTACATGTTTGATATGTTAATTGGAAGCCAAAATAAATGAAATTAACAAGAGAATTAATGAGTAAAGCCAAGAATAATTACCCTCAAATTCAGTTTTGAAGAATTGAAGATAGAAGTGTTGAATTCCTTGTCTTCTCTTGTGAAAATCCTTAGGAAATAGCTTGAAAACTTGAAGAAAAGCTCTTGGAAACAAGTGTGTAAGATGGATTTTTTTTCTCTCAACTCCAAGCTCCAAAATTCAGTTTTTTTCTCCAAAATGTTCCTGGTTCGTTCTTCTCCATTTCTGAATTTTTCTAGTGTTTTTAACCATCAAAAACTACCCAAAAACCACCAAAAACCGTCCAAAAACGGTTGAAAATCGAGTGGGGGGCGAAAATGGGCGAAATGGGCGAAGTGGGGGCGAAATCGGCGAGAGATCGTGCGCGTCGCGCACGTTTCCGCGCGATCTGCGCGGAATTTCCGCGCACGACGTGCGCGGGGCGAGCGACGCCCTGCGCGTCGCTCGCGCGGAGCGCCCGACGCCAAGGGCGTCGGACGCGCGGAGCGCGCGCTCCGTGCGCGGAGCGCACGGAAATTCGCGACGGCCCTTGGCCGTCGCCTTTTCGTCGCGATTATTTTCCCCCATTTTCCATTTTTCCTACTTTCTTCATTTTTTCATCATTTTTCACCCTTTTTTTTTTTTTTTTTTTTTTTTTTTTTTTTTTTTTAAATACCCTCAACCTAAAACACACTTTTTCTTCTTCAAAATAATTTAAAAAATATTTTTAAAATATTTTTAAAATACCCTTTTTACTCACCGAAAAGACAAGGAAAATCACTTCTGAACTCCAATCTTTTTGCCTATAAGCCGGCATAGCTAAATTTCATCATCGGGTAATCCTGATCAAGGCTACTCGGGACCCAGTGTCTACAATGGGTTATTGTGGACAGGTTCTCGAAATCGGCTCATTTTATACCAGTTCGGATGAATTACTCCATGGAAAGGTTGGCAGAATTGTATGCGAGAGAGATTGTTCGGTTGCACGGAGTACCCTTATCTATTGTCTCTGATAGGGATCCCAAATTTACTTCTAAGTTTTGGAAGAGTCTGCAAGTTGCCTTGGGTACGAAATTGAACTTCAGTACTGCTTTCCATCCGCAAACTGATGGACAATCGGAAAGAATTATCCAGGTTCTGGAAGCTTTGATGCGAGCGTGTGTATTAGATTTCTCTAAGAGTTGGGATAAGTATCTTCCACTTATGGAATATGCTTATAATAACAGTTATCAGACTAGTATTGGCATGGCACCGTATGAAGCTTTGTACGGAAGGAAATGTCGCACACCAATTTGCTGGATGGAATTGAATGAGCACAGAATTGTTGGGCCAGATTTGGTTCGTGATACAGAAGAGAAAGCAAGACTTATTCAGCAAAGATTAAAGGCAGCTAGTGATAGACAGAAGTCCTATGCGAATTTGAAGCGAAGAGATGTTGAATTTGAAGTGGGTGACAAAGTGTTTTTAAAAGTATCTCCTTAGAGGAAGGTACTGAGATTTGGCAAGAAAGGAAAACTGAGTCCGAGGTTTATTGGACCATATGAAGTCCTGAAAAGAGTGGGCTCTGTAGCATATCGATTGGCTTTGCCTCCGGCGTTAATCAAGCTTCATGATGTGTTTCATGTGTCCATGTTGAGAAGATACAGGTCGGATGAATCTCATGTATTATCTGTGCAAGAGGTGGAAGTACAGCCAGACTTCACCTATGATGAGAAGCCAAAAGCGATACTAGCAAGGGAGGTGAGACAGCTTCGGAATAAGTAGATACCACTTGTGAAAGTGCTCTGGCAGCATCATGGTGTTGAGGAAACAACATGGGAGCGGGAAGCGGCTATGCGAGAGCAACACCCGCAGTTGTTTATCACAAGTATGAATTTCGGGGACGAAATTCTTTAAGGAGGGGGAGTTGTCATGGCCGGACATGTACCCTAAAAGAATTAATCTGAATTGGCATGTGTGTGAATTGAATGTGTGGCTTGGACTAAATTGGAATGAAGACAGGACTTGATTGAAAGTTGAGAGGATAGTTTAGTGGCTAATTAGTATATATATGAGATTAAGTTAGGAATAGTTTAAGGGGCTGATTAGGTTACCTAATGATGGATTAATTAAGAATAACATAATGTAAGAAATCAGTTAGTGGGAGGAAGAAATTGAAGTTGAATCTGTGTGGCTCCTTGTGAGTGTGCCACCTCCATCTTTTGCATGCAAGTGACCTTGAGGTAGAGAAATGACCCATTTGTGAAAATTAAGTCATTTTTTGTGTTTCTACCTCCTATTGCGTGAGAGTAGTCTTTAGGTTTCTAAATCAAATTGCATAATTGTTAAGAAGTTCAAGTTGTTAAGTTGCTCAAGAATTAAGTTGTTGAACTTAAGAGGTAAGTGATTATGAATGCTTATTCTCATCTTCTACTCTTCTTCTTCTTGGTTTTGATTTGGTATTGGAATGAGAATTGATGGATTATGTTCAATTATGGAATTGAACTGGTTTTGTTAGCTGAAGAATTGAAGAAGGATAAAGGGAAAGCTGTAATCGGAGAGCCGAGCGTTCGTCGAGATTAGGAGCTAAGGCGACAAGGTTTGGGAACAAACCCTAGTTGTAAAATTGTTGAAATTGTGTTGCTTGAAAAGGAATTTGGTATGAATTGTGTGTATATGAGAACTAATGGCCTTGAGCATGAAATTGTATGGCTAGGTTTAATATTGGATGTGGAGATAGGCTTTGTGAAAATGTTGTTTGAGAATTTGTATGCTATGTGTATAATGAATATGATTATGATTTATGCTATGAATGAATGCCAATGTGAAGATGGAAATCAGGTATGTGCCAATTAGGTATGTGGTTGATGAATTGGGTTAATTTCTTAAAAAGGAAAATGGGTTGGAAGTCCTTGAAAGGAAATGGGAATTAAGTAGGGAATTGGAGAAACCTTGCATGGGTCACGGTGACAATCAAATTGATTGTGACTGTGAGGTATGCTGGAGTTCTGTTCTGCCTAGTTGAATTGGGTATATCACGGTGACAACCAAAATGGTTGTGACCGTGAGGTACCCAAGGAAGCATTCTGCCCTACAAAATCTGATATGTCACGGTGACAATCAAATTGATTGTTTCCGTGACATACCCTCAAGTAGCATTCTGCCGTTAATTGGGAACATGTCACGGTGGCAATCAAATTTATTGTGACCATGACCTATCCTCAGTTTGCATTCTGTTTTGGACTTCAACATGTCACGGTGACAACCAAATTGGTTGTGACCGTGACCTATCCTGTTTTGGCAATAAAAACCTAATGTGTTTGGACTTCAAATGGCAAGGCTTTAAGCTGAAATGAAGGACATTATGAGTAAGTATTATGTGTGTATTAAGTAATGTACATTTGCATACTACATGATTCTTGAATGCAAGCAAACATGTGATCATTAACTATAAAGAATGAGTTTGGAAACACAATGAGTATGCAAGTGAAATGAGTAGCTATGTGCTAATGCGAATGTGTAAAATGAATGTGATGTTGGTTAACGTCATATGTGATATGAAAAGTGATCAATGTGAAATGAATAATATGATTAACAACTTAAGCCTGCGAGTCAAGCAGTGGATAGTTAGGCATGCTTATGGGGTCAAGTGCTGCAGCCCCATGCGTTAAATATGTCTGATTCCATGGGAATCACAATGCGAAAACAATGCGGATAATCCTTGCTGGATTTTATTATAAGTGGATTGATATTTTGTACCTGAGGGTACCAATGCGTAAGTGTAATCTCAATGAGATTCTAGTACCTGAGAGGTACCAAGACGATACCCATTATCCGCATCTTTGGATTGCAGGCTACCCAACTAATTAATAAGTGGAAATGATTGTGATACAATATAGTATGCGATGTGAATACGAGAATATGTGATAGTTGCTTTATGATTGAATATAGTATTGAACCATGTTATGCATGGAACGGAATTGGATGAAATGATTCTTAATTAAGCACGATTGTTAGCATGCAATGTGTTATAACCATATTAGTGTGCTAAATTACTTGTTATATGTGTTCCGCACTAAGCGTTATCGCTTAGCACAGGTTTACTCTAATCCGTGCAGGTATGCACAAGAGGTGATCGAAGGACGCGCCCGCATATCAACGGTCAACAATCGGAAGTAGTTGGTGTAGGTTTCGGGATCTGTTACTTGGGAATTTTGTTTAGGCCTTTTGTATATTTAATATGTGTACTGGATATGTAAAGGCATGTAATAATGAGATAACTAAGAATGGTAACGAAATAATGGTATAAGTATGTATGATGTATAATCGTATGAGATGGAAACTTTTTGTTTTAGGTTTTCATAAGGTTATGTGTGTGTTCTGTGTGTGTGTACGACCTTCCCTAACTAAGATTAGCTAAGCTAGTCTGACGTGGGGAAAGGGCGTCACAAAACAACACATCAATTCATTACTTCTATTCAATTCACAAAAACACATAATTTAATCAATGCATCAAAATATTCATACACATCAAACAATACAGTGAAAAGTGTTCCCAACCTCCTCTCCTAAGGTCCTCTTAAGATCACTTTGCACTTGGTTCACCAATCTTTGCCTTCCCTTTGGCTTTCCTTGATTCCGCAACTACAAACATAGTCCAATTTCAAGAATTGGAACCACAATTGATCAATTACCACATCCATAAAAATACGAAAACAAAATGGAGTAGGAAAAGGAGAACCAAATAAACCACTTAGCTTACCTAGATGAGATGAACACTACACATGCAACACTTCAAGACTTAAACTAGCAGAAATTATGGTAAATTGACTAAAGAAAGAGGGAAAGGAAGAAGAAGAGAATGAAGAGAAAGGAGCAGCCGATCCACATGCAAAGATGGGTTTTCTCTCTCCTCAAGTCACTTATATTGCATGTCTAAAGATGAGGTGGCACAACCTATGAGGGAGACCCAGATTTCCACTAACACACACACAAAATCAGATTTTGTTGACTTAATCACAATCATCAACTAATTAATCTTTCACTAATCTTAATCATGCACTTTTACAATAAGGCCACTAAAACTTATTTTGTTTGTTCAATTGAGTCCTCATTCCAATTACACTCAAATCCGAAATTTAGTAAACTTCAATTTAAATCTGCCCAGTTACCCCAATAAGACCAATATTGCTACTAGGGTATAATTCAGGCTGTTACAACTCTCCCCTCCTAATAAGAATTTCGTCTGTGAATTCATACCTGTATCAAATAGCTGTGGATACTATTCTCGCATAGCTGCTCCGGTTCCCATTTTGCCTCTTTAATCCCGTGATGTTGCCAAAGCAATTTAACCAATGGAACTTGCTTGTTTCAAAGATGCTTTACTTCTTTTGCCAGAATTGCTTTGGGCTTCTCATCATAGGAAAAATTTGATTGCACCTGCACATATTGCACTAGAATAATATGGGATACGTCTAAACGATATCTCCGAAGCATTGATACACGGAAAGCATCATGAAGCTTAGACAAAGCTGGAGGCAAATCTTAGCCAAAACTGGATCCCACGCTAACCGATAAGCTACGGATCCCACTCTTTCCAATACCTCATATGGACCAATGAACCCCGAACTCAACTTTCCCTTTTTACCGAACCTTAAAACCTTTCTCCAAGGAGACACTTTTAGAAATAGTTTATCACCCACCTCAAACTCAATGTCTTTTCTCTTTAGATCCGCATACGGTTTCTGCCTATCACTTGCGGCCTTCAATCGCTGCTGAACTATCTTTGCTTTCTCCTCAGTATCCTTCACCAAATCAGAACCAATGGCCTTATATTCAGTCAATTCCGTTCAGCATACCGGAGTTCGACACTTTCTGCCATACAAGACTTCAAATGGTGCCATTCTAATTCTCGCCCGATAACCATTATTGTAAGCAAACTCCATCAATGGAATATACTGATCCCAGCTCTTTGAGAAATCTAATATACATGCCTGGAGCAAGTCTTCCAATACCTGAATTACCCTTTCAGACTGTCCATCGGTCTGCGGGTGGAATGATGTACTGAAGTTCAATCTGGTACCCAAAGCAGCTTGCAAACCCTTCCAGAACTTTGAAGTGAATCTCGGATCTCTATCTGAAATAATGGACAAGGGAATACCATGCAATATGACAATCTCCTTCACATACAACTCAGCCAATCGATTCATGGAGTAACCTAGTCAAATCGGTATAAAGTGAGCTGACTTAGAAAACCGATCCACTATTACCCACACGGAATCATGCTGTCTCGATGTCATTGGCAATCTCGAGACAAAGTCAATAGTAATGTTGTCCCATTTCGATTGTGGAACTAGAATGGGATTCAACAAACCATGTGGAGCCTGATGTTTCGTTTTCACTTGCTGGCAGGTTAAACACTTAGAAACATACTCTACGATGTCCCTTTTCATACCAGGCCACTAATAGAATTGCTTTAAGTCCTGATACATCTTATTATCACCTAGATGCATAGTGAAAATCGTATTTTGCACTTTATGCAAAAGCCTCTTTCTTAATTCTTTACTACTCGCTACACATAACCTACCTTAGTAGCACAACTCACCCTCTTCATTCACTGAATAGTCAGTCTTGTCTCCATTTTTGACTGACTGCAGAATCTGTTCAAACTTGGTATCACCTTTTTGTGCATTCACTAACTCATCCTTCAAAATCGGCCTTGCTTTCAACTGTGACACTAAAGCACCATCTGAATCAAATCTCCACTAAACTCTTTGTAATAACAAGGCTGAAACAAACTTCCTACTCAAAGCATTCGCCACCACATTGGCTTCACCCGGATGGTAATCCACAATGCAGTTATAATCTTTGAACAATTCCAGCCACCTTTTCTGTCTCAAGTTTAACTCTTTCTGAGTGAGCAGATACTTGAGACTATTATGATCAGTAAAGATCTTAAACTTTTCACCATAGAAGTAATGTTGCCAAATCTTTAAGGCAAACACTACTGCAGCCAATACCAAATCATGAGTCGAGTAATTTTGCTCATGTGACTTCAGTTGCCTTGAAGGATAGGCTATCACTTTGCCATCCAGCATCAGTACACACCCCAATCCTACCCTAGAAGCATCGCTATACGTATCCTTACCTGAAATAGGTTGAGTTAGGATTAGTGCCTCAACTAATATCCTCTTCAATTGCTCAAAACTGGCTTGGCACTTATCAGACCACTCAAACCTAACCCCCTTACGAATTAACTTAGTAAGTGAAGAAGCAATTACTGAGAATCCCTTCACAAAGCGGCGGTAATACCCCACTGAACCCAAGAAACTTCATACCTTAGGTACATTTCTGGGTGGTTTCCAATTCACCACTGCTATTATCTTAGCCGGATAAACCTTAATACCCTCAAAAGAGACTATGTGACCCAGAAAAGGCACTTCTTCACACTTACTTAGCTTCACATATAGCTAATGCTCCTTCAAAGTCTAAAGCACCGTTCTTAAATGCTGCACATGCTCTTTCACATTCTTTGAATATACCAATATATCATAAATGAATACCACTACAAACTTATCCAAATATGACCTGAACTCTCTATTCATCAGATCCATGAATGCAACAAGCGCATTGGTCAACCCGAATGGCATTACTATAAATTTGTAATGGCCATACCGAGTCCTAAATGCAGTCATAGGTATATCCTCCTTTTTTCACTTGCAGCTGATAGTAACTAGATCACAAATCGATCTTAGAAAACACACCAGCTCCCTTTAACTGGTCAAATAAATCCTTAATTCTGGGAAACAAATATCTATTCTTTACTGTCGCCTTATTCAACTGTCTGTAATCAATACACATCCTCATAGTCCCATCTTTCTTCTTTACAAATAGCACTAGTGCTCCAAATGGTGACACACTTAGTCTTATGAAACCCCTATCCAACAACTCTTGTAACTGAGTCTTTAATTCCTTCAAATCTATAAGAGCAATCCGATAGGGTGCCTTAGACACAGGTGCTGTACTAAGCACAATATCAATTGACAACTCTACTTCCCTTATTGGCGGTACACAAGCTAACTATTCTGGAAACACATCAGGAAATTCTCTCACTACAGGAATATCCTGAATTCTCACTTGTTCTCTCTTCGAATCCAACACAAGGGCTAAGAAAGCCTCACATCCTTTTCTCAAACATTTATAATCCCTTATCGTCCTCAGCCTAGGTACCTCTTCCCTATAACTACCCAGCATTTCTTCTTGTGCCCTCAGCACTTGTTCATTCTCGGGAGGAAATTCATCAATAGGAGGATCTTCCATATTATTCTCTCTATTATCTCTCCTACGTTGATGTAAAGTCCTCTCGATTTCAGGATCATAGGGTATGATTTGCCCTTGTCTCAATCTGTTCATGTACCACGATTACTTGAAAAGAATAAGTAAAAATAAAATAAGAAAAAGAAAACACATACAAATAACAATCAAAACTCACAAACAACGCCAATCCCCGGCAATGGCGCCAAAAACTTAACACGTTCTCAGCAAGTGTACTGAATCGGTAAATAATAAAGTGAGGTATAATTAGGACCCCGAGTTATCATACCCAAGGGATTGTGTGTGCAAGTTATGAAAATCAAGTGTATGCTAAAGAATTCCCAATTGATTGATTTGAATAAGTTATCTATTAATTAAAAATAATGGAATTAAATATTCAAAACATGCAAATAGAATTTAATAAACGAAACTGACAGTAATTTTTGGCAAAAATGAAATAATAGCAAAGGAATTAACAAGTAAGAGAAATAGATATAAAAGAAACGTTGCTCGGGTTCACTTACCACCCCGTACCCAAATGTGAATTAATTTAATCTAAGAAAACATAAACGAATGAATTGAGATAACACTTCGGACCAAGCATCCCATTCCAGAGCAAGCCATACAATTAACCTAAGCACGAGTCTGAAATCCTAAGTTCGGTTTGTTTTCCCATTTTGGAGCCAAACAACCCAGAACTCATTTATCTCCCTCCCTCCTCTAATTTTAAATCATAAAATCCTACACATCTAGATTCCCTTTCCGAAGTCATCCATAAGATACAACATACATGATATAAAAATTGAGTAAAAATATTCATAGCCTTCAATCCACATAAGCTAAACATCAAATAAAGATACATGATAAAAACCATACGTTAAAGCTGGAAAATAACTTGAGAAAATAAACACCATAAATTAATCAATAAGCAACAGTGAGATAAAACTTTCATTCATATAAATAAATCCAAAAGATGTTCAAAATTCACATCATGGGTAGGGGATTCAAAGATCCCCCAAACAACTATAAGACTATTCATAATCCATTAAAAAATTAAGAGGAAAAAGGAAAGAATAAACCCAGAAATTCATTGAGGAAGAAATCCTGATTGAATCCCACATTCTCCAATCTTCTTCCCATCTTCGATGGAAAATAGCTCAAGACTATGGAAATCCAAAAATAATTATTGTGAATAGAAATTTATCTATGCGTTTTTATGTAATTCTCTCAACTTGTAATTTTAAATCTGAAGAAAAATATTGAAACCCTAATTAAGAATAATAGAAAAACTTAGAGAAATTCCAGATCTCAAAACCCCTAATTGAAAAACTCCTAAAAAATTACTCTCTCCAGCCAAAAAAACAAATTTTAAATTTATAGATCTCGAGGGTCATAGTGGCAATGAAGTGCTTGCCACCGTGAGGTATCATGGGTCATAGTGGCAACCAAATGGTTGTCACCATGAGACTGTCGAAGGAACGGATCTGCTGGATGCACATGAGGGGGTCGCGGTGGCAACCAACTTTGTTACCACCATGAGATGCTCAACTTCAGCTATTGTCTAGAAATTCTTTATGTCACGGTGGCAATGACTTTTGTTGCCACAGTGAGGTACCCCAGCCTTTGATTCTGTCTTGCAAGATTTCATGTCACGGTGACAACCAGAAGTGTTACCACCGTGAGGTACCTTCTCAATGCAATCTGCCGGATAAATTCAAATGTCACGGTCACAACCATTTGGTTGTGACCGTGAGGTAGGTATAACTAGAGTTCTTCCCTTGCTAAATTCATATGTCAGGGTCACAACCATTTGGTTGTGGCCGTGAGGTACCTAAAAATATCCTGCAATCACAGTTCAAACTCTATTAAAATGCTCCCCAAAATGCATAAAAATCTAATTTAACTACAATTAACAAAATTAACCAAAAGTAATCATGACATAACAATAAACAGAAATAAAAACCCAAAAGTCATGCGAAAATACTAATAAAACTAAATATTAAATTGAAGTTATCAGTTGGTTTACCATTGACACAGTGTAAGCATGATTCAGTGTGGGTGATAGTCGATTGATTGTCTAAGTCAGCACACTTCTTGCCAGTTCGATTAGACTACTTCGTGGATAAGTTAGCAGAGATATATGTGAATGAGATAATAAGGCTTCACGGAGTTTCGCTCTCTATTGTGTTTGATCGGGATCCAAGGTTTATGTCCAAGTTTTGGAAGGAATTACAGTCAACTTTGGGTACTCGGTTAAATTTTAACGCTGCATTTCACCCTCAAACCGATGGTCAATCAAAAAGGGTTATCCAGGTTCTTGAAGATATGCTTCGAGGGTGTGCTTTGGAGTTTTCAGGTAGTTGGGATAAGTATGTGCCTTTAATGGAGTTTGCATAAAATAATAGTCATCAAGCAAGTATTGGAATGGCTCCCTATGAAGCTCTTTACGGACGGAGATGTAGAACCCCAGTGTGTTGGACGGAGTTATGAGAATGATCCCGGAGATAGTTAAAGACACTAAAGAGAAAGTTAGAGTTGTGCAACGGAATTTGAAGGCAGCTAAAGATAGACAACGGTCTTATGCCAATTTGAGGCGAAGGGATATCCGATATGAGATTGGCGACAAGGTATTCTTGAAAGTATAGCCTTGGCGAAAAGTTCTTCGATTTGGTAAGAAGGGGAAATTGAGTCCTCGGTTTATTGTGGCTTACGAGATCTTGGAAAAGATTTGCCCGGTAGCGTATCGGTTAGCGTTGCTGGTGGAGTTAGCTAAATTTCACGATGTTTTTCACATGTCTATGCTCCATCGCTACCGATTAGATCCATCTCATGTGTTAGCAGTGCAAGATATACGGGTTTAGCCAGATTTTTCATTTGATGAGGAACCGAAGGAAATTTTAGCTAGAGAGGTAAAATAGCTCCGTAGCAAGCAAATCCCTTTAGTTAAGGTACTTTGGAAGCATCATGGAATCGAAGAAGCGACTTGGGAACCAGAAGAGGTTATGATAGCTCAGCATCCTCAGTTATTTGGATTAGGTGAGAATTTCGAGGATAAAATTCTGTTGAGGAGGGGAGTATTATAACGCCCCGTTCCCACCCTAGTAGTTTGAGCCTTGTTTGTGTGTGATTTTGTATGTATAATTTTGGCGTGTGTTATTTTTGAGTATGTGTTATGGTTTAAGTTATGTTTGTTTTATAGTTTGGGGTTTTGCTTGGGTGTGAGTGTGTGTATGGGATTAGGATGTGTTAGTAAGGTTGGTTTTAGGTGTATGAGAAAGGATAATAGTTGGGAGTATGATGGGGAAGTTCTCCTATGAGGTGTTGCCATGTGGCATGAGAGGGGGAGGGTTTTTATTGTGAAGAGAGAGTGAGGGACGGCTGGTTTTTTCTTTTTCCTTATCCCGTTCCCTTTCTTCTTTCTCCTCTCCATGCCACTTTTTTCTTCTTCTTCCTTTTTACCCTTTTGTTTCCTCTTAATTTCCCCTTTAGTTGTAAGTTTTGGTGAGTTTTGGGTAGTTCTAAGCTAGTTTGGTAAGTGGTAGCTATTTCTTCTTCCTTATCTTCTTCTTTCTTTTGAATTTGGTTATTTTTAGTGTTTGGGGTTAGAGTTTTAAATTCTGTTTTGATTGGTGTTTTGGCCCAGAAATCCCTCCTAGAGAGCCTAAGGGCAAGGAGATAGCAAGTGGAAGCGAAGCCCCTTGATTGGAGCATAGGAATCTAAGGTTTGGGAATTTCTGTTTTCTTTGTGCATTTTATGTGATTTTGTGTCCTTTGTTGAATTGCTTGTAATTGATGAGACATAATATGTGTATTTGTATGTAAATGTTGTGGGTAATGGTTATTTTGGGTTGAGATGCTTGGATGATAAGTAATTGAACCAAGAAATGAATCTGTGGTTGAACTTAGAGAGAAATTTCTAGTTTTCTAAAGTGAGGATTTTAATGATGTTAGTTGTGTAATTAAATTATTGATTGTGGTTTGAAAGTTGGGTTTTAGGGTAATTAAGATGATTTGAATGATCAATTTGTGTGGGGTTGAGGTTTGAAGTTAATTGGAGGTTTGGGTGATTTTAGGAGTGCGATTTTCTGCAGATTTTCGTGTAGGAGCTGGAAATCACGATAGTGTTGCACTCATGATAGAGCTCGATGAATTCAGCCCTTACACGTGGCTGAGCATTGGGTTGCCGAGCCACGACAGCGAGAGCTCTATGTCGCAAGCGCGACAGAGCGTTCGGCTGCCCAGCAGATTTGGGCAATCCTCTGTCACGAGCGCGTGATGGATTATACTGGCCATTCACTATCGCGAGTGTGACAGTGAGATGTGTTTCTGTCTTCGGGCGAGCGTGAAGACTACCGCAATCGCGACCTGGGGCAAGTTTCGCCTCTGTCGCGAGCACGACACCTCCTGGCTTCAACTTGAGTTTTCTTTTATGCTTTCGAAGTTTAGTTTCCGAACTTGTGATGCTTTTAGAAGTATGCATGGACAATTTTATGAATTATATGAATGTGATTTGGTGAATTATGTATGACCTGCTAGTGTCAAATAAGTGGATAGTTAGGCATGCCTAATAGAGCTTCTGTAGCTGCAGCCCCACTATGATTTGAACCCTGATCAGGTCCCCGATCGGATCCTCATGATCCTTCTGTCTTGGATCTTGTTTAAGATGCCATGCAAAAATGTTTTGAAAACAAAAGAAAAGAATGATTTTGATACCTTCGGGTATCCATGCATTATGAATGAATTGTTGATGCCCTCAGGTATCTATGCGTTTGCTCGTTATCCACTGTTTTGTATGAGCAGGTTTATGATTGTTAACGTGAAAATTGGGAATAATGCGCATAGTTATGGTTTTATTTAAAGTATATGAATATATGAGTATGATGAAGCAAATGTACCTTCATGTTTTGAATTATTTAATAAGAATTCATTATTCTGTTTGGGCCATGAGCATGTGACTTTCTGTTGATGCCACTGTGGGTGGTCATTTTGCTTTTGTGTTTCCCCACTAAGCGTATTCGCTTAGCACGGGTGTTTCATTCGTGCAGGTGCAGAAGTTGATGGAGATTTTGGGCAGGGTGATCCTTTAATAGCCCAAATACCAGTCTAGTAGTGTCAAAGTGTAATTCCAGTATCACCATAAGAATCGCAGCGTCAAACTGTGTAGGGAGTGAGTTTATCAGTGTCAAACTATAGTGATAAGTGTGTTGAATTATAGTGGTTCCGGATCAGGTGACACCGGGCTGGTCATGTAGCGGACCCCGGCTATCCGGCGGCTAAAAATTTTAAATTTCGAAAAAATGATCTATGGGTGATAAGGAATCTAGTGGCGAAATCAGAAGTGAAAACGGAGCTAAAACAGCTTCAGAAAGTCAGTTTAAATTTGGCCTTCGGTTCGGTTCAATTTGAATCGGGGATTTGACTGAGGTTTGACCAAAGGGTTTTTAGAGGTTTAGTTGGCCAAATATATATTGAGTGTGTAAAATAAGATAGTGGGAGTGTTATATGTGAATTTTGACAGCTTTACAGTTGTATTTTACGGTATAAGAAAAATTGATCGAATCGAACCGGTTTAGTTGAACCGGTGCATAATTGAGCTCCGATTGAACTAAAAATTTGCAGGGAGCCTCTTTTCGATGTTATAAAGTCAATGGAATTTGTTAGAAATGAAAATAATGAGAGGAACATATAGATGCTTAAGAAAAGTACAAATGAACCAAAAAACTAAAATTTTTATTTAAATCGGTCGGACCACTTCGGTTGGATCGGTTCGGTTCATGGAGGCCTATATAAGGAAGGGAAGTGGCTGGATTTCTCTAGAAAAATCCAGCCAAAGTCGGCCTCCATCTTCTTCCTCCAGACCGAATGCTCTTTTCCACTTTCTCCTCCATTTTTCTTTTCTTCTACTCCAATTTCTCCTCAAATATTTGCTCCCTACCTAAAGTTCAGCTCCTCTACAATCGTTTGGAAGTGATTTGAATTCATTTGGTACATTGAAAGTTGAGAAAACAAGTAAGCAAAGTTTATGGTGTATTTTTGGGTACATGATTTAGGGGTTTAAAAATTTTTTCATTGGTCGCTACTAAGGTTTTTGGGGCTGTAGAACACGTTTATGAAGTTAGAGTTTTGATTTGAGGCTTGGTTTTGATGATATGAGCTATTTTCTATTCGGCCATGGTAGGTTCATCAAGAGAGGAAGGTGTTTCACAAGCAAAAGGGAAGGAAAAGCAACTCTAGGGAGATATAAAGCTTGGATATAAGGTTTGTGGTTACTAAATCTATCTATTTCCTAATGGTTGTGTTGATTTTTAGGTTATGTTTAAGGTTAGGTATGTGAAAGAGATGTGTATAATTAAATCTAACTTGATATTCATGTTTAATGGACTTAAATTAGTGTATAAACATGATTAGATAAAATTAAATCAATATGGTACGAAAAACCTAAGTGAGGCCGAATGGAATCTAAGGGATTTTAATGAATTTATAGGTAATTTAAGGCATGTAAATGATAGTTATAACATGTTTAATAAGTGGAATGCATGATGGAGTGAAAGAAATCAGGAAAAAAAATTTTTATGGTGTGAGTGTGTTAATGGCCGAATGGAATAATGTGTAATAAATTGGAATATGTGATAAATTATGGTATAATAATGGTATATGAGGCATGTATAACATGAAATAAGCATGATTGAGCGATTAAGTAAAATTATAGTGCATTGTATGAAAAGTGGAATTTGTAGCCGAATGGTGAACTTAAGTGTATATATGTATATTTTGATGTTACATAAAATCTAATGTTATAAAGTAATTATGTAATGATAAATGAGTGCATGTGTGAAAAGGTAAGTGAAAATGAGAAGTATGACAAATTTTATATGTTTACATAATGTGATATTTATATCAATTTTGAAAAAATATTGCCCTTAGTAGCTGTCTGGTAGTGAAATCTAGTACAGGATATAATTGGCTAGTCATAGGGATTCCACACCGCGGTATAAGTCATGGCGACTCATTATTGATAGGCCAATGACGGCTTATCACAGTGAAATTTTCAGTGTTCAGTGTTATTCAGTGTTCAATGTAGTGTAGTGCAGTGAAAATGGTCCCACTGGGGTTATTTTATAGTGAAATGGGTCTATGGGACCCACGTCCCGCATATCCGGTCAGTAGATTTTCTACCGGGTCCATACTAGGGGCATTCTGATAAATATATATAATAGAAATGGTAAAAAAAATAGTGAAATTGGTGAATTGGAGTGAAAGCAGGACTAAAATGAAGTAAATAGAAAGTTTAGTGGTAAAACGGTAATTTTCCAAAAAATTGGTAAAAATTGGTTAAAAGTGTAAAAGGAAGGGTAAAATGGTAATTTTGGTAAAATATGAGGTTAAAATAGTGAAATAGTGAGAAAGTGATAAAATAGGGACTAAATTATAATTTGGCAAATTGTAAGTTAAAGAGTGGAAAATAAGGTAAAAAGGGTAAAATTATAATTAAATAAGTTAAATAAGGTTAAAAGTGGATGATGGAAATAAAAGAGGTAAATAGTGTAAATAATTGATAAATAAGGGCATTTTGGTAATTATGTAAATTAATGAGGACATAAGAGTAATTATAGTAAATGTGAGGATATAAGTGGTAATTATGTAATTGTGGGGACATAATGGTAGTAAATGGAAAAGAAAGGACATAAATGGAATAAATAGAAAAGTTAGGGATATATATGGAATTAAGTGAAGAGGGGTAAATGATTAATTTGAAATAAATAGTAAATTAAAGAATTTAGTGTGTTAATTAATTAAATAATGTAATTAAGTAAGTGAATTGTGTAATTAAGTGCATAAATTATATTTATATGATTTATATAGTAATTAATTAAATGAACATAAAAGTTAATTAAGTGAATTAAATGTTAATAATAATAATAAGTGAAAATAATAGATGTACATGAATTATGTAGATTAAATTAAATAGCATTACTTAGGAAATTTATAGATTGGTAACCACCACTGGGCATTCTAATGCTCAGTACGTAGTTGTTTTTGACTGCGTGTAGGTACCCCGTAGGCTGGAGCAGCATACACAGTCCGTGGAGCAAGCCAAGAGAAGGATATTTATTTTGTATTTTGTAGGTCTTATAGTATTTTTGTGGCATGTATGTATACTTAGTTTATGGATGTATTGGCATGTAATATTATTATGATGACGTATTTATCTGTGTGAATGTTATTATGGTAAAGTGATGAAAGGCGGATGGGATGTATGTTATAGGATGATTATGTTGTTGTGCCCTTGCCGGGGCTGTGGATATTTGATCTTGCAGGTTTGGGTAGTGCAATTTACAAGCCGTTATACTGCCGAAATTTATACTGAATGAATAGTAAATAAGACAGTTATAGGTCATCGATAAGTAAGTAAATGCAAATACAAATGTTAGAGGGTATGTAAAGTGAATAAGTGAATAAAGTGTTAAGTGAACTTAGTGCTAATAATTACGAGTGTAGGAAAAAAAAAAGACCCATAATTTTTTAAATGAATGGCAATTAACCGATCTTGGTAATCCTACGGTAGTGTTAGTATGGTAGTATACGTACAGGGTATAAGGGTATTACATTTATTTTGGTATCCGAGCGAAGGTTTAGGCGATTCTAAGATCGGAGTGGGTTAAGTTAAGCGATTGTATATACATGCCAATGGAAGTGAATATTTCGTTATATACTGATGTATGCTTGCTCCTTGTTATAGTGATCAAATGGCATCCGATCGAAGCTACAGTGTTGGGGACGGTGAGAGTGGAGCCTCGGCCAGTGTGGGTCGAGCTGGAACTCCACAACAGCAATCCACCTCTGCAGTGCCACCTCCCCCACCTGAACCCGAGTTTCTCACCATGATGACTGACTATATCCAACATCGGATTCACATTGAAATGGAGCAACATCAGCAACTACAGCCTCAGCAACCGATGCTAATGCCACCAGCCGCTCCAGCACCAAGGAAGAGCAGCTTAAGAAGATGGGAGCTGAGGATTTCTTTGGCAGGGAATCAATGACTCCAGAATCAGTGGAGGAGTGGTTGTTCCGGGTTAAGAGGTTGTTTGAAATTTTGCACAACACTCCAGAGGAAAAGTACGAGGGCACAGTGGCCTTACTCCAGGGTCCAGCATATTTTTGGCTGGACTCTGTGAGGAGACATACTCCAGATGACCAGCTGAATTGGGAGTTTTTCATTAATCAATTCGAAAAGAAGTACATTGGTGCAGAATACAAGGCTACAATGCAAGATGCTTTTTTGAGGTTGAAACAGGGCAACAGATCAGTGGTAGAGTATGAAAGAGAATTTGAGAGATTGAGTGGTTACCTAGAGGAAGAGGTGCTGAAGACTCAACCTAAATTGATGGAGACGTTTGAACGTGGCCTTCACAATAAAATCAAGCAGATAGTTAGTGGTCAGAACCACTCAACTTTGAGATCTCTGGTAGCAGCAACCATTAAAGTGGAAATAGCTCAGAATGATGAAGGAGAGAGGCAAGCACGATTTTAGCAAAAGAGAAAGCCAGGTCAAGCTAGTGGGACAGATAGCCAGAGGAAGAGATCTAGAGGGCCACCATCGTAAAGTAGGGGATCAGCAGCAACGGCGCGTAGTCAGAGGAAATCAGCCGGCAGCAACATTCCAGCGTCATCAGTGGGGAGTGCACCCCGAGGTAGATGTAGAGGAGCACCACAGCAGTGTGACCATTGTGGTAGATCCCACCCTGGCGAGTGTAGATATTTATCTGGTGGATGTTTCAAGTGCGGTTCAAAAGAGCATTTAGTGAGGGATTGTCCAGATGCAGTGCCATTATCAGTGACCTCCCCAGCACTAGGAGTAGGGTCATCAGTGACTAGAGGGAGAGGCAGGGGGATAGCATCCCACACATCAGCCAGACCTCATCCACCGCCACCTCAAGGACAGAGTCGCCAGTCTGGTCGAGCTTATGCAGTGAGGGCCCGTGATCAGGAGGACGGCGCAGATGTGATCGTAGGTAAATTTTCTATGTTTTCTGATTCAGTGTATGCACTTATTGATCCCGGGTCCACACATTCCTATATCAGCACCGATATTGCACGGGGACATGAGTTAGATAGTTCTACCCTTGATTATGATATCTTAGTGAGCAACCCATTGGGTCATAGTGTGACAGTGAATCGAGTGTATAGGAATTGCCCTATTAGTATCCAGAGTTGTGTTTTCCCCGCAAATCTGATTGAGCTACCCTTTAAAGAGTTTGATGTTATCCTAGGAATGGACTGGTTAACTACTTATCGTGTGATGGTTGATTGTGAAAAGAAAAGAGTGACTATTAAGACTTCTAATGGCAAAGAGATCACAATGGTGGGCCAAAGACCGGATTATTTATCTGATGCTATATCAGCGACAGCAGCGAAGCGGTTGATTAGAAAAGGGTGTGAAGCATATATGTGTTATGCAGTGGAAGCAAAGAAGGGGACGCCTAATGTGACGCGCGTCGGTGCCCAATAAGGGCCCTCACTTTGAATCCGCCTTTGGGATTCGAGGAATTGGTTTGCGTCTTTTGATCATGGGCGCCATGAGACATCATCGGTGTATTCCTCCTAATAGAACATTGGGGAAAACAACCTAGTCTAATGACACCTAAAGGCACCTTTGAGGCATTTGGAGCCGCCACCCAATTTGCAAGAAATTGGGAAAAAGTCTCTCACCTCTAACGGTCTAAACCAGAGATATAGTGTCCGGAACTTCCCTCTTATTTATGCTTTGGTTAATTATAAATGGGTTTTTAACCTCTTAAAATTATATCTCTCATCTTATGCGATTGATGTATTTAAATTAAATAGCGTATTCCAAGCATACGAAAGCGATAAAAGGAAAGCGATAAAGTAAATAAAGAAAGCGATAAACACACAAGCACACAATTACAAGAGAAGTAGGGGCATAATACAACTCCAATAAAAGGAAATTAAAAAATATAAATGGGACATAATACAATCCCCAAAAATAAATAAAGTTGCCCCAAAATTAATTACAATTTGAATTTAAAACACTCATACAAGATCAAAATAAAGAGAGATACATAAATCGGGACATTATTTTAGGAACATTGGTTCCTTCGTGCCTATTCGAATGTTTAGGAACATTGGTTCCTTCGCGTTTATTTGAAGAGGGTTCGAAGAGTCGTTTTGGTTGCTTGATGAAAACGGGATGAGTGATCCCATTTTTGGAGAAAATGGACTCTTCATTTTTAAAGGTGATATTTTTATTTGTCGGGCTAAAATAAGGGACATTGTTCCCAATTTTATTAGTAAGAAAGCCAATTTAATTATAAAAGTATTTTTGTGACTTTTATCACACGTGTGCATAAATAAAATAATGATTTGCAAAACAAACACAATATAAAGAGAGGGAATTAGGGAGATCTCACCAAACCTGATGTGATCCTCCACGCGTCGTGACCCATCCGGGGAGTCACGAAAAACATCCACATGACACGACTCAAATTGAAAACTCAGACAGAAAAAATAATATCAAGAATATTAGTAATGGTTCTAAAAATTAATCAAGTAAAAAAATGAAATAAATATTAGGCGAGTCAATTTATAATGATAATAATAATAATGATAAGACAAACACAACAAAATAATATTAATGACGACAATAATAGGCAATAGTAATGAACGATAATGAATATAGTATAAGTAAACATGGTAATAATAATAAATGATAATAATAATAATGAGACATGATAATAATAATAATGATAATAATAATAATAATAATAATAATGACACACCGAAAATCATACTAAGAAATAAAGGTAAAACAAACATTAAATAATAATAATGATAATAATAATAGTAATAATAATAGCAATAGTGACATGAACAACTAATAGAATAACAATAATAATAACTACATGTGATAGTAATAATAATAAAAATAATAATAACAAATAATAACATGAGCATAAACATGAACACAAACATAATAATAATAATAATAATAATAATAATAATAATGATGATGATGATGATAATAATAATAATAATAATAATAATAATAATAATAATAATAATGATGATAATAATAATAATAATAGTATATGAACATGTAAATCCAATTAAAGCCAACAAATAACATATTAATAGTGATATTGACACATTTATAGTGCTAAAAATAAAGAATAGATGTAGTAAATATGGCAAAAAATAATATTTAACAACAATAAATAGTATACAAAAAATAAATGAGAACGAGTCCAAAAATGTTTACCCTCAGAATTTTTAGATCGGGGATAGGATGTCTCGATCCGTTTCCCTTGTAAGAAAATATTTTTGGTGGGTTGAATAAGCCAAGAAAATTAATTTCTCTTGCTCAAATCAACCCAAAATTAAATATTTTGTGGTAACAAAAACTAAAATTTGAGAGGAAAAAAAAAACTTGAAGATTTTTGAAGAAGAAATTTTTTTGTAGTAAAAAATAGTTCCTGGAGAATGAAAGAAAAACTAGAGAAAACCAAAAAATTCTTTTTTTTCAAAATGTTGCCGTCCCCCTTGAAAATGAAGGGAAATTTCCCTTTAATTTTCAATTTTGGCCAAAAATAGGAAGGGACAAAATAGCTTTAATTTTTAGTTAATCAAAAATAGCATGAAAAGGTGAAAAAACTGAAGAAAACGGACTGGAAAACAGACAGAAAACGCAGAAAAACGACGCGTCGAAGGAAGCTGGGCACGCATGCCCGCGTGGAGAGAGGGCTGCGCGCGCCAAGAGGCGCACGCGGTGCCTTGGCACACCGCGCGTGTTGTCCTGGCATCGCGCGCGCTGCCGCAGGTGGCACTCGCGACCCTTTTTTTTTTTTAATAAAAGCCTTAAATACACAAAATTAATATTTTCTACCCTATTTTATTTTTTAATATCTAAAATATATATATTTTTAATTATTTTTCTAAAAAAGCACAATTTTGACAAGGAAACAATCGATTCTCACTTTTCTTGCCGAAAATCGGTATTTTGTTTTCATCGTCGGGTAATCCTGATCTTTGACCGCCTTGGGACCCGGTGTCTACACCTAATCTATCAGAAGTGCCTACAATATGTGAGTTTTCAGATGTATTTCCAGAAGATCTTCCAGGCTTACCCCCAGATAGAGAGATCGAATTTTCTATTGATGTTGCCCCAGGAACTACACCAGTTTCCATTGCTCCATATAGAATGGCACCAGCATAATTGAAAGAATTAAAAATCCAGCTGCAAGAATTGCTTGAGAAAGGCTTTATAAGGCCTAGTGTGTCACCATGGGGAGCTCCAGTCTTATTTGTAAGGAAGAAAGATGGATCTCTTCGATTGTGCATTGATTACAGGCAGCTGAACAAATTGACAATCAAGAACAAGTATCCATTGCCGCGCATTGAGGATCTGTTTGATCAGTTGAAGGGTGCAGGTGTGTTTTCCAAGATAGACTTAAGATCGGGCTATCATCAATTGAAGATTAAAGAAGCAGATGTGCCCAAGACAGCTTTTCGCACAAGATATGGGCATTATGAGTTCTTAGTGATGCCTTTTGGACTCACTAATGCACCAGCTGCTTTTATGGACCTTATGAATAGGATCTTTCATCCCTATTTAGATCAGTTCATAGTGGTCTTTATTGATGACATTCTGGTGTATTCAAAGACTCCAGAAGAGCATGATAAGCACTTGAGAACTGTTTTGCAGACTTTGAGAGACGGGAAGCTGTATGCCAAGTTTAGCAAGTGTGATTTTTGGTTAAATGAAGTGTCCTTTCTTGGCCATGTGGTATCAGCAGAAGGCATCAAAGTGGATCCACAGAAAGTTGAAGTTGTTTTGCAGTGGAGGACGCCCAAGAATGTCACTGAAGTTAGAAGTTCTTGGGATTGGCGGGTTACTACAGAAGATTTGTTAAAGGTTTTTCTCTCATCGCAGCACCTTTAACTCGCCTGTTGCAAAAGAAGACGAAGTTTGAGTGGACAGAAAAGTGCCAAGCCAGCTTTGAACAGCTTAAGAAGATGCTAACAGAAGCTCTAGTGCTAACCCAACCCGAATCAAGCAAGGATTTCACCATTTATAGTGATGCATCTTTAAATGGTTTGGGTTGTGTACTCATGCAGGATGGCAAGGTAGTAGCTTACGCCTCCCGACAGCTTAAGAATCATGAAAAGAACTATCCTACTCATGATGTTGAGCTTGCAGTAATAGTATTCGCATTGAAGATTTGGAGGCACTATCTCTATGGTGAAAGGTGCTACATTTTCACAGACCATAAAAGCTTAAAATACTTGCTCACGCAAAAGGAGCTCAATTTGAGGCAGCGAAGATGGCTTGAGTTGATAAAGGATTATGAATGTTTCATTGATTATCACCCAGGGAAGGCTAACATAGTGGCGGATGCTCTTAGCAGAAAGTTTATGGCAGCATTGAGAGCATTGAATGTGAAACTTGATGTAACTGACAGTGGAGCTTTGGTAGTAGAGTTGCAAGTCAAGCCTGACTTTATACAGCAAGTGAAAGCCGCCCAGAAGCAAGATGATAGGTTGTTTGCAGTAATAGAGAAAATGAAGACTAATGGTAGAGATGAATATGCAGTGGCTTCTGATGGTAGTGTTTACTATCAACAAAGGTTATGTGTGCCTAATCAGCCAGAATTGAAGAAAAACATTTTGACAAAAGCGCACCACAGCTGTTATGCTATGCATCCAGGAGCTAATAAAATGTATCAAGATCTGAAGATGCATTATTGGTCGCAAGGAATGAAGCGTGATGTGTCAGAGTGTGTGGATAAATGTTTGATATGTCAACAGGTGAAAATTGAGCATCAAGTGCCTTCCGGGCTACTCCAACCTATCTCAATACCCGAGTGGAAGTGGGAACGAGTGACAATGGATTTTGTGACAGGACTACCTTTCACCCGAAGGAAGCATGATGCAATTTGGGTGATTATTGACAGACTCACCAAGTCTGCACACTTCCTACCAGTAAGGAAGGATTTTCCATTAACTCGATTGGCGGAATTGTACATTAATGAGATAGTGAGGTTGCATGGAGTGCCTAGCTCCATCATTTCAGACAGGGATCCTCGATTTACTTCCCAGTTTTGGAGGAAGCTACAGGAAGCACTGGGTACCAGGCTACATTATAGTACTGCCTTCCACCCACAGACGGATGGTAAATCGGAGAGAGTGATTCAGATATTAGAGGACATGCTCAGATGCTGTGTGCTAAAGTTTAAAGACAGTTGGGAAAGATACTTGTCTCTAGCTGAGTTTGCTTACAACAACAGCTACCAGTCCAGTATCAAGATGGCTCTATATGAAGCACTTTATGGCAGGAAGCGCCGAACTCCCCTGTGTTCGACAGAATTGAGTGAGAACAAGCTAGTGGGAGCTGATTTGATTAGGGAAACTGAAGAGAAAGTCAAAGTGATCAAGCAACGACTGAAAGAAGCTAGTGATCAACAGAAATCCTATGCTGATTTGAAAAGGAAAGATATAGAATTTCAGGTGGGCGATAAAGTATTTTTGAAAGTTTCTCCATGGAAGCGAGTGCTGAGATTTGGAAAGAAGGGCAAGTTGTCACCCAGATTCATTGGGCCTTGTGAAATAATTCAGCGAGTGAGTCCGGTGGTGTACAGATTAAAGCTACCACAGGCTTTGGAGAAGATCCACGATGTGTTCCACGTGTCAATGCTGAGAAGATATCGATCTGATCCAAGCCATGTGATTGAACCAGAGGAAGTACAAGTGCAAGTTGATCTGACGTATGAAGAATATCCAGTGAAGATCCTAGCCAGGGAGATCAGACAGCTTAGGAACAAGCAGATTCCATTAGTGAAAGTGCTCTGGAATCACCACAGTGTGGGAGAAGCAACGTGGGAGACTGAAGTAGCCATGCGATAGCAATATCCACATCTTTTCCACTCAGGTAAATTTCGAGGACGAAATTTTCTTTAAGGGGGGTAGAATTGTAATAGCCCAAATACTGGTCTAGTAGTGTCAAAGTGTAATTCCAGTGTCACCATAAGAATCGCAGCGTCGAACTGTGTAGGGAGTGAGTTTACCAGTGTCCAACTATAGTGATAAGTGTGTTAAATTATAGTGGTTCCGGATCAGGTGACACCGGGCTGGCCATGTAGCGGACCTCGGCTGTCCGGCGGCCGAAAATTTTAAATTTAAAAAAAATGATCTGTGGGTCATAAGGAATCTAGTGGCAAAATCAGAACTGAAAACGGAGCTAAAACGGCTTCAGAAAGTCAGTTTAAAATTGGCCTCCGGTTCGGTTCAATTTGAACCGGGGATTTGACTGAGGTTTGACCAAAGGGTTTTTAGAGGTTTAATTGGCCAAATATATATTGAATGCGTAAAATAAGACAGTGGGAGTGTTATATGTGAATTTTGACAGTTTTAGAGTTGTATTTTACGGCATAAGAAAAATTGATCGAATCGAACCGGTTTAATTGAACCGGTGCCCAAATGAGCTCCGATTGAGCTAAAATTTTGCAGATAGCCTATTTTCGATGTTTTAAAATCAACGGAATTGGTTAAAAGTGAAAATAATGAGAGGAACATATAGATTCTTGAGAAAAGTACAAATGAACAGAAAAAAAAACTTTTGTTTAAATCGGTCGGTCCACTTCGGTTGGACCGATTCAGTTCATGGAGGCCTATATAAGGAAGGGAAGTGGCTGGATTTCTCTAGAAAAACCCAGCCAAAGTCGGCCTCCATATTCTTCCTCCAAACCGAATGCTCTTTTGCACTTTCTCCTCCATTTTTCTTTTCTTCTACTCCAATTTCTCCTCAAATCTTAGCACCCTACCTAAATTTCAGCTCCTATACAATCTTTTGGAAGTGATTTAAGCTCATTTGGTACACTTGAAGTTGAAAAAACAAGTAAGCAAAGTTTATGGTGTATTTTTGGGTACATGATTTAGGGGTTTAAAAATTGTTTCATTGGTCCTTACTAAAGTTTTTGGGGCTGTAGAACACGTTTGTGAAGTTAGATTTTTGATTTGAGGCTTGGTTTTGATGATATGAGCTCTTTTCTATTCGGCCATGGTAGGTTCATCAAGAGATGAAGGTGTTTCACAAGCAAAAGGGAAGGAAAAGCAACTCTAGGGAGATATAAAGCTTGGATATAAGGTTTGTGGTTACTAAATCTATCTATTTCCTAATGGTTGTGTTGATTTTTAGGATATGTTTAAGGTTAGGTATGTGAAAGAGATGTGTATAATTAAATCTAACTTGATATTCATGTTTAATGGACTTAAATTAGTGTATAAACATGATTAGATAAAATTAAATCAATATGGTACGAAAAACCTAAGTGAGGCTGAATGGAATCTAAGGGATTTTAATGAATTTATAGGTAATTTAAGGCATGTAAATGATAGTTATAACATGTTTAATAAGTGTAATGCATGATGGAGTGAAAGAAATCAAGAAAAAAAAATTTATGGTGTGAGTTTGTTAATGGCCGAATGGAATAATGTGTGATAAATTGGAATATGTGATAAATTATGGTATAATAATGGTATATGAGGCATGTATAACATGAAATAAGCATGATTGAGCGATTAAGTAAAATTATAGTGCATTGTATGAAAAGTGGAATGTGTGCCCGAATGGTGAACTTAAGTGTATATATGTATATTTTGATGTTACATGAAATCTAATGTTATAAAGTAATTATATAATGATAAATGAGTGCATGTGTGAAAAGGTAAGTGAAAATGAGAAGTATGGCAAATTTTATATGTTGACATAATGTGATATTTATATGAATTTTGAGAAAATATTGCCCTTAGTAGCTGTCCGGTAGTGAAATCTAGTACAGGATATAATTGGCTAGCCATAGGGATTCCACACCGCGGTATGAGTCATGGCGAGTCATTATTGATAGGCTAATGATGGCTTATCACAGTAAAATTTTCAGTGTTCAGTGATATTCAGTGTTCAGTGTAGTGTAGTGCAGTGAAAATGGTCCCACTGGGGTCATTTTATAGTAAAATGGGTCTGTGGGACCCATGTCCCGCATATCCGGTCAGTAGATTTTCTACCAGGTCCATACTAGGGGCATTTTGATAAATATATATAATAGAAATGGTAAAAAAAATAGTGAAATTGGTGAATTGGAGTGAAAATAGGACTAAAATGAAGTAAATAGAAAGTTTAGGGGTAAAACGGTAATTTTCTAAAAAGTTAGTAAAAATTGGTGAAAATTGGTTAAAAGTGTAAAGGGAAGGGAAAATGGTAATTTTGGTAAAATATGAGGTTAAAATAGTGAAATAGTGAAAAAGTGATAAAAATAGGGACTAAATTGTAATTTGGCAAATTGTAAGTTAAAGACTGGAAAAATAAGGTAAAAAGGGTAAAATTGTAATTAAATATGTTAAATAAGGTTAAAAGTGGATAATGGAAATAAAAGTGGTAAATAGTGTAAATAATTGATAAATAAGGGCATTTTGGTAGTTATGTAAATTAATGAGGACATAAGAGTAATTATAGTAAATGTGAGGATATAAGTGGTAATTTTGTAATTGTGGGGACATAATGGTAATAAATGGAAAAGAAAGGACATAAATGGAATAAATAGAAAAGTTAGGGATATACATGGAATTAAGTGAAGAGGGGTAAGTGATTAATTTGAAATAAATAGTAAATTAAAGAATTTAGTGTGTTAATTAATTAAATAATGTAATTAAGTTAGTGAATTGTGTAATTAAGTGCATAAATTATATTTATATGATTTATATAGTAATGAATTAAATGAACATAAAAGTTAATTAAGTGAATTAAATGTTAATAATAATAATAAGTGAAAATAATAGATGTACATGAATTAGGTAGATTAAATTAAATAGCATTACTTAGGAAATTTATAGATTGGTAACCACCACTGGGCATTCTAATGCTCAGCACGTAGTTGTTTTTTACTGCGCGTAGGTACCCCGTAGGCTGGAGCAGCATACACAGTCCGTGGAGCAAGCCAAGAGAAGGATATTTATTTTGTATTTTGTAGGTATTATAGTATTTTTGTGGCATGTATGTACACTTAGTTTATGGACGTAGTGGCATGTAATATTATTATGTTGACATATTTATCTGTGTGAATGTTATTATGGTAAAGTGATGAAAGGAGGATGGGATGTATGTTATAGGATGATTATGTTGTTGTGCCCTTGTCGGGGCTGTGAATATTTGATCTTGCAGGTTTGGGTAGTGCAATTTACAAGCCGTTATACTGCCGAAATTTATACTGAATGAATAGTAAATAAGACAGTTATAGGTCATCGGTAAGTAAGTAAATGCAAATACAAATGTTAGAGGGTATGTAAATTGAATAAGTGAATAAAGTGTTAAGTGAACTTAGTGCTAATAAATATGAGTGTAGGAAAAAAAAGACCCGTAATTTCTTAAGTGAATGGCAGTTAACCGATCATGGTAATCGCACGATAGTGTTAGTATGGCAGTATATGTACAGGGTATAAGGGTGTTACATTTATTTTGGTATCAGAGCAAAGCTTTAGGTGATTCTAAGATCGGAGCGGGTTAAGTTAAGCGATTGTATATACATGCCAATGGAAGTGAATATTTCGTTATATACTGATGTATGCTTGCTCCTTGTTATAGTGATCAAATGGCATCCGATCGAAGCTACAGTGTTGGGGACGGTGAGAGTGGAGCCTCGGCCAGTGTGGGTCGAGCTGGAACTCCACAATAGCAATCCACCTCTGCAGTGCCACCTCCCCCACCTCAACCCGAGTTTCTCACCATGATGACTGATTATATCCGACATCGGATTCACATTTAAATGGAGCAACATCAGCAACAGCAGCCTCAGCAACCGATGCTAGTGCCACCAGCCGCTCCAGCACCAAGGAAGCCTATTCTGGAGCAGCTTAAGAAGATGGGAGCTGAGGATTTCTTTGGCAGGGAATCAGTGACTCCAGCATCAGTGGTGGAGTGGTTGTTTCGGGTTAAGAGGTTGTTTGAAATTTTGCACAGCACTCCAGAGGAAAAGTACGAGGGCACAGTGGCCTTACTCCAGGGTCCAGCATATTTTTGGTGGGACTCTGTGAGGAGACATACTCCAGATGACCAGCTGAATTGGGAGTTTTTCATTAATCAGTTCGAAAAGAAGTACATTGGTGAAGAATACAAGGCTGCAATGCAAGATGCTTTTTGGAGGTTGAAACAGGGCAACAGATCAGTGGTAGAGTATGAAAGAGAATTTGAGAGATTGAGCGGTTACCTAGAGGAAGAGGTGTTGAAGACTCAACCTAAATTGATGGAGAGGTTTGAATGTGGCCTTCCAAACAAAATCAAGCAGATAGTTAGTGGTCAGTGGCGGTTCTGGTTGTCTTATTTGTTAAGTGTCGAGTCTTTACATGCTAGTCGGATATATGTCGTGTATTTGCATGTAAGTCGGTTTTGTGTCGTGGCCTAATGCATATGTGTCTTGTCTTGTGTCGTGTCTAGATGGAGTCTGATCCGAGTAAGAATGTGGGCGAGACAACGGGAAGTGTGAACCCAGTTAGCGCTGAACAGAGTGTTTCCAAGTATCCTTCGGTTGGAGATTCTGGTCCTACTTCCGATGATAGGACGTTAGTGCAAGGGTTGATTTGGATCTTGGATAGGTTGACTACCCCTCGCGTTCCTCAAGATTTTGTTCGGAAGGTACCTCAGAAGAGAAAAATATCGAGTAAAGAGGTGCTAGTGGGTAAGAAGATTCGAGAACCTCCGATGTGTCAACATTGTCAGAAGCAACATTGGGACAAGTGTAAAAAGGTTAGGGAATTGCCGATATGGCAACACTGTAAGAAGTAACATTGGTTCATGTCGGAAACTCATAGGTTCTTGTTTCAAATGTGGCAGCATGGAACACCAAATTGTTGATTGTCCTAAGACCAGGGAGAATCTAGCTCGGCAAGCTAGGAAGGATGTGGAGGAATTGCTACGAGTTGCTTGTGTGCCATCGGAAGTTGTTGCGCACCGTAGTGAAGTAACAGAGCCTGCAGAGCCTTCCGGTAAGTTTTGTTTTGATATGTTCGAGTAAAGTTTGTTTTGGTATTTTGAGATGGAAGGGTATTTGAATTCTGTAAGGTTTTGGTAGTACTCTATACGCCTGTCAGCTATCTCCAAAAAAGTGTTTGAATAAAAGCATATTGAATCATGGGGATGGGACAAAGTGCATCATTATAGCATTAATTGCATTTCTTCTGCATTATTCTGCATACATGAACCATCACACTCTCATTGCATCATCATCCCTTTGAGCATACATGATAAGCATTTGCATATGCATTTTGATTGAGAGAAAGCTGACAGGGTGTACATCTACTATTTGATATTGAGATTAAGGGTGGAAATGGCGAGCATAGCAATGGTTAAGGAAAGTGTTCTGCGTTTGGTTAAAGTCGAGTAGAAAGTGATTTAAGAGTATAGCGATGGCGGTAAGTATAAGCAAATGAGTAGTTTGAAAATAAAGTGTCTGAGTTTGATGGTGGCTTGAAGTGTAGTGTTGGGATTTCTTTCCGATGTAAGTGAATTTCGAGGACGAATTCTTTTAGGAGGGAAGATTTGTCACACCCCAAATCGGGGCCTAGTCGGAATGTGCATGCTAAGTCGAGATGAGTAAGGGTATTTCGGTAATTTTGACCAGTATAATTGGAGTATTGAGGATCCAATTGAAAAGATAATTAGAGTTCAAGTGAGGAAATAATTGTGTTAGTGAGTGGAGTGTAAGTTGCCAAGGACTTAAGTGAGATTTGTAGGGACCAAAAGAGAAAGTCAAGGAAAGTTGACCCTTTGGACCAATAGGAGGCTGCCATGTGTCTTGGTAGGTGCATCAATTAATGAAAAGGAAAAGAAAGAAAATAAGGGCAGGGAAGGGAAATATGCCCTCACGTTCTTGTTCTTCTCCCTCTCGGTTTTCTTTTTTCTTTTCCTTGTTCATTCTCTGCTCCATCTCCTCCCCTTTTAGCTAGTGTTTTGCAAGGTTTCTGGTTTGCTTTGCTTGAGCTTTGGGTCAGCTTTGAAGAGGTAAGTGTGGCATTCAGGGATTCCAGCGTTGGACTCTCTCTCTTTTCTTCTTCTTGTTTGGTTTGAGTTAAGGTTCTTGGTTAAGTAATTCCTGGGTTTTGGTTTGTGCAGGCTTTGGGTGGCAAGAGGAAGCATAAAGGCAAGGAAAAGATTGAGGATTAAAGCTAGAAGAGGATAGTGGGTTGTGCTTCAAAGAGGTTTGGGAGCTCTGTGTTCTTTCTTTTCAGTTTTGGTGTTTATCTCTGCCCTAATTCTCACTTTGATTGTGTATGTGTCTTGGTAATGTAAATTTCTGGAATTTTGAGTGTCTCGGCATGTGTATGTGCACGAATTTATGTGGGTAATTGTGTTAGTAATGCATGATTTAGGATTGAGTCATATGTATGTGGGATTGGATGGGAAAATGCATGATTTGGGCAACCTCTGTTTTTGGTGTTTTTGGTCTGCAAATTTTATGTTTTTCCTTTAATTAATTGTTGAATCTTGTCATAATTGAGTGTATTTGATCATGAGCATGTTGTGTTATGCATTTGAGTGATAAGGTAAGAGTTTGTGCATGATTGAGTGGTTTTTGAAAGGTTTTGAAAGGATTTTTGGAAAAAGATGAAGTTCTGCGTTTTTTTACTGGGAAAAGAAGGTGCGCCTCTGTCGCAAGCACGACATCCATCGCGATCGCGATAGAGACGCTTCTGATCAGGAGAGAGGAAGAGCACGAGTCGTGCTCATGAGCACGAGTCGTGCTCATGACCTCGCCTTAGCTTCTTCTTCATCTCGGAGGGTAGAGCACGGGACGTGCTCACTGGGCACTACTCGTGCTCAAGAGCACGAGTCATGCTTTTGAAGCACGAAACGTGCTGATTTCTTCTTCCCTTTTGATTTCTTTCTTCTCCCCTAAGACCGGCCAGTAGCGATGAGCACGAGATGTGCTCGAAGAACACCACTCGTGCTCAAAGAGCACAAGTCGTGCTCCTCCAGCACTACTCGTGCTCCTCTATTTTACACAGCAGTATGGGTAAACCATACCGCCGTGTAAACAACTTATGTCCCCATTTTGCATATAATTTCAGATGTGTCTTCTTCACTTCTTTTTCCTTTGTTTTGGGTTCCTTACTCTTATTTAGTGTATTATTAATTAGCAAATGATACAAAATGGTATTTTAATTTGGTCAAATAATAATTATTGCGAATTGTATTGCACAATATATTTTGTTGAATAAAATGAGCTTAGATATGTTTTATGTGATGATTCTTTGAAATAAATGGTATGTATAATTTGGTCTAATTATGTAAATTATTGTGATTTGCATTGCATGTTGTATTTTGTATCCGAATGGGTTTTGAACGCCATGTTTCATGGTTATTATTCATAAGTATGCTATATTCAAATGTGGACGGTGTTATGCATATCTTAACTCATGATTTGTCCCTAAGAATAATATGTCATACGTAAATGTGAATTGTATTATTGTATGGTTAGAGTTTGAAATCGATAGTCATCAGCACAATAACGTTTCTATATCTGATTCTGGAATGCTTTAGAATAGTGATTGTTCATATATTGTGTTGACTGGATGATACTATATGCTTTGCAATGTGAATTGTATGATGTATGACTGACAGCATGAACTCATTTATATGTCTACTACACTCTGGATTATGGATGATGATATATACATATATATTGTATGATTCGACACATGATTTGAATGATGCATGACCTGCGAGAGTCAGTCTAGTGGAGAGTTAGGCATGCCTAATAGAGTTTTGTAGCTGCAGCACTCTATGAACGAATGGACCTGCTCTATGAACGAATGGACCCCAATCAGGTCCCTGGCTGGTTCCTCGCAAACCTTTACTATGTATGGATCTTGTTTAAGGTCCTTTTAGTGAAATGTTTTTGAATGTGGAAAATGATGTTGCTTTCCGATTTGTACCCATAAGGTACATTATGCGTTCGATTTGTACCCGTAAGGTGCATTATGCGTTCGATTCGTACCCATAAGGTACAGTTTGTTATACTCGATATCCACTATTGTGAGTCAGCAAGTATATTGTTTGTTATGTTGTGTTTATAAGCATGCCAATTTGTTTGGTTATGGATATAAGTATGTGAATTAATATGTATAAGAATGTGACTCGGAATTTTTGAATGCGAGGAAAATATATTTATATATTGCCATGTATATATTTTGTCGGCCTTCGCTACTATAGTAACTTCAGTATGTCGTTATGTGTTGATATTTTCTGTATGATGATACGTGTAGTGGTGTAGTAATGTGGGAGTATGGTGTATTAGCTTTATGATTGGTTTCAGCTTGTTTATGCGCATCATTGTGTGATAGTATTTGCATGTGTAGACGATTAGTGATTATGCATTATGAAATCTCTGATTTTCAATATGTATATAAGCTTGGTAAGTATACACAAGATTTAATTGTATTTTCGCATGATGATATATGTATATTGTATATATATATTATATAATAGGAACACTGTAACTTTGTATGGTGAGGTAATGAATGCAATGTAATGTTTTATGTTTCTTCGGTATTTGATATTGTAGTGACTCTGGCATGTTGTTATGTGTTTACATTGCATGGCATGATTTTATATGCATTAGAGTTGCACAGCAGAAGAGTGGTGTTTGATCTGGTCCATTGGTTCTCAGTTAATGTGTGTGTATTATAGCATAATAATTGTATATTTAGACTTCTAGTGGCTTTGCATGTGATTAATGTGCATCATTGTAAGGGAGTGTAGTGCATTAACTTCGTACATCGGTTATCAGTTATCGTGTATATGCATCTTTGTATGATAGTTATGTGATCATTGAATTATGTGTGAATCAGCTTATGAGTGCTTGGGTATGTTAGCTACATGTTTATATAATTTGTAATTATTCCAATTACGTCTTCTGATATCTGGTACTTCGGTGAACTCGGTAAGTGTTTGCACATAAGTTATATGTATTTTCTGCATGATAATAATTGTATATTGTTTAGTGTCCTTTTGTTGTTTTTCCTCCCCACTAAGCGTTATCTCTTAGCACGGGTTCTTTTCCGGTGTAGGTGGCAGGCTTTGGCTTTGCTCATGTCGTGCATTTGCAGGGTCGGCCACATTAGAGTTGGAAGTTTTGATATTTTGTTATAAGCTCCTGTATTTTGGTTTCTATTTTCTGTAGCCTTTTGTATATGTATTATGTATAGGGATCTTGATGTAATATTTTTGGCTATGTAAATATTTTTATATTTATGTATTTAGTATTTCCTCTGTTTTATCTTTCGTCGTAGGCTTCTGTTGTATGATTGTAAGTATGCATGTGTGTATGCTTTCGCTTAGTGTATGCGCGTTTGTGAATTATGTATGTTCAGCTTTTGCTCATTAAGTTTTAAATTCTTCCGTATTTATATATGCTTTGTATCGTTTCTGTTCGGTAACACACCTACTCGTACGGCTTCCTACTCCCTTGCGGATGCGTTCGCCTACGTATGGGTTGGGGGTGTTATAATGACAACCCTCATCTATCGTGGTCCTTCTTCCTCTTCGAGGGATGAAGCTCCCTACGTATAGGTAAGGGGCGTTACAGTTAGCCAGATAGTGCTCTGTACTACCACATCTGAAATAAGCCCCAGTCAACTTCTAACATGAGGACATTCAGGTACTTCACTTTAATTCCAAGATGCACCCCTACCAATACCCGATGCATAAGATGATCATTGCCTTCTGCCTCTAGTAGCTGGACTACTAGCAGATTCAGCTGGAGGTGCTACTGAGGGATCCCTTAGTCTCTTACCCAAATGTGCCCCACCTCTGTTAGGATTTCTCCTTTGCATCCTTTCTCTCTAAATCTCCCGTGATCTTTCAGCTCTCATTGCTACTTGTACTATCTGGTAATAACTTATAGTCTGAGATGTGGTCATTCAGATCAGCAATGCCTTAATTGGCTAAATCAATCGTTCCTCAAATTGCTGACATCTAAACTCCTCTATTAACACTCCCACATGTGCATACTTACTCATCCTACAGAACTCCTTCTCATACTCAGCTATTGACATAGCTCTCTTATTTAGATTTAGAAATTGCTTCCAATTAGTTTTCCAATACGCCTTTTTAATATACTTATTGCGGAACTCCCATATGAAGAATTCCCAAGTAATAGGGTTCGAACGCATCGGGTGGCTTAACACCAATTTCCACCAGTTGCAGCCAGATCCTTGAAGCAGTGACACCACACATTCAACCTTCTGCTCAGGAGGGCATCTAATCTCCTCCAACGCCCTCTAAACCTTCTCAATCCAATACTTAGGCTTAACTGATTCATCCAAACTGGTTCCATAGAACTCTTCTGCCCTATGCTTCTTTAAAGATTCCAATGGAGCCTTCGGTGCTGTCATACGATCAAGCACCCTCGCCATGTCTTGCAACATTTTCAGTAAAGCTTCTAGAGGAACCACTGGAACCTCACGCCCCACACTAGCTGGTGTAGACTGACCAAACTCAGACACTTTAACATCTCGGGGATTCACGCTTTCAGCAGTCTCTTCCCTAGCGTCTTGAGAAGGATTCATCAATCTGATACATAAATAAGGACATCCTGTGTCACCCCAAAATACACTCTAGTCGAATCAAGACAAGTTTAGGGTGTAGCAGAAACTAAATGTGTTTGAGATAGGGACGGAAGTGTCAAAAAGGACACAACCGTCATTAATTCAAAAGTTTTGACAAGTTTCGGTAAATGGGATAATTATGTCATTGTGTCTTAAACGACATTAAAAGAAATATTTTTGGTGATTAAAAATGTGTAATTGGATGATGGAAGTGATTAATTGTAGTAAATGACGTAACTGGTATTATTTGAAAAGGGTAAGGGTAATTTGGTCATTTTATACTTATGAATTAAATTGAATGAATTAGTTAAATATGTGGGCCAATGTATGAAATAGAAAAATTAATTGTCAATTGAAGGAAAGGAAGTAAGATAAGGGATTAAAAGATAAGTTTGGCATAAAAATCTTTATTGGACCAATAAAATTGTGACATGTGGCAATTAGGATAAGATTGGATTAATGGCCTTATTTAAACCTTTTGCCTGCTTTTAGGCCATTCTTGGACGACCAAGTGAGGGAATAAGGAGAGAAAAAACCTTTTCTCCTCCTTCCTCATGCCAATTCCTTTAATTCAAGTCCAAGATGGATTTTTCAAGTTTCAAGTGGTTGGATGGAAGATTTGGATGGGAAAGGTAAGTGGTTGATTCTTTTCCCTCTTCTTCTCCTCTTCTTCTTAAACGTGAATAGAGGTATGTGTAACTTTAAGTGGAACCCTGAATTTCGTTTGGTTCATTTGGAGGAAACAAGAGAAGCTAAGGAAGGAGTAAGAAAGCAAAGGGGTTGTGCAGCCATTTGAGCAATTAGGTAGCAAAGGAAAAGAGGTTCGAAAACTCTTTATTTATGTATGAGTTTTGAGTATATTGATATGTTATTTAAGTTACTGGAATGTGTTTATGATGATATATGATGATGATAGTGAGTGATGGCCTTAAATTGTTAAACTGTGCATGTGAATAGGATTTTGGTTTGGCCTTAAATTGTTAAAATGTGCATGTGAATAGGATTTTGGTGAGAACTTTGTTGGAACGCACCTGACCACACTATGAGACTGTTACTAGAGTTTTAGAACTCCCAATGGTATGAACAAGCACCTTTAGAAATTTAAGACACACACCTACAAATGTCTTAGAAATAGTCTTGAGCTAATTTTAGCCCTAATTGTCCCAAAAGTGGTCTAGAAGAAGGGGTATCTTCTCTGGCCGGGTTCAGGGGAGTAGTATAGGTTGTGTTGATTATATATGATGATTTAGGTGTTGAAATGACCTGAAACTTGTTCCATATGAAAGGGAACAATTATTAAGAAGGATGTTTTGCCTAAAAATGAGTTTTACATGTTGGTTTAGGCGCTTGAAGTTTGAAGTGAAAACCAGTCTGTAGACACCGGGTCCTGAGTCAGCCTAGATCGGAATTACCCAATAATGAAAAATTGCCTTCTCAGGCAAAAAGATTAAAAATGATAATTTCCTTGTCAAATTTGCATTTTAAAATAAAAATAAAAAATAATAAAAATATTAAAAAATAAAAAAATAATATAATAAAAAATAAAAAATAATAATAAAAAATAATAAAAAATAAAATAATTTAAAAATTAGTTTTTGAGAATAAATTTAGTATTTTTTAGTCATATTTGAAAATTTTTAAAAAAAAAAGAAGAAAAAAAAAAAGAAGAAAAGAAAGAATAGAGGGTGTGCTTTTAGATGGAGGGTGTGCTTTTGCACAGTGTGCACTGCGCGCAAAAGCACAGCTGTGCTTTCGCCTCAGTCGCCCAAAATCACCGAAATTGACTTTTTTTCACCCAAAAATCTTTTGTTTTCAATTTCTTTGACTTTTTTGAAGATTTTTCCGGGATTTGGTTGATTTTTTTTCCTTTTTCACACTTAAATTAAGGAAAATTTAATAAAAATAATTTTATTTCTTAATTAATTAATTTTTTTTTAGTTTTTTTGGTAATAAAAAGAAAGAGATGAGAGAAATTAGGAGGTTGGCCATTTTCTCTCTAGAAAGAATTTTTAATTTTTCTTGTTTTCCTCATCTTCTCACTTCCTCTCTCTAAAAAATCCTCTCTACATCATTTGAGTTTTCTTCATCAAAAAATAAAATCTTCAAAGCCAAAAAAAATCAATTTTCAAGCTAAAATTGGTCTTGAAGCAAAGAAATCAATTCTTTGTTCTTGAGTTTGGTTTTTCTATCAATTACAATTTCTTGAGACAAATAAAATAATTCTTTGTTCTTGGAAATTAATTTTGTTTTCATCAATTTCTTCTCTTTAATTTTAATTAACAATTGTTCTTGAGACAAAGAAAATCAATTCTTTGTTTTTGGGAATCAATTTAATTTTTCTTCAATTATTTTTCAAGAATTTTTTCTTTTAAATCAAAATCTCAAACTTTATTATTTCAAAACCATATTTTGCAAATCAAAACAAGGAAAATCTATCATATTCTCCATCGAATCCGAAATCTGAGGGTAAACATTCTAGACTCGATCTCTTAATTTAGTTTTTATATTCATCATTTTTGCTAATATTTAAATTAGTAAACATGTAGATCTACATATTTGTTGTTGATTTATTTATTTTATATCATTTTAGATGTAGATCTAACTTTTAATATTGTTCTTAGATGTAGATCTAACTTTTAATTTCGTTATTTGTTCCCATTTTCTTTTAATTGTTCATCCTTATTATCATTATTGTCATTGTTCATCATTATTTTCATTGTTATTATATATTATTATTATTATTATTATCATTATTATTATTATTTACCTATTTACTTATTTTTTGTTATTATCATCATTATATATGTCATTAGTATATTGTTATTAGTGTTATTTATTGTTACTATCATCGTTTATCGTTATTATTATCGTTATTATTGTTATTATTATTTTTGTTGTTGTTGTTATTGTTATTGTTATTATTATTACTTTATGTTTTAAATAGTTATCTATTAATTTGTTAATTTATTTTAATATGTCATTTAATGTATTTATCACATGATATGCATGTTTCATTTAATTTATGCATTGTTATAAATGTCCAATTGATTTTCTTGTTTCGATTACTAACATTAAGTTTATTTGTGTTTGTTGTCGGTGTCAAATACTTGTGTTCCCCTGTTTGAGCACCCGTACGAATGAAGGAGGAGATCCAAGGAGTTGTTATTTTTTATTGTACTTGTTATTTTGCCTTTATTTGTTTTATTGAGTTATTAGGCATGTAATAATTAATTGAACCATTTATTTTATGCACGCTTAATCAAAAATCACACAAAAATATTTCTACAAATAAAATTGGGTTTTCTAATAAAATGGGACCAATGTCCTAGCTTTTTTATCCAAAAATAAATTGTCACTTCAAAATAATTTTTTTAATTATGCATGAGAGGACCAATGTCCTCATCCTTAATAAATACCCCGTTTTATGTATGATTTATATTTTATTTACAATGGGGGTTGTATTCCGCCCTTAGTTTTATTGTAATTTATTTTTATCTTTATTTTTATATTTATTTATCGTTTTATATGTGATTGATACGCGCTTTAATAAACTGCATTAATTGTGTGAGATGAAAAATGAAATTTATAATTTAAAAACTCATTTATAATTAACCAAGGCACCAATAAGTGTGAAGTTCCGGACACCATCTCTGGTTTAGACCGATAAAAGGTTAAACTTTCCCAATTTCTTGTAAATTGGGTGGCGACTCCAAAATACCTCAAAAGTGCCTAAAAGTGTTATGGTGATAGATGGTCCTTTTCAATGTTCTATTGTAAAAGGAGGTGCCGAAAATATCTCATAACACCTAAAATCGGAAAAGACGCGAACCAATCCCTCGAATCCTAAAAGCGGATTCCCGAAAGAGGGCCTTACTGGTTCCGGCGCGCGTCACACAGTCCTGTCATTATAGGCTTATGTCGGGATCGCAATCTTGGTCGCGAGCGTGACAAAACAATCTAAATGAAGGCTTTTCCTCTGATTTAGAACCCCATGGCTGGCATGAATCATTTTCCACCTTTACCCTTCTCTAGTTTGTGTATTTTGGTATATTTTTCCTTCCGAAACACACCCGAACTTAATTAGAACTTTCTAAAGACTTATCCATCACATGTTTAGAGTTTGTGAAAAGGTAAATAAATGGTTATCACTTAGAAATACAAGTAACTAAGGTTATAAATAAGAATAATTGCTAAGATAGTTCAAAGCTTAATGAGTTGAACACCTCAGAATAAATCTAGAAGTGACAAGACATGATATGTTATTAGAATATAAGTGAAAATACTACAATTTTGTATATTGAACCTTTAGAACTACAGGGTTCTAATTACCAATCCCTTAAGATACGTAGGAAGCTTGGAATTCCAATTTAAGTCCGAACCAAAGTATAAAAACTTATTTGCACATAAAAGATAGTGTATTAACTGAAATTCTTATTATGCCTTGGTATTTGTTAAAAATAAATGTGACATGTATGTGTAGATGCATAAAAAGTTTATTGGGCCATTAATGATTCAAGTCTCGAGTAGGCTTACTTATGGTTTAAAATTGTCATATGATGGTAAGATCGAATCGAATGATTTTGGTTAAGTATATCCTAAATTGAAAATGAAATGAATCTTTCGTATATTAAATGGTTTTTAAATGACTGCCTAAATAATGAATAATTCTTAACAAATTAAATAGTCTGAGATGTTGTGTTGAAGTTCTTAGATTAATGCATGAATTTGGGGAAGTCTTATTTGTGAAGGCTATGAAGAAGTGGGGAGTGTAACACCCTCAACTCCCACACGTAGCATATCGAAGGATGAAGAGCTACGGTGAGCGGAGGGTGCTATCAGACAAAGACACACATTGCAATACAGAAATCAGAGTAATAAAATTTCTAACTTCTAGATTCAAAATCTCAAGACATGCACATCCTAAATTTATGTAATTAACACACCATTATTCGCACTATAGAATATTACAACTTATCATAAAATCGCATAAATAAACTTAATTACATTCCGAAAATAATAACACTTCCTATAAACTCTACCGACTTGTTGGTCAAAACTCAGTGGACCGCTGCGCTATTCTGGTCTCCTAACCTGCACAGAGAAACACCCGTGCTAAGCGATAACGCTTAGGAAGGGTCTGCAAATAAATAATAACCAACCACTCACAGTGATTGGCGAAAACTAGCACATGCATTTACACATATTCATAAGCATAAAATATATCGGTTAAAACTATCACAAATTCATATTCTTTAGTTTATTACAAAAACTTAAGCCATTACACGTACATTAGCGTCTTATAAACCATAAACAGAAATACTCATTTACTTTTTAATCAAAAATATATTATACAAAACTTATCATATACTTTAAATCACTTAATGGCCCTATAAATAGTTATACTTCATAAATTCCCGAAATACGTTTTAAGGTTCGAAATATAAAGTTCAGAAATTCCTATTATTACAAATATTTCAAAATCATACAAATTACAGTATCAATACTTAAATCAAAACATTTTATTTTAATCAAACCGTTACTTGCTCAAAACCAAACAAAACATTTTAATACTCAGATTTGGTTCGGGCTTGAAACAGTTATTCCAAGCTCCCTACGTATCCCTATGGTTGGGGAATCAGAACCACATAGTTCTACAAAAACTCTTATGCACTTATTCCATGTTCAATTATAACTCATTTCCTAAATTCAGTTACCTATATCATGCTTAATACTTCACTTCCCTTTAACTATAAATCAATATACCATTACCGTAATCACTGAGAACCAACAAACAATACATAAGGATTCTTACCGACATACTTACATTGGTTATCTAGGCTAAGGTTCGGAAGGTAGACAATACATAACATACCTGTATTCTCGTTATAAACATATAATCGACTACATTCATAAAGCTCTTTTATTTAGTACCCAACTATAGCAAATACGCACATCAGTTACTTCAATAATTCTTTGCAAAAACCATATAAAGACATACATATTTCTAACTTTTAAATAGATTAATGACATGCATTTATCACATACAAAAATTCTTATGCTGTCAATAGTCATTCACACATCTGCATTGGATTAAACATTATTTGCTATACTTCTTTTCATTTAATTGACATTAGGTTCAGATGCTAAGCATTAAGGTATCCGAAGATACCGCGCATTTCAACAAATGCATCAGATGCTTATTCACATAATCATTTGCAAATCATCACAGAGCTTATCAATTAATTCACATTAATTTACTCTTTTAATTGCCTGCTAAGTCAAAGGGGTGGATAAACGAGTAACAGAACACATTGGGGGTACCCGTGGGTACAATCGAAAAGTAACATCGTATTTTTCTCATTCAAAACATTTTCACATTGGGGATCTTAGACAAGATCCGTATACATTGGGGATCGCGAGGATCCAAACGGGGACCTGATCAGGGTCCAAAACAGAAGAAAGGGCTGCAGCATCAGAACTCTATAGGCATGCCTATCTATCCACGACTGACTCACGCAGGCTAAATTTTCCATATCATTATTGAATTTGTCACGTTTCACTTATATATATACATTCAATTAAATACTTCCATTAAATACTTGTAACATTCTTTTATGATCACATGCGTTTATATATTTGCATATCATATGTACAATCACATTTATCATATTCAAAACAAATCACGTGTGGTTTCATAGATCGAAATATTCATAAGAACATATTAAACGTAATCATATTATTAATCATCATGCATTCATTTAAACTTAACAGATAAGCTTACATTTCATTATACATATACATTTATAACATAATAATAGTAGATCAAATTCTCATATTTCAATAATTATTATGCATGGGAACACATTGAATAATTCACATTTTAAATCATATATGCATAGCATAAGTGAGAAACCATGCAAAGAAGAAGATCTTTCAAAAAGATTTTGAAACAGAGAGGGGACTATCGCGATCGCGAGAAGAGGTCGCGCTCACGACAATGGCCAAGCTTGCTCTGCTGACAAGGAATAGAGCATGAGTCATGCTCAGCGATAGGACTCGTGAAGGCAAATCATAGAGGAACAAAGAAGGCACAAGAGGGAGACGAGACTGCCACGAGTTGTGCTTAGCGGCACTACTCGTGCTCCAAGTGCACGACTCGTGCACCAGGTGCGCTACTCGAGCACCACGTGCACGACTCGTGCACTCCCTCACCGAACTCTCAGTTGGTATTAAAGAACCCATCTCTGTCACGATCATGACAAGTATCGCATTCGCGACAGAGTCGCATTTTCCAGATTCTAGCGAAATTTGCAGAAATTCTTTCTTCCAAAAATCACACCCAAAACTCCCATTCAGTTTAAACTTCAACACAACACAAATAGCTCATTCAAAACCTCATAATTAACACAAAACCCAACTTTTATACTATTAAACCCAATTAAACCATGCTATTAGCATCATTAAATCTCTAATTTAACAAAATCAGAAATTTACTACATAACTCAATCCATTACACCTTTTGACTCAATAAAACACATTCAAAGCATCTTAACTCAAATTATGCAAAACCCATAACATTTGAACATATCTAAACAACTTTAACTCCATAAATTTCCAAAAAATCAAATGAAAACCAAAAATCAAAATATACATCAAAATAACAAAATCCCTAACCTTAACTCCTTTGCTCCTAATAGCTTCCTTAGATGATCTTTCTTGTTCCAAAAACCCATCCAAGATCTTTCTCATCCAAAATCCTCATCAATACACACACAAATATAAAACATAAATCTATGGTTTCAAAAACCACTCAAAAGAAATCAAAGAAATCAAAGCTTAACTCACCTTTCTAGCAAGACCTTCACTTGATCTAACAAACTCCAACATTTAAATCTTGAGCTTAGATTTAAAGGGAAGCAGATGGCATTGGAGCACAAAAAAAATGAAGAAGAAGAAGGAAAAAGGGAAAAAGGAATGGGAATAAGAGAAGGGAGAGCATATTTTTCTGCCCTCTCTCTCCTCTTCTCTCTTCTTTTATACCCTTTCCAACTTCTTGCCACTTGTCACCATCCTATTGGCCCAAAATAGATATTTATGTCAATTCTCCTATTTAGTCCATTAACTGCTTTCTCTTCTTACATTTAGCATCTGTCTATTAATTCTTAACATTGGCCCACAGAATTAATCTTACTCCTTTAATTAAGTCCTAAACTCATACTTCATAATTTTACCATTGATCGAACTTGCCGAAACTTTTACATAAATTCTTAAATTGTCCATTTGAAATTTCTAACACTTCAATTTGCATAACTTTGGTCACTACTCATCCTCAATACGCCCAATCCTTTTAGGGTACATTTCAGTTTGTGACACAGAGAGTAATGCTCGGCTCTGTCGTGAGCGCGACAGAGAGTTTTGTAACACGAATGGCGCCGAGACGTTCTCTGTTGCGAGCGTGGCCTTGAGCATGAGCGCGATAAAGATCGTCCAGTTCTCAGTCACCAGAGCTACAGTTAATCGCGGGTGCGAAATATAGCGTAATTCTTGCCTCTGTCGCGAGCGCAACCCTCCTTTATACTATGAATGTTCATTTATTTGGAATATTTTTGCATGATTTCTTACTTATGAATTATATATGAATGAACTTATGAGCTATAATGTGTTATACCACATAAGTAAGTAAGTTATTAAATGATATGACATTGCTTATTGAAAGTACCATGCTATATTATGCCAATAATTGAACAATAAATTGGATAAATAATGTAGCTTGCAATAGTCGAGTTGTGGATAGATAGGCATGCTTATAGAGCTCTGTTAGCTACAACCCCAATGTGTTTTGAACCCTGATCAGGTCACCATTTGTGTCCTCGCGATCCTTAATGTGTTCAAATCTTGTTTAAGATCCTCAATGTGAAAATGTTTTTGGATGAAAATAAAGAAATTACTTTTGACCGGACCCATGGGTACTAATGTGTTCACTCGTTATCCACTTCATTCAGTTTGTAGGCATAACAATGTGTATGAATATGACATGAAGTAATGCAATTTGTGAAAATGATACTACATGAAATGCATAAGATGTATTTTGTTATTGTGATCTAAATGCTTCTTTGATTGGGTAAAATAATGTGATAAGGCATCTGTTAAGGAAGATGTGTGAAGTGAATAAATGTGAACAAGTGAATAAAGTGACATGTATAAGATGCGGAAGGGTGCAAGTATTGTGTAAGTGATTCGTTAACATCGATGTTGAATATAAGCATGTATTAATTAAATGAATGTATATACGAAATATGTGTTTATATTTTGATGAACTCTTTCAAAGTACCCAAATGGTTATAATCGGCATGATTATATTTTCTATATTATGTTTTTCTTTGAGCCTATTTGATGGACATTCTTAGTGGTCATCCATATTATATGTGTTTCCCACTAAGCTTTATACTTAGCACGGATTTTATTTTAATCCGTGTAGGTGCAAGTGATCGGATCTTTTGAAAGTCATCCGTAGCAGTCCAGGCCAATGCAAGTTTATAAAGGAATCTTAGGGTAGGATTTATATAGTCTTAAATATGTAAGTATGATTTGCTAAGTTCGAAATATAAGTTTTGTAAAATATAATATTCGGGTATAATTGATTTATATGTAATAAGCTATAGAATTTTGGAGTTTACAAGTGTATGTACAATCATTTTCATTATTATGCGATTTTATGGTATTTGAAAACGAAAGAAATTTTATAACTCAGATTTCAGATTAAAGCGTATAAGTTTTGCATGTTTGTGTCGGTAATACCCTTGACCGTCATCATGAACCGTTGCATCACAGTATGGTTTACTACGTACGGGTAAGGGGTGTTACACGTCCGCATTAGGTCAAGATATCTATATGCATCCTAATCTACACTATGCCCAAAAAAGACTAAACCTAGGCTCTGATACCACAACTTGTAACACTCCATTCCCATCCACTCACACGGCTTAGCTGCGGCAGTCGAGAATGGTTGTCACGACACACTTTACATGCACATCTCATACTATTTCCTTAATAGACACAATTCCATATCAATTAATTTCATTCACATGCATCGAATGACATTCACTATGCATACATAATATCATACTTTCAGATTAGAATACATCATATTCACCAAAGTTAAGCTATAATTCTTACATGCCCAAAAGTTATTAATTACATATTCATAATACAAAAGACAAAAACCTAAACTAAGCAAAGATGTCTTAGTGTCTTGACCAACAGCATTGCGGGAACGTCCTTCGAATTACTTCACTATAGAACCTACACGGATAGAAAGCCTGTGCTAAGCAATAACGTTTAGTGGGTAAACACTAACAATATATGCATATATATATATATATATATATATATATATGTATATAGATTAATAAGCATATGATAAATAAAATCAAATATAACCCCTATATCCATGCTTCATTTCTAACATCCTTTTGCATTCATAATATTAAGCACACTACCATTATTCATGAGACGTACCAGAAAATCATATTCAATAGACATTTTATTAATATTTCATATCAATATATAACGCATCACATTCACAATATCATATCGCGTAGCAATCACTTTGCGCATTATAGTTGACTCCATTATTTAAACCTTGCCTACAATTCAATGACGTTGATAACAGGTATCGCATCAGTACTCGAGAGTACAGTAATCACATTTGTATCCGAAGATACCAACTTTCACAATAGTACCCATAGATATAGAAATATTCAATAAGAGATATAAAATACACTTTAATAATCCATGAAGGATTCATTACGCATTGAGATTCCAGAGGAATCGGACACTTTGGCTGTAGCACTAAAACCCTATAGGCATGCCTATCTATCCACTACTTGACTCATAGGCAAAATTATTAATCCGATTATTATTCGCATTATCATAGAGAATGTCATCATTACTGTAGCATTACGATAAGCATCATCACATCACTTTTTTACACAATGGCTTACTTCACAATTCACCAGTCATTGCACAATTATTCATGTATATATATATGAACGTAGTCACATGATATCCACAATAACAACTTCAATACGCATATTCATTTATCAATCAAATGTATTAATTTAACAAGAATAAGTTAAACTAGAAATTCTTTGCAACAACCACAAGTATCGCGCTCGCGACAGATGTGAAGATTAGCTTCTGTAGCGATTGCGACACAAGTCGTCACCGCGATAGAACCCAGCCTTCGCCTCTATCCTGCTCGCGCATGCAACAGAAGCAAAACTAACAAATTAAGTCAAATGGAGCTTTCTGTCGTGCTCGCGATAGAACTGAATTTTCAATTCAAAGCTCCATACTTACACCTTATAATCATGCAATTAGCCCGAAACACACTTGTGACCTGTAACACCCTTATACCCTATATGTATACTGCCGACTTAGGAATACTATGCGATTACAACGATTGTACTACGGCCGACCTAAACTTAATTTAAATTGTTGCTAAATGTTTTTTTTCCTACACTTAATTTTTTATTCACTTAATCATGCATTTCACTTAATAATTTCACTTATTAACTTAGTTGTCGATTGACCTATAACTGTCTAATGTTACTATTCATTTGATAAAAATTTCAGCAGTATAACGGCTTGTAATTTTCACTACCCAAACCTGCAAATTTCAAACTCCACAGCCCTATCCATCCCTAGAGTCATAATATCCACATACATAAATACATAAAGCCATCACATAATCCATCCCAAACTTTATATACATGCCAATACATAATACCAGAACATACAATATATAACTTGATTTCTTCTACGTCACTTGCTCCAATAGGACTGAAGTATGTTGCTCCGACCTATGACGTACCTACACGCAGTCAAAATGAACTACGTGCTGAGCATTAATATGGCCAGTGGTGGTTACAAATCCATAAATTTCCACTACTAACTAATTATTCAATTAACTATACAATTATATTCTATTAACTATATTATTCTTATTTATTCAATTAATCTACTAAATTAACAACATAATTAAGCATTAAACCTTATTATACACTAATTACATGCATTTTAATCCTTTTATTAAATTTATTTATTCATTAATTACATTTTTGTCCTTAATCTTTTTCCTTGATTTCAAATTTTATCCTTGACTTTTCCATTAATTACATCTATGTCCCTAGTTTGACCACAATACCATCCATGTCTTTTCTTTTACACTAATTCCATTTATTTCCTCAATTTTCACTTAATTACCATTATGACCTTAATTATACATAAATTTCACTTTTAACCTTATTTTTATTTTCCACATTTACCCTTCTTAATTACTCTTAATTACCAAATTACCCTTTTTACACTTAAATTCCACTTTTAACCTTATAATTTCACCAAATTACATTTAGGTCCCTAATTTATCACTTTTACACTAAATTGCCATTTTAACCTCATATTTTGCCAAAATTACCATATTACTCTTACATATACACTTTTTACCTAACTTTACCACTTTTTACCTACTTAACATAAAATTAGCATTTTACCCCTAATCTTTTAATTTATACAAATTTAGTCCCTTTTTCACTCATTTTCACATTTATTACTATTTTAACAATTTTTATCACTTAATTACCACAATGCCCCTATTATAGACCCGATAGAAAATCTACTGATCGGATATGCGGGACGTGGATCCCATAAATCCACTACACATTCATCATTGTACTTCACTACAATGATCACTTTTATATACTGTACATCGTGACAGACCCTCATTGGCCTATCAATACCGAGTCGCCATTACTCGTACCGTGGTGTGGAATCCTTATGACTAGCCAATTATATCTTGGACTAGATTTCACTACCAGACAACTACTAAGGGCAATAATTCATCAAAATTCATTTCAGTATCACATTATGTCTACATACACATTTTGGCATATACATCATACTCAGTTATAAATTTGCATACACATTTTGGCATACACCTCATACTCACTTAAAAATTTGCATACACACTCATTTATCATCATTTAGTTATTTTATGCCATTATATACCATTAGATATTGAAATACACATCAAAACTCCTTTAAGTGCAATTCGGTGAAGGAATCATATTTTCATATAGTTCACTTTAATTTCATTTAACCACTCCATTGTCTAGATTATATGTTAAGCATGCCATAAATACCAATTGCACGCCATATTTCCCAACATTTCTCATTTATACCCTTAACATTCCATTCGGTCAAACCTTTAAAAATTCATTATTTTTCCTTTTTAATCTTTTAACCATTCCATCATGCATTACACAATTTATACACATAATAACCATCATTTACAAGCCATAAAACCCATATAAACATGATGAGTTCCTTAAGTTACTATTCTGCCTACTTTAGGGATTTCATACCAATTTGTTTTAATCTAATCTAAGCATACTTGTACACTAATTTAAGCCCACTAATCATGATTATCAAGTTAGATTTAATTATTCATGCCATTATCATATACCCACACTTAGACATAACCTAACACTACAAGAAATTTGACTTTTGGTGACGAATTTTTTAATGACACATAAAATTTCGTCACTAATTATAACTTACAATGACGAATTTTTTAAAACGTAACCATACTATTTATTATTGTGACGAAATTATCTTTCGTCATTTTATGTTTTAATTATAATCACTAAAAGATTAATTTGGTGACGAAAAAATATATTTCGTCATGGTTTATTTAGGAGGGATAATTTCCAACCATTTTTTTGGAGGGAAAAAATTTAATGACAAAATAATAACTTATTGCAACGTATATAATCGTCACAAAATATTTATTTTTCGTGACGAATTATTTTTGTCATAATTAAATAAATTAGTGATAATAAAATCATTTTGTCACGAATAACATATCGATATAAATAAATATTATATTTATGACAAATAAATTTATCACAAAAAATTAATATACTGTGACGAGTTACAATTTCGTCACCTTTGATATGAAAGAAAAATTTTTAGTCTTTTTTCTTTTGGAGAAAAAAATATAACGGAAAAATTTACTATTTGCAATATATAAATTCGTCATGAAATAATTATTTTTTTATGGCATTAATTATTTTTGTCACAGTTTAATAAATTAGTAACAATAAAATTATTTTGTCACAATAATATTATCTATATTAAATAAATATGTTACAAAATTAGTTTGTCTTTTATATTTTGTCAAAAATAACTAAATTATATATAAAAATACAATAATAATAGAAAGGGGAGTCACGAAACGGGGAGCAGAAGGGAGATAGAATCCGAGAAGAGAAGAGAAGGAGAGAGAGACAGCGGAGCGGCGGAGGGGGGCGAGCGGTTGGCGGCTGTCGACGGCGAGCAGCGGACTCCTCGCCTTTGCTGGTCACGGCGTCTCTCTCCCCAGCACGACGTCGTCGTTCATGGAGATCGGGAGGAGAACCGCGAGTTTTTCAGCAGTTTTCGGCGAGCTGCGATGGCGAGGGACGACAGGAGCGGCATGGCTGGACTCCTGGTGGGCAGACGAATATCATGGTGGCCGTGGATCGTCCTCAATCACCGGCGTCAAGCATATCAAAGGAGAAGAGAACCGAAACTTCCGTTGACAATTCCGGTGAAACGAACGGCCTTCACGGCTCGTGATCACCGGAAAAGGGACCCCGAGACTTCAAGCTTCCTTCCGGTGATCTCAGCGCCTCCGGCAAATCTCCGGTGATCGTGAAAAGGCAAAAAAAAAAAAGCAGAAAATAGGTATGTGGCCACCAAAATTACTTTCCTAAGTGATTCTTCCATAAATTAAAATTTATTAAGTGTGATTTTACTAAATGTAATTAAGTGGACAGTATGTATGTTGGATACCATTGGCTTGTTTGTTGTATTTTCATGAGTTTTGGCATAGCTAATTAGAAATGAAATTAAGACTTACAGAATTGCGGGTTGAATGGAAGAATTGGGAAATTGTCTGTAGCTGGGAACTAGAACAGTACTTGTAAATGGAAGAAATATAGGTTAATATGTAAGTTAGAATTTACATTGTACATTATTTTTGTAAAAGTTAAATTTGACACATAAATCAGATTAGTAATTAAATTTATAGATAACTTAATGAAAATTAAATCTTCATATATAAATGGATATAAAAAATGCATAGGTAGGTAATGGAAGTGTAATTAGTAATACTTGAAGAATTAGTGAATTTGATTTTGTTTAGTTAGTCATTTTGGACTGTGAGTTAAAGTTTTAATAAATTGAGCAAATTAAGTTGAATTGATGAATTGAGATTAAATATTGGAACCATCTTAAGGCAGAATTAAAAATGTATCTTAATTTTGTGAAATTTGTACTAAGCTTAAGAATATATGTGTTAAGTTAGGATGTAATAACTGAGGACAAGGGAGGGTTAGCTGTTAGTTGGGAATTTAGACCAGCTAATTAATTATAAATTGGTAAATTTTGCTAATGAAATAGATCATGTGTATTAAGCTTAAATAAGACCTGTGCGAATGAGTGTGTATTTTAAAGCGAATGTATGAATAAGGCATATTCCAAGTAAATTTTTAATGTATGTATATTTATTAGTATGCATGTATGCAGGTGAATGTGTATAGTATTTATGGGTCAACGGGTTTATTTTCCTGACAATATGGATCGAAATGTATACGGACATTGATTACTATCAATCTAATTTTTTTTTTATGAATTTACTTAGCTGACATATTAATGTGACTAAAATATGTCAGCAATGTATGAAATTTAATAGAGTACATACATGTGTATATATATTAGAAGTGAATGGGTGATTGACATTTAGCTCAAAGGTTAAATGTTTATTTATTATAAAACATTTAAATGCTTTAGTTTAGCTTTTCTTGATATCATCTACTGAATGCAACTTCTAATTTTCCTTGAAAACTGAATTTTGCTTAATTTTCAGCTTAACTAAAGCAAAGAGTTTGTTCTTTTTATAGAACAAGAAAACTTCGTTGATATATGAGTTGTCATTCTTGCTGTTGGGTAATTGCTCAGTGTAGCTTTTAATGGCTTGGTGACGCTATGCTTACCCTGGCTTTTTCTTTCTGCTGTGTCAATATGCAGTTGCAAAGAGGTCATCAATGTTTGATGATCCGACTGTTGAAATACAGGAATTAACTGCCTTGATAAAGAATGATATTACAACATTAAATACTGCCCTTACGGATCTGCAAACCCTTCAAAACATGGAAATAGCTGATGGGAATTACTCTAAGGATAGAGTTGTTCATTCCACAGCAGTGTGTGATGACTTGAAGGGTAAACTTATGGGAGCTACAAAAGAGCTTCAAGATGTGTTAATTACTAGAACAGAGGTTAGTGTTACTAATAGCTCTTATTGCTGGTCCGGCTTAGCACTTTCTAACAATTCTACTCTCTCTCAATGTGGTTTTTCATATCCCTGCAGAATATTAAGGCTCATGAGAATAGGAAGCAGATATTTTCCTCAAATGCTTCAAGAGAGAACCCTTTTATGCAGCAAGCAAAACCCATGACTGAGCCGCCACCTTGGTCAGGTTCAGGACATGCCTTTGGTGATTCACAGCCATCCTCGTAAGTCTTTGGAAACTTTTAATAACCTACTTCTTCTTTCCATATGCTGTTAATGAGACGCACCAGCTACCTTGATACAGCTAATAAATTTGTGATACCAACTTTCTGTTTTTTATTCTATGTGAATTTGGATTGTCATTTAACTAATATTTATGGTGAAGCATATAATTGATCGTTACTTTAGGTGTCAAGTAGGTGATTTTCCCTATTGCTAAAAATGAGCCCCTTCCAGGGACTTGTGGTAACTGAGTTAGAAAACAGCACAATTGCATGAACGAAGTAAACTTTTCCTCATTAGTTATTGAGATGAAACATACTTTCTTTTACTGTAACATGTGGACGTGTATTGTCAGGCATAATTAGACGTAAAAAGGCAATCATATATTAGCAACTTCAAAGTAATAGCCCATGTTTTTAAGTGAAAAGAACATCCGCTTGCCTGTCTTGAAGATTTGTTGCTTTAATAATTATCTATCTATTGGTGTATTAGTTTTAAAGAGATGTTAGTTCGAATTTCCTTCACAGTTCATTTTTAATCCTTGTTGATTCTATTTATGGGAAAGTTCAGATTATTGTTTTTAGAATGATGAATGTTTCCACAAAATTAATCATTCTTTTCTCTCTCACCAGATTGCTACCGAATGGTTTTCAAGTTGCCAACCAATTGAGGTGCGTTTTTTATATTTTTGCACACTATAATCATTTGTTACTAACCATCATATTTTCTGGCGTAATTTGGCTACGTTTTCTATTTTTATGTGATAACTAAGATCTTGTTGACTCTTATGAGTTTCAAACCATGAACTTGCACATTTACAAGTGTATCCTCACATTTAAGAATGGATTTACAAGTTGGAAAAAATAAAAACCAAAAAAGTTTGCTTGTGTATAATCATTAGTAACATCAGTATAACTATGGTTCTACAAATTCTTTATATAGAACACTTGTTGTAACTGCTCAAGTTCTCCTCAAGCAACTTGTTTCTTTCTTTATAAAAAAGGAAATTTAGTTTTATTTTGAATCCTTCCCACCAATCATTGGACCTTATAGAAAAAGGAGGGTTACCACTAGATTAAATTGGCCTGGTGATGCATTGTCCATGTTTTGGTCTGTTGAAATAGGTGGATTTGCTTATTCAATTATCACAAGTTAATACACTCCTTTGGGTTTTGGCATATCAAACGTCATGTTTGCTTACTAAATTTGTATTCAAACTTGATACAACTTTTGTTTTAGGATTTTGTTTTTTGAATATTGTCTAGCTTCCAAAGCATTGTTTTAGAAATGTAGCGCTAATTAAACATTTTGTTTCAGTACAGATGGAGGCCAGCTGTGGATAATGCGCCTTCCCACCATATGGAAATGTCCATGTTGCAGCAGGTTGCGCTAAGGTAGGAAGATTATAGTCAAAATCGTGTAGGTGCTCTTCATAACGTGGAATCTACAATTTCAGAACTCAGTGGTATTTTCAACTCTTTTATTTACGTCAATGTGATACTTGTGCATTTATTTTTAGCCGATAGTTTTATTAATATTATACTTTTGTATTTTGTATAATTGAATTGAGTACTGAAATTTGGATGATATAAGTATATTATAAGATATGGTGTGTGAGATTGGATCTAAATTGGAGGATGGGCAAACTTGTGTTGGAGTTTGAATTGAAGTGGGGTGAATAAATATATGATTATTTGAAATGTAAAGATTTTATTGATTACAGGGGATAGGCAATATTATAGAGGGAATTCTGCCGAAATTTCGGTAAAATTAAGTGACATATTTGTATTTTGATTGAATGAATAATAAAACTAAATAGCTATAGGGCAGATGGGTCGTTGGAATCGTAGTGTGTATAAATGAAGGGTGTTACATGATTAAGTTTTTTTTTATCTAATATAAGATTTTTTTTTTTGCAGGAACACGATGCAAATTTTGAAGTTTCAACAGATTTTATTTCTTGATTAGGATGCAAATTTAATTTTTTGTATTAGACAGTATGTTTTTTTTAATTAACCTTTTATTTGAATAAATACATTATATTAGATTTTCTTTAGAAATTTAATTGATTGTATGACATTAAATTTAAAATGTGTCAATTTTACTACAATGCATATATGATAAGTATATTTGTCATAATTTGTCGACTTATTAGTTCATAAATAACGATATAATGTTTACAATTACGATATTAAAATTGTAATAAAAAAAACTATAATTTATTGACAATAAAAAATTGTCACAAACTATTTTTTGTGACAATTATTTTTATCCCTATTTATGTCACTAAAATGTAACGTAATATGACGATTTACATTCATCGTTAATACACATTAATTTAATGACGAAATTATTTTTCGTCACTTAAAGTATTAGATTTAGTGACGAAATTAAATATTTTATGACGAAAATTATATTTATTTGTGACAATAATTACGTAACCAATGCTTAATGGTTTTAATCAGAAGCAGAGTTTCGTCTTTAAAAATATTTAATTTCGTGACGAATTTTAAATTTGTCATAAAAAATACCAATTTTTAGTGACGATAAACAATATAATGTGACGAAATATAATTTTATTTATGACATAATTTTTATCAAGAAAAGTAAGAACTAAAGATGACGATAATCATTTTCGTCACAAAAAATGATACTTACGGTGACAAAAAAGTAAATCGTCACGTAAACTTTTATGTTACGCGCCTACCGTTACGTTCTCTGTGACGATAAAAAATCGTCACCTTATATTTTCAGAGACGAAAAATGAATTTTTCGTGACAATTTTTTGTGTTATAAAAAGTGTAATTTCTTGTAGTGTAATTTTCAACTTAAATTAATGGAAATAGATGGATTAAATAACCACAAACCTCAAATTCTTGTTCTACACTTCTCTAAGCTTGCTTTTCTTTCCCTTTGGCTTGTGAAATTTCTTCCTCACCTCGGTTCCCTACCATGGCCAAAATCAAGCATGTATATATCATTAAAACTAAGCTTTCTTTTACAAACTAACATCATAAATGAACTCTACACCCTTGAAAGCCCCCATATGGACCAATAAACCTAATTAAAAACACCTAAATTTCTTACCTCAAAACTTGACCTAAACTTTGTATACTTAATTTCTCCCACTTCCAGTGCTCCAAATGGACTCCAATCACTTTTATTATATTACAGAGGAGCTTTAATTTGTCTACGAGATTTAACTTTGGGGAGTGCTTTGAGAAAAATTAAAGTAAAATGGAAGAAATGGTGAGAAAACCTATTTGGTTTTGGGAGGAGAATAAGAGGTGGTCAAGTGGCTTATTTCTCTAGAGAAATCTAGCCATTTCCTCCCTTATATAGTGCATAATTGAGCCAAATTGGTCCAACCGAAGCGGTCCGACCGGTTAGAACCAAATTTTTTTTTTCGATTCATTTCCACTGTTTCAAGGCATCTATGTGTTCCTCACCTTATTTCCACTAACAACCAATTTCACTATTCTTAAAACATAAAAAATAGTCTCCCTGCAAATTTTTAGCTCAATCGGAGTCCATTTGGGCCCCGGATCACTTAAACCGATCTGATTCAATCCTTTTCGATTCTGTCGTAAAACTCAAATCTAAAATCTAAAGCTGTCAAAAAATACTAGAAATTGTTTTAAGCTTGTACACTTCCCACACTATACCCTTTTGAACTCAAATTCATTTTCTAAAAATTCAATCAAACCTTGGTCAACCTTCGGTTCAATTGAACCGAACCGGAGGCCAACTTTAGAATGACTTTCGGAGGCCTATTTGACTCTGTTTTCGCTCAATACTTCACTATTAGACTCCTAACAGTCCATAGATCATTTTCACCAAATTAGAATTTTTCGGCCGATGGCAGCCAGCTCGGCTGTATAACTGTCCCGAGGGTAATCATCCCGGGTTTGCTATATCAATAACACACTTAACACTCGTTCTATTTCTGTTAACTATACTCAATACACTAATCTACACTAGAATTACACTAAACACACTGTAGACATTCACTGTACACTTCTAGGCTAGGTTTTGGGCGGCTATATGACCTCTAAAACTCATCTTAACCTAATTATCTACATTCATAACCTTCTAATCACTTCTTTATCTATATGTTAAGAGTACAATGGCAAAATTCTCATTATCATTGATCATAAATTTGAGGAGTTATGGCCAAAAAACCAATACATGCTCCAAAAGCCCTACTACAAGTTTAAACCCACTTAGGCACACATATTGAAACCATAGGGTCCCTAATTCAGAATGGCTAATCCTAGCACATTGATAGACATACTTCTTAGGAGCCTAATCCCTTTTTTCTCATTCAATTTAGTTTTATATAACTAAAGTTATAGTTTATACCAACCTCTTATGTCAATTACCCTACACATCCAGCTTTTACCCTCTCAAGCTAGTCAAGCTTGAACTCCATTCAATTATTACAATCCAAAACTCTAAACACACATTGGACTACCCAATGAACATACCCTTAATCCGACTTGTTCAAATTCTCATTAAACCACAATTGTACAATTTACATATTAACATCACAAATTACTTAAAATAGAACAACATGCTTAATTTCAATCTTATGGCCAACAAACAACACATCAATTCATCACTTCTATTCAATTCACAAAAAAATATAATTTAGTCAATGCATCAAAATATTCATACAAATCAAACAACGCACAGAAAAGTGTTCCTAACCTCCTCTTCTAAGCTCCTCTCAAGATCACTTTGCACTTGGTTCACCAACCTTTGCCTTCCCTTTGTCTTTCCTTGATTCAATAACTACAAACATAGTCCAATTTCCAGAATTGGAACCACAATTGATCAATTACCACATCCATCAAAATACAAAATCTAGGAGTAGGAGAAGGAGAACCAAATAAACCACTTAACTTACCTAGATGAGATGAACACTACACATGCAACACTTTAAGACTCAAACTAGCAGAAATTATGGTAAATTGACTAAAGAAAGAGAGGAAACAAAGAAGAAGAGAAGGAAGAAGAAGGAACGGCTGATCCACATGCAAAGATGGATTTTCTCTCTCCTCAAGTCACTTATATTGCATGTCTAAATATGAGTGGCACAACCTATGATGGACACCTGGATTTCCACTGACACACACACAAAATCAGATTTTGTTAACTTAATCACCATCATCCACTAATTAATCTTTCACTAATCTTAATCATGCACTTTTACAATAAGGCCACTAAAACTTATTTTGTTTGTTCAATTGAGTCCTCATTCCAATTACACTCAAATCTGAAATTTAGTAAACATCAATTTAAATCTACCCAATTACCCCAATAAGACCAATATTGCTACTAGGGTATAATTCAGGCTGTTAAACATCGTCTCACCTATCTCTTCGCTCAGATCAGACTCCATATATACTCTACACAAGATAACATTTGCATTAGGCCATGACTCTAGACAGACACACACACATCTAATCTATACTCTGACATCTTATCGTCTGGAACCATCTACCTATGCTCTGATACCCTAAATTGTAACGCCCCAATACCCCTTGGGAGGACACTGGAGACGCCACACACACACACGCATACAATACAATCATACAATACTATAGCAGAAACTAATAAGCGGATGAAACATTATGAATTCAGAATATACACATCTCATAAAAATAACTATAAGTTATACAAGTTACAAAAATATCATCATCTTTGAATTAGATGATCATACCACTACTAACATTATAAAATACACTATACATAATATTCTTTACATATACTATACTTGTCATTATAAAAAAATCAAGTACAAAAGCAAAATTCCACTTCATAACTCCTAGTGGCCAGCAGATGAACAACTCTCACAAACAAACCGAGCCTGCATACCTACACGGGAAACACCCGTGCTAAGGGATAATGCTTAGTGGGGATGTACAGATACAATAGACTTCTTACAAAGTCACAACACCCACACTATACATATAATTAAACATGCTAATCACAATCCAAACATGATAACATATAACCTTTTAAGCATACAGTTCTCAGCTCCAGATTATCATACATAATAATTTACATCTTAATCATGGTCTCTCAAATGTTCATATACATGCACAATTAACATACCAGTATGCCTTTGTCAATTATGATCATCTCACATTTAGTCGTATACATGTTCATTCATATACGTACAATAGAATATAGTTCCACTTGCTCATGCATAAACATATAACAACTATGGCCTGAATCCCATCAATAGTGGATATGGGAGCTCTAGATACTGACTAGCAGTATCAAACCTCTAGAGACCAAAGTCTCAAAACATTTAGTTACCCACAAGCTTTAGACCCATCGGGCCAACTCTAGACCCAAACGAGGCCAACTCTAGACCCAAACGGGGCCAACTCTAGACCCAAACGGGGCCAACTCTAGCAAGTGCAAACTCTAGCCCTTTATAAGCATGCTTATCTATCCACTACAATGAATCCCTCCGGCTTATCATATAAATACATAATATATACATTGCTCATATACATATACTTTACAATCATTCAAGTATCTATTCATTACTCATCACCTCATTTTATTCACAATTTAAACAACCATCAACCATGCAGTTCATATCACCATTCATATTATTACATAAAAGCTTTACTATGCATAGTCATACATATTCCAATGCAATTCTACAAATAATTAAGGTCAAAAGATTCATATATAAAACCCAGGACAACCCTTATCGCGCTTGCGATAGAACCCATAACTCATGGCTGTCGTACTCGTGGGTAGTGTCACACTCATGACAGAATGCCAAAGTAGCTACTATCGTGGCCTCAACTAGACTCGGTGAAACAGAACTTGGCCAGGCAACCCCACCCAAAGAGTGTTCTGTCACACTTGCGACCCCTGTCATGCTCATGACAGAACCGAACTAAGTGTTCAAACTCCAAACAACACAAAGTTTCAAGCGCAAACTTCACACCTTACAAGCTATAAACACATGCACAACTCCCAAATCATCCAAAATAATGCCATAAACATTACAAGGCTCTAAAATCAACTATAAACACAATTTAATACTAATACCAACCAAAATGATCATTAAGCATTGAGGTCAAAAACAAGTACTTTACATATATAAATTATAACATGCTTATGATCTACCATAAAATCAACATGCACCTAAATCAAATTAGTTTTAACAACTAAAAGAGCTATAGAATCAGTTCAAGCTCACCTAATTTCATATACCGAAACATGTATGTGACCAAAACTAACACATAATCTTAAACATGCATCTGCTAACATATGACAATCACTATCTCAAACTAATCAACATGCTTCTAAAACAAAGAACTAACAAACAATCCCAAACCTCAAAATGCAGCTAGAAAACTCCTCTTTAAGATCAAACCTTTTCCTTGCCTTTATCTTTCCTCTTATCCAAAGCTTCTTGCACAACCAAGTCAAAAACACACACTTAATCCATATACAACAATCTCAATACCAAGAACAGAAATGAGTAGAAGATGAAGATCCATAAACCATTTTCCCATACATACCTTTTCAATAAACCACTTCAAACCAATCTAATTAGTAGAACTCAATCACAACTTGAAGAACAAGAATCAAAAATGAAGAAAAAAGGAAGGGAAGATAAACCAAGAGAGAGAGTGAGTGAGAGAGAGTGAAAAATCTAGTTGTAGGTGGTAATGAGATAGATTTTCCCACTAAGTCTCTATTTATTACATATGGCTACCTAGGTGGTATGCCCACAGCAAGACACATGTCTCCAACCTGCCACATGTCCCACTCAACCAATTTTCCCACTTACTCCTTATCTGAATTCCTCTTAAGTACCTCAACTCAACTTCTTTCTTTGATTACTCCTTAATACTTATCAAATACATCCATAAATACCCATAACTCATACTTATACAATAATTAGCACTACAAATCCTACTAGGGTACTCTTTGGTTCCTTACAACATGTGCGATGATATGTGACATTGCCTATTGAGATTCTAAGATGTTATACTCTATGATAACATGAACAATAACCGGATTAATAATTTAGCCTGCAAGACAAGTAGTGGATAGATAGGTATGCCTATAGGGTCTAAGTACTACAGCTGAAGAGTTTAATTCCTCTGGAATCCCCATGCGTAATGAATCCTTCTTGGATTCTTAAAGTGCATATATATTGTCTCTTATTAATTATTTTTGTACCTATGGGTACTGATGCGAAAGCGTGTATTTTCGGATACAAAAGTGATTGTTATACTCTCGAGTATTGATGCGATACCCATTATCTGTGTCTTTGAATTGCAGGATGGGCAAATTAATGAATGATCATATAATGATGAGCAATGTAATTTCTATGTGATATAGAAATCTGAATGTGAATAAGATATGTTATACTATTGACTGACGATGTGTTAATGTTGAATATGACTTTCAGAGCATGCTACATGAATATCAAGATGAGTTTAATTATATAATTATGAGGCATGTTTAACGTGAAGTATGAATATAGAGCACGTACTTGATATTATTCAATGATAGCTATGATATTATATATATGCATACATTGTTTGTTGTTTTCCCACTAAGCATTATCGCTTAGCACGGGTTTTTAATCCGTTTAGGTTCAAAAGTGAAGTGAATTTGAAGGATAATCCCGCATCTCAGTTGGTCAACACCCTAGGATTAGTTTTTTAGTATAGGTTTTGTTATTTTATACTATGTATATGTAATTAATGGTTTTTGGCATGTAAAGAACTAAAACGTAACTTTGGAACATGGGATGTAATATAATATGAACTTATATGTATAAGTATGCATAGTAAAATGTCTTCTGCTACATTTAAATGAAATTTATTACTTCATGATTTTGTATATTGAGAAACTGTATATGATATGGATGTGATGTGAGTCATGACGACCGTTCTCGACTGCCACAGCAAAGCTATGCGAGCAGGTGGGAATGGGCATTACATGTGGCTTTTAGGGGGAGGAGCAAAAACAATTTTCTTGGAGCTCAAATTTTCTTTGTTCAATTCTTCTTTATAAATTTATTTTTCAAACATCAAAGAGTTCAATTGAGAAAGAGAAATTAATTCTCTTTTCTTGGTTTGCTCCAATTTTCATTGTCTTAGAATTCATAGAGAAAGTGGAGAGAGAAAGTGATTTTCTCATTAATTTCTTAATATGATTGTGTGGAGTTTAAGGTAAGAACTTACGGTTTCATCACTCTCCAGAGATCCAAGTTATGAGGGTACTCTCTAGAGATCCAAGTTCTGAGGGTAATCAATCTGGATCACGATTGGCTTAATCATGCTTTAACCTCAAGAATATGATTTGATATGCATATTTTAATGAAATGTGAATTTGGTTAATATGTATTATTTTGTTGATAAACCTTATTTGTGAACTAATTCTGATATTATTTGGTGGGTTTGAGCTAAGAAATATGTAAATAATGTGAAATTGGAGCTATAAACATGCATCTATGGAGTTTCCCTCTTGATTTTGGGTTCTGGTAATGACCAACGGAAAGAAGCCCCCACCGATGGCCGTCGTTCAAGCGAGAGATGGGCTATTGGGGAAACTGTATTCCTTCTATCAGTCACCTTTCAAATGCCCGTCGCTCTATCTTTCTTGCCTGTCCCTGACTCTTTTCTATGCTTTGATCCTTTTTTTCTTTAGTATTTCTTTTGTCTCATCATGCCATGTGTTTTCTATACAAGTAATTGTAATGACACGAATCTTACCCTAGTAGTATGTTGGCTTAATTGGGATAATTGGATGAGTTTAATTTGGAATTTCTAATTTTTGAGTGAAGTGTAATTGGAATTAAGGAACTAATTGCATAAAATAAATAAGTTTAGTGACTAAAGTGTAGTTGTGCATGATTAAGTTAAGCGAGGATTAATTAAGTGATAATTGAGATGAGTTTAATCTAATCTTGTTTAAGGGAAAGATAGTGGGATCCAAGTGTTAACTGTTGGATGTGCTAACACATCTAAGTGCATGCAATATATATAGTGGGAAAAGATAATTTTTTGACTCATCTTTTCTCTCTCCTTGGTCCAATCACCTTCTCCCAATTTCTGTTCTCTCTTTGTTCTTGTTCTTGTTCTTCTTATTCTTCTTCTTGTTCTTTTTCGTTTCAACCTTCATTCATCAATTTTGGTTGGTTAGTTGATTAAGTAGCGAGCTGAGTTGTGTTCTTGGCAAGTCAAGGTAAGTAAGTGCATTAGATTGTTCTTCTTCTTCCTTTTCTTTTGATTTGAGTTGGTGGTGATCCTTTTTTCCAATTCTGGAAATTGGACTGTGCATGTAGTGGTTGAGGCAAGAAAAGACAAGGGAAAGGAGAAAGTTGGTGAGCCAAGTGCCAAGTTAGCACCTTGGAGCATAGGAGAAGAGTTTTGCGAAACTATAAATTTTATGTGTTAAATTGATAGTAGATAAACTCTAAAATGCATGTTTGTATTATGTGTTCAATTGAATGGAAGTGATGAGCTAAATTGATTGCCATGATTTGTTTATTTAAGCATGTAACCCTATTTCAGGAGATTTGAGAAATTGCTATGTAATTTGTGAATGAATGCGATGTGCTTAAGTGTATGTCAAGGTAGTTTAGTTTGTGTTTGGAGAATTGTTTGATCCAATATAGTTGATTTAAAGCTTGTTGAGCTTAATAGGGCAAAATAGGTTTTGAAGTGCATTTGACCTACTTTGATTGTTTGTGTCATAAATTGAGTTTGGTAACTCTAAAATGAATGTGATTAACTGGATAAGAATGGCAATGTCTAGGTCTTAAATTGTTGTAATAGCTATTCTGATTTGAGGACTTTAAGGTCTTCAAAAATGACCATAAGTGTAGTTTAATTTCTATTGGAGTGCCTTTGGAACAAGTTGTATTCCTTTGGCCATAACGCCTTAGATTTGAGTCAAAATATAATGAGATTTGTGCCATGGTGAAGTTAACATGTAGGTGAACATATGCTTAGAAGGCCATGTTGGCAGAAAATGATGTTATGTTGGGTTTTGAAAGTCAATTGTGTGAGCATTATAAAGTGCATACGGCAGGAGTTGAGTATTAGAGTTTTGAACACAAAGTTCCGGCTCTGTCGTGGGCGCGATAAGGGTCACGAGCATGACATAGTGCTTAGTAAGGCAAAATTTACCAGAGTGTGTTCTGTCACAAGCGCAATAGAAATCGGTTGAGTGTTCTATCAAGTGTGCGACTTATGCCGCGAGCGTGACAGAAGGTGGTGTAAAGTCTATGGCGGGCGCGATAAGGGTCATGAGTGTGACATGTCTTAGAATTGTAAATACTTAATAAATGTTCTATTATGTGTGAACTATTGTATTTGGTCTACAAATGTTAATGCATGAGGATATTATAAATGTGATTATTCATGTGAAATTATATGATGAATTGTGGGCATGGTGGATAATCCATATGTGTGTATAAGATATCAAATGCTATCATATTATTTAATGTGACTATGTAATAGCTTGAATTATACCCTAGTAGCAATATTGGTCTAATTGGGTAATTGGGTAAATTTAAATTGAAGTTTGCTGAATTCTGGACTTGAGTGAAAAGGAATTGAGGACTCAATTGAACAAATAAATAAGTTTTAGTGGCCATATTGTATTAGTGCATGATTTAGATTAGTGGAAGATTAATTAATGGAAAATGGTGGTTAAGTTAACAAAATTAGATTTAGGTAGAAGTAGTGGAATCCATAAGTCCATTTCTGCTTTTGCCACCTTGACTTGTTACATGTAATATAAGTGTTTTAAAGAGAGAGAAAACCCATCTTTGCATGTGGATCAACTGCTCCTTCTTCTTCTTTTTCTTTTTCTTCATTTCCACTCTTTCTTTAGTCGATCTACTATAACTTTTGCTGGTTTGAGCCTTGAAGTGTTGCATGTGTAGTGCTCATCCCGTCTAGGTAAGTAAGGTGGTTTATTGGTTCTCTTTCTTCTACTCCTTCTTGTTTTCGTATTTTGATAGATGTGGTAATTGATCAATTGTGGTTCTAATTCTAGAAATTAGATTATAATTGTAGTTGGGGAACCAAGGAAAGACAAAGGGAAAGCTAAGATTGGTGAATCAAGTGCTAAGTGAGTAAAGAGGAGCTTAGGAGAAGAGGCTGGGAAACATTATTTTGTGTATTGTTTGATGTAGTATGAATACCATGATGCATGATTAAATTATACGGTGATGAATATAGAAAATGTGTAATTATGTGCATTTGTGAATTGAATAGAAATGATGAATTGATGTAGTGACTATTGGCCATAAGATTGGAATTAAACATGTTGTTCTATTTTTAAGTGATTTGTGGTGTTAAAATATGTATAAATTGTATGATTGTGGTTTAATATGACTTTAACCATGTCGGATTGAGGGTATGTCCATTGAGTAGTCCTTGTGTGTTTAGAGTTTTGGATTTTAATAATTGAATGGATTTCAATCTTGACTAGCTTAAGAGGGTAAAAACTGGATGTGTAGGGCAATTGGCCTAATACGTTTGTATAAACTATAACTTCAGTTATATAAATATAATTTGAACAAGGAAAAAGGGATTAGGTTCCTAAGAAATATTTCTATCAATGTGTTAGAAATAGTCATTCTGAATTAGGGACCCTATGGTCTTCAATATGCATGCCTAAGTTGGTTTAAGCTTGTAGAAGGGCTTTAGAAGCATGTATTGTTTCTATAGCCATAACTCCTCAAATATATGAATAATAATAAAGAGAATTGTGCCATTGCACTCTTAACATGCGAATAAGTAAGTGTATAGAAGGCCAGTGAGGCAGATATCTATGTTAGGATGGGTTAGGAGAGTCCTACGTGTGGCTGTGATAGAGTGTGGAAGTAGGAAGTTGGTGTAAGGGAGCTTTGAACAGAAAATTCAGTTTTATCGCAAGCGCGACAGAGGTGAGGGCTGGGTTCTGTTGCGAACGCAGCTTGGGTCGCGATTGCAACAGAAGCTAATCCTCAAATCTATAGCGAGCATGACATTTCTGGATGTTTGAAATGACTTCTTAGTTGACTTAATTTCTTAAATCAATATGTTCGATTGATGAATAAACATGTATATGAAAGCTACTATTGTGATATGCATGTGAATAGATGTATACATATATATATAAATATGTATCTATGCTAGGTGTAGACACCGGGTCACGAGACAACCTAGATCAGGGTTACCCGATAATCAAATTAGATGCCTTTTCACAGGCAAAAATGTTGGAAATAATGGTTTTCTTGTCAAAGTTTGCTTTTAAAAATATTTTAAAAAAAATTATTTTAAAATTGAAAAAGTAAAATAAAATGAATTTGAAAATTATACTATTTTAGCCAAAAAATTTATTTTTTAAAAAGTTTTTTAAAAAAAATTCAGCCGTCGATGATGGGGTAGCACGACTCGGAGGGGTTGTTTGTCATCTTCACGTGTCGTGAAGATGACTCACGACTCATGAGGATTTGTGAGCAAACACGAGTCATGAGGGAGGATCACGACACGTGCCCGCTCCCTTCCTACGGAGCAACGTAGTCATGAGTCGCGACAACATGCGCAACTCACGACTGGCCTCTCTTCTTTGGCTACTGTCGCGAGCGCGACAGTGAGCCATTCCTGCCCTAATCTGAAAATGAATTTCACAAGCTTCTTTTACATGGGTTTTTACTACATGACACATGATTTGTCTTATATGGTCTATTAAATGATAAATTACATGTCCTTATTCAGATTTGTATATGATTTATATGTCTATTGATAACTTCAATTTAGTATTTAGATTTGATAGTATTTTCGTATGATTTATGGGTGTTTAGTACTGTTTATTGCCATGATATGCTTACTTTAGTGTAATTTTGTCAATCTTAGTAAAATTAGATTTTTTATGCATTTTATTTAGTATTTTGATTGAGTTTGAATTTTGTGTGCAGCAATTTTTTAGGTACCTCACGGTGGCAACCTATCTTGTTACCACCGTGACATGCAAAGGAAAGAAAAACAGAATGCAGGCATACTATGGGTCAAGGTGGTAACCAATGTCATTACCACCGTGACATATTTATCCATCGGGCAGAATGCAGGCAAGAAGTACCTCACGGTGGCAACCTATCTGGTTACCACCGTGACATAATTCGCACCAAGATAGAATCAAGTGAGGAGGTACCTCACGGTGGCAAGGTAATTTGGTTGCCATCGTGACATAGGGAAGTCCTGGACAGAAGTGAAATTTGAGCATCTCACGGTGGCAACAAATCTGGTTGCCACCGTGACCCCTATCCTACACGCAAGGCAGATTTACTTCCTCGACACCCTCACGGTGGCAACCAATCTGGTTACCACCGTGACCCCTCGGATATAAAAAGAAAAGTTTACTGTTTGGGCAGAGAGTTCTGATTTTTAGCAGCCTTTTCTCATATTAGGGTTTTAGAACTAGAATTTTGGGTTTATTTTCTATTGTTCTTGATTTAGGTTTTCAATTTTATCTTTAGAATTAATTTGCAATTCAAGAGTTTTTACATTGGAAACACATAGTTTAATTTGAATACACAGTTTTTACATTAGAATTTTCAGATTTTTCTCCATTGAAGATTTGAAGAAGGAGATTGAAGAACGTGGGATTCAACTAGGATTTACGCCTTCATAAATTTCTGGGTTTATTCTTTCCTCTTTCCTTTTGATTTTGTAATGGATCGTGAGTAGTCTTTTAGTTGTTTGGGGGATCTTTGAATCCCCTACCCATGATGTGAATTCTGAACATCTTTTGAATTTAAATATATGATTGAATGGTTTATTTCACTGGTTCTTATTGTTATTTCATGGATTTATTTTCTTAAGTTAATTTCCAATTTTGATGAATGATTTATTTCATGTATCTTTGTTGGTTTTTGAGTTGTATGGATTGGATGCCATTGTTATTTACATTCAGGTCTTATCATTCTTGCTGTGTCTTTTGGACGACTCCGATTGGGAATCTAGAAGTGCTGAATTTCATGATTTAGGACTAGAATGGTGAGTGAAATAATTAAGGTCTAGGTTATTTGACTCCGTATTGGGAAAATAAACCAAGCTTAGGATTTTAGACCCGTGTATAGGCTAGTTATATGGCTGACTCCGGTTTGGGATGTCATATAATTAGAGTGGCTGACTCCGGATTGGGAAGCCTAGGTTAAGAGGGTTATCCCGATTTCTTTCATAGTTGGTTCTTGGATTAATTTTATTTATATTTGGGTATGGGGTGGATAAGTGAACCCGAGCAACATTCGTCTAATTTGAATTCTTATTTGGTTAATTTTTCCATTATTTTATTTCTTCAATTTTTGACGTCAATTTAATTTGATTATTTCTGCTTGCTTATTTTAATTATTTAAATTCTTTATTTTTAATCAATAGACAACTAAATCAATTCAAACAATTGGGAATTCTTTAGCATACTCTTAATTCTCATTACTTGCGCATACAGTCCCTTGGCGCCGTTGCCTGGGACTGGCGTTGTTTTTGAGTTTTGATTATTATTTGTATGTGTTTTTTCTTTTTCTTATTTTTATTTTTGTTTATTCTTTTCAGGTAGTTGTGGTGTATGAGCAGATTGAGATAAGAACAAATAGCACCCTACGACCCTGAAATCGAGAGGACTTTGCCTCAACAAAGGAGAGCCAACAGAGATAACAACATGGAAAACAATCCTCCTATTGGTGAATTTCCTCCCGAAAATGAACAAGTGCCGAGGGCACAAGAAGAGATGCCTGGTAATTATAGAGAAGAGATCCCTAGGCAGAGGATGATAAGGGACTACGCTGTACCGAGATGGACTGAGGATCATCGTACAATTGTGCTGCCAAGGGGAGTGCAGTTTGAACTTAAACCAACAACCATCAATATGGTGCAGAGGAACCAGTTTTCGGGTTCAGAAGTGGAAGATCCTGTGCAGCACCTGGACATATTTTTGGAGGTTAGTGATACAGTTCAGATTCCAGGAGTGACATCTGATTCGGTAAGATTAAAATTATTTTCGTTTACTTTGATCGGAAAAGAAAGAGAATGGCTGCAAATGTTACCGAGACAGTCAATCAGATCATGGGACCAGTTATAAGAGAGGCTTTTGATGCGATTCTTCCCTCCTACAAAGACTGCAAACATCCACAACAGTATTTTGGGTTTTAGCCAAATGAGTGAGGAGACTTTTTATGAGGCTTGGGAAAGGTTTAGGAGACTGTTGAGAAGCTGTCCACACAATGAGATAGCAATCTACCATCTGATGACAATATTCTATTCTTGGGTTACACCACAAACAAGATCCCTTTTGCATGTATCATCAGGAGGTTCATTCAATAATAGGTTGCCGGAGGAAGCTTTCCAGCTGCTGGATGAAATGGCAGCTAATGATTCTCAATGGGCCAATCCTAGATCGGTTCCGAAGAGACAAGGAATACATAATGTGGATGAGGTGTCTATGTTGAAGGCACAGATTGAGTCAATGAGAAAAGAGATGAGTGGTTTGAAAGTGCAAAATGTAGCCTCTGTTTCTCAAGAGAGTGGGTGGTACGAAAATGCACAATCTAGTCAAGAGATGTAAATGCTGTAGGAGATTACCGAAGGAATGACCCTTACAGTAACACATATAATCCGGGTTAGAGAAATCACCCAAACTTCTCTTGGAAAGATGGAAATCAGAATGCATCATCTTCTCAACCACAAGTAAGAGCTCCCTTCAACCAAAACATGCATCATAACCACAATCAGTCTTACCAACCTCAACCATCCGCTCATTACCAAACACCATATCCATCAAATTACAGCCAAGGGCAGAGTTCAAATCAATCAGAACCTCAATCTTACCACCCAACGGGTTATCAACCAAGGCCACCTGTTCAAGAGAAAAAGCCAAACCTTAAAGATATGTTAGCTAGCTTCATGAACAGCCAACAGCAGTTTGTTAATAGCCAACAACAATTTATGGCTAACCAAGAAGCAAGGTGGAAATCTCAAGAATAATGGAATTGTAATCAAGACGCTTCCATGAGAAATTTATAAACTCAAGTGGGACAGCTTGCAAATTCTATGTCTCAAAGGCAACAGGGGACTTTTTCTTCGAATGTGGACCGGAATCCTAAGGAAGAGGCTAAAGCAATCACATTGAGAAGTGGCAAGGAGGTGGTACAGAGAGAGGATCAAGGTAAAAATTCTTCACCATCATCTGATATAGAGGAGCCAACACGGAAGGTAAGCAATCCTAACTCTAGTGTAGATGTTAATGAAAATGCTCCTAAAAATGATAAGGGTAAAAGTCTAGTGAATCCTAGAGTAGAGGATCTTGATATTAATAGACTGCCATTTTCTTCTGTGACTAGAAAAGAGAAGAAAATGAGCAATTGACTAGATTTTTGGAGATGTCTAAAAAAACTGCACATAAATTTACCATTTGCTGAAGCCTTAGCTCACATGCCTAATTATGCTAAATTCATGAAAGAATTATGTTCTAATAAAAAGAAATTAGAAGGCATGGAACTGTACAGCTCACAGAAAATTGCAGTGTTATAATCATGAACAAGATCCCTGAAATACTGGAGGATCCAGGTAGTTTCACTCTACCCTGTGCAATTGGTGAAGATTTTAATGGAAATGCTTTATGTGATTTGGGTGCGAGCTTAAATTTGATGCCTTATTCTATTTGCAGGAGGCTTAATCTTGGAGAGCTCAAGGAGATGGGAATGAGACTCCAACTTGCAGATAGGTCGGTGAGGAGACCAAAAGGGGTGATTGAAGATTTGTTAGTGAAAGTGGGAAAATTCATTTTCTCGGTGGATTTTGTGGTGATAGAGATGGAAGAGGATCGCAAGGTACCACTCATTTTGGGGAGGCCATTTTTGAACACAGCAAAAGCGTTAATCGATGTAAATGGTCAAACGGTCACCTTAAGATATAATAAGGAAGAGCTGGTAGTGGACATGAACAAGGCTCAAAAGTATCCGTCGAGTGATATGGAAGAGTCTATCTATTTTGTAGACACAGTAGATGAGTGTGTATAAGAAGTTCAGGAAAATATGTTGGGAGCTGATCCAGTGAATGTGAGTTTGATACATTCACTGGAGGATGAAGAGTTGGAAGAAGAGTTAAAGGGAGAAGTGATAGCAGCTGTGGAGAAAGAAGAGGAGGAAGATGAATCACAGCAAGAAGAGCTTAATCTGAAGAAGGGGGATTCAAATTCTGAACTTAAACCACTTCCATCTCATTTAAAATATGTGTTTTTAGAGAATGAGAAAAAGCCAGTGATTATTTCCTCTTTGTTGTCAGGTATTGAGGAGAATATGCTGTTTGAGGTGCTGAAAAAGCACAAGAAGGCCATCGGATGGGAGACATCGAATTTGAAAGGAATTGATCCAAGCTACTATACTCATCGGATTTCGATGGAGGAGGAATGTAAGCCGGTTACTCAGCCTCAAAGGAGACTTAATCCGGCAATGCAAGAGGTGGTGAAGAAGGAGGTACTGAAGCTCCTTGACTCAGGTATTATTTATCCTATTTCTGACAGTAAGTGGGTTAGCCCAGTACAGTGTGTGCCTAAGAAGGGGGGGATGACTGTGGTTAAGAATGAGCTAAATGAATTGATTCCAACTCGTACTGTTACGGGGTGGAGAGTCTGTATTGATTTTAGAAGGTTGAACAATGCCACAAGAAAAGACCATTTCCCTTTGCCATTTATTGACCAGATGTTAGAGAGGCTAGCAGGCAATAGGTTTTACTATTTTTTAGATGGGTACTCGGGATATTTGCAAATCCCTATAACCCCTAAAGACCAAGAGAAAACAACTTTTACCTGCCCTTATGGCACATTTGCCTATAGGAGAATGCCTTTCGGATTATGTAATGCACCGGCTACGTTTCAGCGGTGTATGATGGCTATTTTTCATGACTTCATAGAGAAATTTATGGAGGTATTCATGGACGATTTCACAATTTATGGGGCTAATTTTGAGAGTTGTTTAGAGCATCTCGATTTAGTGCTAGGGAGGTGTGAAAAGACCAATCTAGTTTTGAATTGGGAAAAATGCCACTTTATGGCGAGAGAAGGCATTGTGCTTGGGCATAAAATTTCTGAGAAAGGAATAGAGGTCGATAAGGCCAAGGTAGAGGTGATAGAAAAGTTGCCACCCCCGACTAGTGTTAAGGGAATTAGGAGTTTCTTAGGACATGCAGGGTTTTACCATCGTTTTATCAAAGATTTTTCAAAAATTGCTAAACCCTTATCCAATTTGCTCATGAAAGATGCTCCTTTTGATTTTGATAGTGAGTGCATGCTAGCTTTTGAAACTTTGAAACGACGGCTCATTTCAGCCCAGGTGATTATATGTCCCAATTGGAATTTGCCGTTTGAATTAATATGTGATGCTAGCGACTTTGCAGTTGGGGCAGTGCTTGGACAGTGGCGGGATAAGGTATTTTGTGCAGTTTATTATGCTAGTCACATTTTGACAGGGGTGCAAGTTAATTATACCACCACTGAGAAAGAGCTTCTTGCAATCGTGTATGCTTTTGAGAAGTTCAGACCGTATTTGCTGGGTGCAAAAATCGTGGTGTGGTCAGACCATGCAGCATTAAGACATTTATTTGCCAAGCAGGAATCCAAGCTGAGATTTATTAGATGGGTGCTCTTATTGCAAGAGTTTGACCTGGAAATAAAAGATAAGAAGGGGGCAAAAAATTTCGTAGCGGAGCATTTGTCGAGATTGGAGAGCGATCAAATTAAAAAAGGGGAAATTTTAGATTTATTCCCTGATGAACATATTTGTGCTTTATTTGCAAGTGAATTTTCTTTTCCTTGGTTTCCTAATGTGGCTAATTTTCTTGCAGGAGGATTTATGCCAAAGGACTTCACATGGCAGCAAAGGAAGAAGCTGAAAGCGGATGCCAAACACTACATTTGGGATGACCCTTATTTGTTTCGCTTGTGTGCTGATCAAGTGCTGAGGAGGTGTATCTCGGATGAGGAGAAGGATGAGATCATCAAGGCATGTCATAGCGGGGAAGCTAGTGGACACCATGCGCCAAATAGAACGGTATCGAAAATTCTATCCTCTAGTTTTTATTGGCCTGCTATGTTTAAGATTGTGCAATTCTATGTGAAAACCTGTGATAGATGCCAAAGAGTGGGTAACATTTCTAAGAGAGATGAGATGCCGTTAACCAATTTGCTAAAGGTAGAATTGTTTGATTTGTGGGGGATAGACTTTATGGGGCCATTTTCGGTTTCTTATGGGTATGAGTATATTTTAGTGGTAGTGGACTATGTGAGTAAATGGGTAGAAGCCATAGCCACTCGAACCTATGATGCCAAAGTTGTTCTAGATTTCTTGAGAAAGAATATATTAACCCGATTTGGAGCCCCTAGAGCGATTATAAGTGATGGTGGTAAACATTTTGTTAACCACCAATTCAAGGCTTTATTAAAAAAAATTTGGAGTTAGGCATAAGGTCACCACCCCTTATCATGCTCAAGCTAATGGGCAGGTTGAAGTGTCTGTGACGCGCGCCGAACCCAGCAAGGGCCCTCGCGTTGAATCCGCTTTTGGGATTCGAGGTATTGGTTTGCGTTTTTTGATCATGGGCGCCATGAGACATCATCGGTGTATCCCTCCCAATAGAACATTGGAGAGAACCACCTAATCTAATGATGCCTAAAGGCATCTTGGAGGTATTTGGAGTCGCCACCCAATTTGCAGGAAATTGGGAAAAGTCTCTCACCTCTAACGGTCTAAACCAGAGATTCGGTGTTCGGAACTTCCCTCTTATTTATGCTTTAGTTAATTATAAATGGGTTTTTAACTTCTTAAAATTATATCTCTCATCTCACACGAGCGATGCATTTAATTAAATAGCGCATTGAAAGCACGTAAAGAAAATAAATAAAAGCGATAAATAAAGTAAATAAAGAAAGTAATAAATGAAAGCGATAAACACACAAGCACGCAATTACAAGGGAAATAGGGGCGAAATACAACCCCAATAAAAGGAGGTTCAAAATGTAAATGGGGACGGAATACAATCCCCAAAATTAAATAGAATTTTCCCAAAATTAATTACAAGGGCCCAAAAAGGAATGAACTTGAATTTAAAACACTCACACAAAATAAGAAAAAGCATACATAAATCGGGGCATTATTTTGGGAATCTTGGTTCCTTCGCACTTGGTCAAAACTTAGGAACATTGGTTCCTTCGCATTTATTTAAAGAGGGTTCGAAGAGTCATTTTGATTGTTGAGTGAAAACCGGGATAAGTGATCCCATTTTTGGAGAAAATTGACTCTTCATTTTAATTGTGATATTTTTATTGTTAGGCTAAAACAAGGGACATTGGTCCCAATTTTATTAGTAAAAAACCAATTTAATTATAGAAATATTTTTGTGACTTTTTATCACACGCGTGCATGAATAAAATTTTTACAAACAAACACATAACACAATATAAAGGAAGAGTTGAGAAAGATCTCACCAAAACCGGTGTGACCCTCCACGCATCGCGACCCATCCGGGGAGTTGCGGGGACGCTCAAATAGCCCGACTCAAGTTAAATCTCAGACAAAAATTAATATCAAAAAATATTAGTAATGGTTCTAAAAATTAATCAAATAAAAACGAAATAAATATTAGGCAAGTCAATTTATAATGATAATAATAATAACGATAAGACAAACACAACAAAATAATATTAATGACGATAATGCTAATAATAATAGTAATAATAATAATAATAATAACGATAATAACAATAATAATAATAATAATAATAATAATAATAATAATAATAATAATAATAATAATAATAATAATAGTAATAATAATAATAATAATGATGATGATGATGATGATAATAATAATAATAATAATAATAATAATAATAATAATAATAATAATAATAATAATAATAATAATGGGTTACAACAATAAAAAAACTAGCAAACGTGAAATAAGCTCAAAATAGGTTAATAATATAAAGATAGTAATAATAATAAGAATGGCAAACAATATAATAATGATAATAATAGTGAATAACAACAATAATAATAAATAATATCAATAACAATGATAATAATAGTGAATGAACATAAAAATCAAATTAAAGCAAGCAAACAATATATTAATAGTGGTATTAACACCTCAAAATGCCAAAAATGAATAATAGATGCGATAATAATAAAAAAAATAATATTAACAATAATGAATAATATACAAAAAAAAATAAATGAGAACGAGTCCGAAAATATTTACCCTCAGAATTTTATAGATCGTAGAAGCGGTGTCCCGCTTTGTTTTCCTTGTCGAATTTGTGGTGATAAATATTTGAAGAAAATGTAGAAATTAATGTTTTGAAATAAAATTAAGAGAATATTTTGATAAAAAATATTTTTTGGTGGATGATTGAGCGAATGAAATTAATTTTCCAAGCTCAAATCACCTAAGAAATTGACTATATTTTTTTGAAGGAAAATAAATGAATTAAAACTTGAGGAAAAGAAAAGAAAACTTGAGAATCTTTGAAGAACTTTTTGAAGAGTAAAGCCAATCCCTTGAGAGTGAAAAGTTAGAGAGAAAAATCCAAAGAAATTTCTTTCAATAATAGTTGTCGTCCACTCCCTTTCAAAATGAAGGGAAATTTCCCTTTAATTTTCAGCTTTGGCCAAAAATAGGAAGGGACAAAATAGGTTTAGTTTTTTAGTTAATCAAAACTAGCACGAAAGGGTGAAAAACTGAAGAAAACGGACTGGAAAACAGGCTAAAAACGCAGGAAAACGAAGCATCGAGGGAAACTGGGTACACATGCCCGCGTGGAGAGAGGGTTGCGCGCGCCAAGAGGTGCGCGTGGTGCCTCGGCAGTGCGCGTGCCAGGCACGCACGTTCCCCTAGCACCGCGCGCGCCGCTCGGCTGTGCGTGTGGCACAGCTGCGTGCTGGGGGGCCTGCCACGCAGGCACCCCAGCACGCCTGGGCAGCCTGCCGTGCGGGCGCCCCCGCGCTACCGCAGGTGGCACTCGCAACCTTTTTTTTTTTTAAACCTTGTGGACACAAAATTAATATTTTCTACCCTATTTTAATTTTTAATTTCTAAAATATATATTTTTAATTATTTTTCTACAAAAACACAATTTTGACAAGGGAACGATTGATTCTCACTTTATCGCCGAAAATCAGACTTTTGTTTTCATCATCGGGTAATCCTAATTTTGGACCGCCTCGAGACCCGGTGTCTATAGTGTCCAATCGGGAACTTAAGGCCATCCTAGAAAAGACTGTCAATTCATCTAGAAAGGATTGGTATTTAAGGTTGGATGAAGCTTTGTGGGCTTACAGAACTGCATTCAAAACATCTATAGGATTGTCCCCATTTAAGCTTTTATTTGGTAAATCTTGTCATCTCCCTGTCGAATTAGAACACAAAGCTTATTGGGCAACCAAGATTTTAAATTTTGATATCAAGAGTGCAGGTGAGAAGAGACTTCTCCAGATGAATGAATTGTAAGAGATACGCTATTGGTCGTACCAACAAGCAGAGAAGTATAAGGAAAATACAAAGAAATGGCACGATAAGAAGTTAGTCCATAAAGAATTCATTCCAGGTATGAAAGTTCTTTTATATGATAGCAAGTTGCATTTATTTCCTGGAAAGTTGAAATCGCGGTGGAAGGGACCGTATGAGGTGGTAGGAGCTGATCAGTTTGGAGTGATCACATTGAAGCACCCGATGGGTGAAACCGAGTTCAAGGTAAATGGACACCGTGTGAAGCCTTATTTTGAATCAACATATGATGGGGCTTTAGCGATCGTCGATCTTACGGATCCTTAACGGTATTTAAAAGTCCAGCTGCGGACTTGTTAAATGCAGAACTTTTTCTCCAACTTAGTTATTTTGCATTTATTGTTATTTTCTCTAGGTAGTTAGACTTGTTTATTTTTGTCCAAGTTGTGTGGTTTGTAGTCATGATGAAATTATGTTGCTAATGGGAGAATTCTCAAGGTTTTAGTAGTTGAAATTTTGAGGGATTGATGAAATTTTTGCAAGTTTGCAGGTGGTCACGGTGGCAATGGATTTTGTTACCACCGTGACCAATGGAGAATGCATTCTGCATTCTGGAATGTGCGCATGTCACGGTGACAAGGTTTCTGGTTGTCACCGTGACCGGATGAGGTAGACATTCTGGATTGGCACATTGGGTATGTCACGGTGGCAATGGTTTTGGTTGCCACCGTGACCAACTGTTAAGTAGCATTCTGTTTTGATGTGTGCGCATGTCACGTTGGCGATTGATTTAGTTGTCACCGTGACATAGGGTGGGTTGCATTCTGTTTTTAAGTTTGCACACCTCACGGTGGCAATGAAATTTGTTACCACCGTGACGTGTTGAAGTTTCAATTCTTTTTTGAATTTGTAATATATCACGGTGACAATGATTTTGGTTGTCACCGTGACCAAGAGCCGGTTCAATTCTGGATTGAAAATTTTGGGTACCTCACGGTGGCAACCTATCCGGTTACCACCGTGACCCCTGCGAAATTTGTTTTAAACTTCCAATTTTCCGTGTTTTGTTTCTCACCCTGCCACATCTCTCTCTCCAACTTGGATTTTTCGTTATTTTCTGCCATTTCGAACTTCAATCCTTTCTGTTAGGCGTTGATTTTTGCGAACACACAACAAGTAAGTGATTTTGCTCTTTCGTTTATTTTTCTTTTGCATTTATTTTCTTTTTGTGGTTCTTTCCCCTGTTCATGTTCTCCTCCATAGTTACTTTCTTGGTCTCCATATTGTTAACCACTTAGGAGTTTCTTATTTTTATGCCCGGAATTAATGTTGTGAATGTTCTCAATTCTTATTTCCCCTCTCAATTTCAATATCTGACATTGAAACCATGAACGAAGTTGGGTTGGGGTGTTAGGGCAGTTGTCTGTGTGTGTGATTTTAGTTGTCAATTTTAGTCAATTTCTTAGTTGAAAATGGAAATTGCTAGGTTTTAATTGTTTGCTCTACATTCTAATGCCTCATCTTGTAATTTTGGGTTATTATTATTATATGTGGGCTTCAATTTTAGTCAGTTAATTATCTGCATACCAAGTGTTTGACAAAATGTCTGAATGAATGGTTTTCCTATTTTTTCCATTCATTGCCAATTTGAAATGCGGAGATTCTTTCGCTAAAGTGTTCAAATGCCTTTGTTGTTCTCATTGATCATTTTTGCCTTTTGACAATAGCTGCAACTCTCTTATATGCTGATGGTTATTCTTGGTTTAATGCTGAATTTGAACATCACTTTTGCTGAATTGTGCTTATGTCATTTGAATACTTTGTGCATTGATGCATCTTTTATCATCTCAATTTGGAATGGGGAGATTGTTTTAATAGGTTAGCATGAGCTTGAAATAATGCTTTATTTTGAAAGCTATTGCTGTTTGATGCACATCGAATGCTATTGAATTTGGTTTTTTCCATGTTGTGCAGTGGCCCCTAAGTGAAAAAGCTCTGCTCTAGCCTCGACTTCAACAGGCCAAACATCTAGCCAACCTACTGTGGATATTTCCCACATTCCTACCTGGGTTCCGACTAATCAAAAGCCTGCCTATGCTTTATTTTCAAAATGCTCATACATTCCTACGAGATATTTGGACTTTGGTCTGTTGGAGAAGCTGGGAATCAAAAATGAAGTACAGCGGCTCATATCCAATATAGGGTGGGAGCGACTCTTCGCAATTAATGAGAAAGTTTATCCAGGATTGACAAGAGATTTTGTGTCAACTGTCACATTTAGAATCAGCCGCGACCCTTCTCAGGATCCTGGGAAAGTATCATTTTATCCGGAAGGAATGAAATATGAGCGGACTTTTGTAGACTTTGCAAAAATGCTTGGTTTCCCTGCCCTAGCCCCAGATTGCTTTCAGGATTATGACAAGGATAATGCCTGGGCAACAATTCGAGATTCGGTGACGGCCACGACATATGTATCGGGTAAGACAAAGGCCCACAATCTCGATAATCACGCTATACGGATCATCCATAGGTTTTTCTCACTCTCTTTTCTGAGTCATGTGGACTCACCTGGGCAAGTCAATCTACCGGAGGCCTTATTTTTAGCTTGTATGGTGCGGGGTGTGAGAATTAATGGGGCACCCCATTTATGGCATAAATTGGAAGAAATGCAGTGGCACCCTAAGAAGGTAAAGAAAATTGCTCTGGGTGGTTTGGTAACTGCTATTGCTAAGGGTGTACATCACCCACTGAGGAAACCCAAGCCACTATCATCCATTGCGACCATTGATAAGAAGATGCTGAAGAACATGAAGGTTGTAGTGGATGACGCGACGGCTGCTCATGGCTACAGATTGACTACTCGTGCAGAGTATCTTCAGGGAGTTAAGCGAGGTCTAGGAGGCTTGCCCCATGAGCAAGAGGAAGATCCGGAAGCCCCTCCAGCACCAGAGCCCGCACATTTATCATCTCAGCGGTACGACGCGCTGATGGAGCGCATGGATACCATCGCTGCATCTGTAGGCACCATCGCCGCGTCTCAGGCCGATCTTCAGTCCCAGATGGACCAGGTGCTCTTGGGACTTTCCTCATTGACTGTGCGCATTGATGCGCATTTCTGACCTCCGCCACCTCAAGAGAGCTAGACAGGGAGAAATACTATCTTTTATTTTTATTTTTATTTTTATTTTGATTGTGTTTTGTAATTATTTGACTTGCTGGGGACAATAAGGTATTAAGTGTGGGGTAGGAGGAGTAACTCCAACAGCTTAATATGTAAATAATTATTTTTATTTTACTTGCATGTTTGATGTTTTATTTTAATTGTATTCGTATATCTTATTGAGTTTTAGTTATTTGAATACTTAATTGTGGTTATTTGAATTTTTCCTATCTTAGTTTAGCTTGCCTCTAGTTATTCTTGTTGTGAATGTTTTGAACTTTAAGTTGTGAATGGAATTTCTTAAATATTGATCTTAGCAAGAGAGTAGTTGGTAGTTTTAGCAGCAAATTAATTTCAATTAGTCATATATCTTGTAATTTCCTATCTTTTGTGCACTATAGGCTTGTTTGTGAAAAATTTGAAAAATTCCAGTGTGTGAAAGTTTTTGAGTAAAGGAATTGTAGGATAGTTAGAACCTTCCTCATCATCCTTCGAAATGTTATAACAACTTAAGCAGGTTTAGGACATGATTTAGGCAAAATTTTTCTTTGATAACAACTTTAAATGACTTTTTGCCTACCTGTTTGCATAATTTCCATTGCTAGCCCCGTTGAGCTGATTTGGTATGCTAAAAGCGTACTATACATTTTTTTCTTTGTTACACTATTATGTTACCATTTAACTTAAATGCCTTTGCCTATTCTTTCTAAGAATTGGCCACTCTAGGATTGGGTTGGGATAACATTGAACGTTGAATAAGGGTATTTACTGTGACAATACTGTGGGAGTGAGAAGAATTGTGAAACTTTGGGGTGTTGTCTAGTATATCGTTTAAATTTCCCTTAATAGAGTCAAATTTGTGGTAAGAAAATAGAGGTTTTGGGTATCTCATAAAAAAATAAAGAAAAAGAAGAAGAAGAAGAAGAAGAATCCAAAAAGAAGAATTTGATAAAAAGGGTGATCATTGTTTTAAATTCGTGAGTTAATCAGATATAGAAAAATTCAAGTGTGGGTACCCTCAATTAGAAGAAGATGTCTTTACATTCAAAAATTATAGGGTTGAGAGAAAAATTTCTTTGGGTAATTTCTTCTCTTTGTTTTCCTGTGGTTTAATGTTTTATTTTTTTCATTATGGGTAGTTCAGACAAGTTTTGGCAACTGCGGGAGGATTAAAAATAGGTCATGGAAAGATTTTATTCAAATTGGGTAGGGGTGTTTTTAGGTAGAGTGGCTAACTCTTTGTTTGAATTCCTTAACTTTTCTTGTTAGCCAATACCCTAACCTAACATTTCAACCTTGGAATAAGTCCTAATGATCCTGCTCTTAGCTTTAGTTGTTTAGTGGAGATGACCCTTGTGGTTCCGGTGCTAAAGGAGAGGCTTATGATTACTCTGAGTTGCGAGTGCATAACCAATTTGCAATTTATTTGCTTATTCATTTCCTTTGCTAAATTGCTGAATTACATTGGTTATATTGTTTTAAAAAGAGAAAATTTGTTTTAGCCTAGCACATACACACGTGAAATTTATTGATATAAGCTGAATTGAGAATTTATGGTTAAGACTATTCTACTTAATGCTTTGATTATTTTTGAGCTTTCTTGTTCCGAGTTAGAGTTTGAAATTTCAGGAATGTGGATAATTCATTTACTCAAGGTCGAGCAAAGTCTAAATGTGGGGTATTTTGATAACTTCAATTTAGTATTTAGATTTGATAGTATTTTCGTATGATTTGTGGGTGTTTAGTAGTGTTTATTGTCATGATATGCTTACTTTAGTGTAATTTTGTCAATCTTAGTAAAATTAGATTTTTTATGCATTTTAGTTAGTATTTTGATTGAGTTTGAATTTTGTGTGCAGTAATTTTTTAGGTACCTCACGGTGGCAACCTATCTGGTTACCACCGTGACAGGCAAAGGAAAGAAAAACAGAATGCAACCATATTATGGGTCACGGTGGTAACCAATGTCATTACCACCGTGACATATTTATCCATCGGGCAGAATGCAGGCAAGAAGTACCTCACGGTGGCGACCTATCTGGTTACCACCGTGATATAATTCGCACCAAGACAGAATCAAGTGAGGAGGTACCTCACGGTGGCAAGGTAATCTGGTTGCCACCGTGACATAGGGAAGTCCTCGACAAAAGTGAAATTTGAGCATCTCACGGTGGCAACAAATCTGGTTGCCACCGTGACCCCTATCCTACACACAAGGCAGATTTACTTACTCGACTCCCTCATGGTGGCAACCAATCTGGTTACCACCGTGACCCCTTGGGATATAAAAAGAAAAGTTTGCTGTTTAGGCAGAGAGTTCGGATTTTTGGCAGCCTTTTCTCATATTAGGGTTTTAGAACTAGAATTTTGGGTTTCTTTTCTATTGTTCTTCATTTAGGTTTTCAATTTTATCTTTAGAATTAATTTACAATTCAAGAGTTTTTACATTGGAAACACATAGTTTAATTGGATACACAGTTTTTACATTAGAATTTCCAGATTTTTCTCCATTGAAGATTTGAAGAAGGAGATTGAAGAACGTGGGATTCAACTGGGATTTACGCCTTCATGAATTTCTCTGTTTATTCTTTCCTCTTTCCTTTTGATTTTGTAATGGTTCGTGAGTAGTCTTTTAGTTGTTTGGGGGATCTTTGAATCCCCTACCCAAGATGTGAATTCTGAACATCTTTTGAATTTAAATATATGATTGAATGGTTTATTTCATTGGTTCTTATTGTTAATTCATGGATTTATTTTCTCAAGTTAATTTCCAATTTTGATGAATGATTTATTTCATGTATCTTTGTTGGTTATTGAGTTGTATGGATTGGATACCATTATTATTTACATTCAGTTCTTATCATTCTTATTGTGTCTTTTGGATGACTCCGATCGGGAATCTAGAAGTGCAGAATTTCATGATTTAGGACTAGAATGGTGAGTGAAATAATTAAGTTCTGGGTTATTTGACTCCGTATTGGAAAAATAAACCAAGCTTAGGATTTTAGACCCGTGCATAGGCTAGTTATGTGGCTGACCCCGGTTTGGGATGTCATATAATTAGAGTGGCTGACTCCGTATTGGGAAGCCTGGGTTAAGAGGGTTATCCCGATTTCTTTCATAGTTGGTTCTTGGATTAATTTTATTTATATTTGGGTATGGGGTGGATAAGTGAACCCGAGCAATGTTCGTCTAATTTGAATTCTTATCTTGTTAATTTTTCCATTATTTTATTTCTTCTATTTTTGACGTCAATTTAATTTGATTATTTCTGCTTGCCTATTTTAGTTTTTTAAATTCTTTATTTTTAATCAATAGACAACTAAATCAATTCAAACAATTGGGAATTCTTTAGCATACTCTTGATTCTCATTGCTTGCACACACAGTCCCTTGGGTACGATAATTCGGGGTCTTAATTTTACCCCACTATATTACTTACCGATTCAGTACACTTGCTGAGAATGTGTCATCTGTAAAATTGATCAATATACATGTATACATGAACTTATATGATTATACTTGATTTATTCTTGGTTATTTGATAATAGTACTGGAACATGATTAAGTTGTTATTTGAGCCTGATAGTCATAGTTAGTGGATGGATAAGCGCTTATTAAGGGTCAGGGTGTGAGTGCAGCTGCTATATGTTATATGTTACATACGGGCCCCATTTGGGTCATATAAGATGTTTGAGGCCTCAGTCTCCGGTATACTTTCTGGTATACATGATTATAAAATGTTTTGAGACCCATGTCCCCATATGCTTAGGATATTGTGTCCTATCAGTATCATTGTACCATATCCACTAGTTAGCGAGTAATCAGGCTATTACTTGAGGTTATTACATGAGATTGATATATGAAGTCGTTATTTATATGAAATGAATATATGTTATATATATATGTATATGCTATGTGACAAGATGACATGTAATACTTGTATTCGGACATGAATGGTTAATTATTGTATTGTGCAGATGCATATGAATATTGATTTCTTGGATATGAATGATTACTTTCCGGTATACATGTGTATGATGAATATTTGTTATAGGTTTGAGTAGTATGTGTTTATATGCTTTTGTTATTGTTAAGCTTATATATATATGTTTATTGCGATTATATGTACATGCATGTTTTGTTCCTCCCCACTAAGCGTTATCGCTTAGCACGAGCTCTTTTCCCATGTATGTGGTAGGATCTTTTTTTTTTGGAGTCGGACATCTGCAGGTCGGCCACTAGAAGTCTATAGTTAAAGTTTATTTTGTCTTCTGCTGTATTTTTGTATTAGTATAAATTTTGTATATGGAAACTGATTTTGGGAAATGTAATTTTTGTAAAGGATTATTTTGTATATATATATGTTAATTGTTTACAAATCCCTTTTGTAAAACGATATGATTACATGTATATGGATTTGTTATCTTTTTTTATTATACGTATTTGTTTTAGCATGCTTGAGAATATGTATATGTATGTGTGCGCGTGGCGCAACCGGCATCCCTTCCAACGGGGAGTGTCAGGGGTGTTACATTATACTTATTGATCCTGTGAAAGAACATTTCCAAAGCCTCGAAGTGACTTTCTCTAGTAGCTGACTTGAACATCATGTCATCAACATACACCTCCACCTCCTTATGGATCAAATCATCGAGAACTCGGGTGGCCATTCTTTGATAGGTTGCTCCTGCATTCTTTAATCCAAAAGGCATAACCCGATAGGCAAATGTGCCCCACTCAGTGTTGAAGGCTATCTTAATTCGATCTACGATCTTGTTGAGGATTTGATTGTACCTTACATACCCATCCACAAAGCTATACATCATGCAAGCAGCCGCACTATCTACCAGCACATCAATATGACGCAAAGGGAAATTGTCTTTTAGACAGGCTTTGTTCAGGTCCCGATAATCCAAACATACTCAAACATTTCCGTCTTTTTTGGCCACAGGAACTACATTAGCCAACTAGGTCGGGTATTGAACCTCTATTAAAAACTTAGCCTCAATCTGCTTATAGATCTCTTCTTTCACCTTTTGCGCCCATTTCGATCTAAGTCTTCTGAGCTTTTGCTTGACTGGTTTAGACTCTGGGTAGGTTGAGATGGTATGTTCTATGACATCTCGATCAATTGCCGGCATGTCCTCATAGGTCCAGGCAAAGACTTTTTCATATTTTTTTAAAATTCTCTCAAATTTTAACCTCTCCTCAGGAGTTATGTCTGATGCTATCAAAATTTCCTTTGGGTTCTCCAAAGTTGCGAGATTCAATATAGTTGTTCTAGTTGAGTTAATGTCAAAATTGAATGCATCATGTTTATGACCATGTGAAATGAAATCATCAAAAACATCACACAAGTAAGCAAAGTTGTTCATCTCATTAATATAATAAAAAACATTAACATTGTCATTATCGAAAAGTTCTGGCATAAAAAGAGTATCTAAATAACTATTGTCTTCATTCTCTGTCAACACCGATGTTGCAGCTGACTTTTCCTTGGCTTCTTGGCTTCGTGGAGGTTTTTCAACTACCTCTGGTGAAATCTTCAGATCTTGAATCTTCAAATCTGGCTCTACCATCTTATCTTTTCCCTTCAACCTAGTGGCTAACAGCTTGTCAGTGATAATTTCCTCTGGCCCATCCCTATCCCAAACACTGCATTGAGTCATAATCTTTTCATCCCAGAAGTCTTTTGCAGATTTGATAACTCTAATATTCCAGTCAAAGATATCATTGAAGATTTCAAAACATGGTATGATCTTTCCATCAACCCACTGAAGCTCTTCTTCTCCAGCGTAAGCACAATCTGCAGATGCAGGAACAAAACTCTATGAAATGTGAGGGATCTTTTCTGACATCTTCTTCTTGCTACGCTCACCTTTGTAGCCCAATCCCTTTTAATCTTTCTGGCCTTTTGTAGTGACAGCTGACTGTAGCCCTTGCAAATTCTTACCTAAACCAGCCCCTTATGGAAGTGCATCTTCTTCATCATATTCACTACTTGAGGGCTATCTGCTGAACCTTGCTCTTCTCAAATCACCGATTTATGGAAGCCACTTAATGGCTGATTGGAGATCCCCAAGGCAAACACTTGGTTTTCTCTCGCCGCTTTAATAGTCAGCACCTCCCCTTCAAGTGGTATCTTGATCATTTGGTGCAGGGTAGACATCACTCCTCCCAATTTATGGAACTATGGCCTTCTAAGTAGAGCTGAGAAGCTTGCTGGGATAGGCAAGACCACAAATTCTGCCTCTGCTTCAATAGGCGCAGTCTTGACCAGAGCTCTAAAAGTTCTCGATGCCTATCTTCGAGAGTTGTCATAGGCTATAATGGTCAAATTAGACTTGCTTAGCATATTTTCATTTAGCCCAAAAGCCTGAAGTACCACTAAAGGGCAGACATTTATTGACGAGCCATCATCAACCATGATATAAGCAGTGTGCTTGTCATTAATTTCCACCTTGATATACAGTGGCCGATTCTGATTGCGGCCTTCAGCTGGTAAGTCAGCATTAGAGTATACCAACCTCTCCCCTGCTCCTCCTTTAACCAGATCTAGCAGCTCGGATGGAGAAATCATGGTGACCATAGTAGATTCACACAAGGCCTCAACTAACTTCTGCCTGTGCGAAGGGGACTGTCTCAAAAGGTCCCAAATAGATTTTTGAGCCATGGTCTTTTTCAACTGCTTTACTATAGGATTCTCTTCCGGCTCTTTTTTCATAGGTGCTTGCATTGGATCCTACGACTTCTCAACTTTTGGGACCACTCTCCCACTTCTTGTTACAACCCTAACTCTCTTTTCTTCTTCATCGGAATCCCACAGATCCACAAACTTTCCTTTTTCCTCCTCTTCTTCATCTTCTTCTCCACTCTCACTAGTGGTCCAGCAATATATCGCCGCCACGGGCATCCCTTTTTCACTTGCCTCAGGGCAGGTGATAGCAACATACTCATTACCATACAAATCCTGCAATACGTACCACTCAGGTAGGCTTGACCTAATCATAAAGATAGGTGGCGGCAAGACATTGTAATTGGACCTCTTCTTGCTCTCTCTCTCTATTCAAGATCAGTGATCTGCTTACTATCGATCAGATCTTGAATCTGGTGCCTCAGTCTCGCGTAGTGATCTGTCATATGCCTAGTATGTTGGTGAAAGGCACAATATTCATTATCTTTATGCCTTGGCTGTCCTTGGGTTCTAGTTGGCCTGGGTGGTAGGGGTTTTAACTTCCCTTCTTTTACCAGTCTCTTCAGTCAACCCAAATTTGAGAAGTACCTCAAATTTACTCCTGTTGTCGACACCTCAACTGTCTTTCTGACCCTGTTACCAATGCTGGAGCCTGCTGACTTATTGACCCCCTGATTATTGTAGCCCTTCTTGGCATAAGCCTCACTACTTGCCCTCCTTGCCATGTATTCACTCTCTACCTCTATGGCGTTGTCCTTTAAAGACTCCCAATCCTTCAGCCCTTTCATTTTTAGTCCATCCCTCAGGTATGGACTGGCATTCTTAATAAACAGCCGGATCTGATCAGGAGTATCAGGTTTATGCTTCATTTCCATAACCCGATTCCTCCACCGGGTGAGATACTCATGAAAAGACTGTCCAGACTTCTATTGCAGCAACTCTAGATCCTTCAGCGTGATCTCCATCCTACTACTGCAATCATACTGCCTTAGGAACTCTTCAGTCAGTAAGTCCCAATCTTCCTTGAACCTCCTGTCCAATCCGTGGTACCAGTCAACTGCAGCCCCTATAAGACTCAAACTGAAGTATTCTATCTTCTACTTCATAGTCAGAGTTGTTCCCTTTATGACCAGTGAGTACTGTTTGATGTGTGCTGCATGGTCAGAAGTGCCATCAAACTTACGGATATCAGGCATCTTGAAGTTCTAGGGGATCAGACATCACTGTCCAACTCCCGATCTTTAGGGTTCATTCCCCTTCCTACAGTCAACATCCTCATCATGGCCTCAAACTTTTCCTCCATCTTTCTCCACATTGCCTCATTCAGCTTGGGTGACTTCCCTTTTGTTACCATCGGTTCTTCTTTCTCCTCTTCCCATAACTCAACCTAAGACTTAAGAGCTTCTCTATGATTAACCAGCATTGGCGCTCTGGGCTCAATAGCAGGTGGGTCAATTGTAGCAGGGGGATCCTCCTTGTTCATCTTGTCTCCTATTTGGAGCAGCAGCTTGTTGCCCAGCAAGTGGCGCTAGGGTGGTAGCAAGGTTGCCCATCTTCGCCATCATTCTGGCCTCAAACTCTTCCATTCTCCTCCCTACCTCCTCGGCAATCATTACCTGGGTTGCATCAGACCCACTTGATTTGTTAGCCATACTCGTTTCAACTGATGACTCTGAGGAAAATATTTCACTGCCTTCTGAAATAAAATCTGAACTTCGATCTGACACTAGCTCTGGTAATCCAAAGAGTGGAATCCTTCTCAGCCGACCGTCGGGACCTCTAAACCACCTGTACGAATCTATGATGGATGCAGAATACACCTTTGTTAGGATGATGCATGATCAAAATACAATGCATGGCCAGGGAACCCAATAGACGTGTATGGTGCACAGTGAAAAACCGGCAGCATAACATCTCTTACCTAATGTACATACGTATGGATTTTTGGCCATTATGTATTTAAATTAAGATGGGTCCACCGGGGCATTTGATGAAAGACCACTTAATTTAATTGACTTTGTCAAATATATGACTACCCACATAACAAGCTCGGTATTACAGTATATTTCACCTAGTTGAAGTATCTATTGCCATTACATGAGCTTTGGTCAAAAGTGGTGATACTTTAGTGCTACCTTAGCATGGTCCCTGCCAACAGGTTTAGCTCATCATGAGCATAACAACCGATTGGGTCTGCATTTGATATACCATAAGTTACGAAGCTTGGGCTGGTGATTATCCTTAACACTTCCCCATATTGAGTGAACGTAGGGTTGTGCCTCGGGAACGCAACGGGGTTAAGAAAGGGTGCAAACTAGCATAATTCTAAGGTTCTAGCATGTATGCAATGCAATTCTTCGAAAAGAGATAAAATTTTAATTTATAAAAAATCCAATTATATTATTAACCAAGACAGTTTTGGAGTAATGTTTCAAAGTCCCCAGCGGAGCCCATACTGTGATGCGCGCCGGACCCGACCTATTCTCGGGAACCCGCCTTTAGGGCCTGAGAGGGTTCGTGTCTTTTGATCTTGGGTAATCATGAGATATTTTGGACACCTCCTCCCAATAGAACACTGGAAAGATCATCTAATCCTATGAAACCTTTAGGCCCTTTTGAGTTATTTTGGAGTCGCCACCCAATTTACAAGAAATTGGGAAAGTTCGTCTAATCTCGGGGGTCTAAACCAGATAAAGATTCGGAACTGCACTCTTATTAATACCTTGGTTAATTATAATTAGGTTTTTAATTTTAAATTTCTATCTCTCTTCTTGTAACACTCTTATACCTTACGTATACTGATACGAATACCGGTACAGCAATCGGATAATTGGATGCTACAAGTGCCAGATCAGTAAAAAAATTTTCGCATTCCAACATCAATTATACTCATAAACAAAATAATAACAATAATAAAGTAGTCCATTGAAAATCGCATACATGCCTTACCTATGCTTACACATCTGCATTCGATCCAGAACTCGATTGCCATCGATATTCCGGCCACTTAAAACTTCCTATCTTCACAACCTGCACGCAGCAACAATACTACGCGCTGAGCATTAAAATGCCCAGTGGTGGATACATATCCTAAATTTAATTCATTTAATTTCTATACATGCAAAAATATTTCTAATGTCAACTAAATCACTCAATTAAGGAAATAAACATATATAGTACACATAAAATTACATATTTGCATTTAGGTCCTCATTTTTTCCAATAACTCCATTTACGTCCCTAGCTTTTACCATAATTCCATCTAAGTCCCTTGTTTCACTTAATTACCAAATTACCCTTAAATTACTATTAATTAGTTTTTTTATCTTTATATATACTTAGTTTCCATCTTTAACATTTACCAAATTACAATCTAATCCCTACTTAACCACTTTTATGCCAATTTACCATTTTAACCCTACATTTTCATTTATTTACATAATTAATCCTTAAGTTACACTTTTTACCTAACTTACTCCATTCGTATCCATTAGGTGTAAAATTACTATTTTACCCCTAAACTTTCTATTTCTTCCAATTTAGTCCAATTTTCACTTATTTTCTCATTTATCATTATTTCTAATAAATTTAATTACATAATTTCTATAATTACCCTAAACTTTTACTAAATTACAATTTTACTCTTCTTCTTACTTTTATTTACAATTATGCTACCAAGTTAATTTATCAGTTTATTTAATTTATTAATTAACAAGCAAACTACCATTAAATCACTTAATTAGAGAATTTACACATTTAACACACATAAAAGTTCATATTCTCCATTTTGGTCCCTAAATATGGTAAAATTACAATTAGGTCCTTAAACTTTACCAAAATTACCATAATGCCATTAATTAATTTTCCTTTACCATTTTTCATTATTCAACATGCAAATTACGTTTTTGCCCTCCAATTATCAATTTTATGCCAAATTATATTTTAGTCCTTAAATAGTTACCAATTTTCACATTTAACCAATTAATGACATTTTTACCCTCATTAACCTTTAATAACATATATGTGGATAAAATTACCATTATGTCCTCAACTTTTTACATAATTCTAATTATGTCCATTTTTCGTGCAAGTATCACTTTAATCACAATTTAAACATTTTAAGCTTATTTTTACCAAATTGCCCCCTGTACAATACTGTCAGACATCTATAATTAGGATAAATGAGACACGAATCCCTAAAGGCTCGAATAACCTGAAGGATCCCGAAAGATCACTTCAGTCTTTAATACATACTAGAGGAATCCCGAGGGACCACCCCTATCTTTAAATACTTTTCAAAATATTTTAACTTTTAAATACAGGGAGGTAGGACCGTCATTGGCCTACAAAAAAGTGAGATATCATGCTCACACCCGCGGTCTTATGTCTCTATGGCTAGCCAACATATCCTGAACTAGACTTGACTACCAGAGTACTACATAGGGCATCAGTAATCCATTTTTCACATCTTTAAGTTACAGTTGATACATTTAATGGAATTTTATCATATTATTCCACTCTTTTTCATATAATTCAATAATTATACATGTGATTATCATCATCATACCATCACATGCCATAAAAGCTCATTATTCCATCATGGTACACATGTATACATACATGCACACATTTGGCCAACATAATAACTCTTCACCATTAATTCTTTTTATCAACTTTAATATTTTTTATGTCATCCACATGTTGAATAACATAGTCATGCTATTATTTTTTAATAAAATTCATCAAAATCATACCTTTACACATGATAACCATTCGGCCACATATATACATCATACATCATGACATTTTCACATGCTCTAACACATACCATTAGATAGATCTCATGCCAAACATCATGTATACATCATAAACATTGCATAAACATCATCATATCACATGGAAATCACATGAAACCCATTCGGCCTATATAGTATCTTTTCATACAAATTTTATTTTCTCACTTTAAGCATTCATATCATCATTTCTAACCTTCCTAAACATGTCTATATGGTTTGATTCAATTAAACATGCATATTCCACATACTTTATGTTTAAACATAACTAAAAATCATAGTTTTAACATGGAAAAAGGAGGATATTGTATCCACTAACCATATTTTCTTATTCTCCACATCATAAGCATACTTTCCATGAAATTACTCCAAGAAACAACACCATCTCCTTTGAAATCCTTAAGTGGCCGAATATACAATCCAAATAAATCACCATAAATTTTCTTCCTTTATGCAATATATTTACATAAACATACTCTAGACATCCTAAATTACCTATTTGAACCCTTAAACCAATATAAAAATATCAACTTTACATACTTCAACTTAACACATAAACTCTTCCACTTATTTTCTTCCACTTATTCCACTTCAAATGAAATTTTGAGACCATTATCATGAAAAAGAGAGGCTATGTTTTACTTGGGAAGGTTGGATTTGGTGGGAACTTGAGAGAGGAATGAAGAAAATTCAAGAGAAATGTGAGAAGTACCATTTGGCCATGGAGAAGGGTGGAGAGAAATGGAGAGATTTCTAGGGTTTTCTGATCTTTAGGGGTTTATATGGGTGGTTTTGATGGGTTGGGCTTGGGCCAACCTAATTCTAAGCCCATTTAAGAAATTAGGCCCAATAAGCAATCAAAAATAATTTCTCTTACTTCCCAAGCTCAAATTCTCCCAAAATTAATTTCATAATTCTTAAAATATATAATTTAGCATTCACATAAAATTTTAACTCAATCGGAGACCATTTTTTTAATCTGCTAATTTCTCACTAGTCCGATAACTCTATTTTTTGTCTAACCGTAAAATTTATTTTTCATTACTATTTAATTTTCCATAATATTTCAAGCAAATCCATGCTTTCAAATATTTTTTCTAAGGTCCATAACTCCATTTAGAGTCCGATCAAAATTCGGTCAAACTAGTTAAACCAAAGTCAACTAGTCCTACCGGTCCGGTCCGATTCACTAGTTGAACCGGTTCTGTTCACTTTTCATCCTTAACTCCCATTTTACTTTTAATAGCTCATTTGACCTTTGTTCCACATTAATCAAGGTCCACCTCCAGTTCTATTCACTCATTTTTCAGTGTCGTCATAAAATTAATTTTTTACTACCAAACTATTTTACACACTATTCTGAATCTATTTATACTTTCAGATAACTTTTTGGAGGTCATTTACTATCTTTAAAGGCTCGGTCAAACCTAGTTACTATTTGAATCGAACCGGAGGCTTTTCTTCAGTTTGACTTTTGGGGACCTATTGACCTCATTTTCACTCCTAATTATACCACCAGACTCGTAATAACCTATACTTTCCAATAGTCCAATAAAATATTTTTCACCTCGGGGTTCCCGGGGAGTCACCTATCAGGGGCTTCCCTAACCTGAGCACGTTTAACATTTCTTCTCCTCTGTCTTTTAAGACCCAAATACTGATATTTTCACCTGAAATTCACAGTACATACTCAACAGATTTCGCTGATAACTACTGACCCGGTATTCAGGCCATTACACTTCTCACACGGTCATGCATTAAAAAAAATAAAGCACAAATCAAGCACGAAAAAAAACAGTAAAGAAAGCGGTAAAATAAAGCAAGCCACAAAAAATAATAAAAAGATAAAATTGGGACAAAATACAATCCCCCAAATAAAAAAGGTATTAAAATTTGGAACAAAAATACAATCCCCCAAATAAAATCAAGCAAAACATAAATAAATTAAATGAATAAATAAACATTAATAAATCGGGACATTATTTAGGATAGGAACATTGGTTCCTTCATTTTCATTTAGAAGGTCGAAAAGTTATTTTTATGCATTATTAGAAAAATCGAGATGAGTGATTGCATTTTGAGAAAATTAACTTTTCTTTTTAAAAGTTAGTTTTTATGGGTTGAAATTAGGACATTGGTCCCATTTTATTAGAAAAAGATACCAATTTATTAATATAAAACTTTTTTGTGACTTTTAATTAACGTGCATAAAAATAAATAAATTTATTACAAATTACCTAATAAAAACAAATAAAATCAAAATAATGAAAAATAATAAAAATACTAAGAATGACAAATTCAATCAAAATGATGTCTTCAAATGTTTATGGGCTCCCACTTGCCATTGAAAAAACTCACACATAAAAAATAAGTATTGAAATAAAAAATACAAATAAAATTGATGTTAGTAATAAAAATGAATTTAAACATATAACCTATGAAAATGAATTAAAATAAATAAAATAAAATGTATCATGTATGACAAATCATTTAGATGACCTAATAAAATAAATAAACATATTAAAAATTCAATATACATATAAATAATAATAATAATAATAATAATAATAATAATAATAATAATAATAATAATAATAATAATAATAATAATAATAATAAACAAGTAATAATAATAATAATAATAATAATAATAATAATAATAATAATAATAATAATAATAATAATAATAATAATAATAATAAAACAACAACAAAAGATGAACAATCAAATAAATAAACAAGAATAAATAAAATATGCTAAAAATATTAAATCTATAAATCAAATAAACACAAAAAGTAAAAAAAAAAACAACAATAGATTTGAAAATCTACATGGTTGCTAATTAATTGTAAACAAAAATTAAATTAAAAATTGAACCCATAATACTTATTTTCAGAATTTGACATGACAGATGAAGGAAAGTAATTGATTTTTCTTGTTCTTGATTTGCAAAAGGAAAATTTTAAAAATACAAACAATATAGAAGAAAATTAACTCAAGAACAAAAAATGAATTTTTTTGTCTTAAGAAAAAATTGTTAAGAGATGAAGAAAAAAAATTCCAAGAACAAAAATTGATATTTTGTCTCAAGAATTATCTAAAAAACAAAATTAGAATCTTTGGAGAATTTGTTCTTGAAGAAAAATATCTTAAGAAAAATTCCCCCCGAATTCTCTCTCTAAAAATTATTTTATACCTCCCAAAAATCAGATTTTTTGTTGAAAAAATTAAATCAATTTAATTTCCATTAACACCAAAAAACTGAAAAATTTGAAAGGTTAGAAGACAAAAAGGTTTTAAAAATTAAATTTAAAAAAAAATGGAAAAAAAAAGATTTGGCCAAAAAACGTACATGGGGCGTCGGGGGATGCTGGGCACGCGAAACGGTTGAGCGATGCCCGTTGGTGCGTACGCTGCGCCTGGCGTGCACTTTTAAATAACTTATACACTTTAGTCATAAATTATCACTTCTTAACTCGACCTGTAAAATAATATTTCCATATCAGTTACTTATTCGCCTTCTACACTAATGGTAGCCTACACTTTCCATTTCTCAACATCTCCACCCAACCACCTTGTACTCAATGCACAAATTGTCAGCCACTCTTAATTGAGTTAAATCAGAATGCTTATCACATACGTATGAGGGATGCGAGTGAAATAAATGTATCATGATTTATGTATGTAAAATAATGCAGATGCAATTTATGCAGTGGCAATGTACTTTCCCATCCCATGCTGACACATGCTTATGTTCAAAAATCTCAATTATGATGGTTGATAGATGCACAGAGTGCCACCAATATTCTCAAATCCAAACCATTTACGTCCTTACTCTGCATTCCCTAAAAAATAGGAAATTCTTTTCAAAATTCCAACCATACTAGGAGAAACTCCTTAATAAGATTTCTTATAACACTACTAATGCACAACTTTCATATCTTTCAACTATAAATAATCCAAAACAAACAGATTGCGATCTATCAGCTCTAAGCTCTCTAACTTTACACCTAACTTGTACAAAACTTGCAATTTCTAACACCAATATAGAACAAGGAAATCCGCTTTGGCCAAAACAAAAATATGCAGACACACTTTAAACTCCTAGTTGTCCAGAACCGACTAAACCTATTGTGACGCGCGCCGGACCAACCCAGCAAGGGCCCTCGCTTTTGAATCCTCCTTTGGGATTCGAGGTATGAAGGTTCGCGTCTTTTGATCATGGGCGCCATGAGACATCATCGGTATGTTCCTCTCAATAGAACATTGGGGAGAACAACCTAGCCTATTGACGCCTAAAGGCACCTTTGAGGTATTTGGAGTCGCCACCCAATTTGCGTGAAATTAGGAAAAGGTTTCTCACCTCTATTGGTCTAAACCAGAGATATGGTGTCCGGAACTTCTCTCTTATTTATGCTTTGGTTAAATATAAATGGGTTCTTAACTTCTTAAAATTATATCTCTCATCTCACACGATCAATGCATTTAATTTAAATCGCGCATTTCAAACATTCACAAAGCGATAAAGGAAAGCAATAAATAAAGCAGTAAAAGAAAGCGATAAATGAAAGCAATAAACACGCAAACACACAGTTACAAGAGAGATTGGGGCGGAATACAACCCCAATAAAAAAAGATTAAAGATGTAGACGGGGACGTAATACAATCCCCAAAAGATAAATAAAGTTGCCCCAAAATTAATTACAAGGGCCCATAAATGAACTTGAATTTAAAACACTCACTCAAGATTAAAATAAAAGAACATACATAAATCGGGATATTATTTGAGGAACATTGGTTCCTTCACACTTGTTCGAAATTTAGGAACACTGGTTCCTTCGTATTAATTTAAAGAGGGTTCAAAAAGTCATTTTTGATTATTTTGAATTGAAAAACCGGGATGAGTGATTCCATTTTTGGAGAAAATTGACTCTTCGTTTTAATGGTGATATTTTCATGGTTGGGCTAAAACAAGGAACGTTGGTCCCAATTTTATTAGTGAAAATCCCGATTTAATTATAAAAGTATTTTTATGGTTTTTTACCGCACGCGTGCGCAAATAAAACAATTATTTACAAATAAACACGTAACACATAAAGGGGAGTTGAAAGGATATCACCAATCCGGAGTGTCCATCTACGCATCGCAACCCATCCGGGGAGTCGCGGGGCGCTCGCGTAACCCGACTCAAGTTAAATCTCAAGCAAAAATTAACATCAAAAATATTAGTAATGGTTCTAACAATTAATCAAGTAAAAATAAAATAAATATTAGGCAAGTCAATTTATGATGATAATAATGATAATGATAAGACAAACACAACAAAATAATATGAATATGAATATGATGGTAGCAATAACAATAATAATGATAAGTGAAATAATAATAATAATAATAATAATAATAATAATAATAATAATAATAATAATAATAATAATAATAATAATAATAATAATAAACAGTAGCAAATATAAAGTAAGCAAACAATAAATTAATGGCAAGAAAGATAATAATAGTAATAACAATAATAATAATAATAATATAAAACAATAAGCAACAAATAATAATGATGATAATAACAAATCCTAAAACAAATAATGACAACAACAGCATGATAATAACAAATGTAAATACAAAGATCATAATCATAATAATAATGATAATAACAAAATAATAATAATAATAATAATAATAATAATAATAATAATAATAATAATAATAATAATAATAATAATAATAATGTTAACAGGATGTTAATGGCAGCCAATATATTAATAGCAGGTGATATTGGTGAGGACGGTGACAATAAACAATAATAATAATAATAATAATAATAATAATAATAATATTTACACAACAAAGATAAAAATAATAATAATAATAATAATAATAATAATAATAATAATAATAATAATAATAATAATAACAGAAATAAAAGAGACAAGTAGAAAAATAACAACCGATGAAATAGTAGGGGCAATAATAATGAGACTAAACTATTAAAAATGTTAAAAGGTGAATATGGTGAGAAACAACAAAATTAATGGTTATAAATGCTAAATAAAAATTAACGAGAACGGGTCCAAAGTGTTTACCCTCAGAATATTTTTAGATCGGAGAAGCGGTGTCTCGATTTATCTTCCTTGTTGAATTTTGTGGTGATGAAAATTTGAAGGAAATATAGAAATTAATATTTTGAAATAAAATCAAGATAATATTTTGATAAAAAATATTTTTGGTGGATGATTTGAGCGAAGGAAATTAACTTTCCAAGCTAAAATCACCCAAAAAATGAAATATATTTTGAAGAAAAATAAATAAATTAAAACTTGAGAGAAACAAAGAAGAACTTGAGAAATTTTGAAGAAATCTTTGCTGGAGAGTGAAAAGCTAGAGAGAAAAACCCCAAAAGCCAAAAAAACTCCCTTGAATAAAAATGTTGCCGTTCTCCTGAAAATGGAGATCAAAATCCCTTTTGATTTGTTGGTCTTGACTCCAAATAGAAAGAGTTAGAAAGTCTTTAATTTAGTTGATCGAAAATAACACAAAACGGTGAAAATCGGAAAAAACGGACTGAAAAACAGTCTGAAAAATGCAGAAAATCGGTGAAAGCAACGGGACTGGGCAGGTGGCCGCGTGGTGAAGGGCACAGCGCGCGCGGGGACAGTCGTGCGCATGTGCACGCGAGGGGCAGGTGGTCGCGCGGTGGCCAAGCGGCCACCATGCGGCCACTTTGGCCAAAAGCCAAAGTGGTCGCGTGGTGGCTGGTGGTAAAGTGGCTATATGGCCACTTTACCACCACGTTAAAACCTTTATTATTTAATTTATTTTTTTTTTTTACAAAAACCTTTTAAATCTTTTTTTTTTCATCTTTTATATTTTTATTTTTCCTAATTAGACTAATTAACTAACCCAATAAAATTAACTAATTTAATTCAATCCAATTAATTATCCAACTTAATTTTCTTCTTTTCAATTAAATCGATTAATTAATTTAATTTAACTCAATTAAATTAATTAGTTAATTCAATTTCTCTTTTTTCAAATTAAATCAATTAATTTAATTTAATTCAATGAAATTAATTAATAATTTAATTTCCTTTTTTTTTTCAAATATCAAAAATAACACCTTCTAATAATATTATTTTTAAAATAAATTAAAATTTTTTTTTATGATAAAAAAAAAGGATTTCGACAAGGGAAACATCATTTTTGACACCTCTACCAGTAAATCGGTATGATTCTCATCATCGGGTAATTCTGATCTTGGACCGCCTCAGGACCCGGTGTCTACACCTATGCTCTGATACCAATAAATGTAACACCCTCAACCCCCACTCATAACGTATCAAAGGAAGAAGAGCTACGGTGAGTGGAGGGTGCTACCAGACAATGGCATACACGACAATACAGAAATTAGAACAATAAAATTTTTCAAAGCAAACCTCGAGACATGCACATCCTAGATCTATGACATCCACATACCATTGTTTGCATTATAAGATTTTACAACTTATTACAAATACTTATGAATAGAACTTATATACAAGCCAAAATCAAAACACTTCCTATACCAATCTACCGACTCGTTGGCCAAAGACTCAGCGGACCACGGCGCTACTCTGATCTCCTATCCTGCATGAAAAAACAACCGTACTAAGCGATAATGCTTAGTCGGGTAAACAAATAGTGGGCAGCCACTCACAGTGGTTGCCGAGGTAAACACATGCAAATCAACATATAAATACATAAATATAAAGGAATACCGGCTAAAGCTATTACCAACGAATATCTTTATTCGGATATTAAACTTAAACAATTTCACACGTATGAGCTTCTTATAAACCGAAAATCGAAGCACTTCTTTACTTTTTAATTCAAAATCTACTATACAAAACTTATCATATACTTAAAAATTGCTTAATAGCCTTGTAGATTGTTAAACTTCAGAAGTTATTAAAATACGTTTTAACAATTGAATATAATGCTTACGGAATCCCATTTTATAAACATTTCCAAGTTATACAGATTACAGTCTTAGTATTTATGTCACGACATTTCCCCTTATTCAAAACATTACTTGTTCAAAACCAAACAAAACATTTAAACTTTCAGATTTGGTTCGGGCTGGAAATAATTATTCCAAGTTTCCTACATATCCCTATGGTTTGGGAATCAGAACCACGTAGTTCTACCAAAAACTTCGTTCACACAAGTTCCAGAATTATTACTAACATCTTTCTTAAATCCGATTATCTATCTCATGCTTACAAATCAATACGAACTCAATATATTGATTAATAGTCATCAAATAATGCACATCAATCTCTTACCAATTCACTTACCCATGCCTACGTCCCGAAGGCAGACAGAACATTACTTACCTGTATTCTCATTTAAACATATAAACACACACACACACATATATATAAATATACATTCACAAGGTACATTTACTAAGCTTTTCAACTATAACAATCATACATATCAAATATTCTAACAGTTCTCTCCAAAGACATCATATAAACAAGCATACTTATAAATTTTGAATAGATTAATACTATGCATTGTCCCAATACAATTTCTTATGCAAACAAGATCTTTACACACATGCCTATTAGAACAACCTTACTTGATACCTTTCTTTCCATTTAACAGATATCGCCTTATAATACAAAACACATGGGTATCTGAAGATGCTACACCTTTTCGCATAAGTGTCCATAAAGGATCCAGAACAGAGGAGTGCATAAAGTACTAGTTCACATGGTATCTAACATCAAATGCATCCGATATACATTCACATAACCATTTGGCAAGTAATCACAGAACTTATCAATTAATTCATATTCTTTTATTCATTTTATTGCCTGCTAAGTCAAAAGGGGTGGATAACGAGTATATAGTGATGGTACCTTACGGGTACGAATCGAACAGTGACGGTACCTTACGGGTACAAATCGAAAACCATTTTATTTATCACAAGCAAAACATTTTACAAAGGGGACCTTAAACAAGATCCAAATATAGAGGGGATCATGAGGGTCTTAACGGGGACCTGATCAGGGTCCAAAAAGAATAGAGGGCTGTAGCTAACAGAACTCTATAGGCATGCCTATCTATCCACGACTCGACTAATGCACGCTAACACATACTTGTTTCCTTTAATGATGTACATGTTATTTTTAATACTATTTTTAAGGTGTATACTTTTATTATAGTCACATAATAATCATGTGCATAATTCATTTATGATGAAAGCAATGGCTTATATACAAAATAACAAACCATAACCTTTTCATTTCAATCCCATCATAATTTTAACATATTCCTAAACATTCATTTCAACTATAGCTTAAATGGTGTAACATATCCAAGTTTACACAACATATCATATGTAAAGCATAAGTAAAAACCCATGCCAAATAGCTCGACAATATACATTCATAGCATAGAGAAGAGTCATGCTTGTGACCTTAGTCGCGACCGTGACAGAAAGCTAGATGGCCTCTATCGCGCTCGCGACAGAGCCAAGCATCACACTCCTGTCAATTCTCAATTGAATTCAACTTCACATAAAAGCATACCTACTCTTATAATGTCCATAATAATTTCATAAACATTACTTCCCAAATTCATGCATTAAATTCAAGAACTTCAACATAAGTATCTTAGACTATTTAAGTTATCGAGAGTCATTCATTATTTAGACAGTCATATAAAACCATTTGAGATACAAAAGATTCATTTCAATTTTGGTTTATTACACACCTACAAAAATCATTTAATTCAATCTTAACATGATGATGGATAAGTTTTAGACAATTCTAGGGAAGTTCGGATGCATTTCGGAAGGAAAAACATATCAAAATACACAACCTAGGGGAGGGTAAAGAAGGGCAAGAGTCCCTACCAATCATGAGGTTCAAAAGAAGAGGAAAAACCTTCAACAATCAGGTTCTATCGCACGCATGACAAGGGTCGCGCTAGCGATAGAAGCCTCTCCCAATTTCCCTAGGAAAAATGGGCTAACTATACTACTTCTCACCCCTGACTTTGTACTGCCTAAATCAACCTATAAAACTCATTTTTAGCCAAAATGTCCTCTTAAAAAATGAACCTTAGGATGTTAGCTTTCCAATATAACAAATTTCAGATCAATTTGACATCTATAACGTCAGATATAAGCTACACAACCTACACTGCTCTAGTGAACTCGCCTAAGCAAAGGCACCCTGGTTTTTACCATTTTCAAGGCTCATAGAGCAAGAATTGTCCTCCGGTCCTTCAGAGACAATTTTAGGTATATAAATTATCTTTCCAATGGAACTGTTCTCACATAATTAGGATATTTATAACTCAAATTATAGCTAAAAAAAGCACTAAAGGTCCAATGAAATCTTGGCAGAGTTTCCCCTGTAAACTCAACCCCACCAAAACTTAGCAAACCCACACAACAAAATGACACAAACAACCCAAATTTGACAAATAAGTATCAAACATCAGAAAAATCCAATCATCCATACACACACATATATATATGTCAAAAGATAGATTTCCCAAACCTGAACATATTATGCTCCAATTAGCTTCAATAGTTGCACTTCATTGCTTCCATACTATTTCTACAGTTTTATTACTCCAATTTCCTCATAAAAAACACATAATATTACTTAATATTTCTAATTGAATAAAGAGAAAATTTCAGAAATTAGAACTCAAAACTTACCCCTTTATCTCAAATCTTTCATTAAGAACACTTAAGCTGTAAATTCCATTGTACAAATCTTGGGGCTTGCAAAGAAAGAGAGAGAGGATGGCGTGAGAAGAAGAAGAAGAGGAAGAAAAGAAAAAAAAAGAGGGTAAATGTGAGGGAAGAGAGAGGGATGAGCAGAAATCTGCTCTCTCTCACATTCTCTCTCTCCTTAATTACCCCAACCACCACTATCTTATCTCTAATGCCACATGTCCTTTTCCTATTGGCCCCCACTAGATTTTGTATCCAATTATCCCTTTAAGTCCACATCCTCTCCTTTAATCTTACAATAACCTAATACATAAATATAATTCTTACATTCGCCCACAATTAAATCCTTACCCCCTTTAATTAAGTCCCAAATTAATACTTTACAATTTTTGAATTGGCCGCACTTGCCGAAACTTTTGCATTAATACCAAATTCATCCTTTCGGCACACCTGACATCACAACTCACATACATTTGGCATATAACCGATCCATTCTCAAAATTTAGCCCTCATAGTTAACTATTCCATTCTATTAAATCCGTATATGAAAAATGACAAAATTACCCTTTTTCTTAATTCTAATCATATCCTTTCTCCTATATAATCACTCTGACCATCAAATCATACAATTTTGATCACCAATATCCCTAGATATATACAAATCCTTCTAGGGTACATTTTGGGGTGTTACATACCAGACATACGGGGAAAATTTAGGCCAACCTGGGAAGGTTCGTTCGTGTTGAAAAAGTTGCTAACAAAGGGAGCAGCGATGAGAATGAGTTTAAAGACATAGTCAATGTCGATAGACTGAAAAGATTCCATGGCTAAAGACCAAAAATGGAAAGAAGAGAACTAATACGCCGCGGGTCGAAAACCAAAAAAAGGCAACCTTACTAAAATTGGGCGCCCTGTCAGGGTGAAAACCGAAAAAAGGCATACTGGGTAAAAATAAAGGGCCGAGAGAAAATGTTTATTTGAGAAAACCCGAGAGGGCCGATTGATAACAGGAGTTTGATGCTAACAAGATATATTCTGAGATTGAGTAGAGTCTTGTGCTTTTGGATTTTTGTCAAATGAGGATCATGTATGATGAAATCATATAGAAATGTACACAATTTTGCAATAAAAGATTTCAGTTTGCATTTTCATTGGATTTTAGTGTCTTGAAAAGAAATATTTCATTTATTTATCTAATGACTATTCTCTAATCATTTTCGTCGAAAGGTGTCTAAGAAAATTGTGATGGTCACCCTTAAGGGAGGTTCTGATAACAACCTTCATTTCTCTTGTAGCCTCTAAAAAAAAACCGTTAGAGATAAAAATCGTAACTGGCTCTCTAAGCAAAAGTTAGGCTAAAGGGCAAGGTAAAAACCTGGAAACAGGCAATCTACCCTACAAAAAACATGAAATGAACAAAAGCCGCTGGATTGGGTTGGCTCCATTCCAGGCAAAAATTAGGTAAAGGGTTGTGTAAAAATCCCCAAAGGACGCATTTCCCATAAAGAAAAGCTAGAGTGAAAATCCACAAGGGACGCACTACCTTTAAAACAATGACTTCGATGCATAGAGCGATAAGGCGGTATTGCTTCAAATGATCTCCCTTCAGGCTGATAATGCATAATTCAGGACACGAGTAAGAATCTTGGGACAAAATGCAGTACGTCTCATAGCAAAAGACATATACTCATTGACCGGGGGGCAAAAATGTACACTTGACGATTCTCTCTAAAGAGTTTAAGGGTCAGAGTCCCTAAGCCAAGATGACAATTCTAGATCCTCAGGGGGCATTATACAAGGTGAGCGGATACAGCAATTTGATACTGATAGGACATAGTATCCAAGCGTATGGAGACATGGGTCTCAAACATCTTATGTGACCCAAACGGGGCCAAATCAAAGACCCAAACGGGGCTGAATCAAGACCCAAACGGGGCCTGCATATGGTAGCTACACTTACACATATTACTCAACCCTAGATAAGCGCTTATCTTATCCATTAAATATGATTGATCAGGCTCAAAGTTTAATACAATAATATACACACAACTCATTGTCATATAGTAGTGCATACTACCAATGAAATCATATAACTTATGCATACATGCCATCCTAAACTCATTCACATACAACACTTTATACATATATGATAGCCTCTAAAAAAAAACCCGTTAGAGATGAAAATCGTAACTAGCTCTCTAAGCAAAAGTTAGGCTAAAGGGCAAGGTAAAAACCTAGAAACAGGCAATCTACCCTACAAAAAACATGAAATGAATAAAAGCCGCTGGATTGGGCTGGGTCCATTCCAGGCAAAAATTAGGTAAAGGGTTGTGTAAAAATCCCCAAAGGACGCATTTCCCACAAAGAAAAGCTAGAGTGAAAATCCACAAGGGACGCACTACCTTTAAAACAATGACTTCGATGCATAGAGCGATAAGGCGGTATTTCTTCAAATGATCTCCCTTCAGGCTGATAATGCATAATTCAGGACACGAGTCATAATCTTGGGACGAAATACAGTACGTCTCATAGCAAAAGACATACACTCATTGACCGGGGGTCAAAGATGTACACCTGATGATTTTCTCTAAAGAGCTTAAGGGTCAGAGTCCCTAAGCCAAGATGACAATTCTAGATCCTCAGGGGCATCATACAAGGCGAGCGGATATAAGAATTTGATACTGATAGGACACAATATCCAAGCGTATGGAGACATGGGTCTCAAACATCTTATGTGACCCAAACGGGGCCAAATCAAAGACCCAAACGGGGCTGAATCAAGACCCAAACGGGGCCTGCATATGGTAGCTACACTCACACATATTACTCAACCCTAGATAAGCGCTTATCTTATCCACTAACTATGACTGATCAGGCTCAAAATTTAATACAATAATATACACACAACTCATTGTCATATAGTAGTGTATACTACCAATGAAATCATATAACTTATGCATATATGCCATCCTAAACTCATTCACATACAATACTTTATACATATATAATTGCATACTAACTTGTACATATTATTACATATTAGCACACACATGTTTATACGCATTTGCATACATATTTAATAATGCTTAAGTTACCCATAGCTCATACATATACATATGCATTGGTATACATGATTCATCATGCATTGGATAGACCTTGGCACACTCCGGTACATTACGGGGTCAATTCTGGAAAGAAAACAAATAAAAGTATACAAATATGTTGAGGGGAAAGGTAGGAATTGATCCATACCAACCATTGGCTCAAAATAAAGTAAAAACTCCTTATGTGAGTTGTTCTGTCACGAGGTCGCGACTCTATCGCGCTCGCGACAGTAGCTCCCCACAGGAGCTTAACGGGACTTCTTTTCACTCCAAACTTGTATCGCCTAAACAGATCTCTAGATCTTATTTTTAGACAAAGTGTACTCGTTAAAAATTGTTCCCTAGAATGTTAAATTTCCAATGGAACAAGTTTTAAGTCGTTTGGACTCCTAAATCAAAAGCTATGAACCAAACACTATGGACTGTTCCAATGAGCCAACCAGGGTAGAGACACGTCCGGTTTTTGCCATTTTTAAGCCTCTTAATTATATAAATAATTTATGGTCACTCTTAGACTTTTAAATGTACGTTAGTCTTGGTTCAAATGGAGCAACAAACACTCAAATTGGAGTTTTCAAACTCTAGCTATGATCAAAACAATACACAGAGGTAAGACATAAATAGAATTCTCCCTAAACTAGGGTATATACTCAAATTCTAAGCTCAATAGTCATTCAATCAGCAATTTCAACACAAGTCAATTAAATATCTCAATTATATCATCTATCAATATTCATATACACAAATCTATTTTACTCATGCATTTTCATATACCATAAATACACAAATATTATTAACATTTAACTCAAAAACAGGATCCAAAATGAGATGGACAAAACACTCCAAATAAACTCCCAAACCTGGAATAGAGCTCAAAAATTCCACTGACTTCAATCTACAACTTTTCCTTTTCCTTTATCCTTCCTCTTCTCTTCAAATGCTTGCAAAGATCCAACGAAACAAAACCAATATTCAGATAACCAAAAAACCAAAACCTTATAAAATCCAAACTAAACCGTGAGAGGAGAAGAAGAAGAAAACCCAAAGAAAACTTTCAACCACTTTCCTCTTTGCAGCTACTCAAATCTCAAACCCTAGCTCTTAGGTTGAAGAACAACAAAAGCAAAACTTTAAGAGCAGAAAATGGAGATGAGAAAGAGAGCAAGAGAACGTGAGAGAGAGAAGGGAGAGGGCAAAATCTGATAGCTTCTACAGGAAGCTAAAAATTCCTGCATCTTCTCTCTCTACTCCTCAACATGCACACACTCACTTATCAACTTGCATTGGACCCCTTATTCCACTAATAACACTTTTACCAACAACTCCTTGCATAACTCTTTAAGTCCTCAATTAATTACCAAATGGTCACTAATAAAAATTCTTCTCTCAAAACTTTAATTAACTTTTCAATTAAGCCCTTAATTCTCTTGCATAAATTACAAAAATACCCTTAATGTCCAATTAATCTTGCTAATTCCAACTAGGCCATATTTGGGGTGTGACAGTCTATAGGTTCTCTGTAATATTTTGGAGCAGTGCATACCTCACATTTTGGAAGTGGTATCAAAGAATAGTATTTTGGAATATTTAAGTATGTTAAGAAGTTTGGCATGTATATGTCTTATAATATTGTTTTTGGGTTTTGGTTTGTAATAGATTCCTAAAACTATCACTAGTTTATGTGTGTTTGGCATGCCTAATAATTGGTAGAAATTAAGTTAATACCACTGGTAAAGTAAAATGTAGATTTCCAACTTAAAAGAAAACTGACCAAATGAATAGTAATTTAGAAAGTTATAGGTCAATCGGCATAATTGATAATGAATTAAAATAGGAATATTAAGTTTGATGATAAATTAATAATTGTTAATGTACTTAAGTAAATTGTCTATTCATACAGTACTATTCATATGGTACTATTCATAAGATACTATTAAAAAAAAATTACCAATTTTAATTAATTATCTATTTAATAACCTGATTAGTTTAATTAGGTTAACCGGATTACAATGAACAGTTAATTAATCGAAATGTAAAGTGTTAGAGTGTTATATTAGTACTGTGGCATCCGGTATCCGTATCACATATAGGTATAGGGTGTTACAATTTATTTTGTATCAGAGGCAAGTTTAGGTGGTTCTAAAATCGAAGTGGGTCAATAGGAATAGTAAAAGTACATGTACATGCCAATTAATTTTTGGACAGTATAGTCATGTGAGACTAATGTATGCTTGCTCCTTGTGTTAGATTGTGAGTATGGCTTCGGATGAAGGTCGTCATGATAGCGATGTTGAGAGTGCCGCATCTGTTAGTATTAGTCGATCAAGGTCGCCTCAGCATCAGGATACTGCGCCGTTTGCTCCTCCTCCTCAGCAGCAACCTGATTTTATGAATATGATGGGAAATTTCTATCAATTTATGCAAGCTCAACAGCAGCCTCGAGGTCCTAAACAGCAGTTAGCTCCACCTAGATGGAGGCCAATTTTGGAACAGATTAAGAGATTTAGGAGCGGAGGATTTTTATAGTTGTGATCCTTTGACTTCAGTTCAGGCAGAGGAGTGGTTATTTAAGCTCAGGCGTATGCTCGAGACCACACAGAGTCCGCTGGATGAGATGCTTCAGGGAGCAGTGGCCTTGCTTCAGGGTCCTGCTTACACTTGGTGGAGTTTAGTCCGTAAACACACTCCAGCTGATCAGGTTACTTGGGGGTTTTTCCACACTCAGTTTGAGAAGAAATATGTCGGTTTTGAGTATAGATCTGCTATGCAAGATGCATTCTGGAGGCTCAGACAGGGAAATAAGTCAGTTGCAGAGTACAAGAGAGAGTTGGAGCAGCTTAGTGCCTATCTAGATGATGAGTCCATGACTGAGCAAAGTTATGCCACAAATTTGAAAGAGGTATGCACAATAACATCAGATTGGCTTTGGGTTCTCAGAGACATATGGATATGAGGTCCTTGGTTGAAGCAGCCCTTAGAGCAGAGACTATTATGTCAGATGAGGCTGAAAGACAGTCCTGTTTCAAGCAAAAAAGGAAACCGAGTCAGTCTTCTGGTGCAGCTGTTCAGCGTAAGAAGTTTAGAGTGCCTCCTTAGTCTCAAAGCCGTGCACCAGCAACTCCTGCTACTACTCAGAAGAACCCAATCGGCAGCAGTGCCCAAGTCACATCAGTAGTTAGTGCACCAAGGGGTAGAGGACGAGATTCAGTTCCACAATGCCCTCACTGTAAGAAATTTCATCCTGGCGAGTGCAGATATTTGAATAGGGCTTATTTTAGATGTGGGTCCCGAGAACACAAGATCACAGATTGTCCTGAGGCCCAGCTGTCTACTGCAGCATCACCAGCTTTGGGTGGAGGGTCAGCCCCTCAGAGAGGATGTGGTAGGGGAGTAGCTCCTCCACAGGCAGTTTTAGGCCCTTCAGTACAGCCACCTCAGGGACGTACCACTGGACGTGCATATGCTGTTAGAGCCCGTGAATAGGATGATGCTCTAAACGTTATTATTGGTAAATTCTCATTGCTCTCTCATTCAGTTTTTGCTTTAATTGATCATGGTTCTACGCATTCCTATATTAGCACTGTTGTTGCTCGAGATAAAGGGTTGCATGACAGTCAGTTAGACTAGAATATTTTAGTGAGTAATCCTTTGGGGCATAATGTAGTGGTGAATAAGGTATATAGAGATTGTCCCGTTAGTGCTTCGGGTTATGTGTTTATGGCCAATTTGATTGATCTTCCCTTCCGAGAATTTGATGTTATCCTAGGTATGCATTGGTTATCCACTCACCATGCCATTGTTGACTGTAAAAGAAAGAGATTGACTCGTAAGACTTCAAATGATCAAGACATAGTCATTGTGGGTGAAAGAAAAAACTGATGTAATTTCAGCTACTGCAGCTAAGAGACTTATCAGAAAAGGGTGTGTTGCCTACTTATATTATGCAATGGAGACTAAAAAGGATGAACCTAAGGCTTCAGATGTGCCCGCTGTTCGGGAGTTTCAGGATATTTTTCCTGAAGAACTTCCAGGTTTGCCACCTGATAAAGAGATAGAGTTTACTATTGACTTAGTACCTGGTACTGCACCTATCTTTATTGCTCCTTACAGAATGGTGCCTCAGAACTTAGAGAATTGAAGGTTCAGTTGCAATAATTATTTAATAAAGGCTTCATCAGACCGAGTGTTTTGCCTTGGGGCGCACCAGTCCTTTTTGTGAAAAAGAAGGATGGGTCACTTCGGTTATGTATCGATTATAGATAGTTGAATAAAGTTACCATAAAGAATAAGTATCCACTGCCTCGCATTAATGATTTTTTTGATCAATTGAAAGGTGCGGGAGTGTTTTCCAAGATTGACTTAAGATCTGGCTACCACCAGCTAAAGATTAAAGAGTCAGATGTGCCTAAGACAGCTTTTCGCACCAGGTATGGTCATTATGAGTTTATGGTCATGCCTTTTGGATTAACAAATGATCCTGCAACTTTTATGGATCTGATAAATAGGGTTTTCCACCCTTACTTGGACCGGTTTATGGTTGTTTTTATTGATGATATTTTTGTGTATTTAAAGACTCTAGAGGAGCATGACGAGCATTTGAGGATTATTCTGCAGACTCTGAGAGATAAGCAGCTTTATGTCAAGTTCAGTAAATGTGAATTTTTACTGAATGAGGTATCATTTCTAGGTCATGTAGTATCAGCAGATGGTATTAAAGTTCATCCTAAAAAGATTGAAGCGATCCTTCAGTGGAAGACACCCAGGAGTGTTATCGAGGTTAGGAGTTTTCTAGGATTGGCAGGTTGCTATAGAAGATTTGTCAAGGGTTTCTCTTTGATTGCAGCTCCTTTAACCATATTATTAGGAAAGAATGCTAAGTTTGCATGGTCAGATAAATGTCAGGAGAGCTTTGAGAAGCTTAAGTGTATGCTGACTGAAGCTCCAGTGTTAGTGCAACCTGAATCTGATAAGGCCTTTGTGGTCTTCAGTGATGCTTTCAAAAATGGTTTGGGTGGCGTATTAATGCAGGAAGGCAAGATGATTGCTTATACCTCCCGACAGCTTAAGACTCATGAGAAGAATTACCTTACTCATGATCTTGAGTTGGCAGCTATGGTATTTGCATTAAAGATCTGGAGATATTATCTCTATGGTGAGAGATGCTACATCTACACTGATCACAAGAGTCTTAAGTATTTACTTACTCAGAAAGAACTTAACATGAGGCAAAGGCATTAGCTTGAGTTGATCAAAGACTATGAGTCTTCATCGACTATCATCTCGGTAAAGCTAACATTGTAGCTGATGCTCTCAGTAGAAAGTTCATGGCTTCTATACGGGCTATAAATGTTAATCTGGACTTATCAGATGATGGAGCTTTGATTTCAAAAATGGAAGTTAAGCTAGATTTTCTCCAGCAAGTGAAAGATGCTCAGAAGAAGGATAATCGATTGTCCACTATTATGTCTTAGGTGAAAGATGGCCATGTCAGTGATTATTCATTGGGTCCAGATGGTGGGTTATATCACAAATAGAGATTGTGCATTCCTAATCAAGCTGATTTGAGAAAGAGTATCCTGCCAGAAGCTCATCATAGTAGCATTGCCATGCATCCTGGTAGTAATAAGATGTATCAGGATTTAATGATGCCCTATTAGTGGCCAGGCATGAAACGTGATGTGACAAAATTTGTGGGCAAATGTCTGACTTGTCAACAAGTCAAGGCAGGACATCAAGTTCCTTCAGGTTTGCTTCAGCCTATTGTCATTCCTGAATGGAAATGGGATAGGGTAACCATGGATTTTGTGTCAGGATTTCCTCTCACCAGAAAGAAACATGATGCAGTTTGGGTGATTATTGACCGACTCACTAAATCAGCTCACTTTTTGCCTATCAGAATGGATCATCCTTTGTCCAGACTAGCCGAGTTGCACATTAGTGAGATTGTAAGATTGTATGGAGTTCCTTCCTCCATCATTTCAAATCGTGATCCGAGATTCACTTTTTGGAAGAGACTTCAGGAAGCTTTGGGAACTAGATTGCATTTCATCACAGCTTTTCATCATCAGACTGATGGACAATCTTAGCATGTAATTCAGATCCTGAAAGATATGTTGAGATGTTGTATACTTGAGTTTGGTAACCGTTGGGAGAGGTACTTACCTTTAGTAGAATTCACCTACGACAATAGTTATCAGACTAGTATCAAGATGGCTCCCTTTGAAGCTTTGTATGGTAAAAAGTGCATAACTCCTCTTTGTTAGACAGAGCTCAGTGAGAACAAGATTGTGGGGTCAGATCTGATTCGAGAAACTAAAAAAAAAGTTCGAGTGATTAAAGACAGACTGAAAGAAGCCATGGATCGACAGAAGTCTTATGCAGATCTGAAGAGGAAAGATATAGAGTTTCAAGTGGGAGATAAAGTATTTCTGAAAGTTTCTATATGAAAGAAGAACCTGAGATTTGCAAGGAAAGGCAAGCTGAGTCCGAGGTTCATTGGCTCGTATGAGATTATTCAACGGGTTGGACTAGTAGCTTACAGACTGAAGCTTCCACAAGAGGTAGAGAAGATTCATGATGTCTTCCGCGTTTCTATGCTTCGAAGGTACCATTTAGACCCCAGTCATTTTATCAAGCCTGAGGAAGTTTGAGTCCAGCAAGATATGACTTATGAGGAATATCCAGTGAAAATCCTAGCTAGAGAATTGAAGCAGCTCAAAAACAAATAAATTCCACTAGTGGAGATTCTCTGCAATCACCACAATGTCGAAGAAGCGACGTGGGAACTTGAAGAGACTATGAGACAACAATATCCCCAACATTTCCGTTCAGGTAAATTTCGAGGACAAAATTTTTAATTGGTAGGGGATATTTGTAATGGCCCAAAAATAATTACTTTTATGAATAGTAAAAGTGGGCCCCATGAATAGTAATAGTGGGACCATGAATAGTAATTATGGGACCATGAATAGTAACATCATCATTGACTGGGTCCCATGAATAATAATATCATATTGACTGGGTCCCATGAATAGTACATGTGGGATAATAAATAGTGATATCATCATTGATTGGGTCCCGTGAATAGTAACTATAGGTCCTACAAATAGTGATTTTAGGGTAAACAGCACCCGAAAATATTTTATTTGACCATTAGAAAATGAATGTTAAATGGAGGTTAATGGTATAATGTGGTGTAAAAATGAGGTCAAATAGGCCCCCAAAAGTCAGTTTGAAGTTGCCTTCGGTTAGGTTCGGTTGAACCGAAGTTTGAGTGAGTTTTGACTGAATTTTCATAAATGGTTAGAGTGGATTAAAAGGTCTACTGGGGAAATTTTAAAGGCTTAAAATGATTTTTAGAAATTTTTGACAGCATTAGAATTGTATTTTACGACAAAACCGAACTGAATTAAATTGGACCAGTTTAAGTGAACCGGACCCCAAACGGACTCCGATTGAGTTAAAATTTTGAAGAAAGCCTATTTTTAATATTTTAAGAGTTATGGAATTGGTTGGGAGTGAAAATGAGTTCAGGAACATTTAACTACACCAAAATAGTTAAAAATGACCCGAAAACTGAAAATCGGACCGAACCGGCTCGACCACTTTTGTTGGACCTGGTTAGGTCTAATTGGACCCATATAAATACATCATATTTTCTAGAAATCCCTTGGATTCCCTTTTTGGAGCCACCCTCCCTCTTCCCTCTCTTGTTCGAATTGTTCTTCCTCACTTCTCCACCATTTTTTTTTATCTTCCCTCAATTTCACCTCAAAATCAAGCCTCTCTAACATAATTCAGCTCCTTCTGATTCCATTGGTGTTCTTAGAATTTAATTTGAAGGAGTAAAAAGTGGTTGAAACCTAGACTTGAAAGTTTAGGTGTAAAATTGAGGTAAGTGATTTAGGTGTTTTTAATTTTGTTTTAAGACTCCTAAGGGTACTTTAGGATGTGAATAAGATGTTTATGAAGTTTAATTGTTGAAAGGATGCTTGATTTTGATGAAATCTTCATTTTTGTGTTTGGACATAATTATATCAACTAGGTGAAGGAACTTCTAGCCAAGCTAAAGGAAAGGAAAAGGATATTTGAGAGGTTCATTGCAAGGATTTGAGGTTTTTGATTACAAATTCCATTTATTCCCTTAGTAAAAGTATGGATTTAGATTATATTTGTGAAGACAGTATGTGATTTATGCATGTTTAATTGAAAATAACATGATATTCATGCTTAAGGATGTTAAAAATGATGGCATGAATGATTAAAATGATGAAATAAATTTTGTATGAAAAGTTACTTCTTTGGTCGAATGTGAATCATGGTATTTTCATGTGTTTTAATGATGTTTTACGCATGTTTATGATGGATATATGGTATTTGGTATGTGAACTAATGAATGGTATGTGTTAGAGCATGTGAAAAAATCATGAGGTATGTGATGTATGTATGGCTGAATGTATGTCATGTGGAAAGTTATGATTTTGATGTGTTTCTATGGAAATTAATGGTATGGTGATGTTATACAACATGTAATTGGCCTAAATAAATGATAAAATTGATAAGAAGAATTAATGGAGATAAATTGGTATGTGGGCCGTATGCATGTATGTATGTATGTATGCATGTGTACCATGATGGAATAATGAGTTTACATGGAATGTAATGGTGTAATGATGATAATTGCATGTGTAATGATGAAATTGTATGAAAAAGAATGAGGTATTATGATGATATGCCATGAAATGTATGTATATCACATTAATAACGTGGAAAATAAAATAATATTGCCCTATGTAGTGATCTTGTAGTCAAGTCTAGTTCAGTATATATTGGCATGCCATAGGGACATAAGACCACGGGTATGAGTATGGCGTCTCACTTTTTAATAGGCCAAAGATGGTCCTATTTTAATGTATTGAAATTGTACTGTACTGTATTTAAAGACAAGGGTGGTCCCACCGGACTCCTCTAGTATTTCTGTGAACTTCTGGAGTTCACGTCTATTTTATCCTGTATTCAGAGTCTGCCAGTTTGTTACAGGTGCATAATGGTAAATATAAGATTAAAATGGTAATTATGTGATTAAAATAATATTTATGTGGAAAAAGGATATAAATGGAATTATATAAAATATTTGAGTGCAAAAATGGTAATTTTGTGCATATGTGTGTTAAGGATGGTTAATAAGGGTAAAAATATAAATAAATGGTTAAATATGAAAATTTGTCACTTTCTAGGGTAAATGTGTAATTTAGCATAAAAATGGTAATTGGGGGGTAAAACCGTAAATTGGCATGTAAATTAATGGTAAAATTGTAATATTAGTGAAAATAATTAAACTAATGGCATAATGGTAGTATTAGTTAATTTAAAATGAACTAACAGCATAAATTAAATTTTGGTGAAGAATAAATGAACTAAGGACATTTTCGCCATTTTGAAAAAGTTTAAGGGTATATATGAAATTTTACATAAGTTAAGGGTAAAATAGTAAATATGATTATTTATGTGTATTTATTGTGTAATTGCCCTAATTATATAGTTTAAAAATAATTAAATGTAATATTGCATGCTTAATTGGTAATTAAATTAAATATGTTTATTTATGAATATTTAAATGCTATTATTTGTGGAATATTATTTATGCATGTGAAATTAGTTAGTGAAAATTTTTGGAATTTCAATCACCACTAGGCATATTTAATGATCAGCACGTAGTTTTATTTGACTGTATGTAGGTACTCCGTAGGATTTTGTGTCAGTGCATACCTCACATTTTGGAAGTGGTATCAAAGAATAGTATTTTGGAATATTTAAGTATGTTAAGAAGTTTGGCATGTATATGTCTTATAATATTGTTTTTGGGTTTTGGTCTGTAATAGATTGCTAAAACTATCACTAGTGTATATGTGTTTGGCATGCCTAATAATTGGTAGAAATTATGTTAATACCATTGGTAAAATAAAATGTAGATTTTCAACTTAAAAGAAAACTGACCAAATGAATAGTAACTTAAACAGTTATAGGTCAATCGGCATAATTGATAATGAATTAAAATAGGAATATTAAGTTTGATGATTAATTAATAATTGTTAATGGACTTAAGTAAATTGTCTATTCATACGGTACTATTCATATGGTACTATTCATACGATACTATTCATATGGTACTATTCAAAAATAAAAAATTTACCGGTTTTAATTAATTGTCTATTTAATAACCTGATTAGTTTAATTAGGTTAACCGGATTACAATGAATAGTTAATTAATTGGAATGTAAAGTATTAGAGTGTTATATCAGTACTGTGGCATTCGGTATCCGTATCACATACGAGTATAGGGTGTTACACAATATCCTCCTTTTCCATGTTAAAAGTATGGCTTTTAATTATGTTTAAACATAAAGTATGTGAAATATGCATGTTTAATTGAATCAAACCATATAGTGATGCTTAGGAAGGTTAAAAATGAGATTTTCAATGATTAAAATGAAAAGAAATAAAATATATACCATGGACAACATGTAGGCTGAATGGTATATGTATGTAAAAAAGAGATTTTTATGTATTTTAATGTGATTTATTGGTATAAGTAGATAAATTAACATGTCATCTAGCTAATGGAATGAATTAGAGAAAGAAAAATTCACATGATGGATGATGTACATGTTGGCCAAATTGAATATACATGTAAAAATGTGATTTTGATGTGAAATAATGGCATGGCTATGTTATTTGACATGTAAATTACCTAAATAAGTGTTAAAGGTGATGAAAAGAATTGATTGTGAAAAATTGATATCATGGCCGAATGATATACATGCATGTATCCATGTTTACTTGGATGATTTAATGGATTTTATGGCATGAAATGGCATATGGATGGAAATTAAATGTATAATGTTTGATTTGAATGAAAAAGAATGGAATAGCATGATGAAATTCCATGAAATGTATGAATGGTGACTTGAAAAATGTGAAAAGTGGTATAATGATGCCCTATGTAGTAATCTGGTAGTCAAGTCTAGTTCAGGATATAATGGCTAGCCATAGGGACATAAGACCGCGGGTGTGAGCATGGTGTCTCACTTATTATAGGCTAATGACGATCCTATTATGTATTGTTCTGTCTTAATACAACATTGATCTATATTTCTGTTGTCTGTATTTAAAGACAGGGGTGGTCCTTCGGGGTCCCTCAGGTAAAGATAAGGGTGGTCCTTTAGGATTCCTCTAATAAAGATAAGGGTGGTCATTCGGGATTCCTCTGGTACATTTGTGAGCCTTTGGCGTTCACATCTCGTTTATCATGTTCATAGTCTGCCAGTGTTGTACAGGGGCAAAATGGTAAAAATGAGCTTAAAATGGTTAAATTGTGACGTGAATTCTATTTGCATGAAAAAGGGGCATGATTGGAATTATGTGAAAAGTTTGAGGGTGTAACACCCCCAACTCCCACATGTAGCATTTCGAAGGGTGAAGAGCTAAAGTTAGCAGAAGGTGCCACCAGACAAGGACACACATAGCAATGCAGAAATTAGAACAATAAAATTTCTAAAATCATAACCTCAAAACATGCACGTCCTAAACTTATGTCATCCACACACCATTAATCGCACTAAAGATTATTACAACTTATTACAAATGCTAATAAATAAACTTAATTGCATGCCGAAATCAAAAACACTTCCTACGAAAATCTAGCAACTCGTTGGCCAAACCTCAGTGGACCCCTGCGCTATTCTGATCTGCTAACCTGCACGGACAAACAACCGTGCTAAGCGATAACGTTTAGTCGGGCTAAACAAATAATAGGCAGCCACTCACAGTGGTTGCCGAGGCATATACATACAAATCGATAGATATATGTATACAAACATAAGCATAAAGGAAACTGGTTTCAGTTAATGTCAACTCATATCGTTACTTTCATACGGAAACTTAAACAATTTCATATGCAGATTCATTCATATACCATAACCAGAAAATTCTATGTTACATTTTATTCACAATTACATTTGATATACTTATCGTTTACCAGACTCATTAATTAATTCCTAAGTCAAAACATTTCATTTAATTAAATCGTTACTTGTTCAAAACTAAATAAAACGTTACATTTTTCAAACCATTAATTGTTCAAAACTGAACCAAACACTTTAGTTCTTCGATTTGGTTCGGGCTTGAAATAAGCATTCCAAGCTTCCTACATATCCCTATGGTTGGGAATCAGAACCACGTTGTTCTTACAGACAACTTCATTCACACAAGTTCTAGAATTAATTAATCCTAACATCTTTCTTAAATCCGGTTTCTATCTCATGCTTACTAATCGATACGTACTTAATACATTCATTAAAAGTTGTCAAACAACGCACATAATTTCTTACCGATACGCTTACCCAGGCCTACCTCCAGAAGGCAGATAACATATTACATACCTGTATACTCATTTAAACTTATAAACACATATATATACACATTCATAAAGTACATTTACTAAGCTCTCAACGATATCAATCATGCATATCAATAATTTCAATAATTCTTTCTAAAGGCATCATGTAGACAAGCATACTCATAACTCTTGAATAGATTAATAATATGCAGTATTCACATACTAACTCTTATGCATTTAGGATCCTTGCATACATGTCGATTAGAACAAACACTACGTGGTACATTTCTTTTCATTTAATAGATATCGCCTTATTATACAAAACATAGGGGTATCCGAAGATACCACACCTTTCCACATAAGTGTCCATAAAGGATCCAGAACAGAGGAGTGCATAGAGCACAAGTCAAATGGCATTTATCACAAATGCATCAAATGTTTATTCACATAAATTTTGCACATCATTACAGAATTTATCAATTCATTCACATACTTTTATCTTAATTAATTGCCTGCTAAGCCATAGGGGTGGATAAGCGAGTGAACACATGGTGGTACCTTACGGGTACGAATCGAACTGAATGCATGGCGGTACCTTACGGGTACGAATCGAAAAGCAACATCACATTTTCTCATTCAAAAACATTTTCACATTAGAGATCTTAAACAAGATCCGTACACATTGAGGTTTGCGAGGAACCAAACGAGGACCTGATCAGGGTCCAAAACAGAATAGTGGGCTGCAGCTAACAGAACTCTATAGGCATGCCTATCTATCCATGACTCGACTAACGCAGGCTATATTCCCATATCATTATTAAATTCTTTCACATTTTACACATATATACGCATTTCATCAATTACTAGCATCATTCTTTTATGGTCACATAGACACATGTATCTATATATATATGCCTATCATATGCATTAATTTAATTTATCATATTCAAAATTTGTCATCTGTAGTTTCATAGATTATGATATTCACATTAACATATTAAACGTAATCATATTATTATTCATCATGCATTCACTTATTTGCATATCATATGTACTAATTACATTTATCATATCCATTTGAACATACTAAATGTAACTATATTATTCACATAATTCACTCAAATAGACTTAACAAATAAATTACAATACTTTATGCACAAGCAGCCATTAAATAATAATAATGGTAGAAAAAAGTCTCATAATTCAATTACTAACATGCATAGAAGCATTTGAATAATTCACAGATTAAAGTAATCATTTAATTTATAAACACATAACACAAGTGAGAAACCATGCAAAGAAGAAGATTTTTCCAAAAACATTTTGAAACAGAGAGGGGACTATAGCGATCGCCACGGGAGGTCACGCTTGCTACAGTGGCCAGACTCGCCTGCGGGAAAAGGGAACCCATCACGAGTCGTGCTCAAAGACATGACCCGTGAAGGCAACCCACAGAGGAAACAAGCGAACAGAGGAGGGAGAGAAGACCACCACGACTCGTGAATAAGGTGCATGACTTGTCCACCAAATGCATGGTCTCGTGCACCAAATGAATGTGCACGTCTCGTGCACAAGTGCACTTCTCGTGCACAATGTGCACATCTCGTGCACTCTTCCTGTATGATCTCTATCGCGATCGCCACCAGTATTGCGCTCGCAATAGAGTCATGATTTCCAGTTCCTCAATAAAATCTGCAGAACTTCTCTCTCTCAAAATCATACCCAAAATTTCCCATTGAAAACAAACTTCAACACAATACAATTTGCTCATTCAAAACCTCATAATTAATACAAAACCCAACTTTTATACACATAAACACAATTAAATCATCCTATTAACATGATCAAAATCTCTAATTAATAAAATCAAAAATTTTGCTGCAAAAACTCATTCAATCTTTTACCTTGGTTAAAAACTCACAATCAAGACATTTCAACTCAATCTAAATCACAATCCAAGATATTTAAACATGCCTAAACAACTTTAATCCCAAAATTTTTCCAGAAATCAAACCAAACTTAACACAATCAATTAATATACAAAAACCTAAATTCCCATACCTCAATTCCTTTGCTCCTAATAGCTTTCTTGGTTAATCATTCTTGTTCCCAAACTCCTCCAAGATCTTTCTCATCCAAAATCCTCACCAATCACACATATACAAACACAAAATACAATCTAGGTCAAAACCTAACCCAGAAGAGAAGAAGAAACACAAAACTAATAACGCATCTTACCTTAATATTCTTCACTTAAATCACTTGATCTATCAAACTCCAACATCAAATCTTAGGCTTTGATCTTAAAAGAGAGTAGATGGTATGGAGATAAGAAGGAGAAGAAGAAGAAGAAGAGCAGAGGGAGAGAATATGAGAACGAGAAAGGGATGGGCAGAATTTTTGCTCTCTTTCTCTTTCCTTGCCTTATATACCCCTCTCTAAATCCTTGCCACATGTCATCTTATAATTGGTGGAACTTGACCACTCACACACTAAACCCATGCATGACACTACACACAAGACTAATCCTCACTAATACATACACTACTTCCCTATGAGCATGCGCACTCTATCTGTCACACCCCAAAATGGCCCTAGAAGAATTACAGAGTTTTGGTTCGAAAAAGGTAAGTTTATGTGCGAGAGTTCTGTCGCGAGCGCGATAAGTGTCGCGGGCGCGACAGAGCCCTCCAGCGGTTTTCGAACTTCAGCTGGTTGGTGCGGGTGTGAGCGTTCTGTCGCGAGCGCGATAGAACCCCTCGCGAGATGTGTGCATAAGTGGGACTAGACTTGGAGTTGTAGGGAGTTGACACATGGTATCATAGAAGAGTGACAAGTGTCATCATAGAAGAGTGACAAGTGTCATCATAGAAGAGTGACAAGAGGCGGCATAAGAGTTTGACAAGTGGCATTGTAGGAGTGTGCCAAGTGTCATTGTAGGGAAGTGACACATGGCTACAAGAGAGAGTGACATGTGGCATGGGGCTTTTTGGATGGAGATGGATTAATGAGAGTGGTTGGCATTAAATGGAAGTGGGTGGCATTAATGTGAGGACTTGTTGGCTTTGGCTTGGTTTTGACCGGCCACTTTCCTATTCTCACTTTCATTTTTCTGCATTTGGCTCATTGCTCACCTTTTTCTTCTCTCTTTGCTCTTAGTTGCCATGTCCCTTTTCCTTGCCATTTCCTTGCTTTTCTTCCTCTTTTGCTTTGTTCTTTGAGAGAATCTCTTAGATTGGTTTGAAGAGGAGAAGTCAAGGGTTGAGTTGGGTTCTTAAGAAGAAGGTAATTGGCTTGATTTTAGCATTGGTCTTCTTCTTTTGTTTATTTTCTGTTTTTGATTTAAAGTGAAATCCATGGATTAAGTGATCTCTTGGTTTGTTGTGCAAGAAAGCGGTGGATAAGAGGCTAGTGAAGGGAAAGGAGAAGCTCTGAATCGATTAGAGAGAAGCGGTTAAGCCACCTAAGGTAGGGATCGAGTGCGATTTTGCTTTCCTGGCATGTGATTGAATGATATGTGTTTAAAAGGAACCATGACTGGATGTAGATGTATATGATGAGCTTTAACTAGCTCAATTGCTCTTTTAGTGTATATTGGTTTATTGTTCATTTTGATTGCTTTCAGTGCTCATGACAAGTGTATATATGTTTAAAGTATGTAACTTGATCATTTGAGTGTTTGTGTTGATAATAGAGTTTGATGTTGCGAAATTCTGCTTATTTGTCATTAGACCCCAGTGTATAGTATTTGTTATAAGTAGAATTATAGGATCCCAATTGAGTTGATTCCAATTGCATATGAAAGATAAGATCCGTTTCGAAAAATGTCTAAGAGGGTGCTTAATCTAATTCTGGTCCTAAGTATCCCAAAAAGTAATTAAAACGTAGGTGACCCTATTCTGGCGGGTTCACTGGAACAGTATATATTGTTTAGATCATATCTTTTGTTATAGATGTCTAAACGACCTAAAAATTGTCCCATTTGAAAGATAACATCCTAGAGAACAATTGTTAAGAAGAATTTTTTTCCCAAAAAAGACATTTATAGGTTCATTTAGACGATACCAATTTAGGGTAAAAAGTAGTCTTGTGAGGCACCAAAGCGGAGCCTCTGTCGCGAGCGCGACACATGTCGCAACCTCATGACAGAACAACTCATTTTAGGCTTTTTTTTTTCTTCTTTTTGAGCTCCTAGTTGCCACGGGTCAACCCCTTACCCTTCCCCTTAGCTTATTATGCATGTTTAGGGTTAGCAAATGACTATAAAGTAGTTATCAACGGGGAAATGCACATGAGTATGAGTAAATTGGTAATTTAACTAATAAAGTATCAATGTATAGTTGTAGGAAGTACAGTAATTGACATGATAAATATGTATGAACTTAGGAATTGTTATATAATGCATATGGTATCGAGTATAGAGCCTTTTTGTAATCTATCTTCTGTCGCGAGCGCGACCTCTTGTCGCGATCGCGACAATGAACTTGGCTTCTGTCGCGAGCGCGACTTCTTGTCGCGATCGCGACAGTGAATCTCTTCGCGTCCTGTTTTACTTGTTTTAAAGAGTGTTTCCTTTTGTCTTGCTTTGCATGATTTATATGTTTATGTAATGAATTTAAATGTTACATGCTTTTTAGTTGTTGAATATGATTATTAAAGATTGTACATGAATTAAATGTCTCTGAATTTGATAAATGTACTTGAATTTTAGTTGATAAGTTGATGTCATGTCTGTGTATAGTGTGTGAGTTGGTATTGAGCCTGATTACCGTTATAGTGGATAGATAAGCATGCTTATAAAGGGATTACCAAGTGCAGCTGCCAATGTTGCGCCCCGTTTGGGCGAAGCGGGTCAACCTCTGAGAATGGTCATTAATAGAGATATATGAAAATGTTTTGTGACTTCGGTCTACCGAAAATGTTTTTTTTATAGAGCGTCCCGTATCCACCATGAGAGGAACTCAGGCTTGTCTTGTTAATGTTGTGCAGTGAACTTGAGATAATTCAGAGTATTGTTTGGAACAAGTATTATAGTACATGAAAGTAATGTTTAAGTACATTACAGTTCTGTATACAGGTACATGATTACATGAGTGTGTTTATATGAATGTGGACACATGATAGCGTATATTTGAACAAATGATATGTACAAGTTGTAGTGTATATGAATAAGTAAAAGAGTACATGTTATATGCACGTGAGTTTATAGTACTTGATAATTGAGCATGCTACTTATACACGTATAAGAGTTATATGCATGAGATATATGATTGTGTGATTTATCTGTGACTTCATAAAGAAGTCCTTTGTAGTATTTTCATCCCCACTAAGCGTTATCGCTTAGCACAGATGTTTATTTCCGTGTAGGTTTACAGGTTCGGAGCATTGAGCGAACATCTGCGGGTTAAGGCCACTAGGAGTTTTGTCATATCTTTTTTACAAGTTAGAAATAGAGTTTTACATTTTGAGTAACATCATTATGTAATATAAGTAGAAAAAGCACAAGTAAGGGTACATGTAAATGTATATTTAAAGCTAAATGAAAACAGATGTAATATGAACATGTAAATGTATATGTAGTTGATATGAAATCCATGTTGGGCCCTAGTGTAGTACTAATTTATTTTATTATTCTTAATTTGATATGTATAATGCTATCGCTTCCGCTAATGCATGTACATGTATACGTAAGTGTCCGCGTAGCGCCCCGATATTCCTTACCGGGGGTATGGGGGTGTTACACTATCAAAACCCACAAAACATGCATATAACCCCAAAATACAATTAACACATGCAAACCCTCACTCACATATGCACACATATCCTGGCTCAAACTACTAGGGAGAAATCAGGGTGTGATAACTCTCCCTAGCTAACAAAAAATTTCGTCCTTGAAATTCACTTACATCGGAAAAACTTGAAGGCCAAACTTCAATTCACTATCATTCTCATAGATTATTTCCATATCAATATTTAACACTTATGCTCTACACTTGAAGCACATACATTTTACTTATTCCCATACACCTCGCTTTTAGCATACTCACTTGTTATTACTTATTCTTATCACTATACTCTCAAATCACATCTTTAAAATCGAAAAGACTACAAAAATCATAACTTTCTCTTGTACATATCTAAACCCAAACTCATAAAATCGATTTAAAGAAATCCCATAATTCCTTTTTCATTGTCTTATGCTTAAATTGATCACATTCATCAGAACAATCATTACTTTAACTACCACTCGGAACCCAAAGCACATACACTTCACACACAAATCATATACTGATAAAATTTGCTACACAATTCCTCATTACTTCAAAAACATTCGGCACATACGCTGCTTTCTTTACTGATAATACCCGTATCTTACTCCAAAAATCCTTTCACATTCATCAATATAAGATTCCAAAATACTTTTTCTATTCTGCTCTAACTGTACACACAGTATATTCTCCTTAACAATTGCTATGCTCATAATTCACATACTTAGTCTCAATATCAAATACTCAATGCACACCCTCTCAGCTTGCTCTCCATCAAAATGCATATGCAAATATTTCTCACATGTGATCAAAGGGAGGATGATGCAATGAGGATGCAATAGTTCATGTATGCAAAATAATGCAGAAATGCGATTGATGCTATGATAATGCACTTTTCCCATCCCCATGGTTCAATATGCTTATTTTCAATTAAATTTTCTAGAGATAACTGATAGGCATACCGAGCAACACCATAATCTTACAAAATCCACATACTCTTCCATCTCAAAATACCAAAATATCTATTCTTCCAAGGCAACCACATATCAATACACTTCAAAATCTTCTACAAACCATTTTTTTAACCACATAGAATCGAAACAAAATTTCTAACAGAATATCTGATAACTCATCTAACAAACACATTCTAGATTGCACATACACATAAAAATTTAAGGCAGGTAGATCGTGACCTACCGAGCCAACACTTAACTAAACACTTTATCACATCGAAAGGTTTCCCTTTCCAAAACATATCTAAAGGACAAGGTCATCCGCTTTGGCTAACGCTAAACTATACAAACACACTTCGAAACACCTAGTTAAGAAGAACCGATTAAACTGGAGCTCTGATACAAAATTATAACACCCCCAACTCCCACACATAGCATTTCGAAGGGTGAAAAGCTACGGTGAGTAGAAGGTGCCACCAGACAAGGACACACATGGCAATACAGAAATCAGAATAATAAAATTTCTAAAATCATAACCTCAAAACATGCACGTCCTAAACCTATGAAATCCACACACCATTAATCGTACTAAAGATTATCACAACTTATTACAAATGCTAATAAATAAACTTAATTACATGCCGAAATCAAAAACACTTCCTATGAAAATCTAGCGACTCGTTGGCCAAACCTCAGCGGACCGCTGCGCTACTATGATCTCCTAACCTGCACGGACAAACAACTGTGCTAAGCGATAACGCTTAGTTAAGCTAAACAAATAATGGGCAGCCACTCACAGTGGTTGCCAAGGCATACACATACAAATCGATAGATATATGTATATAGACATAAGCATAAAGGAAATTTGCTTCAGTTAACGTGAACTCATATCGTTACTTTTATACGAAAACTTAAACAATTTCACATTAGGGATCTTAAACAAGATCCGAACACATTCAGGATCGCAAGGACCCAAACGCGGACCTGATCAGGGTCCAGAACACATTGGGGCTACAGCTAACAGAACTCTATAGGCATGCCTATCTATCCACTAACTTGACTCTTGCAGGCTAGGCATAAATCAACATACTTAACATATTTTGAAGATATTGACTATATAATAAGTCATGCATAGGAGCAAATACAATATATGAGTGAATAACCATGCAAGAATGGCACGAAATAAATAACATAGAAGAACAAGGGACAGTTACGCTCACGACAGTGGCAAAAATTGTCCACTGTTGTGTTCGCGACAGCCTCTGTGCTCGAGCAAAGAAGGGTTGACAAGCCTCTATCACACTCGCGACAGAGGGCAAAAAAGGTCAGTCGCACGCACAGGTGCACTTTTGAGCAATCAGTGCATCAACAGCTCGACTACCGAGCTCCCTATCGCGCTTGCGATCGAGGTCGTGCCTGTGACAGAGTCCTTCTACAGCAAGGGCTTGGATGATCGGGCTCTGTTGCGCTCATAATAGAGTCGGGTTTCCAACTCCTTCAGCCAAATCTACAAAAAAACCCCCACACACAAACCTACCCAAACCTCCAATTAACTTATCAAACACTAACACAATCAAAATCAAGTCTTCAATACACTATATACAACATAAAACCCAAGTTTTCATCTTCTTAACACGAATTAAAACATCAAAATAAGCAATCAAACCCAGAAATTTTGCCAAAACCATACAAAATCATACCCAAATCACAACTCTACTACCAAAATTAATGATTTCACATTACTTCATCATTATATACTTCAATTAGACATGCATATGCGCATTTACCCACTCAATTTCTAGAAATTAACATAGAAATTCAAGCATAAATATGCAATTGAAAAAGTTCCCAAACCTTGAATTTCCTAAGCTCCATAAGCTCAAAGGGCTTTACTACCACTAGCTTTTTCCTTCCCCTTTTGTTCTCTAGCAGGCACCTCTGATCCAAAAATCATAACCCAACACATACTAATTAATCAAACACAATCACAGCCATAATAACCCACTCGCACACACAACCAACGGGAACAAAAGGAAACAAAAAAGAGAAAGAAGAAGATTAAGAAGAACGCTAACCTTTGAATAGCCAAAACTGAACCAAAGATCAATTGAAGGAAAATATAGGGTAAGAAGGGATTAGAAAGCAAAGAAATAGAAGAGGAAGAAGATGGCTTGAGGAAGAGCAAATGGGAGAAAGGGGTAGATTTGCTCTCTCTCTCATTTTTTCTCTCTTACATATATATCCCCTCTTTCTTCTTTTCTCTCTCCTGCCACATATCACCATTCCATGGTGGCTTTTGGGCACATCTCACCCCTAATCCTTCAAGACAACCCAAACCCACAACAAACAAATAGGTAAACATCATGCAATTAACTCCTTAATTAAATAACATAATGACTGAACACATGCAATAACACACACAAAAGCTCATAACTTCTAGGGTGGTAATTGGGGTATTACAGATCTTAAATAAGATCCAATCATATAGGGATCGCGAGGATCCAAACACATAGGGACCTGATTATGGTCCAAAGAAATGCATAGGCTGCAGCAAATAAAACCCTATAGGCATGCCTATCTATCCATTACATGACCATTGCAGGCTAAGATATTAATTAAAATATTGTTCACACGATAAAGCATATTATAGTTCATACATAGAAACATTTATAAATCATAAGTAAGAAACCATGCAAAGTGTAACAAATAATAAATAATTAAGGCACAGAGAAGGGTTGTGCTCCCTACCATAGTCGCGTCTGCAACAGAGATGGATTATATCAAAGGTCAAGCTCGTGACAACAAGTCGCGCTCACGACAGAGTACTGGAATGCCTCTATCGCGCTCGCAACAAAGGACAAAAGAGCCTTGGCCACGCTCACACATATAGACAAGCTCGTGACAAGGAACCACCTAGTAGAAGTTCGATTACAGAACTCTCTGTCGCACTCGCGAGAGAGGACGCCTCAGCGGAAGCTCAGATGACTTCGCTCTCTTTCATGATCGCGACAAAGTCGAGCTTCACACTCTAATGCTGGCCTGCATAGCTCTTCTCAAGCCAAACTTCCTCCAAACCATGAAATTTACCAAAGAACTTCAACCAAACCATCACAAGGCAATCAAAACATATTACCCATCACATTAACCAAGCTTTAAACTTAACGAAGTGGTTAAAAAAAAACAAAAGAAAATAATTTGAACCACAAGGTTTAAAACCCAGAAAATTCCCCAATTACCACATAAAGTCACTCCCAAATTCTATACTCAACCTCCATTCCCAATCTTACTTAAAATTGACAAAACCCAACTCAATCATGCATATAAACATGCTTAATATCTCAAATTTCTAGAAATTCATATCATTGGTTCAAAGATACAACTCAAATAAATTAACATAAATTCCTAAACCTTGGCTCCTAAGCTCCTCAAAGCTTAATTAGTGGCACTACCACCTACTTTCTCCTTTCCTTTTGCTTCTCTAGCTGGAAACTCTGAACAACCAAACCAAACCACAACAATTGCTCAAAACCCAAACACACAACCACCAAAGAAAATAGGGAGAAGAAGAGAAGAAGAAGAAGACTATTCACTTATATGATCAAATCTTAAATTTGCCAAATCATCAAAGGATCACAACAACTTGGGGGAAAGAAGATGAGCAAGGAGGAGAAGAAGAGAGGGCTGAATGGGAGAGGGAGGAGGCAAATCGCACTCTCACACACTCTCTCTCTCTTGACTTAAAAGTCAATTCGTATCTTCTCCTTCACATTCCTCATCTCTACCCTACATTTCTCAATCTTTTGTGATAGATTTGGCAAAATTCTCTTCTAATCCTTATTTTCTTCGCAAAATATACTCAAGCCACATAATTAAAACTAACTTATAATTACACCCTCTAAACTTTCTAAATCATGCAATTAAATCCCTAAGGTCAATAATAATATGAACCAAGACTTCTATAAAATATCGAACACACCCTAAACATACACATATACCTTAAAATGCTCTGGACTACTAGGGTACGAGTTAGGGCCTTACAGTCTATGAGTTGCAGGTAAGGTAAATAATGAATGAATAATCATTAATGAGCAATGTGAATAATATGCAACATATGAAATGTGAATGTGATGCGTTATAAGAGTGACATGTGGTATTTCAATAATTGAATAAGATTTACTAATGATGCTATATGTATATCGAGATATGTCCAATGTTATGTTTATGAAATGTGAATGCATTGAATTATGATAATGAAGCAAGTATATGATGAAGCATGAACTTAAGGCATGTGATTATTGTTATACAATGAATCTTACGAATGTATGTAACAACCCGAAATTAACCCGAGAAGTATTGGGTGTGATTAGTGTAACTGAGTGAGTGTAAAATTAGGGTTTACAGATTTTGACTAAATTGAAAATAAGAAATTAGGCACTTAATTGCAAGAAATAAAAGTATTATAGTGACTAATGTGTAAATTGCATGATTAAGAGATAAGAGAGGATTAATTAAGATTAATTAAGTTGATTAATTAACCTAAGTGTTATTAAGTGAAGTGGTTAGTGGGATCCATGTGTGGAGGTCTTCTTTTGCCACTAAGCTTTGGGGATCATGCAAGAGTGACACCTCATATTACCATGCATATATAAAGGTTAGGAAGAGGCAAAATCTATCACTTTGTTCTTCCATTTAGTCCGGCCCCTCTCTCTCTTGTTCTTCCATCCTTTTTATTCCCCTTTCTTGCTCTTTTCATTTTCTTTATTTGGTTTCTCAAGATTTAAAGTCGAAATGGTTAAGAGGATCAAGTGATAAGTTATATAAGGTTGGAGAACCTAGTAGACAAGCCAAGGGAAAAGAGAAGAACAATTGGGTAGTGAAGTGAAGGAGAGCTTCAAGAGGTTTGGGATTGTATTTGATTTGATGCATGTTTAATGTGTTTGTGTGGTTGGGAGAAATTGTATGTGTTTGTATGTATTAATTGATAGTTGACATAGTTGAAATGTAAAATGGATGTGTGTTGAAGTGTTAATTGAATTGCCATGACTATAGTATACTGATCAAGTATAAACCCTAGTTTTAGGGGAAAACTCTGCTCAGATTATCCTAGACCTCCGTGTGATTGTTTGTCCATAATTTGAGTTTTATAGTTCTAAATTAAGTTATTATTGCTCCATTAGAACCAGGACTTCCATACCTATAAAAGTCCTATAAATGACCATGAATGAATTCTAACTCTAAGACCCTTAAAAATGGCCAAAATAGAGGTGTCTCTACTTTGGCAGGTTCATTAGAATAATATAGATTGTTTAATTGCTATCTATTGTTTTAGAAGTCCAAATTACCTAAAAATTGTTCCATTTGAAACTTAATATCCTAGGGAACAATTGTTCAGAAGGGAGTTTTTCCTAAAATTGAAGTTTATATGTCGGTTTAAGCTAAGAAAAATAGAGTAGTGAAGGAGTCCTGAGTTTTTGCTTCTGTTTTGCTAAATTTTGGTATGTCACGGTGACAACTAATTCATTTCCACCATGACAAATGCTGAGAGAAGGTAGAATTGCATATTTTTTGACCTCACAATCATAACAAAGTCATTGCCACCGTGACCCCTTTTGTTTTGACTATTTTATGTGTTTTTCTTCCCGAATTGAACCCATATTGCATCAAAACTTTTTGGAATATATCCGATGCATGTTTAGGATTATTAAATGAGTATACAAATAGTTATGACTTGGAAAATACACATGATTAGGATTAATATTAATAATAAAATAATGAGGTAAAGATGTATAATTTAGGGATTGAAGCGAATGAGATGTGTAAGAGTATGACTATATGTTTATAGTGAATATGTATAAATGTGATATGCTCAATGAATGTGTGACTGAAGCATTTGCCTAACATTATTATATGATGCATGAATTGATATGACATAGATGATACTAGAATGTATTATTATGCAAGATATCTAATGATGTTGTATTGGTTATGCAAATAGTCCATGATATGCTAAGCAATGAAATAATATTATTATAGTCTCGTGTGATGCTTATTGTATTTATAGAAAATTGTGAATATTTATAGTTATGCATGTATTCATGCTTGTCACCACTAGGCGACTCTCAAATATCAGTGAATTATCTTGATAAAGCTTGTTACTATGTTGTGATTATGTTATGGTTAACTAATAGGTATGAAGATAATGACTTAATTGCAAATGATATGTACTAGATGACCATTGTGCTAGAATATAAGTACTCAGATATATGCAAATGACTTTATATGGTGTATTAGAAGATGTAGAACTACGTGGTTCTGATTCCCAAATTTTGGGATACGTAGGAAGCTTGGAATATCATTCCAAGTCCGAACCATATCATAGAAAATTATAAATAGGTAAAGTATCGACAAAAGTTCAATAAGATCAATATTAAGGATAAAATTAAGATCTATATTTATTAACTTTTACTGTGTTTGAGTAGTTAAATAATTTGTTTTGATCTGTTATGTATTAATTACCTTTGGTTAACTATGTTCCATATGCTGACAAGTAAATGTAACAGTTATTTAGAAAATAAAACTAAAATGTGCAAAGGTGTCTACAGATACTAATGCAATATTAAGGTATCTACGGATACTAATGCGATAATATGGTATCTACGGATACTAATGCGATATTAAGGTATCTACGGATACTAATGTGATATTAAGGTATCTACGGATACTAATGCGATGTTAAGGTATCTACGGATACTAATGCGATGTTAAGGTATCTACGGATACTAATGCGATATTAAGGTATCTATGGATACTAATGTGATATTAAGGTATCTATGGATACTAATGCGATATGAAGGTATCTACGGATACTAATGCGATATTAAGGTATCTATGGATACTAATGCCATTGATTATTTTTGTACCTACGGGTACTAATGCGATATGAAAGGTATCTTCAGATATCAGAGTGTTAATCATGCTATCCACTATTATAGAATTGCAGGCAATCTAGGATTAGCTAATAAGCAAATGAATGAGGGTCAACTCAGTGCTATATGTGAATTTGTGTGTATAATTTGTGATAGGTTCAGGTGTATGTAACGTGGATGGTGACCATAACTTGATGAAGATATATTCAATGTATATATATTTGTATGGATAATTGTTAGTATTTATATGAGCTTAATGCTCAATGAGTATAGCATGTAGTATCAAGTTAATGATTCTGACATGAAAATGAATTTGGCAAATGTAACTCCCCTTACCCGTACGTAGCAACCTACCATGATAGGTTAAGGATGTTACGTGACAAATATAGAATTAAACATAATTACATAAGAAACAGATACCAAAAACGAAATTATAAAATTTCTAACATCTAGAACCTCAACCACATACACATCTTAAACTTATCTCACACACACCATCAATCGCACTAAAGATTATTACAATTTATTACAAAAGCTAATAAATAAAACTTAATTACATACCAAAATCAAAAACACTTCCTATGAAAATCTAGTGACTCGTTGGCCAAAACTCAGCGGACCGCTACACTACTCTGATCTCCTAACCTTCATGGACAAACAACCGTGCTAAGCGATAAGGCTTAGTCGGGCGAAACAAATAATGGGCAGCCACTCACAGTGGTTGCCTAGGCAAACACATGAAAATCAATATATATATATATATATATATAAACATAAAGGAATGCCGGCTAAAGTTATTACAAATGAATATCATCATTTGTTATGGAAATTTAAGCAATTACACATGCATTAGCGTCTTATAAACCATAAACAGAAATACTTATTTACTTTTTAGTCATAGATACATTATGCATGCTCATCAATTGTCTAATTTGCTTAAATAATCTTAGAGATAATTACACATCATAGACTGTTCAAAATACATTTTTGCTTATCAAGTATAAGACTTAGAAATTCCTCTTATTACATATATTTTTGAATTCATGCAGATTATAGTGCTGATATTTAAGTTAAAACATTTCATTTGTTCAAACCATTACGTATTCAAAACTAAACAAAACATTTTGATTCTCAGATTTGGTTCGGGCTTGAAATAAATATTCCAAGCTTCCTACGTATCCCTATATTAGAGAATCAGAACCACGTAGTTCTACAGAAAACCTTAATATAGATATTCCAAATTAATCTTAACTCATTTACTAAATTCAATTATCTATATCGTGCTTACTATTTTATTTTCCTTACTTACTAATCGATATGTATATAGTTACTGTATTCATTAAGAACCAACAACAATGCACATAGATTCCTTACCGGTATACTTACCCAGGCTAAAGTCCAGAAGGCAGATAACACACAACATACTTGTATTCTAATTTACACATATAAATGAATATATTCATAACGTCCATTTATAGACAAATCAATTATAGCAAATATGCATATTCAATACTTCAGTAAGTCTCTACCATGACATCATATAGGCACTCATACCCATAACTTTTAAACAGATTAATAACATACATTTTCACATACAAATTCTTATGCAATCAAGATTCATTCAGACAACCTATTTGAACAAACATTATTCATTATATCTCTTTTCATTTACGGACATTGGCTTATTATAGAAAACACATAGGTACTCGAAGGTACCACACATTTCTACATAGGTGTCCAAAAAGGATCCAGAACATATAAGTGCGTAAAGCACAATCTCAAAAGTTAGATATCAACAAACACATTTGATGCTCATTCACATATCTTTTTGCAATCACTACAGAACTTATCAATTAATCACATTTTTTCATTCTTTTAGTTGCCTGCTAAATCAAAGGGGTGGATAAGCGAGTAAACACATAGATACCTAAAGGTACCAACAATTCTTTCGTAATGCATGGATATTCGAAGATGTCAAAATCATTCTTTTCTTTTCATTTGAAAAAATTTTCGCATTGGGGATCTTAAACAAGATCCAAGATAGAAGGATCACGAGGATCCAAACGGGGACTTGATCGGGGTCCAAAACCATAGGGGGCTGCAGCTAACAGAACTCTATAGGCATACCTATCTATCCACGACTTGACTGACGCAGGCTAAACACATATGTTTCACTTAAATACTTTTAACATTCTTTTATATTCACATAGGTACATGAATTCATATACTTGCATATCATTTTCCCTAATCACATTTATCATATTCAAAACTAATCACATATTGCTTTATAGATTAAAGTATTCATATGAACACATTAAACGTAGTCACATTATTAATCATCATGCACTCATTTAAACTTAATAAATACTTTTACATTTCATTACACATATACATTTACAACCCAATAATGGCATATCAACTTCACATATTTAAGTAATTACTATGCATGGGAACACATTGAATAATTCATATTTTAAATCATATATGCCTAACATAAGTGAGAAACCATGCAAAGAAGAAACTTTTCAAAAATAGATTTAGGCAAAGAGGTCTATCGCACTCGTGACAGACGAGGCCCTGGAGGCGATCACGAGTTGTGTTCACTGTCATGACTTGTGAAGGCAACACCTCAAAGCATAACAAAACAATGGAGGGAAAATAGGAAAAGAGGTGGGGACTGTCATGACTCGTGCTCCCTAGCACGAGTCGTGCCAAATAGCACGAATCATGCTCACCAACACCACTCTCGTGACAGAGTCACCCAACCCCACCGAGTCACGCACATCCTGCCTGCCGAGTCATGCTCTCCTTACCGAGTCATGCTGGCTGTCACGACTCATACAATCTATCTCCGACAGCTCGGCTGCCCCTCGCGGGAATCACTGGGCTCTGTCGCAATCGCGACGGGCATCGCGCTCTCGACAGAGTCGTGAATTTCCAGTTCTCGGGAAAAAATTTTAGAACCAGTTTTCCAAAAGTTACCCCAACTCTCTAACGCAACCCAAACTTCCACATAACTCAAATTACACATCGAAATCCTCAAAAATGACATAAAACCTGACTTTTAGATCAATTATTACAATTAAATCTTGAGATTAAGACCACCAAAAATCACACTTTATCAAACCATAATTTTACTATAAAAACTCGTTCAATCTCTTACCTTAGCTCAAAACTCACAAACAAGACACTTCAACTCAATTTAATCACAGTTCAAGACACTTAAACATATCTAAACAACTTTAATCCCATAATTTTCCCGAAATCAAACCAAAATCAACACGAACAATTTATATACCAAAAATTTAAATTCCCATACCTCAACTCCTTTGCTCCTATTAGGTGCTTTATCTAATCTTTCTTGCTCGTAATCCCATCCAAAGTCTTTCTCATCCAAAATCCTCACCAAACAAACACACATACACAAGACATGAACCTAGGGTTTAATATAATTAAAAGAGATAGAAGGAATCAAACTTAAACTTACCTTTCTAGCAAAACCTTCACTTAAATCACTTGATCTCCTAAACTTCATCATCAACTCTTGGGCTTTGATCTTAAGAGAGAGAGAATGGCATGGAAACAAGAAGGAAAGAAGAAGAAGAAGAAGAGAAGAGGACGAATGGGACAATGAGAGGAGGAGGAGAGCAGATTTCTCTCCTCTCTCTCTTTCTCTCTCTTCCTTTTTATACCTCTTCCCATTTCCTTGCCACTTGCCACCTTGTCATTGGTCCAAAGTAGATTTTTATATCAATTCTCCTCTTTAATCCATCAACTCCTTTCTCTTCTTACATTTGGCATCCATTCATATAATTCTTAGTATTGGCCCATATAATTAACCTCACTCCTTCAATTAAGTCTTAAACTCATACTTAACAATTTTACCATTGACCGTACTTGTTGAAACTTTACATCAAATTCTAAATTGTCCACTTGACATACCAAACACTTCAACTTGTACAACTTAGGTCACTACTCATCCTCAATATGGACAAATCCTTCTAGGGTACTTTTTGGGGTGTTATAGCAAATATGTGATATTGCTATAAAATGAATAAAGTATGCATTATACAAATTTGTATTTATAATTTGAGATGTGGTGTTTATATATAAGTAAGTGCTATTTGATATTATGCTTTAGGTGATCATGCTTATATATGACTCTATACATAGTGATATATATAGAGTTGCAATGAATGAGTAGAAGTATAATAAAAATAAGTATTATGACAAGTATGAATACGGAATATAGAGTAATAAACTAAGAATGATTTAGATATGATTGATAATAAACTTTATGCATGTAATAGTGTAAGGCATGTTCAAGATTTGATATAATGACTGTTTTGTATAAGAGTAGTATGTTATTGTGGTTTCTCACTAAGCGTTATCACTTAGCACGGGTGTTTTTCCTGTGTAGGTTTGCCGGTAGTAATAAGTTGATCATCTGCAGGTCATGGCCACTAAGAGTTCAAGTTGATGTCCCTTTTTGTATATTTTTTGATATAGTACCTTTGTATGGTACAATATATATTTATAGTAAAGCATTTTGTATAATCCATATAAATGTTTATTATAGGAATACTCATGATATGTATAAGGACATTAATATTGACATACGTATGTATAGTAAAGCACAGGATAAGGATATTTATATATGCATATATAGTAGTATGTGTTTAGTGATAATATTCCATTGCATGTGTGACTTATATGATTTATTATTCCACTTTCGCATGAGTGTTGTAATGGCCCTAACATTGTCTTAGAAGTATTAGTGAATGTCTACAGTGTATTTAGAGTGATCACAGTGTAGAGTAGTGTATTGAGTGATGTTAACAGTACTGAAGTGAAGAGTTAAATGTGTTTGAGGTATTGCAATCCTGAGATGGGGGACCCCGAGGTAGCTATACAGCACTCCCGACAGTCAATTTTTAGAAAATTTATTATTTAATAGAATCGATCTGTGGGCCGTCAGGAGTCTAGTGGTGAAATTTGAAGTGACAACGGAGTCAAATAGGTCTCCGAAAGTCATTTTGTAGTTGGCCACTAATTCAATTCAAATTGAACTGAAGTTTGACTGAGGTTTGATTGAACTTTTAAAAATAGTTATTGAGCTCGAATGGGTATAAAGTGGGAAGTGTACAGCCATAAAATAATTTTATGTAATTTTTTACAGCATTAGAATGGTAATTTACGGTAGAACCGAATAGGATTGAATTGGGGACTCCAATTGAGCTAAAAATTTGCAGGGAGGCTATTTTTGATGTTTAAATAACAATGGAATTGGTTGGACTAAAAATAAGTTGAGGAACACATAGATGCTTTGAAATAGTGGAAAATTACCGAAAAATTGAAATTTTAGTTCAAACCGGTTGGACTGATTCGATTCATTTTCCTACTAGATAAGGCAGCAAGTGGCTAGATTTCTCTAGAGAAATCCAGTAACCCACCGCCTCTCTTTTCTTTCTTCTAACCGTATGCCATTTTTCACTTTCTCTTCCATTTTTCTTCATTATTTCTTCAATCTTTCCCTAAATATTAACCTCCCAAACAAATCTCAGTCCCTCTATAACATAAACACAGCAAGTGGAGTCCATTTGGAGCATTGGAAGTGAAGAAAACTAAGTATTCAAAGTTTAGGGTGGAAATTGAGGTAAGTGTTTTGGGTATTTTTAATTGAGTTTAAAGGTTCATATAGGTATTTTCAAGGGTGTAAAACATGATTATGAAGTTATTTTATAAAAAGGAAGTATAGATTTGATGTTATTTCATTGTTTATATTTGGCCATGGTTAGGATTACAAGGAGAGGAAGATTTCTCTAAAGGCTAATGCATCAAAAAGGACACTTAAGAAGTGCTAAGCAAGGATTTGAGGTTTGTGGTTACAAAATCCTTTCATTTCTATTGTATATGTGTGAGTTTTAGGGACATACATAAAGAAAAATCAAATCAATTAATTATGTACATATGTCTTAGTGTGCTCATATTGCATATGTACATAAGCATTGTGTGCTAGAGCATGTACATACCGTTGCCATAACATGTGTATATTAGCATACATCATTAGGTCGGGCATTATACACATCATGCATGGCAGACACATTGCATCTTTCACATTGTAAACCATATCATGCACATGCATTGTCATGCATGAGTTATGCCATGCACATGAATCCTGCATCATGTATGTTAGTCATTGTATATATCGGTGCATGTCTTGTATATGCATGCCATGTAAATACACATACTTTGTAAACGTCATTCATTTCTTGCAACCACTTCCATCCCATGTCTTATATCGCACACATATGCCGCTCACTATACACAATCATTCTTATACTGTGTCCCATGTCATGTGCATTATTTGTATATATTTTAAACTTTTATTTATGCAAGTTTTGCCATTCCTCACGACTCATTAGCACACATTATCATGCCATATCATCTTCATCTTACATTGCATACGTATCCCTATCATGTCCAAATCATGCCATGTGCACATGCACCATGTATCATGAACATTCATTCTCATGTTGTGCCATATTTTGCACTTATACCTTGATTATATACTGCTTGCATGAACACTGCAAATCTATGCATGCACATCATTTGTCATGCAGTGTTTAAACACTCACTTATAATTTTTTGTAGGTGTTTTGCGCACACACATCCTTGCACATATTTCATGTACGCATTCCTACACAATATGTTTTTACACATGTTTCACACATATAGTTACTTACACGCATTACTAATATGCACGACACTATTGCATGCATCTTTCCCTGTACATGATTCTTAGCACATAGTTTGCACATATTTTACAAACAACTCTTTGTATGCCTATATGATTCTTGTGTATATAAATTTTGATAGAATAAAAATTTTTTTGTGTTAAGTTGTTCCCTAAAACGCTGACATGTTTGCACCTTTTTAAGGTACCTCTGATTCAAAGTCTGACTTTGCCTAAGTAGTTCTCAACTATGAATGGCTTTGATCTCAGTTTTAGAAATCTGCGTTTCATTCCATTTTGAATTAAGCAAAGGGTAAATATGTTTGATCTCTGAGTGCTGGATCACATGAAAACATTTGACTATACCATGTAATTTCTAAGTTCAGAGCACTTCTGGCCCATTTTGGAAACAAACTGAAATAAACTAGTTGCAATTAGGGGATTGGATGAAAAATCACTAAGAGCACTAGAACCTTTCTGATTACCCGTCAAAGCGATCCCTGGATAAGGCTGAATCTAGAAAATGATTTAGGCAACCATTCTTTGTATAGCTCTCTAAATGACCATTTCCTACCCTTGTTTTGCAATCGCTTGCTAGCCCGTTGAGCCTTTATTTTGGTATGCTAAATGCGTACCGATTTTATTGTTACACATGTTAAAACTACCCTTTGCCTAAAATGATTTTGGCTTCCCCTTAGAAGAATGGCTGCTCTAATAGGGATGGACGTACATTACGACATTCCTTCAGGCTATTAAAAATTGCCCTGATAAGGATGGGTTTACACTTTGGAGAAAAGAGTTTCAATCATTGATAATTTCATCAGGATATCAAAAATCGCCCTGATAAGGATGGGTTCAAACTTTGGGGAAAAGAGTTTCAATCATTGATAATTCTTTGGGCTATCAAAAAAATCATCCTGATATGGATGGGTTTATACTTCAGGAAGGGGTTTAATCATTGTCCTTGTGTAATTAAAGACGTAAGCTTGCGAAAAAAAAAAGAAGCGAAAAAATAATAAAAGTAAAAAAAAAAAAGAAAAAAAAAAGTAGAGCTCAGGATAATACCCCTTGATGAGTTTCAGTGGTCATCTTTTTTTTTTAACTTAATTGTTATGCTGAGTTTGATGAGCAAAAGTACTACTAAGTCCAAATTCAAGAATTCTTGAACAGTATTGTCCTTTCATCCGTCAAGTGAATGCTGTGGCCATTTTTCTCTAGAAACTTGATCCTTTCTTGGTAACCATCCGCCTAAGCCTAACGTTACAACCAAAGTAAGACCTCTTGATTCTTGGTTCAGCCTTATCTAATTAGCAGAGATGGCCTTCTAATAAGGTTTGGTACGTAGGAAGAGGCATATGGTGTTTTTTGAGCTTCAAGCGAAAAGCCACGAGTGCATTTATGCATTCGAGTTGAGTCTCATCCCCAACGTTACACCTAGAATTTGCTTTCAAATGGTGAAAAATTCTGTTTTGGCCTTTTGCACACACGCACAATGACTGCATGGTATACCTTGTGTTTGCATGTTGGTTTAGTAAACCTTGATATTCACATGTTTATCTTCTTATACTTTATTGAGAATGACTCCTGAATTCTTTTGCTAAGATTGAATCAGTTGAGAATGTGGTTCATTCAGTGCGTTTAAGGACAGATAGAAACTCGAGTTTGGGGTGCCTAATAGGTTGCAATCATTTCACATTCTTGGGGTACTTCTTATTGCCACTCATGAAAGTGATACTTTGCATATACTCCCAGCAATATTCTTTGTACATATTCTTTCTACAAATGTTTTTACACATAATTGTATCAAACATTCTTATAAATAGTTTTACATGTATAATTCTTGGTGTATGTCTTTTGGCATAAGATCTTTAGCTAGCATATTTCATAGATACTTTTGCGTACATAGCTCTCTAAACTTCTTTTTTATAATCAATTATTTTCATGCATTTTGTGGGCATATCCTTTGCATGTATATCACATGCAAATCTTTCGCATGCATTTTGTACATGTAGACACCGGGTCCTGAGGCAGCCCAGATCGGAGTTACCCAGTGATGATAAAATGCCTTGTCACAGGCAAAAAGGCTAAAAGTGATGATTTCCTTGTCAAATTTGCATTCTAGAGTAGAAAAAATAAAAAATAATAAAAAAATATTTTGAAAATTAGATTTGAAAAATGGGGTTTAGAAATTATAGTATTTTTAGTTAAATTTAAAAAAAAATCCGCAATGTCGACGTGCGGGCGCAACACCTGTGTGAGGAGATCACTATGTGGCGCCTCGCGCGGAGCGCCAGATCCCGTCGCTCGCGCTTGAGCGACGTGCAGGGCATCGCATGCATGGAGCGACGCACATCTGCACACGATGGGGGAGCGCCGACGCCCGTCGCGCACGCCGACGGGCGTCGGTCGTCCCTTTTCCACCGAAGACGCCCAAAATCGCCATAAATCGCCCCAAAATCATTTTTTCCAATTTTTTTCAACAAAATTCGATTTTGTTATCCCTTTTTAAGGGATTTTCAGTGTTTTTTTTCGATTTTTAAACTTAGATAAATTATTTTATTACTTAATAATTAGTTTTTCCCTTAATTAATTTTATTTTCTTCATATAAAAAGAAAATGATGAAAAGATGAAGAAATAAGAAGGGGGATTTTTTTACGGTTTTTTTTCTTAAAGTTTTCTCTTCTTGTTCCTCTCCAAATTCTCTCTAATTTGACTGAAATTTTGCCCAACAAAAAAAAAAAATAGTTCAATTCTTCTTCTTTTTCCAATGGAATTTCTTCTAATACATGTTTTTAGAAGGGATTTTGTTGATGGGAATTGATTTTGAGACAAACATAACAATTGTTTGCTCTCAAAATTCATTTTTGACTTATTATTTTTTAGTTTTCAATTAAACATTTTTAAAAGATATTTTTTTCGGAATAAAATTCTAACGTTTTATCATATTCAACTCTAATCTTGCACATCACAAACAAAGAAATCAATCATCATTTTACTTTCATCGAATCCAAAACTCTGAGGGTAAACATTATAGGCTTGATCTTTTTTTATTCTCTTTTATTTATTTTTGATCATATTAAATTAATTAACTTGTATATTTTTACTATTTGCATTTATTTATTTATTCTATTATTTTATATTCGTTTTATTTAATATATTTATATATTATTTTTTCTTTGATTCCTCACTATTATTTTAACATGTAATTAATTAATTCATTTTGATTGATCTTTTTGCCATGTAAATGTTTTATGTTAATTGGGATAACATTAATTAATCATGTCACTCATTTAATTATTTTCATCATTCTTTTATTTAATTTTTTTTCATTCTTTTTCATGGTTATTGTTATATTTTTATTGTTTATTCATTTATTTGTTTATTGTCATTATTCGTTATTATTATTATGATGTTCATATTTTTATGTATTAATCATTAACATGTATTATTTTATTTCAATCGCATCCTTTAATTCCTTTGTCATTCATAATGCATTTTCCTCATTTATTTTGGTTTATTAACATTTTAATTCATTTATCATTCTTTTGATGTCATCTCATTTTATTTGTTTCAATTTGTTATTTATTATTTTATGCGTTTAATTGATCTTATTGATTTAATTACTAACATTATTTCATTTGTGTTTATCTTTGTTCCAAAAACTCATTTTCTTTACTTGGGCGTTTTTGCGAGCACACAATGAGATCCAGAAGGCTTGTTTGGGTTAAATATTTATTTGCTTTACTTGTAATATTTCATTTATTTGGATTTTTCATTTATTCTACCATGTAATTTTCTTATAAAATTGTTCATTTTAGGCACTCTAAAAAGAAAATCACAAAAATATTTTTATTAATTAACTTGGAATCTTTCCCAATAAAAATGGGACCAATGTTCCAATTTTCTCCATCCAAAATAAAAATTGTCACATCAAAATTGTTTTATAATAAATATGCATGCAAGGACCAATGTCCTCATCTTTAATGAATAGCCCGTTTTATGTATGATTTGTATTTTATTTACAATGGGGGTTGTATTCCGCCCCTAGTTTTATTGTAATTTATTTTCATGCACTTTACTTTATTTATTTATCGCTTTCCTTGAATGGACAATCTACGCTTTAATTTAACTGCATAAATTGAATGAGAAATGGGATGAAACGATAAATTCAAAACTCAACTATAAACCTAACCAAGGTATGAATAAATGGGAAGTCCCGAACCTCTCTGGTCTTTGAGCTCAACGAGGCCAGAGGGCCATCTCAATGTTCTATTTGGATGGGGCCTCCAAGACACCTCTTGTGTCCCGTAAAAGGCTCAAAATTGCACAGTCCTAGGCACCCCGAGGTGAGAGGGCCATCCTAATGTTCTATTACAGTGGATGCCTCAAAGACACCTCTGGTTTGCCCAAGTGTGAGGCTAGAGGACCATCCTATCATTTGGGTGGAAACCTCCAAGACACCTCCGGCTTGCCTATAATGGACATAGCAGCGCTGTTTTAAACTCACTGAGGCTAGACAACCTTTCCCAATGTTCTATTGGTTGGCGACTCCAAGAAATCTCCTTGTTGCCCAAAATGGACGCACTTGTAATTTCTTACAAGTTCTTATGAACCTCATCCCGAAAGCCCTAAAAGCGGACAGTTCTGGGCACCCCGGGGTTTGGCGCGCGTTACAGTGGCGACTCTCCTGGGGATAATACTCGAGACTTCATTTTGATAGTACCTTGTTTAAAATTTACAATTGAGTTTTAATTTAAAAATTTTATCCTTTTTCAAAACTGCATTGTATCTCATTGAGCCTTTGATCTATGCTAGTTTGGTCCCTCTATCAACCCCGATGCATTCCTAAAGCACGACCCTACGTTCACTCAATGTAGGAAAGTGTTAATGATAATCACCAGCCTAAGCCTCATACCTTTGTGGTATATTAAATAGAGACCCGACCGGTCGTTACGCTCGTGATGAGCTAGACCTATTGGCAGGGACCATGCTTAGGTAGTCCTAAAGTAACATTACCTTGGCCAAAGCTCATGTAATGAAAATAGACACTCCCCCTAGGTGGTATGAACCTTAATACTATGCTTGCTGTATGGATCGTTATGTATTGGGTGGACCCAGATATTTTGATTGATCACCTAATCAAAGGCTTTTATGTCCCATAGGCTCATGTCAATTTATTCGGACTGCCTAAATATATAATTATCATAACCCATGTGCCTGTGCATTAGTTAAGAGAGCTTATGCTGCTAGTTTCCCACCGTGAACCATATGCGCCCATCGGGTCCCCTATTGACCCATGGGCCAATCCCACCTAGGAAAGAGACTATGACCTCATGTGTGGGAGTAACAAGGTTTGAAGGACCTATGTGCTTGCATGTGATTTGTGGATGATGCATTGCATATTCACGTCATTCATGCACAAATAAAATTTTTTATTTCCTCCCTATGTATACATCCTATTTTTTGCATATAATTATTACATGTACACATCATCCTGTGTATAGTTTTTCAAATGTTTTCACATGGATCATTGTAACCTCTTTTAGCCATTGTATACCATTTGTTGCATTACATATTATTCATGCATCATTCTAACTCTTTAATCTTTCAGCCATCAAAGGCCACTTTCCTAGTTGGTTAGGGTTTCGACAGCTGCATTATCAGAGGGTTTTGATTGAACAACCAGAATCAAAGTCAAAGAGCAATTAACAGGCATTCAGAAAATCTTCAGAAATGGCAAATTCATTGAGAGAGGCAGATACAACACAAGCCATGATTGCCAAAGAAGTGGGCAGATGGCTTGAAGAATTTGAGAACAGAATGATGGCCATGATGGCGACAATGGCCATGATGGCGACAATGGCCCAGCCTACTGAACAGAACCCGACTGCTCATCCTATGAGACAAAATGAACAAGAGGTGTCTAGAGAAGACCCACTTGAGGAGATTCGCTCGCCACTGGTGAACTTAAGGGCTACCATACTAGGAGCCCAGAGAAGAGAGATAGCCCATGGAGTAGAGGATGATTTGGGAGAGGATAAATATGAAAACCCCTATCGATTAGAGGGAAAGTACCCCAACCAGAAGAAGCCATTTGGAGAAAAATGGCAGAGAAGTTCGAGGCGATGTCTCGAATGTTAATGATGGGAAAAGGGATGAACCCCGAGGACAAGGAGCTAGATGGGGAGGATCTAATCCCTCTGAATTTCAAAAAGCCTGATGTCCCGAAGTTTAATCGCACATCACCACTGCGCATATTAAGCAATACTCCCTGGTGATGAAGGGGACGATGCTGACAAAGAGGCAGAAGATTGAATACTTCTGTTTGAGTTTGATAAGTCTTGCGATGGACTAGTATCATGGGATGGAACGAAGAATAAAGGAAGATTGGGACCTACAGACGGAGTAGTTCCTCCAGCAATACGACTGTAGTACAAGGATGGAGGTCACTCTGAAAGATCTAGAGCTACTGCCACAAAAGCCAGATGAGTCATTTCATGAGTACTTAACCCGATGGAGGAATCGGGTAATGGAGATGAAGAAGAAGCCGGATACTCCAGACCAGATCAGGCTATAAAGTGCCTTCCTTGGCCAAATGAACCCTTAGTGTGTACTAGGGGGTAACTTGTGTATAATCAAAGATTAATGGCCCAAAATGAAATTAGTGGCATGCTGGTAAATAAGTGGAACCAAATGGCAAAGTGGTAGTTTATGAAAATGAAAGGGGGATATGATAAACTCTGAATATATTAGGGATTAAATTGTATTTTTGCCAATAAGAATGGCAAATAAAAGACTATAGTGTAAAATGAAACTAAGTAAGATTTAGTGAGTGATCTAAATAGAAGCAAGGAATAGTGTATTATTATGCATGTATGTGTGCATTTATTAGCATTGGGAATTATTAGACTCGTAATCACCACTGAGCATATTTAATGCTCAGCACGTAGTCTATTTAACTGCGTGTAGGTACCAATTGCGGGTATGGGGCGATACATTTAGTGGTTTATTAGGAATGCCAGCCCATATTTAAAGGATGGGTTAAAGATGAAGGACTAGGAGTCCCTGAAAGACATAGCCATCAAAGCTGAGGCTGAGCATCTGGATAAAATGGCTAAATTTGCAAACCTAGCCTTGGGTAAGAACAAGGGAAGCAGCAGTGGTAATGGGGGCAATACTGGGGCAGCAGAAGTCTCAACCACCGGAATGACTCCCAAATACCTCACTATCTCGGGCAAGCCATTATCTTGGCACTTCACCCATCTCATCAAGGAAGGGAAGTTACAACCCTTGCTAGTTGGGCCTGCCCCAAGTCAAGGAAAGCCTAGACACAGAACAGATTGGTATTGTGCGTATCACCAGTACATAGGGCATAAAACAGACTATTATCGTCCTCTAAGAGATCGCATACAAGAATTGGTGCCTGGCTTGGAGGAAGAAAGAAAGAATTACAGTTGTTACAATGCTTTTTTTTTTTAAAAAGTGTATTCCTGAACTATGCACTTGTTTCTCTTTTCTATTTTAATAATATGGGCTTTTCTTATATATGCATTTTCATATCTTATCGCATCAAGCATAAATAATAATCATGATTAAGGCATTAGCTTAAACATTATTTCATTCAGTTTCAATAAATAGTAATCTTGGTTGCATCCAATTTGACTCCTAAAGCGAGATAAAATTTGAGAGAATAAAACAAAGGGAAAAAAAAGTCTGAAGAAGTCTTTGCCTGGACCTATGAAGACGTGCCGGGAGATGATCATGAAGTCGTCAAGCACACCATTCCAACATACCCCGATCATGGACCAGTCAAGCAGAAGCTCAAAAGACCCAGGCCGAAAGGGGCAAAAAAGGTCAAAAGTAGGAATCCACAAGCTGAGATGAAGCCGACTTCTTTATCAACACCCGGCTTAGTTAGCGTCATCCCAATAGTCAAGAAGAGTAAAAAAGTACGAGCTATCAGGATTTGAACAAAGCTTATACAAAAAAAAAAGAGAGAAATAAAAAAAAAAGAACAAAAGAAAAAGAACAAAAGGAAAGGAACAGAAAAAAGAACAAAAGAAAAAAGAACAAAAAAAAAGAGAAAAATAAAATACAAAAAAAAGAAAGAGAAGGAAAGTCATCCTGGGGGCAATCTTTATTCAAATCCCCTTGATCTACACATCCCCGTATCTTGCCATTCTTCTTGGCTACAAAAAAAGGACCAAAAGACAAATTAACAAATCGTCTAAGTGGTGTACTATACAAACGGCAAGTCGATGACATTCAGTTGAGATGCGTGGACGAGAAAGGAGCTAAGAGGGTCATGGAAGAAATTCATGCCAGAATTTGTACAGGCTATATGAATGATTTAATGCTGGCAGAAAAGATCAAGAGACAAGGATTGGGCAATGAAATGACCCTTTTGCACTTCGAGGCTAGAGGGTCACCATTGGAACCTCTACAAGAGTCACCTATTATTCCTCGACACAGGGGGCAGAAGCAGTATGGCCAATAGATGTAAAGCTCAAATCTTTAAGGAAGGTCATGGAAGCCTAGATTTTGAAATCCGACAGGGCGCAGCAACGGCAGCAGCAGTTAAGCAAGTCAGATAAGGACAGGTCATGAGATCACTGCCACAGTTAGATCCATCAGAAAATACTCTGCTCAACCATTCGGGAAGGGAGTCAGAAAGCATCCAATGAAAGAGGGAGATTCAGTCTTCAAGCAAATAAGGACAAATGTTCCAGACGAATGAGGTAAATTTAAGCCGATGTGAGAAGGTCATTTTGTTCTTCAGAGATTGTTATCCAAGAGAGCAGCAACGGACAACAATGAAGATAACTTCAAAGAACCGATAAACATTAACAGACTTACGAGGGACCAGGGATAAGGACTAAAAAAATCAAAAGAAGAGAATAAAAGCCCCGTGGGTTGAAAACCTAAAAAAGGCAGCATTACTAAAAATGGGCGTCTCGTCAGGGTGAAAACCGAAAAAAGGCACCCTAGGCAAAAATTAAAGTCTTGAGAGAAAATATTCAATCAAGAAAACGAGAGGGCCGACTGATAACAAGAGTAGGATTCACCTAAGGTGTTACTCATTGAGATTGAATAAAACTAGTATTTTTGTATCACATGTCTAGTCATGGTCATTCTAATTGCTATATAGTGCATAGAGATAGAAATGCATGCATAAGCTAGGCGTAAACATGCAATTAAACAGTTAAGAGAAACCTGTGCTGGAGCAATTCTCAAGGCAGTAATAACAATCTATTTTCTTTTTTTGACAAAATCTTCCTCCTACTCTTAAAAAAAAAAAAGAGAGAGAGAGAGGCCGTTAGAGATGAAAACCTTGACTTGCTCTCTAAACAAAAGTTAGGCTAAAGGGCAGGGTGAAAACCTGGAAACAGGTAGTCTGTCCTTCAAAAAAATGAATAAAAGTCGCTAGAGTGGGTTGGGTCCATTCCAGGCAAAAAAAATTAGGCACAAGGTTATGTGAAAATCGCCTAAGGGACGCATTTCTCGCTAAGAAAAGTTAGTTCGAAAATCAACAAGGGATGCACTACCTTTAAAACAATGACTATTGATGCCTAGAGTGATAAGGCGGAATTACTCCGAATGACTTTCCTTTAGGCAGAACTTGATTCAGAGTCCTGGGGGCAAAATGCTCATTGACCGGGGGGCAAAGATGCGCACGGGTCAGTTCTCTTTGAAAAGATTATGGGTCAGAGTCCGTAAAACCAAGACAATGCTTTTTTAGATCCTTGAGGGCATCAAACAATGTGAGCAGCCGAGAAGTACCCTCAACCAATCCCTTAACCACCTGGGATGTGGTCTATCCATTTTTGCATATCACATGCATCTCACGTGTATTCAATCCATTTTGCGTATAGATATGCAAACACAACTCTTGTACATTAATCCTTTGCTCGTGTCTTGTCTATATAGCTTTATGTGTACATTTCACACACATTACGCACACACAATCTTTTGTACATACTTTTGTGCCAATAACTTTATAGGGAAAAGGCCAAACCAAATGACAAGTTTGGCAATATGAATTCAAGATAAAGCCCACGCAAGTCTTCGGAGCATTATCTTTAAGTCCTTTTTTTAGGCATTCTCAGTCTCTTCGGAGCATTATCTTTAAGTCCTTTTTTAGGCATTCCCAGTCTCTTCGGAGCACTATCTTTAAGTCCTTTTTTTTAGGCATTCTCAGTCTTTTCGGAGCATTATCTTTAAGTCTTTTTTAGGCAATCCCAGTCTCTTCGGAGCATTATCTTTAAGACCTTTTTTAAGGCATTATCAGTCTCTTCGGAGCATTATCTTTAAGACCTTTTTTAAGGCATTCTCAGTCTCTTCGGAGCATTATCTTTAAGACCTTTTTTAAAGCATTATCAGTCACTTCGGAGCATTATCTTTAAGATCTTTTTTAAAGCATTATCAGTCTCTTCGGAGCATTATCTTTAGGTCCTTTTGTTAAGGCATTGTCAGCCTCTTCGGAGCATTATCTTTAAGTCCTTTTCTTAAGGCATTTCAAATCTTTTCCAAGACATTCTAAGTCTCTTCATAGCATTAAGTTATTTTCAAAAAAATGTCCCAAATCCCTTCAATCCAAGGTGATCCAAGAGATGGGTTTAGTTCAACATTGTCAGGCACTATCCAGAAAAGCAAGCCAATTCATGTATGCCATGCCGGGGCAATCAGGTAAGTTTCTCTATCATAAGAGGCACGTTCACACACATCACACAAAGTGTACAAAATCCAAATTCAAATGTACAAAGAATGAAAACAACAAAAACAAAAACAACAAAAACAAAAAAATAAATCAAAAAACAAATGAGCAAAACAAAATAAAAAAGAGGAAGATATTTTCAAGGCCTTAAAAATCCAATATGCTGTAAAATTTCAAATACATTCAAAATGTAAAAATCCCAAATATTTAAAAGAAAGAAAAGACAAAAACAAAAATAAAAACCAAAAATCATGTTAAGAGATGCCAAAGACATTGAAACTTATCCACCTGCAGGCAAGCAACGAAACTTCCAATCTAATTTTACTCTGAGAAAGCTCAAATCTATTTTCCTCTCTGGAGTCTCAACATCAAATTCTCTCACCCTCTTGAGAAGTATGCAGGTCTTTTCAATAAGGAGGCTATGTTGGAAATGATAGATGAATCGATATCTGAGATGTCACAGTCGGCAAGGGATATCTAAGAGGATGATATTCCACAAACTATTTTCTAGGGGAACAACCAACCATCCTTAGGGGGGGCACCCGTCTGACATCGGCCCCAATAGGTATGTGCTGCCACAGGTATGCATCTCTTTTATATAGCCTGCACATTTTCTTTTTCTTTTTTTGCAAAGAAAAAGAAGAGGTTCAGGAGAGAACAGACACCATGCAAGCCGAGATGAGGCTAGCGGGATAGATCACACCGTGCAAGCCGAGATGAGGCCAGCGGGACACAGTGATAGAACAGATCGCAATGGGACTGTGGTTAGATAACGCTGCATCTCACACCATGCAAGCCAAGATGAGGCCGGCGGGACACAGCGATAGAATAGGTCACAACGGGACTGTGGTTAGATAACACTGCATCTCACACCGTGCAAGCCGAGATGAGGCCAGCGGGACACAGCGATAGAACAGGTCGCAAGGGGAGTGTGGTTAGATAACACTGCATCTCACACCGTGCAAGCCGAGATGAGGCTAGCAGGACACAACGATAGAACAGATTGCGATGGGACTGTGGTTAGAAAACACTATAACACCCCTTACCTATACATAGGGAATATCATCCCTCTCAGAGGAGGAAGGACCCCGATAGATGAGGTTTGTCACAAAAATGCTCGAACAAAACAAATAAAATATCAAACATTCGCATCAAACAGAGAGATATAAAAAATATTCTTAAATTCAATAAAGATCAGACTACTGAAGAAAAATACTGAATCTCATTATCATATTGTAACTATTTTACAAGCCCAAAAGTACAAGAGTGCCTCGGCATAAGAGATAATATACATATCTGAAATACTAAATTTTTAAGTCATATACATGATCAAAAAGAATACATAAGAACATCTAAATACAAAAACAAAATCTCTAACTCCAGTGTGTTGGCCCTTGTGACTGCGGATCGACTCGCTCACAAACTCTGACATCTTCCACACCTGCACGGATAAAACACCCATGCTAAGCAATAACGCTTAGTGGGGAAAACACAAATGCATGAGGATCACTCACAGTGGCATCAATAGAAAACACAAGCTCATGGCACAATCAGAATAATAAGTTCTTAATAATCAGCTCAAACATGTAGATACATTGCAACACTAAACTCATATATTCATATCTTTTAAATCAAACCATAACTATATGCGTTATTCACAAATTACACATTAACAATGATAAGCCTGCTCATACAAGATAGTGGATAACGAGCAAACGTATTGATACCCAAGGGCATCAACAATTTGTTCATAACGAATGGATACCCAAAGGTATCAAAATCATTCTTTTCTATTTGTTCCAAAAATATTTTCGCATGGGATCTTAAACAAGATTCAAGATTGAAAGATCGCGAGGATCCAATCGGGGACCTGATCAGGGTCCAAATCATAATGGTGCTACAGCTACTGGAACTCTATTAGGCATGCCTAACTATCCACTAAATCGACTCTAGTAGGTCATGCATAATGCACATATAATCAGAGTATAACATATATCTTATGATAAAGAAATCATAATAATATACAAGCATAAATTGAGTTATTCATCACATATTATTAAAAACCCATAAAAAGAAGACATGAAATTCATTTTCAGAAAACAGGCAAACAATGGAAGGGTGACGGTCACAATGCACAAAAGGGGGAGAAAGAGGAGGACACGAGTCATGCATACTATCACGACTCGTGTTAAACACCCTGTCACGAGTCGTGACCCATCGCACGACTCGAGATAGGGCTCTCCCACAGAGCACGAGTCATGCTCGCCATTCACGACTCGTGATGGGGCTCTCCCATAGAGCACGAGTCATGCTCGCCATTCACGACTCATGAAAATTTCATGATTCATGAATGCCTCGCATACCCACGCCAAGTCATGCTAAGCCTTGTGAGTCGTGAGAAGACATACCCATGGTACCTCATGGTCACAACCAGAATGGTTATCACCGTGATATACCAAAAATGGCAAAATAGAATGCAACTCAAGGGTATGTCACGGTCACAACCAAAATGGTTATCACCATGACATACTAAACATGCCCAAAACAGAATGCAAACCTTGATACCTCACGATCACAACCAAAATGGTTGTCACCGTAACATACCAAGGAGTCTCGACAGAATGCAACTTTGTGTATCTCATGGTGACAATCTCTTGGTTATCACCGTGACCTATATAGCAGTTGCAAAATACACCTCTGCAAATCTCAATTACCAGAATTGAACATACAATTTAGTCATCCAACAACTCATATCAAATCATGAATTTGTATAGTCAAGATTCTAACAATAACAACCCAGAAAATGGCAACAAAACTCATCAAATTTCCAGAACGCACACACTCAAAGCACTACATAAAAATATGCATCAAAACACATAAATTCCCAAACCTTGAATTCCTATGCTCCAAATTAAGGGGCTCCAATTCCACTGGCTATGTCCTTGGCTTTAGGCTCTCTAGGAGGAATTTCTGAGCAAACACCCAACAAAGATACAAAATTCAAAACCCTAACCCAAAGCATATAATACCCCAAATACAAAAAGAAAGAAGAAGATGAAGAAGAATTAGCTATAACTTACCAAATTAGCTTAGGGCTACACAAAACTCACTAAAAATTCCAGCACAAGGGGAAGGATCACAAGAAAGCAAAGAAGAAGAAACAAGAAGATGAAGAACGGGCTGAGGAAAAAGAAAGGGAAGGGAAACAAGGAAAAACAGTTGTCCCTCGCTCTCTCTTACCACCATAAATCTCACCTACCCATGCCACATGTCAAGACCCCATAGGAGAACTACCCTATAACACACCCAACTAACCTCTTCTCTCATACACCCTAAACCATCCTTATTAAAACACATCCTAGCCCTATACACACACTCACACCCAAGCACAAGCTCATAACACACACACATAATAATATCTTACCATAACACATATTCAAAGTAACACATGCAAAATTATACCTACAAAATCACACACAAAGGCTAAAACTACTAGGGTGGGAACGGGGTGTTACAATACTCCCCTCCTTAACAGAATTTCGTCCTCAAAATTCTCACCTGATCTGAACAATTGAGGATGCTGAGCTCTGATAACCTCTTCCGATTCCCAAGTTGCTTCTTCAATTCCATCATGTCGCCATAGTACCTTAACCAAAGGGATTTGCTTGTTACGGGTTTTTTTGATCTCCCTAGCCAAGATTTCCTTCGGTTCTTCACCAAATGAGAAATCTGACTGAATCCTAATATCCTGCACTTGTAACACATGAGACGGATCTAAGCGGTAACGGCGAAACATGGACACGTGAAATACATCGTGCAATTTAGCTAACTCTATAGGCAAAGCAATCCGATAAGCTACTGGGCCAACCTTTTCTAAGATCTCATAATGTCCAATAAACCGAGGACTCAATTTTCCTTTCTTACCAAATCGTAGAACTTTTTGCCAGGGCGATACTTTCAAAAAGAATTTGTCGCCAACCTCATGCTGAATGTCCCGTCACTTCAAATTGGCATACGACCTCTGTCTGTCTTCGGCTGCTCTCAAATTTCGTTGCACAACTCTAACTTTCACTTCCTTGCCTCTGATCAACTCCGAACCAACAATAGGTCTTTTTGACAACTCTGTCCAACACACTGGAGTTCTACATTTTTGGCTATAAAGAACTTCATAGGGAGCCATACCAATACTTACCTGATGACTATTATTGTACGCAAATTCCATTAAAGGTACATATTTATCCCAACTACCGGAGAACTCCAAAGCACATCCCCGAAGCATATCTTCAAGAATCTGAATAACCCTTTCTGACTGACCAATGGTCTGAGGATGAAATGCAGTGCTGAAGTTTAATCGAGTACCAAAAGCTGATTGTAACTCCTTCCAAAACTTTGACGTAAATCTTGGGTCGCGATCTGACACAATGGATAGCAAAACTCCGTGAAGCCTTACTATCTCACTCACATAGATCTCTGCCAACCTGTCCATGGAATAGTCTAACCGAACTGGCAAGAAATGTGTTGATTTAGACAACCGATCGACTATCACCCACACTGAATCATGCTTACATTGCGTCAAAGGCAAACCAACCACAAAGTTCATCGTAACATCATCCCACTTCCATTGAGGAATGGGTAAGGGATGTAACAATCCTATTAGAACTTGATAATCAGCCTTCACTTGCTGACATACCATACATTTCGATACAAACTCCACTATATCTTTCTTCATACCTGGCCACCAATAGAACTGCTTAAGATCTCTGTACATCTTATCCCCTCCTAGATGCATAGTGAAAACTGATGAATGAGCTTCTTGCAGAAGCTTCTTCTTCACATCACTTATATCAAGCACACATAAACGGTTCCTAAATCTGAGCATTCCCTCACAGTCCATCGAAAATTCAGTCTGTTTACCATCTTTTACCATACGCATAGCACGCTACAACACAGGGTCACTCGACTGAGCGTTTACTATCACTTGTCTCAAACTCGGTTTAGCCTTCAACCGAGCAATCAATGCTCCTTCATAATCAAAATTCCACTTTCCTTTACTCAACGATAAAGCTGAAACTGATTTCCGACTGAGGGCATCTGCCACTACATTTGCTTTGCTTGGATGATAATTAATGATACAGTCGTAATCCTTAAATAATTCCAACCATCTTCGCTGCCTTAAGTTCAATTCTTTCTGGGTAAGCAGATATTTCAGACTCTTGTGATCTGTGAAAATCCTGCAAGTTTCCCCATACAAATAGTGCTGCTAAACCTTAAGAGCAAACACTACCGCTGCTAACTCCAAATCCTGTGTCGGATAGTGTTGTTCATGAGGCTTTAATTGCCTGGAAGCATATGCTATCACCTTGCCGTCTTGCATCAGAACATAGCCCAATCCTATACCTGAGGCATCACTGTACATTACATATTCTTTACCCGAAATAGGTTGAGTAAGTACAGGAGCCTTGATCAATATATCTTTCAACTGCTTAAAACTTGCTTGGCACTTATCAAACCAATTGAACTTAACCTCTTTTCGGAGAAGCCGAGTCAAAGGCAAAGCTATCACTAAAAATCCTTTAACAAACCTGTAATAGCCCGAATTGCACCCTAGTAGAATATTGGATTAATTGTGGTAAATGGGAAAGTGAATTGGAAGAGGTGATTTGAAGGACAGTCCCACATTGGCAAGATCAACACACTAGGGTTTCTGATAACGATGGTTTTTGGGTAGACTTGTGTTTCTTTTTGTTATGTAATTATTATTTTGGATAGCAATAAGGGTGTAATATATATTAAGTAACCAAGTCTGTAATATTTAAGCTTGTATAAGTGTGTGTGTAAACACAAATGCATGAGCAAGCGTATGATAAGTGTAGACGATTGGCTGCATGTGAATGTGATGGAAACATAAATTTATTTTCGTGAAATCTTTGTATACGTTTAGACTATACATGTGTATGAGGAGTGATTATCGTGTAACGATCGTTCTCAACTCCGTTAGCTGTATTGGCTGTGTATTCGGGAATGGGCGTTACAAGTAGTGGTATCAGAGCCTAGGTTTAGTCTTTTCTTGGAATTGGGTAGATTAAGATGTGTATAGTTGTGTTGACCTAATGCGGACGTCCTTGTTTATGTCTCACATCGATAGGTCCCATTCACAATTCTAGAGAAGTGATTACGGAGAGTGTTAATCTTCGTGAACCCAAAGTATCTGGGTCTGATCAGTGTCGATCGGCTAATGAGAATCTTGATGTGCCAATGGTACCGGTGGAAGCATTACTCAAAATGTGACAAGACATGATGAGGGTGTTAGATCGAATGACAACGCCAAAGGCTCCACTAGAGTCCATGAGAAAGCATGGAGCAGAGGAGTTCCATGGAACTGAATTTGATGAGTCGAAAAAGCTGAGTATTGGATTGAAAAAGGTTCAGAGGATCCTTGGGGAAATAAGATGTCCTCCAGATCAACGAGTTGAATGTGTAATGTCGCTGCTGCAATGTGCAGCGTATGATTGGTGGAAATTAGTCCTTCAGCATCTAATGCTACTGGCTCCGGTTACTTGGGAATTTTTTGAAAAGGAATTCCGCAATAAGTATGTAACTAAGGCATATCATGAGGTAAATTGAAAGCAATTCTTGAATTTGAGGCAAAGAGGTATATCTGTGGCTGAGTATGAAAAAGAATTCTGTAGACTTAGTAAGTATGCACCACCTGACGTGCTAACTGAGAAGTTTAGATGTCAGTAATTTGAAAATGGACTGAGGGAACAAATCAAAGCACTATTAATCTCTATGACTACATCTCAAACTGTAAGTTATTATCAGATAGTTCAGGCAGCTATAAGGACGGAGAGATCATTAGAGATTCAGGAAGAGAGCATCCAAAGGAAGAATCCTAACCGAAGAGGTTCACACTCAGGTAAGAGATCCAGAGATTCTCATATGACTTCCCCAGCAGAATCAGCTAATAGTTATTCTATCAAGAGTAAGAAACAAGAATCCTCTTATGTATCTGAAACTAGAAAAAAAAAATATTAGGTAACAAGAGTGAAGTGCCGGAGTGTCCCTATTGTGGTAAGTGCCATAGAAGTGAATGTTAGAGGTTGACCGGAGCATGCGTTCGATGTGGCAGCAAAGAACACTTTCCTTCTAACTGTCCTACATCATATGAGGCGATGAGAAATCAACAAGATATGAGTAGAGATGAATCTAACTTACCTCCTATCAATCGAGGCAGAAGTAGAGGACATGGTCGGGGTAACTAGTCCAGAGGTGGCACAGTGTTAAAGTCCGTTAATCGACCGACTGCAACATTAGTGCGAGCTTAGGTAAGGAAGGCTCGTGAGGAGCAAGATGCACCTAAGATTATAGCGGGTACATTTCTACTTTTGATATAGAAATGTTTGCATCAATTGACTTTTGATGTACATATTCTTATGTTTGCTATAAGGAGTTATGTGATAAAATATAAGCTGCTGACTGTTTAGATTATGCAGTATGTGTAATTAGCCTGTAAAGAAATAATGTGAATACGAACAAAGTGTTTAAAGAATATTCTTTGAGGATTTAGGGTCAAACTTCCTCAGTATATTAAATGGGTTAACCTTGGCCGAAGATTGGATAAGTAGGCACCGAGATGAGGATAACGGTAGAAGGGAAAAATAATTGTGTTTCGTAGTGTCGAGAAGTTGATGCGACTATAAAAGGTGTTTATTCTAATCCCTCGGTTAACATGATGTCGGCAATAAAAGTTTATCATTATCGGAGGAAAGGAACATTAGGCTTCCTTAACCTTGATGCGGACAAAAAAAAAAGAGAGATAGCAAATGAGAAGTTTAGGATATTCCAGTAGTGGGAAACTTCTGATGTGTTTTTGGTAGGGAATACCAGTATTTTTATTAAAGGAAAGATAATGAGTATAAGTAGTATTTGGGAGCGGTGCTTTCGAATATAAAAGAGAACATCAATCAAATGCTAAACTGGGTAAATGAGAATTTTGATTGGATAGTGCCTTCTCTAGGGCACATTGTTTTCTTAGAATATCAAGTGGATCTTGCTAAGATTGATACAATAGTGAGTTGGAATTGTGATCAGGAAAGTACCTGAGGTATGCAAATTTTATGGGGGTTAACAGAGTACTGTTATTGCTTAGTGACAGAAAGTTGTTGGTAATTACATTTCTACTCACTAAGTTGCTGTGTAAAGGAGAAAAGTGAAGTGGTTGGAACACTAGTTTTAACTCAACCTACTGAGGGCAAGGAGCGCTATGAATAGCAAAGTCTCCAAAGTTGAATTGGGATAGGTAATGACAAGGAATGGAAAAGAGATAGTCTATGCCTTAAGATAAGAGAAACCTCTTGAACAAAATTATCTAACTTATGATTTGGAATTGATTGCAGTAGTATCTGCTTTAAAGATTTGATGAATTATTGTACGATGTAAAGTGTAAGACCTTCACTGACAATAAGAGACTTAAGAGTTTACACATTCAGAGAGGGTGGTTGCAATTGCTTGCAATTTATGATTTTAATATGGATTACAATCTGGGTTTGGCAAGGCTGGTAATAGATGCATTAAGCGGATGGTCAGATACAACTGGTAATTAAAGATTTGCTTTTGATGGTACCCTGATGGTACAGCTAAAAGTGAAAACTATGATAAGGAATGATTTGAAAAATACGTAGAAAGGTGATTGTAAGCTACAATAGATTACACCTGGTTACCAGACTATTTAGTAACTATTTTGTGAAGAAAGATGAGATACTGTACTCCTGATAACGGTTGTGTTTTGCCTATGTTAGGGGAACTAGAGAAAGACAAATACGTGAAGTGAATAATACACTATGCGTACAGGTGACAATAAGATGTATGAGAATTTGAAACAACTCTATGGATAACCTGGAAGGGTACCATGTTTCAAAGAGTCTGAACTGCCAGTAAGAGGGAGCGAAAGTGGATATGTGAGAGTTGAACTCTTAGCTATTTTGCCTAAGTATGAATTTCGAGGACGAAACTCTTTTTAGGAGGGGAGAGTTGTAATAGCCCGAATTTCACCCTAGTAGAATATTGGATTAATTATGGTAAATGGGAAAGAGAATTGGAAGAGTGTGTGATTTAGGACTCAAATGTAAGTGAAATAAGGGCTTAATTGAGTAACTAAAATAATTATAGGTGGCTAAAGTGGAATTGTGCATGCCTAGGATTAAGTGTGGTTAATTAGTGTTAATTGAATCCGGATTTTTATTAATGAAGATTAAGGAATTATAATGGAATCCATGTGTCCAGCTGTGGCATTGCCAACCTAACCTATTGCATGCAGTAATTACACCTCATGGTGGGAAGAGAAAGCTCACTCTTGCATGTGCATTTCTGAATTAACCCTCTACAAATAATCATCTTCTTCTTTTCAATTCGTAAGATATTACTTAAGTGATGATCATAAGGATTCTGCTGAAGATAGATGATATTTGAATTGGATTGCTAAGGTTCTACTTTAACAAGTTGAGGAAGTGAAGGGAACCAAAGGAAAAGAGAAGGTGATTGATCAAGAGACTAAGTGACTTCTAAGGAGCTAAGGAGAGAAGGTTTGGTAAACATGTGTTTATGTGTTAAGTTGCTTGAGTGTATGTGTTGGATTGTTTGGGACTTTTATGATTAAAAGATGCATGGTTGTGTATTTGAGAATTTGTATGTGTTTATGCGCTTATTGATAAAGGGTATAGTTGAAATATGTAAGTGATGTGAGTTGAAATCGTGGATTGAATTGCTATGAGATAGACCCAAAGCTTGAACCCTAGTGTTAGGGAAAATTCTGCTTATAGCTTACCGGACCTCCATATAGTATTTCGGGCATAACTGGAGTTTTAGAACTCTAAATTGAGTTTTTGTTACCTCATTGGAACCATGACTTCCATACCTATAAATTTGACAGAAATGACTATGAGCTAATTCTGGCTCTAAGACCCCTAAAAATAGCACAAACAGACATATCTCTACCTTGTAGGGTTCACTGGAACAGTCTATATTGTTTAATTCATATCGGATGTTTTACAAATCCAATTGATCTGAAACTTGTCCCTTTGAAAGATAAGACATAGAGGAAGAAATTTTATGAGGGACCTTTGCCAAAAATTGAGTGTAAGACTTCGTTTTGGGCTGTAAAACATTGTGGTGTGAAGCAGTCCTGAAGTTTAGCTTCTGTTTTGCTTATTTTGGTATGTCACGGTCACAATCAAATTCATTGCCACCGTGACATATGTTTATAGAAGGCACAATGCCTATTTATGGACCTCACGGTCACAACAAAGTCATTACCACCATGACCCCTTCTGTTTTGACCATTTTATGGGTTTTTCTTCTCGAATTGAACCCGTATTGCGCCGAAACTTTCTCGGATCTATTTGATTCATGTTTAGGACTATTAAATGGGTATAATAATAGTTATCACTTGGAAAATAAACATGAATAAGACTAAGATCAATAGCAAACTAATGAAGTAATGATGGGTAATTGTATGTAATAGAACCAAGTCAAGTTTAATGACATTATTAAGGATTATAATACCTTAATCTATATGAGTATGTATAATATGAACAAGTGTACATAATTATGAATTGAGATTAAGTTATACACACATGAAGGATATCAAATGAAATGAGTTTACTAAATGTGATATGTTCAATAAATGGGTGATTGAAGTATTGGCCTAGCATTATTATATGAGGCATGAATTGATATAGAGGTTACTAGAATTAATTATTATGCAAGATATATAAGGATATTATATTGGTTCATGCGAAAAAATGAGTGATTGTATATTATGATAATGATAAATGTGATTAAATGCTTTTAGCTTGTGAAGTGATTATGAACCATATGAATGTGTATTTTGGAGAGGAATGTGAACATGATTGTATGCTTACAAACATATGTGAGCTATTATGCATTATGAGCTATTTCATATGACTATATGAACAATGTGAATTGTGAATGATAGACAGATAACTGGAAATAATAATTAGCCTGCGAGTCAAGTAGTGGATAGATAGGCATGCCTATAGGGTCAAAGTGCTGCAGCCCAATGCGTTCAATGTGTCTGATTCCTTGGGAATCATAATGCGAAAACAATGTGTATAATCCTTGCTGGATTTCTATATGTGGATAATGTACCATGATGGTACCAATGTGGATTCTGTACCTTAGGGTACCAATGCAAATGTGATGTATCTACGGATACCAATGTGATTAATGTACCCATGGGATACCAATGCGGTACCCGTTATCCGCATCTTTGAGTTGCAGGCAAAGTTAATAATGACAATAATATTGTGATAATGTAAAGAATGCTATAATAATGAGAATATGAATGAGATGTGTTAAGATTTGTCATGCGATGTGATTACGTGAATATGATTCTTCAGTATGAGTATAAATTGTGTGGAATCAAGATGTGTGGATGTCATGACAATATTATGTGCATGCTATTGTGGGTTAAAAGGCATGATTATAGAAACATGATTAATATGTACACCTAATAAGTATAGCAAAGCAATGATGAATGTAAACACATAAATACACATCCACTAAATATGAAGCTTAAGAAGTTAAAATATACCGCAAACAATTTACATGTTTTGAAATGTGTGTATATATATTGTATTGTTTCCCCACTCAGCGTTATCGCTTAGCACGGGTTTTCTTAATCCGTGTAGGTTCTGAAGCGAGGTGATTTGAAGGACAGTCCCGCATTGGCAAGATCACCACACTAGGGTTTCTGATAGCGATGGTTTTTGGGTAGACTTGTGTTTCTTTTTGTTATGTAATTATTATTTTGGATAGCAATAAGGGTGTAATATATATTAAGTAACAAAGTCTGTAATATTTAAGCTTGTATAAGTGTGTGTGTAAACACAAATGCATGAGCAAGCGTATGATGAGTATAGACGATTGGCTGCATGTGAATGTGATGGAAACAGAAATTTATTTGCATGAAATCTTTGTATGCGTTTAGACTATACATGTGTATGAGGAGTGATTTTCGTGTAACGACTGTTCTCGACTCCGTTAGCTGTATTGGCTGTGTATTCGGGAATGGGCGTTACAAAACCTCCTATAGTAAGAAGCTAAACCTAGAAAACTCCTTACTTCAGGCACAAACTTAGGTGGCAACCAATTCACAATTGCTTCTATCTTGGATGGATCTACCTAAATACCTTCAGCGGCAACCACATGCCCAAGGAATATCACCTCCTTTAACCAAAAGTCGCACTTACTAAGCTTAGCATAGAGCCGGTGATCCCTCAACACTTGCAATACCAACCTCAAATGTTCCTCGTGTTTCCTTTCATTCTTGGAGTAAATCAGAATATCATCGATGAACACTACTACAAAACGATCTGAATACGGTCTGAATACCCTGTTCATTAAATCCATGAAAGCTGCGGGCGTGTTAGTCAAACCAAATGGCATTACTAGAAATTCATAGTGACCGTAACGCGTCCGAAAAGCTATCGTCGCAACATCCACATCCTTAACCCTCAGCTGATAATAACCTGATCTCAAATCTATCTTAGAAAACACTCCTGCTCCTCTCAACTGATCAAAGAGATCCTAAATCCGTGGCAACGGATACCTGTTCTTTACCATGACCTTATTAATCTGTCGATAGTCAATACACATTCTCAAAGTACCGTCCGTTTTCTTGACAAACAGAACCGGAGCACCCCAAGGTGACACACTCGATCGGATAAAACCCTTATCCAGAAGCTCTTGCAACTGACTTTTTAACTCTTTCAATTCCACTGGAGCCATTCGATACGGAGCCTTAGAAATCGGAGCTGCACCAGGCACAATTTCTACCGACAATTCTACTTCTCTTTCAGGAGGCAAACCCGGTAATTCCTTCGGAAATACATCCACAAATTCTCTTACTACCGGAATATCTTGGATTTTTACTTGCCCTCTTCGAGAATCGAAAACCAAAGCCAAATACACTTCACATCCCTTCCTTATAAACCGCCTCGCCTTCATAGCCATAATCACATTATACAGTGAGCTACTTCCCAACCCTTTAACAACCACAGGCAACTGATCACTATCTCTGAGCACCACTATTTTTCTATGACAATTAACTATAGCTTGATGCTTGGATAACCAATCTATACCCAGAATTAGATCGAATTCATGGAATGGCAAACTTATCTAATCAACCGAAAATTCTTTATCTTGCACTACCAATGGACAATTCCGATACATCTAATTCACATTAACACACTGCCCTAACGAACTAGTCAGAAATATCTCATAATCAAATTTAGTCTCATTAGACAATTTATCACATAGCTTATCAGAACATAGGTAAGAATGAGTAGAACCTGGGTCTATCAAAGCATACATTTCAGTCCTAAAAAGTAAAAACTTACCAACTATCACTTCTGGAGCATCCTGCTCATCACGAGCTCTCATAGCATAAGCTCGTGCAGCTGTGGGAACTGGGTGATCAACAGTCTCAGAGGATTCTCTTTCTCGAGGCTGTCCACCACGACCCCGTCCTCTACCTCTACCACGGCTGCCCTGGGGAGCATTCAACCCTGTTCGACTAGCCTCTTGTTGACCCTGAGTATTCTAATACAAATTCGAACAATTAGCTAAAAAGTGGTCTGTACTATCACACCTAAAACATCCTCCTGTCAACCATCGATATTCGCCCCAATGGCGCTTACTGCAATGGGAGCACTTAGGCACTCCATCAGCTCCAACACCTAAAGCTCCTCGACCTGAGCCAGAACCTCTAAGGGATTCCTATCTCCTCCCTCTAGTAGCTGGACTAACATGTGACTCACCAGATGGATTTCCTTGAGACTCACATAACCTCTTTCCTGAGGAAGAACCTCCACGAGAGGACTTCCTCCTCTGAGCCTTCTCTCTCAAAATATTCTCAGAGCGTTCCGCTCTCAAAGCTGCTTGCACTATTCGATAATAACTGATATCCGGCGAAGACATCAAAGAAACCAACATCACCTTCAAAGACTCATTCAAACCCGCCTCAAAATGTTGACATCTGAACTCCTCAGTGAGAACTCCTAGCGGTGCATACTTACTGAGTCGATTAAACTCCTTCTCATACTCTGCCACCGACAGGTCTCGTGATGGAGACTCAAAAACTGCGCCTATCTTGCCTCCTTAAATGCCTTAGTTACATACTTACTTTGGAATTCTCTTTCAAAAAACTCCCATGTCACAGGCTCGGGAAGCTGAGGATGACTAAGCACTAACCTTCACCAATCATATGCTGAGCCCTGCAACAGGGACACCACACATTCTACCTCTCTCTCCGGCGAACACTGAATCTCTCTAAGCACCCATCTCACCTTCTAAATCCATCTCTCAACTTTATCAGATTCATCTAAACTGGTTCCATAGAAATCCTCCGCTCCAAACTTCCTCATATTTTCGATCGGAGCTTTAGGGGCAGTAACTCTTTCCAAACCCCTGGCCATATCTTGAGATATCTTGAGCATAGCCTCAAATGGAACTGCAAGGGCCTCAGGTTGCACCCTAGGTGGCTGAGTCGGACTAGAAACAGGCAGATCTTGCTCTCAGGGATTCGCACTCTCGGTTGACCCCTCAAGTGATCCACAAGCAGACTCCATCTAACTACAAAACATATACCAAAAACCGCATCTGGCCAACACAACACTAAACATATACTCTATCTTACACTTGCCCAGAAATGCCTAAACCTATGCTCTGATACCACAAAATGTAACACTCCTTACCTATACGTAGGGAACTTCATCCCTCTCAGAAGAGGAAGGACCCCAATAAATGAGGGTTGTCACAAAAATGCTCGAACAAAACAAATAAAATCTCAAACTTTCCCATCAAACAGAGAGATAAAAAAAAATTCTTAAATTTAATAAAGAACAGACTACTGAAGAAAAATACTAAATCTTATTATCATATTATAACTATTTTACATGCCCAAAAGTACAAGAGTGCCTCGGCACAAGAGATAATATACATATCTGAAATACTAAATTTTTAAGTCATATACATGATCAAAAAGATTACAGTAGAATATCTAAATACAAAAAGAAAATCTCTAACTCCATTGTGTTGGCCTTGGTGACTGCGGATCGACTTGCTCACAAACTCTGACATCTTCCACACCTGCACGGATAAAACACCCGTGCTAAGCGATAATGCTTAGTGAGGAAAACACAAATGCACGAGGACCACTCACAGTGGCATCTACAGAAAACACAAGCTCATGGCACAAGCAGAATAATAAGTTCTTAATAATCAGCTCAAACATGTAGATACATTGCAACACTAAACTCATATATTCATATATTTTAAATCAAACCATAACTATACATGTTATTCACAAATTACAGATTAACAATGATAAACCTGCTCATATAAGATAGTGGATAACGAGCAAATGCATTGATACCCGAGGGCATCAACAATTTGTTCATAACTCATGGATACCCAAAGGTATCAAAATCATTCTTTTCTGTTTGTTCCAAAAATATTTTCACATGGGATCTTAAACAAGATCCAAGATTGAAGGATCGCGAGGATCCAATCGGGGACCTGATCAGGGTCCAAATCATAATGGTGCTGCAGCTACTAAAACTCTATTAGGCATGCCTAACTATCCACTAAATCGACTCTGGCAGGTCATGCATAATGCACATATAATCAGAGTATAACATATATCTTATGATAAAGAAATCATAATATTATACGAGCATAAATAGAGTTATTCATCATATATTATTGAAAACCCTTAAAAAGAAGACATGAAATTCATTTTCAGAAAATAGGCAAACAATGGAAGGGTCACGGTCACAACGCACAAAAGGGGGAGAAAGAGGAGGAAACGAGTCATGCATACTATCACAACTCGTGTCCAACGCATGACTCGTGATGGGGCTCTCCCACAGAGCACGAGTCGTGTTCGCCATTCACGACTCGTGATGGCGCTCTCCCACAGAGCACGAGTTGTGCTCGCCATTCATGACTCGTGAAAATTTCTCGATTCATGAATGCCTCGCACACCCACGCCAAGTCGTGTTAAGCCTCGCGAGTCGTGAGAAGACAGACCCAGGGTACCTCGCGGTCACAACCATATTGATTGTCACCGTGACATACCAAACATGCCCAAAACGGAATGCAAACCTTGATACCTCACAGTCACAACCAAAATGGTTGTCACCGTGACATACTAAGGAGCCTCGACAGAATGCAACTTTGTATATCTCACGGTGACAATCTCTTGGTTGTCACCGTAGCCTATACAGCAGTTGCAAAATGCACCTCTGCAAATATCAATTATCAGAATTGAACATACAATTTAGTCATCAAACAACTCATATCAAATCATGAATTTGTATAGTCAAGATTCTAACAATAACAACCTAGGAAATGGCAACAAAACTCATCAAATTTCCAGAACACACACACTCAAAGCACAACATAAAAATATGCATCAAAACACATAAACTCCCAAACCTCAAGTTCCTATGCTCCAAATTAAGGGGCTCCACCTCCATTGGCTATGTCCTTGCCTTTAGGCTCTCTAGGCAGAATTTCTGAGCAAACACCCAACAAAGATACAAAATTCAAAACCCTAACGCAAAGCATATAATACCCCAAATACAAAAAGAAAGAAGAAGATGAAGAAGAATTAGCTACAACTTACCAAATTAGCTTAGGGCTACCCAAAACCCACCAAAAATTCTAGCACAAGTGGAAGGATCACAAGAAAGCAAAGAAGAAGAAAGAAGAAGATGAAGAACGGGCTGAGGCAAAAATGCTCATTGACCGGAGGGCAAAGATACATACGAGTCAGTTCTCATTGAAAAGATTATGGGTCAGAGTTCGTAAAGCCAAGATAATGCTTTTCTAGATCCTTGGGAGCATCAGACAATGTGGGCAGCCGAGCACTACCCTCAACGAATCCCTTAACCACCTGGGATGTGGTCTATTCTTTTTTGCATATCACATACATGTCATGTGCATTCAGTCTTTTACACGTATAGATATGCACACACAATTCTTGTACATTAATCCTTTGCATGTGTTTCTTATATATAGTTTTGTATGTATATTTCACACCCATGATTCCATACATACACACAGTCTATTGTATATGTTATTGTGTACATGATTCAAAAGGAAAGGTCCGAGTAGACCTCATGAGCAAGGATGGTCCAAAGGACTGATTCAAATCAACATTATCAGCCACTGTATCCAGCATAAAATTAGGTGCATATGTGAGGGGGGGGGGGGGGAATGTCTAGAAGGACAAGCCTATCCGGACACACCATGCTCAGGGCAATCCGGAATCACACAAATCTATAGAAAATAAGATCCTTTGAGAAGCCGAACTATCCACACATACTTTAGTCGGAGGCAAATCAGACGCAAAAGTGAGCCAGGGTATAGTTATGAATCTACATCGATGCTCATCCATGCCAAACAATCAGATCAAGATAAAGCCCTCACGAGAATGGAATCTCAAGGATCTGCTCCTAGAAAGACATTTAAAAGAACAAGCCTACTCATGCTCACCATGCCAGGAGCAGCAAGGTAAGTTTCTGTACCATGAGATGTATGCTTGTACACATCACACAATAATGAAGATGAAGTCCTCATGAGGGAAGAATCTCAAGGATCTACTCCCAAGAGAGAAAAGAATAAGCCTCTCCATGCACACCATGCTGGGAGCGAACAGGTAAGTTTCTCTGTCGTAAGATGTACGTTCACACAACTCACACAATCCAGATTCAAATGTATGTATATTGCACACACATGATTCCACACATGTGCACAGTGTTTTGTATATGTACATGCCTTAGATGAAGGGTCCAAATAGACCTCATTCTTAAAGATGATCCAAGAGATGAGTTCAACTTAACATTGTCAGATTCATGCACGCCATGTCGGGGGCAATCAGGTAAGTTTCTCTATCATAAGATATACGCTCACGCACAGCACATAGTAACTGTATCAAAGCCAAATTTAAATGTACAAATTCTCAAACAAAATAAATGTACAAAGAATACAAACTCTCACGTCAAAAAATAACTTCTCAAACCAAAACAACAAAACAAAACAAAACAAAAAGAAGAAGAAATTTTCAAGGCCTTGAAAATCCAATATACTGTAAATACATTCAAAATGTAAAGATCAAAAATAAAACAAGGAAAAAACAAAAACAAAAACAAAAACAAAATAGAAAAATTACCCTCCTACAGGCAAACAACAAAATTTCCAATCTAATTTTTTCTTTGAGAAAGCTCAAATTTTTTTCCGCCCCGGAGGCTCAGAATAAAATTCTCTCACCCTCTTGAGAAGTATGCAGGTCTTTTCAACAAGGAGGCTGCATTGGAGATGATAGAGGAATCGATATCTGGCATGTCACAGTCAGTGCAATCAAGAAAATGGGGAACAACCAACCGTCCTTCGGGGGCACACTCTGACATCGGCCCCAACAAGTATGTACTGCCATAGGTATGCACCTTTTATATACCCTACACATTTGCTTTGCCCTTGTTGTAGTAAAAAAGAGGAGGTTCAGGATAAGTGCCAGTAAAGAAAGCGACGAACGAGTCACCATGTCAACCCAAGGATGTTCAACGGTCAGGCACTGGGTTAACCAGATGGTGGTCGGCAAATACATCATTCAGATAATGGTTAATAGGTAGACACCAAGTAGACTGGATGGGGGTCAAAAAGTTAAAAACAGACATTGCACTAGCAGGATAGGGGTTAGCAGATCAGATATTGCATTAGCCGGATGTAGGTTAGCAGATCAGACATTGCACTAGCCGGATGTAGGTTAGCAGATCAGACATTGCACTAGGGGTTAGCAGATCAGACATTGTACTAGCCAGATGGGGGTTAGCAGATCAGACATTGAACTTGCCAGATGGGGGTTAGCAGATCAGACATTGTACTAGCCGGATGGGGGTTAGCAGATCAGATATTGTACTAGCCAGATGGGGGTTAGCAGATCAGACACTGTATGAGCCGAGACGAGGCCAGCAGAATACACGCAATAGAACAGATCGCAAACAGAGGTTGTAGTCAGAGAGTACTGCATCTCACAGACACCGTGCAGGCCGGGACGAGGCTAGCGGATCATCAGCGATAGAAGAGATCGCAAAAAGAGGTTGTAGTCAGAGAGTACTGCATCTCACAGACATCGTACAGGCCGGGACGAGGCTAGCAGATCACCAGCGATAGAAGAGATTGCAAAAAGAGGTTGTAATCACAGGGTACTAAATCTCACAGACATCGTGCAAGCCGGGACAAGGCTAGCGGATCACTAGCGGTAGAATAGATCATAAACAGAGGTTGTAGTCAGAGAGTACTGCATCTCACAGACACCGTACAGGCCGGGATGAGGCTTGCGGATCACCAGCAGTAGAACAAATCACAAACAGAGGTTGTAGTCAGAGACTACTGCATCTTATAGACACCGTGCAGGCCGGGATAAGGCTAGCGGATCACCAGCAGTAGACCAGATAATAAACAGAGGTTGTAGTTAGAGAGTACTGCATCTCACAGACACCGTAGACACCGTCCAGGCCAGGATGAGGCTAGCGGATCACCAGCGGTAGAAGAGATCGCAAACAGAGGTTGTAGTCAGAGAGTACTGCATATCACAGACACCGTGCAGGCTGGGATGAGGCTAACAGATCACCAGTGATAACAGAGATCGCAAACAGAGGTTGTAGTCAGAAAGTACTACATCTCACAGTCACCGTGCAGGCTGGGACAAGGCTAGCGGATCTCCAGCGGTAGAACAGATCGCAAACAGAGGTTGTAGTCAAAGAGAACTGCATCTCACAGACACCGTGCAAGCCGGGATGAGGCTAGCGGATGATCAGCAATAGAACAAATCGCAACAGAGGATACAGTTCGACAACACTTCACCTCACACCGTGCAGGCCGGGATGAGGCTAGTGGGACACAAGCGATAGAACAGATCGCAATAGAGGATACAGTTAGACAACACTTCACCTCACCCGTGCATGCCGAGATGAGGCTAGCGGCCACCGTGCGGACCGAGATGAGGTTAGCAGGGGACAGCAATAGAACAGATCGCAACAGAGGATGCGGTTAGACAACACTTCACCTCACACCGTGCAAGCCGAGATGAGGCCAGCGGAACAGACTAGCCACCGTGCATGCCGAGACAAGGATAGCAGGGCACACATGATAGAACAGATCGTAACGGGATTGTGGTTAGAGGACATTGCATCTCACAGACGCCGTACAAGCCGACTGAAGGCAAGCGGGACAATGCGATAGAAAAGATTACAAACGAGCCACAGTCGGATAGCACTACAGCTCAACAGCAACAAGTCGCAATATTCCACATGGAAAAAAGGTAAGGGCTGTCTCAGGTACGCATCTCTTTCATTCTTCTCTGAATTTTGGCTCATCTGGGCACTAGTGCACTAGTTTCCCCATAATTGGGGGCAACTGTATACACCGAGTCTTGAGGCAGCCCAGATCATAGTTACCCGATGATGATAAGATGCCTTGTCACAGGCAAAAAGGTTGAAAGTGGTGATTTCCTGTTTAAATTTGCATTTTAGAATGACAAAATAAAAAAATAATAAAAAATATTTTAAAAATTAGTTTTGAAAAATGGGGGCTTGAAATTACAATATTTTTAGTTAAATTAGAAAACTAAAAATAAAAAAAAAAATCGGAGCGTCGGCCGCGTGGTAGCGCTTGCGGTGCACGCGCGCGACATGCGAGCGGCGTGCGCTCAGAGATGCGCGCTGGGCGAGCGCGCTCGCCTAGCACGCACGCCTGGCGCGCTACAGACGCCCGTCGGGCGCACCGACAGGCGTCCGTAACCCCTGTTCCGCATCAAATTGCCATTTTCGCCCCAAATTTGATTTTTTCCGATTTTTTTCCACCAAATTCGATTTTTTATTACTTTTTTAAGGGATTTTCAGGTTTTTTTTCACTTTTTAAAATTTAAAATAGATAATATCTGATTTATTAAGTTTTATCCCTTTAATTAATATTATTTTCCTATTTTCTTAATATAAAAAGAAAGAGATAAAAACCTAAAGTGGAGGGGATTTTTTCTAGGGATTTTTCATCTTTTCTCTTCTTCTTCTTCCTTTCAAACTCTCTACAAAATTCCAAATTTTTCCCCAAGCAAAAATTAAAAGAGTAAAGTTCATCTTTCATTTTTTTCTAACATAATTTCTTCTAAACATATATTTGGAAGGAGTATTGTTGTTTGATTAAATTTTGAGACAAATACAACAATTATTTGCTCTCAAAATTCCTTTTTTTCTTTTTTATTTGTGTTCAATTAAACTTTTTTTATTGATTTTCTTTTGAATCTCTTTTTGATGGAAAATTAATTTTGATACAAACGAAATAAGTGTTTGTTATCAAAATCTAATTTTTTTTCATTTAATTTTCTAAAAATATTTTATTTTGATAAACAAAATCATTGTTTGTTTTTAAAATCAATTTTGTAATCAATAAAAATCATTCTTTAGGCAAAGAAATTAATTATTTGTTCTTAAAGAATTGTTAATTTTCTTTCTTCATTTTTTTTAATCCTATTTTTCTTGGAATAAAATTCCAACATTTTCATATCTCAATTCTAATCTTGCAAACCAAAATAAGGAAATCAATCATCCTTTTTACCTTCATCGAATCCGAAACTCTGAGGGTAAATATTCTGGGCTTGTTCTTCTTATTCTTTTTGTTCATATTTAATTTACTCATATTTAATTTATCGTTTTCAGTTATTTATTTATTTCATTGTTTACATTTATTTTATTTATTTTGTTTATATATGATTTTATTCTTATTCATGTATATTTTATTATTTTCATTAATTTATTTATTGTTCTCATTTATTTATTTATTCTATTGTTGTTATATTTGTTTTTTTGTGTATATATATTATTACATTTTTATTCATGTGAATATTGATCTCTTTTAATTCCTAACATGTAATTATTTTATTTCACTTTAATTCATCATTATTTTTAACATGTAATTAATAGAATCATTTTAATTGATATTTTTAACATGTAATTAATAGAATCGTTTTAATTGATATTTTTACCATGTAAATGCTTTATATCATTTGTGAACATATTTAATTAATCATGCCATTCATTTGATTATTTTCATTGTTCTCTTATTCACTTTTATCATTCTTTTTATCGTTGTCACATGTTTTATTTATTGTTATTTATTTATTTTCATTGTAATTATTATCATGTTCATATTTTCATATATTAATTCATTAACACGTTTTATATTATTTCAATCATATCTTTTAATTCATTTGTCATTTATAATGCATTTTTCTCATTTATTTTAGTTTATTAATATTCAATTCATTTGATCCATTTTTGATGCCATCTCTCTTTATTTTATCTCATTTTATCATTAATTTATTTAATTAATTTAATTACTAACATTATTTCATTTGTATTTTATTTTTTTGTCAAAACTTATTTTATTTACTTGGGCATTTTTTGCGAGCACACGAGGAGATCCAGAAGGCTCGTTTGGGTTAGATATTTAATTGCTTTATTTGTAATATTTCATTTATTTGGCTTTTTCATTTATTTTGCCATGTAATCTTTAATAAAATTGTTTATTTTAGGCACGCTAAAAAGAAAATCACAAAAATATTTCTATTAATTAATTTGGCCTCGTTTCTAAATAAAAATAGGACCAATGTCCTAGTTTTTCATACACAAATAAATCATCACGTCAAAGCTATTTCATAATAAATATGCATGTGAGGACCAATGTCCTCATCATTAATGAATACCCGATTTATGCATGATTTGTATTTTATTTACAATGGGGGTTGTATTCCGCCCCTAGTTTTGTTGTAATATTTTTATATATGCTTTATTTTATTTACCCTTTTATTTATCGCTTCCACTACGTGATTGACATGCGCTTTAATTAATTGCATTAAACTGAATGAGAAATGGGATGAAATGATAAAATTCAAAACTCGATTAGAAAATTAACCAATGTATGAATAAATGGGAAGTCCCGAACTCACTCTGGTCTTGGGCTCAATGAGGTTAGAGGTCAATCTCAATGTTTCATTGGGTTGGAATCTCCAAAATATCTCTTGTTTCCCACCAAAAGGCCTAATCAACATAATCCTAGGCTCCAGGAGGTTAGACGACCCTTCCCAATGTTCTATTGGGTGGCGACTCCAAGATCCCTCTGGTTTGCCCAAAGTAGATATTTTTGCGCTATGTAATCCTAGGTTCCACGAGGTTAGAGGGTCATCCTAATGTTCTATTGGGCTGGCATCTCCAAGATCCTCTTGGCTTACCAAAAATGGATATATATGCGCCGTCTTAGGCTCGCTGAGGCTAGACGACCCTTCCCAATGTTCTATTGGGTGGAGACTCCAAGAAACCTCCTTGTTGCCCAATATAGATGTACTTGTAAATACCTTACAAGTTTTCATGAACCTCCACCCGATTGCCCTAAAAGCGGGCCTTCGGGGCGCCCCGGGGTTCGGTGCGCATCACACCTACCCTAATTTTGGGGTATAAAAAGAAAAATATGAAGCCAAATAAGGGGAGGCCAGCAGATCAGGAAAAAAAGAAACAAAAATAAAGAGAAAGCCAAAGAGAGAGCAAGAACAGGGGACAAAGGAGGCCGGCAGATGAGAAAAAGAAAAGAAACAAAAATGAAGAGAACAAGAAAAGAGAAAGAATAAGAGAGAGGAGAGACAGGGGAGACGAGCCAAGAAAGAAAGGAAACAAAAGAAAAAATAAAAAGAGAGAATAAAGGATAAAAAGAATGCCAAAGAGAGAGCAAAAACCTGGGTAGTGGGTACACTAAAGAAAGGAAAAGCAAATAGAAAGGAAAAGAAAGAACAGCAAAAAGAAGGACCAAAACCAAATCAAAGAGAAGCAAAACAGAGGGAGACCAACGGGAAAACGCAACCGGAAAAAGGAGAAAGAGAATAGAAGAAGGCGGGGGCGCCGTCGGCCAGCTACGGCGCCGGACCGCCGCACGCGCCCCACCGACAGACCGAGGAGGCCCGGACGAACCGGGCAGTGGCCGCCGATCAGCAGCACTCGCCGTTAGCAGTGAGATCGGAGGTGGACCTCCGCGACGCTCCAGCACGTTTTCCAGCGATCCGACGACTCCTTCCGGTGCGTGACCGCGGCTGCAGATCCCAGGCGTTCCAATCTACCTCGCGGCGGCGGCGGTGTCGTTGTCAACCATCGATGGCCTCCGGCAGCTCCGGCGAGGAAAAACCGGTAAGGGGATATTTTATTTTATTATTATTATTATTATTAATTAATACTATTTTACATTATTATTATTATTATTATTATTATTATTATTAATATTATTATTATTATTATTTGTTTTAGTATTTATTATTATTGTTAATATTATTATTATTATTAGTATTATTATTATTTTATGTTGTTGTTGTTGTTATTGTTAGTGTTATTTATTTTATGTTTATTTTAATATTATTATTATTATTATTATTAAGCATTATTGTGTTTTATTATTATTATTATCATTATTATTATTGATGTGTTTATGTTATCATTATGATTATTTTGTGTTTTATTATTATTGTTATTATCATTTTATTTACTTATTATTATTTTATGTTTATTTATTTTATATTATTATTATTATTATTATTATTATTATTATTATTATTATTATTATTATTATTATTATTATTATTATTTTCATTGTGGTGTTATTGTTATTGTTGTGATTATTATTACTATTATTATTATTATTATTATTTTATTTTATTTTATTTATTTATTATTATTATTTTATGTTTATTTATTTTATATCGTTGTTATTATTATTATTATTATTATTATTAGATTGTTGTTATTATGCCCCGTTTATTTATTGTTATTATCATCGCAATTTTTATTGTTGCCATTGTTGTTTTGTCATTGCCCTTATTTTTTTGGCATGACTTATTTTAAATTCACTTGCATGTAAATATTTGTGTATTAAATTAACATGTTCTATATTTATTTAGTCTTTATTTGATTAATTTTTAGAATTATTACTAATATTTTTTATGTCATTTTTTGTTTGGGAATTTAATTATAATTTGCATCACTTAAGAGCCTCTGTGACCACGCGAAGGGGTTATGACGCGTAAGAGAGCACATCGGTTGGGTAAGATCTTCCTACGCTCTTTTTTATGTTTGTTTTTTATTGCAAATAACATATTTTTATTTTATGCACGGGTAAGATAGAAAGTCACCAAAAATATTTTATAATTAAGTCGGGATTTTTGTTAATAAAATTGGGACCAATGTCCATCATTTTAGCCAATTAACATAAAATGTCACGAATAAAATGTATCGGGATATGAAGCAGTTCTTCTGGTGGTCTGGGATGAAGAGAGATATCGTGGAATTCGTGACGAAGTGCTTGACTTGTTAATAGGTAAAGGCTGAGCATCAAGTCCCTTCGGGATTGCTCACTCCTTTATCCGTTCCTCAGTGGAAATGGGATGACATTGCCATAGATTTTGTGTCGAGTTTGCCAGTGACTCAGCGAAAATATGATTCAGTTTGGGTGATCGTGGATCGGCTTACCAAGTCAGCTCATTTTCTGCCAGTTAGAATGGATTATTCGATGGATAGGTTGGCCCTTATTTATGTGGATGAGGTGGTCAGATCGCATGGAGTGCCGTTGTCTATAGTGTCCGATTGGGACCCAAGGTTCACATCGAAGTTTTGGAAAGAGTTACAATGGGCTTTGGGTACCAAATTGAATTTCAGCATGGCATTTCATCCTCAGATGGATGGACAATCCGAACGGGTTATTCAGATCATAGAGGAACTAGTTAATTCCAATTACATATTCTAAGATTAATTACCAATTTATAGCAATTATCTTAGCATGCAGATCTCTCAAGCAATGTTTTAATAATGAACTTCTATTAGTTGTAAGGTAAAGTGAATCTCTTAACTCTACTTTAACTTATAATGATTATGCAATAATACCAATAGACAATTCTAAATTAAAAGACTATTAATATTTATGGAAATAGAAAATATCAATAATATCATTCAAGTTTCCTAAATATAATTCATTTAATTACAAAGAAGTAAAATATTAGAAATAAGAAGAAGGAGATCTCTCAACCCTTTTTCCTTTCACAAAGTATGATCTTCTTCCTTGCAATTGTCTTCTCTTCAAAAATATAAAAACTAATTAAAGAACTTTAACTACAGAAATTGTTCTCCAAACTTACAGAAAAATACTTAGTTAAAATTCCATCATCCCTAAATTTACAACTGAAACTAATATATAATGTTCCAAAGTTCATGTCCCTTCAAATTCCTCTTCAAAATCTTGCAAAAGTTGGCAAAAGGCTCAATTGTTCAAGTGGCTTTTTAAAATAAACTACCCAACGGATCTCTCTGTCGCGCTTGCGGTAGGATACGGACTCCTCCTCCTTTGATTTTTTCTCAACTGCGTTGACTGCTTTATTCTCCCTTACTTTGTCGTGCTCGCGATGCCTTCACACTCATGACAGTATGCACTTTTCTCTTCTTTGCTCTTTTTTCTTCTCTTCCTTGTTCTTCGGTATCTTCTATTGCGCTTGTGATAGTGGCATCCTTTCCTTGCTCAATTCTGCTCCTTTCTCCACATTTCCTCCCTTTTCTCCTACAAACACAAAACTTGACACAAAAACATAAAACACACCTAATTCTAACACAATTAACCATAACTAAACATATTTTTAATAACAAAACATTAGGTAAATATGAGCTATTTATGCTCATATCAAATCCCCACACTTAAACATTTACTTGTCCCCAAGCAAAACATAAAATCCAAAAACACACAACACATAACAACATTCACACAATTTTGGAGCTTGCATTGATATTTGATAAATATTTGGAAACAACATGAATAAACCTTCATCTTTTAATGCATTAGCCTAAATATACAAATTCTCAAACAATATCATTGTCCATTAAACTTCAATAACCATGTAAATTTGGAAAATCATGAAGTTGCAAAACACAAGAATATTTGCCCTTAAGAAGTTGAATATCTTAACACATGTATAGATTATTTTGTACAAATCATTGCCTAAAGTAACTCTCACTCAAACACTTTATCTTTTCTTCACTCAATTTGTTTATGGTTAGTGTTTCACTCTTTCCTTTAATATGCCATTGCATACCATAAGCTTGTAATAAGTAAACATCTCCACTACTGGCACAAGTTAGTACATTAAATCAAAGGGTGACGCGCGCCAAACCCCGTGGAGGCCCCGGACCGCCCGCTTTTAGGGCTTTTAGGATGAGGTTCATGGAAACTTGCAAGTGAAATTGCAGTGGCGTCTATTTCGGGCAACAAGGAGGTTTCATGGAGTCGGCACCCAATAGAACATTGGGAAAGGTTGTCTAGCCTCAGTAAGCCTAAGATAGCGCAGCTATGTCCATCATAGGCAAGCCGGATGTGTCTTGGAGGCCCCACCCTAACATTAGGATGGCCCTCTCGGCCTCGTGCTTGGGCAAACCAGAGGTGTATTGGAGGACCCACCCTAATAGAACTGTAACACCCCTTACCCGTACTTAGGCGATCCCATCCGATAAGGAGTGAGATGCCGTATGAGTAGAGGTGCCACCACACAGATACAGAATATACATACATTCATCCATCAACATATATACCGAAATACAGGGTAATTTAAAACTTTACAAAACCATTCAAGAAATAAGCTGATCATGCATTAATATAATGGAAATCATTACATTACTGTTCTGATCAACTAAGAGATACAATAGTTAATTACAAATCCCAAAAATACATATACAGAAGCAGAAGCTATTACAAAACCAATATAAGAGAGTTCTATACAAAAAGAATCTCAAAACACAAAAATAAAGCCCTACACTAAGACCCTGCGGTGTTGGCTTCGATAGCTGCGACTCTCCCAAAGCAACCTCCTTCCACACCTGCACGGGTAAACACACCATGCTAAGCGATAAACGCTTAGTGGGGAAACACACACATATAGCATAAGAACGACCATTCACAATGGTCGTCAAGGAAATACACATGCATACTTCATGTACATAAATACATTAATCATGGCATAACAATAGCATATACTCATGCTCACATACATAAAGCCATCCATCAGAAAGTTCGTAACAATATTCATATACTCATAACAGATTATACTTTTCACCATTGAATCCATACACAAATCACATATGTTTTCTCATATTACAAATCATACAAGGCACCTGCTGACTCAAGGGAGTGGATAACGAGTATACGGACAGTACTTTACGGGTATGAGCCGATACGGACAGTACTATACTGGTACGAGCCGATAAAATCAAGATACTTTTAACTTTTGCAAAACATTTTCAAAGGGGACCTTAAACAAGATCCTTTCACATAAGGGTTCGTGAGGAACAAAACAAGGACCTGATCGGGGTCAAAAGTTATCAAAGGGCTGCAGCTATAAGACTCTATTAGGCATGCCTAACTATCCACTTACTAGACTCTAGCAGGTCATGCATAGACCATTCAATCCATTTCATAATTTCCAAAATCATCATCATCATGTACATAATCATATCATGGGTCCGCATTCATGTCGTTCTTAAGATATCAAACATAAATCTCATAAACGCTAAAAGAAACTGGAGTTCAAAAAAAATGACACGCAACGAAGGAACAATTCATTCAGCATACAGGAACTATCGCACTCGAGATGTCTATCGCGCTCGCGATAGAGACCGAAGTCCCTTAGCTGCGTGCGGGCGACGGATTTCGCAACCGCGAGGAGGACGGAAAGCCAGGCTCTGTCGCGCTCGCGACGGATGTCACGATCGTGACAGAGAACAAATGTTGCTGTCGCGGGCTCGCGACGAATACCGTGCTCGCGATAGCACTTAGCCAGCTTCACGCTCTGTCGCGATCGCGACAGTTGTCGCGCTCGCGACAGAGGATGCTCAACACCTCGGCTGTCGCGGGCTCGCATGCTCGCGACAGCGAAGCTCCAATCACTGCTCTCTGTCGCGTTCGCGACAGTCGTCGCGATCGCGATAGCATCGGGATTTCGAAAATCTGCAGAATTCTGCAGATTTTCCTCCTCCAAAATCACCCATCCACACACAAAATTCAACCATGAACTTCTTACCTCAAACCCAGCCATCCAATAGCATCAACAACAATAATATAACCTTTAATAACAAGAAATTTCATACAATTCATTAAATTAAACCTCCAATTTCAAGAATCATCCAAAATCCCAATTTATGCACAAAACCACATCAACTCTAACATTACCAAAATTAACTCATGTCTTGCAAGATCCACATTCCAGAACAAAAACCCATATCATACATGCCATAGCAAAAGCATATCACAATCAAATTTCCAGAAATCATCAAGAACACATACATGAACATATTTACATGCAAAAGCAAGAAATTCCCAAACTTTCAAATCCTTAGCTCCTATTGCTTGGATCCACTAGGTCCAGCCTCCTCCTTGCCCTTTAGCTCACGAGGAGGCTCAACTAAGCACAAACAAGCACCCAAACACCAAGAACACAAACCCTAGCTTAGATCAAACCCAAGAAGAAGAAGAAGAAAATGCATGAATAACCAAAAGGAAAAAGCATAAACTTACCAAGGAAGATGAAAGGGAGTAATTAATTCCACCACTTGAGCTTGAATCTAAGTAGAACACTTAGGAGAGTGCAAAGGAGGAAGAAGAAGAAGAAGAAGAAGAAGAAGAAGAAGAGAAAACGGGAATGGGTTTTCAAAATCAGATTTCCCTTTTTCATTTCCTCTTTCCCCGTCTTTCTTTCCCCTTTACACATGTCAACCATCTAGTTTAGGAGATCATTTACTCACACCCTAACTAAATGTATCACATGCACACAATGAACACCCTAATAATGCACCCTACAATTGTATGAGCACACACCCTCAAGCATAGCCCCACAAACACACCCTACAACCATATGCATGCCCACACACCACAATAACCCACTAGTGCAAACCCTACTATGGTGCACTCACGCACACACAAATCTGACCCAACTAATTTGCACCATAGTGCAACACATGCGCACACACGCACCAGAAAAAAAACCCAAATCACACAACATTACCAAAATACCCTTATGATCATGCCAAAACACATACAAATACATACACACACACATGGCTCATTCTACTAGGGGGCAAACGGGGTGTGACAACTCTCCCCTACTAACAAGAATTTCGTCCTCGAAATTCTCACCTGAACTGAATAACAGCGGGTACTGAGCTCTCATCGACTCTTTCGGTTCCCATGTTGCTTCCTCGATCCCATGGTGATTCCACAAAACCTTAACCAAAGGAATCTGGTTGTTCCTCAACTGTCTTACTTCTCGCGCTAAGATAGCTCTAGGCTCCTCATCGTAGGAAAAATCAGACTGCACTTGAACCTCTTGAACCGACAACACATGGGACAGATCCGATCTATACCGACGGAGCATCGAAATGTGAAACACATCATGAAGCTTCGATAATTCCATCGGCAATGCTAATCTGTAAGCCACTGGACCAACTCTTGCCAATACCTCATACGGACCAATAAAGCGAGGACTAAGCTTTCCTTTCTTCCCAAACCGAAGCACTTTTCTCCAAGGAGAAACTTTAAGAAAAACTTTATCCCCAACTTCAAACTGCACATCTTTTCTCTTTAGGTTGGCATAAGACTTCTGTCGATCCTTAGCTGCTTTCAAATTCCGCTGCACAACTCTGATCTTCTCCTCTGTATCTCTAACTAGATCTGGCCCAATCACTGACCTCTCGGATAACTCTGTCAAACAAACAGGAGTCCTACACTGTCGCCCATACAACACCTCATACGGTGACATACAAATACTGGACTGGAAACCGTTGTTATAGGCAAACTCCATCAGCGATACGTACTTGTCCCAACTACCCGGAAAGTCCAAAACACATGCCCTTAACATATCCTCTAAGATCTGAATCACTCGCTCGGACTGACCATCTGTCTGAGGATGAAATGCCGTACTGAAATTCAGCTTGGTACCCAAAGCTCGTTGCAACTCTTTCCAGAACTTAGATGTGAACCTTGGATCCCGGTCTGAAACTATAGACAAAGGCACTCCATGCAACCGAACTATCTCATCCACATAAATACTGGCCAATCTACTCATCTGGTAATCCATCCTAACTGGCAAGAAGTGAGCGGACTTCGTGAGTCGATCTATAATAACCCAAACAGAGTCATGCTTTTTCTGAGTCAAGGGCAACCCAGAAACAAAATCCATGGCAATATCATCCCACTTCCACTCCGGAATGGACAAAGGCGTGAGCAATCCTAAAGGAACTTGGTGCTCAGCCTTAACCTGCTGACAAGTCAAGCACTTGGATACAAAGTTCACTATGTCCCTCTTCATACCAAACCACCAATAAAATTGCTTCATATCCCGGTACATCTTGCTACTCCCAGGATGCATGGTGAAAACTGTATTATGTGCCTCATCCAAAAGCTGTCTTCTTAACTCTTCATTATCCGGAACACACAAACGGTTTCTAAACAGAAGAACCCTATCCTGAACCGAAAACTCTGACTGCTTACCCAAACCGACTTCTTGCACAATTCGCTGAAGCTTCTCATCAACCTTCTGAGCATCTACTATCCGCTGTCTTAAAGTAGGCTTGACTCTCAACTGAGCTATCAAAGCTCCATCTGAACCGTCTCAAAAATAAGGCAGAAACTGACTTCCGACTCAAAGCATCCGCGACCGCATTGGCCTTACCCAGATGGTAATCCAAAATGCAGTCGTAGTCCTTAAACAGCTCAAGCCACCTACGTTGCCTCATGTTCAGTTCCTTCTGAGTCAGGAAATACTTCAAACTCTTGTGATCCGTAAAGATCCTGCACTTATCCCCGTAGAGATAATGACGCCAAATCTTCAAAGCGAAGACAACTACTGCTAACTCAAGATCATACGTCGGATAATTCCTCTCATGTGGCTTCAACTGTCGAGAAGCATAAGCCACAACCTTACCTTCCTGCATCAGAATACATCCCAAACCAACACCTGAAGCGTCACTATACATAACAAACTCCTTACCCGATATGGGTTGAGTCAGTATAGGAGCTTCAACTAACAACTGCTTCAACTGCTCAAAACAGGCTTGGCACTTATCCGACCAATCGAACTGCACTCCTTTCCTCAACAACCTAGTCATAGGAATGGCAATCACCGAGAAACCTTTAACAAACCGACGGTAGTAACCCGCCAAACCAAGGAAACTCCTCACTTCCTGAACATTCCTAGGCGCTTTCCAATCGACTATCGCCTCAATCTTAGCTGGATCTACTTGAATACCCTTGGCTGAGACTATATGGCCCAAAAACGACACTTCCCGAAGCTAAAAATCACACTTACTCAACTTAGCAAACAACCAATGCTCTCTCAAAACTAGCAAAACTATCCGAAGATGCTCCTCATGGTCGGCCTCATCCTTGGAATACACCAAGATGTCGTCTATAAACACTACTACAAACCGGTCTAAGTATGGCCTAAACACTCTGTTCATCAAATCCATGAATGCCGCTGGAGAATTAGTCAAACCAAACGGCATAACAAGGAACTCATAGTGGCCATACCGAGTCCGAAATGCAGTCTTAACCACATCCACATCCTTAACACGAAGCTGATAATACCCCGACCGAAGATCTATCTTAGAGAAAACACCGGAACCCCGAAGCTGATCAAACAAATCCTCGACTCTAGGCAACGGATACTTGTTCTTCACTGTTATCTTATTAATCTGCCTGTAATCAATGCACATCCTCAAGGATCCATCCTTCTTCTTAACAAACAGAATCGGAGCTCCCCAAGGAGATATGCTGGGTCGAATAAACCCCTTATCCAAAAGCTCTTGTAATTGAGTTTTTAATTCTCTCAACTCTATAGGAGCCATTCGATAAGGTGCCTTCGATACAGGTGTGGTGCCCGGCATAATCTCTATGGCTAGCTCAACTTCCCTCTCTGGAGGCAAACCCGGCAAATCACTTGGAAAAACATCACTAAACTCTTGAACAACAGGGATGTCCTCAATCCTAACTTGATCCCTCTAGGAATCCAAAACTACAGCCAAAAAAGCCTCACAACCCTTCCTCATAAACCTCTCGGCTTGAATCGCAGAAATCACATTGTTCACATAACTCGCACCCAAACCTCTAACAAACACTGGAGCTCGATTCCTATCCTGAAGCACGAAGGTCTTCCTATGACAATCAACCACAGCTCGATGCTCAACCAACCAATCCATACCCAAAATCAAATCATACTCTCTAAAGAGCAACTCTATCAAATCTGCAGGGAACTCATCTCCCTCAACCAACAAAGGACAATTCCTATAAACTCTACTCACACTGACACTATGCCCTAATGGATTGGTCACACAAATCTCATAGTCTAACTGATCTACCACATGCATGTGACACCCCAATGCCCCCTGGAAGGACAAGGGAGCGCTACACAGCACTATCATGCAATTATCTTATTAACTTTCCTTACATTTTAACATTTCCATTTCTTATAATTCATGCATACCACTACACTATAAGTTTATCGGATGTTCTTCACTATACACTATTACAAGTTACTAGCTTCACTACTATACGTTACATATAACACTATACATATACAAAAGAATAGCTTTTACAAAATGGAGCTCCAAATACAAAACTATACACCTGAAGAGACACTTCACGCTCCTATGGTGGCCTGCAGTACTTCTTCAAAAACTCGACTCCAATTCACAACCTACACGGGAGACAAGCACCCGTGCTAAGCGATAACGCTTAGTGGGGATGTACAAACAGATACTAACACAATAATCAAAAAGTATTACACAATAGAGAGCATGCTTAACACATATGGCATATGATGTACACTCACTAGATTAATATTACGCTATCATGTCAATACGCTGTAACTCATGTTAATCACAAGTCATAAGCTATCTATAACATGCTTTAAATCGCTATTCACTTACCATGTTCAATATTCACTTCACCAAGTCAATGAGGAACAATAAGTCACTATCATTCCATATCCATGTACACTGCCCATTAGTCACTACACTAAGCCAGTTGTAGGCTCATCGCATTATTTCTAATTCAATAGCATGGCTTAAATATCACACTATCATCAAGAACAATAATTCCAATACACATTTATCATGAACACATACAATATTCTTGTTAATCATTGATAGCCTGTATAGTCTTAGGAATGGATACGGGTACACTGATCAATAACATTAGAGACCGAGGCCTCGAACACTATATCACTAAAGACAGAAGTCTTGATCGCTATATCACAAAATACCCGTCGGTATCAATCACTAGACACCCATCGGTATCAATCACTAGACACCCGTCGGTATCAATCACTAGCAGCTGCAAATCACTAGCCCTTCATAAGCATGCTTATTTATCCACGACTCGACTACAGGCTTATTACTTTATTCACACACTACGCATTCATTCTCATGGCATTATTCATTCGCATATTACATTCATTCGCATGATTTGATTCTCCTCACATGTTCATAACTCGCATGATAATGCAATCAAGCTTAGTTAGGCTGTCATGCATTTGTAATTCACATTGTCACATGTTCGCATGATGATGCATTCAAGCTTAGTTAGGCTATCATGCATCTCTAATTCACATAATCACATAGTTGTATGCACATAAACTTCATTTATCATTGATATAATGCTCATACAATAAGGCTCCTAGTTATAGATAAGATTGCACAATTTATACATTCATATGTAATAGGGTTACATTGCCAAGACAGAGGGGTCACGGTCACAATCAATGTGGTTGTCACCGTGACATACTAAATCCCCAAAATAGAATGTAGTTTGTGATAGGTCACGGTCACAATCAATCTGATTGTCACCGTGACTTATGACCAACTCACGGGCAGAATGCATGTTTGGGGTATGTCATGGTCACAATGAGTTTGATTGTCACCGTGACATACTGCACTTCAAAACAGAATGCTCATTCTGATGCCTCACGGTCACAACCAATTTGGTTGTCACCGTGACGCATGCCAAATTTCCACTTCACAGCTGTGTTTTACCAAGACACAGCTGTGCTTTTTCTCATACTTGGCATTCTTGCATTCACATGCTTGGGCAACCCTCTTCACCACACAAGCATACTTTACCTCTTCGTTTACATGTCATGATACACAATCAATTTGAGCATGCCAATAAATATTACAAATCACTAGATGCCATTAACACTAATATCACTACAATAATCACTTTATACTTGTTCGCTATCCAATTCAATATCAATAACAAAATCAGTATCACATCTCATTTACAAGAACTTCAAACACACTAAACACATCAAAACACAACAAATCCCTAACCTCTTGGAGCACTCCTTCTTACTCTTCTATATCACTTTCTCCTTCCCTTTTCCAGCTCTACCTGGCTCTTTAACTCATAACACATAAGCACACAACACATTTAAGTCCATTAGACTTTACCCATAACAATTATGAAGCAAATAGAAAGATATGAAGAAGATGAACTCAACATCAATATACCTTTTCTAGACAATAATGCACAATCTTCTATCTATCAATATCTACCCTTTGGTCTCCATGGTCAAAGAGAACAAATGAAAGAAGAGCAAAAAGAAAGAATGAACTCATGAGAGAGTGAGGGCCGGATCAAGGGATCAAAATACAGATTCATTCCACTAAACCACCTCATGCTTGCATGCATGAATGAGGTGTCAACCTCTCAATCCCCTTATGCTAGGTGGCTCCCTTAACACAATCCACTTGGACTCCACTAATATACAGCTGATCCCACTAACTATTGACTAACTTAATTAATCTCCACTACACTAATTAATCTTCACTTGTTAGCTAATCATGCAAAGTGCAATTCAGCCACTACAATACTTTATTTTTCTTCAATTGGGTCCCTCACTTCACTTTTTCACTTAGGTCCAATGCTGTAAACCCTAATTATCATGCACTCTATTACACTAATGACACTTAATTCTTCTAGGGTGATTTTCAGGGTGTTACAATGCAACTTATCAATAATCTTATCTGTGCACAAATATGAGTGTGTGGAACCAGGATCTATTAGAGCATATAATTCGGTGTCATGGAGTAGGAACTTACCAGCAATCACATCAGGGGCATCCTGCTCCTCTCTGGCTCTAACTGCATAAGCTCTAGCTGCTACCGGTGGAGGATGCACAACAGCCTCAGAAACAGCTCCATCTCTAGGTCGACTGCCTCGACCTCTACCTCTACCTCTTGCAGCCTGAGAAGCATTCGATCCCACTCTGCTAGCTCCTCCCTGAGGTCCCGAATCCTCACTCATCTGCGGACAATTAGCCAGACGGTGCTCGGTGCTCCCACACCTAAAGCATCCACCAGTGAGCCACCTACACTCACCCCGGTGAACCTTACCGCAATGCTCACAAGCAGGTATCACATCAGATCTACCACCTCTACCAGAACCAGATACTGCAGCTAAACCTTGCCTTCTCCCTCTGGTAACCGAACTGGCTGATGGTTCATCTTGCGGGTTCCTAGATCTCTTACCCGAAGATGAAGAGAAACCACATCTAGCAGAACTCCTTCGCTGGGCTCTTTCTCTAATCAAAGATTCTGTCTTCTTCGCCCTCACAGCAGCCTCAGTAATCTGATAATAACTTACTCCCAGTGTAACCATCAAAGAGATCAAAGCAATCTTCAAAGAGTCGTTCAACCCGGCTTCAAAATGCTTGCATCTGAAATCATCTGTCATAACCCCACGCGGAGCATAGCGAGATAACCGATTAAACTCTTTTTTATAATCCAAAACTGACAAAGCTCTTTGCCTCAAACTCAAAAACTGCGCCCATCTTGCGTTCTTATATGCCTGAGTCATATACTTCTTAGTGAAATCTTCACTAAAGAAGTCCCAAGTAACTGGATCAGGCATCTGAGGTCGCCTACAAACCAACTCCAACCATTCATAGGCCGACCCCTAAAGCAAAGCCACAGCACACTCAGCTTGCTGATCGGGAGGACACCTGACTTCCCTCAAAGCTCTTTTAACCTTATCAAGCCACTTCTCAGCTATCTCTGACTCATCAAGCCCAGTCCCATAAAAATCCTCAACACCAGCTCTTCTCAAACTCTTTATCGGAGCTTTAGGGGCAGTCACCCTATCCAAAACTGGAGCCATGTTCTGATGCAATCTGAGCATTACCTCAAAAGGCATGGCAGCGGCCTCAGGCTGGACCCTAGCACGTTGAGCCGACATAGAAATAGAAATAGACGGATCTATCGCTGGAGGATTCACACTTTTAGCGGACTCCTCGAGCGCACCATGAGCAGAATCAGAATCCATCTAACAAACAAGAGGACAACCGCATCAGCCAACATAGCCCTAGACATAGACATATCCACACACAACATCACATAGACAATCACCCAGAAATGCCTAAACCTAGGCTCTGATACCACAACTTGTAACACCCCTTACCCGTACTTAGGCGATCCCATCCGATAAGGAGTGAGATGCCGTATGAGTAGAGGTGCCACCACACAGATACAGAATATACATACATTCATCCATCAACATATATACCGAAATACAGGGTAATTTAAAACTTTACAAAACCATTCAAGAAATAAGCTGATCATGCATTAATATAATGGAAATCATTACATTACTGTTCTGATCAACTAAGAGATACAATAGTTAATTACAAATCCCAAAAATACATATACAGAAGCAGAAGCTATTACAAAACCAATATAAGAGAGTTCTATACAAAAGGAATCTCAAAACACAAAAATAAAGCCGTACACTAAGACCCTGCGGTGTTGGCTTCGATAGCAGCGACTCTCCCAAAGCAACCTCCTTCCACACCTGCACGGGTAAACACACTATGCTAAGCGATAAACGTTTAGTGGGGAAACACACACATATAGCATAAGAACGACCATTCACAATGGTCGTCAAGGCACTACACATGCGTACTTCATGTACATAAATACATTAATCATGGCATAACAATAGCATATACTCATGTTCACATACATAAAGCCATCCATCAGAAAGTTTGTAACAATATTCATATACTCATAATAGATTATACTTTTCACCATTGAATCCATGCACAAATCACATACGTTTTCTCATATTACAAATCATACAAGGCACCTGCTGACTCAAGGGAGTGGATAACGAGTATACGGACAGTACTTTACGGGTACGAGCCAACTCTACTGGCCTCTCGCTAATCACCAGAATCGTCATTCCCTCTCGGATAATTGGCTAAAAAGTGCTCGGTGCTCCCATAGCAGAAACACCCACTTATGAGCCACCTACACTCACCTCTGTGCCGCTTATTGCAGTGAGTACATTCTGGTAACATCTCAGTCCTTCCACCTAAATTACCTCTACCCGCAGATACCGCAGCTGAACCCCATCTTCTTCCTCTAGTAGCTGGGCCTGCAGATGACTCATCTTGCGGGTTCCTGGACCTCTTACCCGAGGATGAAGAAGACGAACCTCCATGAGAGGGATTCCTCCTTTGAGCCCTCTCTCTCAAAACAGATTCGGACCTCTCAGCCTGCACTGTAGCTTGCACAATCTGGTAGTACCAAACTCCAGGAGTACTTATCAGAGAAATCAACATCACCCGCAGCGACTCATTCAACCCTGTCTCAAAATGCCTACACCTGAACTCCTTTGTCAAACTACCTTCTGGTGCATACTTTGCCAAACGGTTAAATTCCTTCTTAAAATCAGATACAGACATTGCTCTCTGCTTCAAGCTCAAGATCTGAGCCTACTTAGCATCCTTGTATGTCTGAGTCACATATTTACTTGTGAACTCTCTTCCAAAGAAATCCCATGTAACCGGATCAGGCAATTGAGGATGCCTACAAACCAACTCCCACTATTCATATGCAGACCCTTGCAGTAAAGCCACTGCACACTCTACTCACTAATCAAGAGGACACCGTGTCACACCCCAAATCGAGCCTAGACGGAATGTGCATGCTAAGTCGGATAAGTGACGGGTATTTCGGTAATTTGTACATATGGAATTTGAGTAATTAAGGATCTAATTGAAGAAGTAATGAAAGTTTAAGTGAGGAATTTATATCTTAGTGAGTAAAGTGCAAGTTGCCAAGCAATTAAGTGGAGTTTGCCAAAGGGCCAAAGTGTAAAAGTCAAGATATTTTGGGTTGGACCAATAGGAGGCTGCCATGTGGAGTGGTAGGTGTGCATTGATGGGAAAAAAGGAAATGAGAGAGAGAGAGAGAGGGAACATGGGGAAGATGGGCATTCCCGTTCTCCTCCCTCTCACGCCTCCTCTTCTTTTTCTCTTCTCTTTTTTCCGCTTTTCCTTTTCTTCTCTTTTGGCCGGATGTTTGTGCTACCTTGGAGGTGATTTTGACTGAGTTTTGGAGTAAGATTTTAGAGGTATGTGTTTTTGGGTTCTTGCATTTTGGGTTTCTTCCTCCTCTTCTTCTTGGTTTTGTTTGAGTTAAATTGGGTTTGAATGAGTAATTTTCTGGGTTTTTGTTTGTGCGAGCTTGGGTTGGCAAGAAGAAGCTTAAGGGCAAGGAAAGGATTGAAGATTGAAGATAGAAAAGTGATTTCGGATCTTTGATTTCCAGGTTTCGGAACTTTGACTTTTGAAATTGAGCTTTGAGTTATCTCAGCCCTATTCTTTTTGGATCATGAATGTGTAGTTATGCTTGTTTTCCAGAAAATTGAGTGTGTGGTTATGAGTTTATGTATGTATTTGTTTGGAAATTTTCTTTTAAGTGATGTTTATATATGGGTTTTTGGATATGCATGAATTTCTGGAAATTTGTGGGTTCTTGATGTTCATTGTGGGTTTAAATGTTATGGGTTATGATTGAGATATGTTAAAAAAGGTTTAATTACGAGATAATGAATTTAATTGTGTTCTTGAGTGAGATGATGATGAATAGTGCTGATATTCCAATTTGTGTAAATTGATGTGGTTATTGGCATGATTTAATTGGAATTCTTGATATAGATGTTGTATTTTATGTTGCTAATTGTATTTGGGTTGCTGGAATTGAGGTAAGAAGAGGTTTGAGTTGACTGTGTGTGTTTGAGTGTTGTGAAGAGGGAATTTTCTGCAGATTTTTTGGGCAAGGGCTGAAATTCACGACTCTGTTGCGAGCGCGAAATAGTCGCGAGGTTGCGATAGAGCCCGGTGAAAGCAGCCCTCGCAAGCGTCCGAGCTCTCTGCCGAGCTGTGTAGCAGAGCCTCTATCACGAGCGTGACAGAGAGCTCGGCTGCCGATCTGTTCTGGGCTGGTACCTTACTGTCGCGAGCACGATGCATGTTGCGAGAGCGACAGCGAGATGCCCTTGTTCCCTCACGAGATCAGGATGAATGTCGAGGTCACGACCTGGGCAAGACTTCCTCTATCGCGAGTGCGACAATGTCGCGATCGCGACAGTGCCTTTAGCCTGCCTTGCTTTCTGATTTTGCCTTTTTCCAATAGCGAATTTCAAATGTCTTGACCATGATTCATCCCTACCGTATGCTCTATGAATGTGCTTATATGTCTATTATATTGCGAATTATACTTGATGAATTATATGTTGTGCTCAGAAACACGAATTGGTTTATGCATGACCTGTGAGAGTCAGTTTAGTGGATAGTTAGGCATGCCTAATAGAGTCTATTAGCTGCAGCCCTCAGTTACGTTTGGACCCTGATCAGGTCCCCTGTGTGGTTCCTCGTGAACCCTTTAATGTATTTGATTCGCACCCGTAAGGTGATGTCAGTATTCGATTCGCACCCGTAAGGTGATGTCAGCATTCGATTCGCACCCGTAAGGTGATGTCAGTATTCGGTTCGCACCCATAAGGTGATGTCAGTATTCGATTCGCACCAGTAAGGTGATGGTAGTATTCGATTCGCACCCGTAAGATGATGTCAGTATTCGATTCGCACCCGTAAGGTGATGTCAGTATTCGATTCATACCCGTAAGGTACTATCAGTTCACTCGTTATCCACTATTTTGAGTAGCAGGTACTCTGTTTGTTTTGTCTAATATGAAAAAGCGAATGTGATATTCATATGAGCATGATTTTGGATATGTGAATCGGTTATGTATCTGAATGTGATTATGAATCTCTGAATGGGTTGGGTGTGACCTAAACATGTGAATTGGACATGTTTATCTGTGTATATATATATATGTATATCATATTGTGAATGTATTTGTATGCCATCAGTGGTGGATATAAGTATTGTAATTAAGACGTGTATGACTGTGACCATAATCGTTCCAATGCCATGAACATATTTTATTATGTTATGCTTGTGAGAATGTGAATGTGACTAGTTAGGTTATAAGCATATGAAATATTATGTATATAAATGTGAGCTTAAATTGCGAATTGATATGGTAATTAGTATGTATATGAATATGATTCTATACTGTTAACTATTAGGGTAGCATGTGAATTAGTATGCGTAATAGGGCGATCTGGACTATTGAGTGATCACATATGTATTATTGGGGTACAATGCATGTAGAACGACCTCGATAAGTGTATGTGTGGTAATGGATGATGATGAGGCAAGTGAAAGTGTATAAGAATCTGATCTTGAACTAGTATATGCTTTGAATGTGATAGTTTGCTATATGTTCCTTGTTCTCGACTATTGTGGTATATTTGGCAAATTGTCATGTGTCTTCATTCAGGCATGAAACTTTATGTGATAGAGTTGTGCAGTGGAAGTGTGGTGTTTGACGTCTTCCCTTGGGATCAGCTAGGGTGTGTGTGTTATGGTATGCCAAATATATGTTTAAATAGCTAGTGTTCTTAGCATGATAGTTGGGTACGTTATTATATGGAAATTTGTTGTGTGTGAATGGATTTTCCGTTAATGCATGGGTATCTTGGCATGATAGTGGCATGTGTAATATCTCTTGGGACTATGCATAGTAGGGTACTTACACTTGATACATCGGTAAGTATATGGATGTGAGTTTTCAAACGAATGCCTTTACTATGCAAGCTTGACTATATATGTGTTATGAATATCTGCATTTGCCATTTACATGTGTTATGCCTTGATTACCATTGTGAATGGTTGTCCATATTACTTGTGTGTTTTCCCCACTAAGCATTATCGCTTAGCACGGGCTCTTTTATAGTGCAGGTGGCAGGTTTTGTCCGGTTCGAGTCGCGCATCTGCAGGGTCGGCCACATAGGAGTTGGAAGTGTTTTATTATTTTATTCAACTCCTGTATTTTGGATTTTGTAATTCTGTAGTCTTTTGCATATGTAATAATTCAGATAATGTAAGGTTAAAATGCTTATGTATTAATTTATTCCTCGGTTTATTTAATTGCCTTATGCTTCCGCTGATGAAAGAGTCTCTGTGTGTGTGTGTGTACTCGTGCTTATGCTTTCGCTGAATGATGATATGTACGTATGTGAGTTAGTGTATGTTCAGCTATTGTTACTGTAAAGTTTTAACTTCCACTGTACCTCCGTATGTTTTTATGTATGAATGTATACTTCCGCTTAGTGCATGTGCGCATGTGTGTGAGTGAGCATCGGTAGTGCACCCGCATCCTTCTAATGGGGACGTAGGGGGTGTTACAGTTAGTGGTATCAGAGCTCAGGTTTGGCGGTTCTGGTTGCCTTTGTTTGTTTAAGTGTTAAGTCTTTGCATGCTAGACGGTTATGTGTCATGTCTTTGCATGCGAATCAGTTTTGTGTCGTGGCTGAATGCAGATGTGTCTTGTCTGGTATTGTGGCTAGATGGAGTCTGATTCTAGTGAGAATGTGGGCGAGACAACAGCACGTGTGAACCCAGTTGTGCTAATCAGAGTGTTTCTGAGCATCCTGTGGTTAGAGATTCCAGTCCTATTTCTAATGATAGGATATTAGTGCAAGGATTGATTCGGATTTTGAATAGGCTGACTGCTCCTCGAGTTTTTTTTTTAAGGCCCTGTTCAAAAGGTACCACAGAAAAGAAAGGTGTCGAGTAAAGAGGTGTTAGAGGGAAAGAAAATTCGAGGACCTCCGGTGTGTCAATAATGTTAGAAGCAACATTGGGACAGGTGTAAGAAATGTAAGAAGAATTGGAAACCACCGATATGCCAGAACTGTCAGAAGCGACATCGGGATTTGTGTCGGCTGATGACTGGAGCTTGTTTCAGATGTGGCAGCATGGGACGCCTGATTGACGTTTGTTCTAAAAAGACAAATGAGAACCTAGCTCGACAAGCTAGAAAGGACGTAGAGGAACTGCTTAGAGCCACCCGTGTACCATCAGGATTGGTTGCGCACCGCAGTGAAGTGGCAAAGCCTGCAGAGCCTTTCGGTAAGTTTGTTTTGATATGTTCAAGTAAAGCTTGTTTTGGGTATGTTGAGATAGAAGAGCATTTAGATTCTGTAAGGTTTTGGTAAATCCTCTGTATCCTACCAAGTATTTGAATGAAAGCATATTAAATCATGGGGATGGGACAAAGTGCATTATTATAGTATCAATTGCATTTCTTCTGCATCACTCTGCATACATGAGCCATCGCATTCTCATTGCATTATCATCCCTTTGACCATACTTGAGAAGCATTTGCATATGCGTTTTGATTGAGGGAAAGCTGACAAGGTGTACATGGAGTATTTCAGAATCTTATGCAAGTGAACGTAAAATGATTTTGGGAGTTTAACAGAAGTATTGTTAAGAGAACAGCATGTATGACGAACCTCTTTGAAGTATTAAAGGATTTCTGTAGCAACCAGTGAAAGTTAAATGGTTTATGTGTGAAGTGTTTGTGTTTTGATTTCTGATGTGCAGTTGAGTAATGATTATCCAGGTAAACGAGATTGACTCGAATATAAGAAAGTGATTTAAGAGCATGGTGATGGTGATAAGTTTAAGCAAGTGAGAAGTTTGAAAGCGAAGTGTATGAATTCAGTGGTGTATTGGAGCGTACTGTTGGGAATTCTTTTCGGTGTAAGTGAATTTCAAGGACGAAATTCTTTTAGGAGGGAGAGTTGTCACACCCCAAATCGGGCCTAGCCGGAAGGTGCATGCTAAGTCGGATAAGTGACGGGTATTTCGGTAATTTGTGCATGTGGAATTTGAGTAATTAAGGATCTAATTGAAGAAGTAATTAAAGTTTAAGTGAGGAATTTATATCTTAGTGAGTAAAGTGCAAGTTGCCAAGGAATTAAGTGGAGTTTGCCAAAGGACCAAAGTGTAAAAGTCAAGATATTTTGGGTTGGACCAATAGGAGGCTGCCATGTGGATTGGTAGGTGTGCATTGATGGGAAAAAAGGAATTGAGAGAGAGAGAGAGAGAGAAAGAGAGAGGGAACATGGGGAAGATGGGCATTCCCGTTCTCCTCCCTCTCACACCTCCTCTTCTTCTTCTCTTCTCTTTTTTTTTGCTTTTCCTTTTCTTCTCTTTTGGCCGGATGTTTGTGCTTGCTTGGAGGTGATTTTGACTGAGTTTTAGAGTAAGATTTTAGAGGTATGTGTTTGGGTTTTTGGGTTCCTGCATTTTGGGTTTCTTCCTCCTCTTCTTCTTGGTTTTGTTTGAGTTAAATTGGGTTTGAATGAGTAATTTTTTGGGTTTTTGTTTGTACGAGCTTGGGTTGGCAAGAAGAAGCCTAAGGGCAAGGAAAGGATTGAAGATTGAAGATAGTAAAGTGATTTTGGATCTTTGATTTCCAGGTTTGGGAGCTTTGACTTTTGAAATTGAGCTTTGAGTTGTCTCAACCCTGTTCTTTTTGGATCATGAATGTGTAGTTGTGCTTGTTTTCCAGAAAATTGAGTGTGTGGGTATGAGTTTATGCATGTATTTGTTTGGGAATTTTCTTTTAAGTGATGTTCATATATGGGTTTTTGGATATGCATGAATTTCTGGCAATTTGTGGGTTTTTGATGTTCATTGTGGGTTTAAATGTTATGGGTTATGATTGAGATGTGTTAAAAAGGTTTAATTACGGGATAATGAATTTAATTGTGTTCTTGAGTGAGATGATGATGAATAGTGCTGATATTCCAATTTGTGTAAATTGATGTGGTTATTGGCATGATTTAAATCGAATTCTTAATATAGATGTTGTATTTTATGTTGCTAATTGTATTTGGGTTGCTGGAATTGAGGTAAGAAGAGATTTGAGTTGACTGTGTGTGTTTGAGTGTTGTGAAAAGGGAATTTTCTGCAGATTTTCTGGGCAAGGGCTGAAATTCACGACCCTATAGCGAGCGCGACATCTTCGCGAGGTCGCGACAGAGCCCGGTGAAAGAAGTCCTCGCACGCGTCCGAGTTCTCCGCCGAGCCGTGCAGCAGAGCCTCTGTCGCGAGCGCGACAGAGAGCTCGGATGTCGATCTGTTCTGGGCTGGTAGCTCACTGTCGCGAGCATGATAGCAAGATGCCTTGTTCCCTCGCGAGATCGCGATGAATGTCGAGGTTGCGACCTGGGCAAGACTTCCTCGGTCGCGAGCGCGACAATGTCGCGATCGCGACAGTACCTTTAGCCTGCCTTGCTTTCTGATTTTGCCTTTTTGCAATAGTGAATTTCAAATGTCTTGACCATGATTCATCCCTACCGTATGCTCTATGAATGTGCTTATATGTCTATTATATTGCGAATTATACTTGATGAATTATATGTTGTGCTCAGAAACATGAATTGGTTTATGCATGGCCTGCGAGAGTCAGTTTAGTGGATAGTTAGGCATGCCTAATAGAGTTTCTTAGTTGCAGCCCTCAATTACGTTTGGACCCAGATCAGGTCCCCTGTGTGATTCCTCGTGAACCCTTTAATGTATTCGATTCGCACCCATATGGTGATGTCAGTATTCGATTCGCACCCTTATGGTGATGTCAGTATTCGATTCGTACCCGTAAGGTACTATCAGTTTACTCGTTATCCACTATTTTGAGTCAGCAGGTACTCTGTTTGTTTTGTCTAATATGAACAAGAGAATGTGATATTCGTATGAGCATGATTTTTGATTTGTGAATCGGTTATGTATCTGAATGTGATTATGAATCTCTGAATGGGTTGGGTGTGACCTAAACATGTGAATTGGACATGTTTATCTGTGTATATATATATATATGTATATCATATTGTGAATGTATTTGTATGCCATCAGTGGTGGATATAAGTACTGGAATTAAGACGTGTATGACTGTGACCATAATCGTTCCAATGCCATGAACATATTTTATTATGTTATGCTTGTGAGAATGTGAATTTGACTAGTTAGGTTATAAGCATATGAAATATTATGTATATGAATGTGAGCTTAAATTGCGAATTGATATGGTAATTAGTATGTATATGAATATGATTCTGTACTGTTAACTATTAGGGTAGCATGTGAATTAGTATGCGTAATAGGGCGATCTGGACTATTGAGTGATCACATATGTATTATTGGGGTACAATGCATGTAGAACGACCTCGGTAAGTGTATGTGCGGTAATGGATGATGATGAGGCAAGTTAAAGTGTATAAGAATCTGATCTTGAACTAGTATATGCTTTGAATGTTATAGTTTGCTATATGTTCCTTGTTCTCGACTATTGTGGTATATTTGGCATATTGTTATGTCTCTTCGTTCAGGGCTTGAAACTTTATGTGATAGAGTTGTGCAGTGGAAGTGTGGTGTTTGACGTCTTCCCTTGGGATCGGCTAGGGTGTGTGTTTTATGGTATGTCAAATATATGTTTAAATAGCTAGTGTTCTTAGCATGATAGTTAGGTACATTATTATATGGAAATTGTGTTGTGTGTGAATGGGTTTTCCGTTAATGCATGGGTATCTTGGCATGATAGGGGCATGTGTAATATCTCTTGTGACTGTGCACGGTAGGGTACTGACACTTGATACCTCGGTAAGTATATGGATGTGAGTTTTCAAACGAATGCCTTTACTATACAAGCTTGACTATATATGTGTTATGAATATCCGCATTTGCCATTTGGATGTGTTATGCCTTGACGACCATTGTGAATGGTTGTCCATATTACTTGTGGGTTTTCTCCACTAAGCATTATCGCGTAGCACGGGCTGTAACACCCCCTACCTATATGTAGGCGATCCCATCCGACAAGGAGTGAGATGCTGTATGGGTAAAGGTGTCACCACACAGAAACAGGATAAACATATATTCATACACAAACATACATACCTAAATACCGGGTAATTAAAAACTTACAAACAATTCATGAAAGAAGCTGGTCATGCATTAATATAACGGAAAACATTACATTACTGTTTGATCAACCCAAAGGTATAAAAGATAATTACATATCAAAAAACACAGATACAGAAGCGGAAGCTATTACAAAACTAACATAAGAGAGTTCCATACAAAAAGAATCATCTAAGATTACAAAAGATCAAGTCCTACACTAAACTCTGCTGTGTTGGCTTGGCTGCGACGACCCTCCCAAGGCAAAACTCCTTCCGCACCTGCAAGGGTAAACACACCGTGCTAAGCGATAAACACTTAGTGGGGAAACACACATGAAAAAGAACGGCCATTCACAATGGTCATCAAGCATAACGCATACAAATGGCATAATCAGAAATACACATTAGATATAAATATGAATATGCGAACACAAATAGTTATACGTTTGATAATACATAATTGCATTCACCTTAACTCATCATGGTACACATTCGGATAAAACATTCTCACAATTATCAGAACAGTTCAAAGCAATTAAGCACCTGCTGACTTGAGGTAGTGGATAACGAGTGAACGAACAGTACTTTATGGGTACGAGCCGATTACTGACAGTACCTTACGAGCACGAATCGCAAATCATTTTACTTTGTCATTTACAAAACATTTTATTAAGGGACCTTCAACAAGATCCAAACACATTAAAGGGTTCGCGAGGAACCAAATGGGACCTGATCGGGGTCCAAACTGAACAGAGGCTGCAGCTATAAGACTCTATTAGGCATGCCTAACTATCCACTAAACTGAGTCTAGCAGGTTATGCATAATCCATTCAATTCATTCAATATATCCCAAAATCATGTATATATATACATACATATAGTCATATTCAAATCATGTATTCACATTCGAATAATTCACAAGTTAACAGATATAAGATTCATAGACGCCAAAAGAAACTGGAGTTCAAAACCACACACACCAAGAGAAAAACTCATTCAGCATAACAGGGCTGTCGCGCTCGCGACGTCTTTCATGCTCGCGACAGAGACCATAGTCTCTTCGCTGCACGCGCGCGACGGACTTCGCGATCGTGGGGGGGGAGAAGCCTCACTCTTTCGCACTCGCGACTATATCGCGATCGCGGTAGAGAGTCTAAAAATCTCTATCGCGGGCTCACGATAAATCGCGTGCTCGCGATAGCACATGCCAGCATTGCGCTCTATCGCGATAGCGAAAACGTCGCGCTCGCGACAGAGAGCACACAACAGCTTTCACCATCGCGAGCTCACGACAACACAGTCCAAGAACACCGATCTCTGTCGCACTCACGACAGTGTCGCGATCGCGACAGAGTTGGGATTTCCAAAATCTGCAGAATTCTGCAGATTTCTTCCTCTCCAAAACTCACCCACAAGCACACAAATCACCTCCAATGGTCTCTTACCTCAAATCCAGCCATCCATCACCATTAATACCCATAATATAACATGTATCAACAAGTAATTTCACACCAAACAACAATTCAAACTCACAATCCCAAAGATTATCAAAACCCATAAATTTGCAGCAAAACCACATCAATCCTCACATTCACTACAATAATCCCATGCTCATGCAAAATTTCCTTACCCAAACAAAAACCCATAATATACTTGCCATATCAAGAGCATATCACAACCCAATTTCCCGAAATCACCAAGAACACATACATGAACATATTTACATACAAAAACAAGAAATTTCCCAAACCTTGAAATCATTTGCTCCTAATGCTTAGATCCACTAGATCCTGCCTTCTCTTTAACCTTCGGTTCACGAGGAGGCTCAACTAAGCACAACCCAACAAAACCCACAACAAAGTAACTCTAGATTAAAACCCAAATCCAGAAAATATGAAGAAGATGATGAACCAAATGAAAAAAAGAAGAACAAATGCAATAGACTTACCTCTAAAATGCTAAAGGATGATCAATTCCCACCAACTAAGCCTTGATTCCAAGCTAGGATTCTTAGAGGAAGAGAAAAGGAAGAAGAAGAGAATGAGGGGAAGGGAAAACAGGAATGAAGGCAGCCATCGCCCATCCCTCTCTTCTCTTTTCTTTTTCTTTTTCTTTTTCTTTTTCTTTTCCCTAACCCTAGACAAGTGTCACTTCCCTATTAGTGGGATTTGATCACTCACACCCAAAGCACATGTATCACATACACACAAGACTCTCCCAACTAATGCATACCCTACAAATGTGTGAACACACACACACAAGCACAGCCCCAAAACACACTCTAGAAACATATGAGTAAACACACCCAAGTGCAACCCAGCACCACACATGCACCCACATGCTAACAAAACTCTTAAAACATGCATTTTTACCCAAAATGCCCTTTACACATGCCAAAACTCACACAATGCACATGCACAAACATGGCTCATTCTACTAGGGGGCAAACGGGGTGTGACACGGTCTCTTTTCCCGTGCAGGTGGCAGGTTTGGTCCGGTTCGAGTTGCGCGTCTGCAGGGTCGGCCACATAGGAGTTGGAAGTGTTTTATTATTTTGTTTAGATCCTGTATTTTGGATTTTGTAATTCTGTAGTCTTTTGCATATGTAATAATTCAGATAATGTAAGGTTAAAATGCTTATGTATTAAGTTATTCCTCGGTTTATTTAATTGCCTTATGCTTCGGCTGATGAAAGAGTCTGTGTGTGTGTGTGTGTACTCGTGCTTATGCTTCCGCTGAATGATGATATGTACGTATGTGAGTTAGTGTATATTAAGCTATTATTACTGTAAAGTTTTAATTTTCGCTGTACCTCTGTATGTTTTTATGTATGAATGTATACTTCCGCTTAGTGCATGTGCGCATGTGTGTGAGTGAGCGTCGGTAGCGCACCCGCATCCTTCCAATGGGGACGTAGGGGGTGTTACACATCGAACCTCCCTCAAAGCACGCTTCACCCTATCAATCCATTTCTCAGCCAAATCTGACTCATCCAAACCCATTCCATAGAAGTCTTCTGCACCTGCTCTCCTCAAACTCTCAGTCGGGGCCTTAGGAGCTGTCACTCTCTCTAAGACTCGAGCCATATCCTGAGATAGCTTAAGCATCGCCTCGAAGGGCATGGCTACGACCTCGAGCTGTACCCTAGCAGGTTGAGCCGACACAAAAATATAAGGATCAATAGCTTGGGGATTCACGCTCTCGGCTAATCCCTCAAGAGACCCTCGAACAGAATCAAAATCTATCTAAAATAAACAAAGACAACCGCATCAGCCAACACAGTCCTAGACATATGTCTATACACAACAACACCTAAAAACACCTAAACCTAGGTTCTGATACCAAAAAAATGTAACACCCCCTACCCATACGTAGGCGAACCCATCCGGATCGGACTGAGAAGTCGTATGAGCATGGTGTGTCACCAAACAAATCGAGGCAAAGCATACATTCATACATCACAAACATATAGAAATACAGCGAAAATTAAAACTTTTGAGAACACAAAAACTAATCATACATTAATATAACAAAATCATTACAATAATGTTCTGATCAATTTCCAAAACAATATAATTACATAACCAAAATATACAATGCAGAAGCTTACAAAATTACTGATACAATGAGAGTTCTATTACAAAAAGAATCATCATAAAATACTACAAAAATAAGCCCTAATACTAAACCCTTCCGTGTTGGCTTGACTGGCGGTGACTCTCCCAAAACACAGCACCTTTCGCACCTGCACCGATAACACACCGTGCTAAGCGATAAACGCTTAGTGGGGAAACACACAATAAAAGAGTGGATAGCCAATCACAATGGTCGTGAGAGCATAACACATACAGTATGACATATGTGGATAATCATGTCAGATATATAATCATGCTTGCATAATAAAGACATACATTCAGAAGCTCATATCCACATGCCATATACATAATAACTGATTTCTCATACTTATCATTATGCGCATTTGAATATCATATTCTTATGATATTTCAAAGCAGAACAAAACAAAAGCACATGCTGACTCACAATAGTGGATAACGAGTATACAGTGACGGTACCTTACGGGTATGAATCGAACAGTGACGGTACCTTACGGGTACGAATCGAAAACCATTTAATTTATCACATCCAAAACATTTTATAGAGGGGACCTTAAACAAGATCCAAAACTTTTCAGGGATCGCAAGGATCCAAACGGGGACCTGATCGGGGTCCAACGGAATGGAGGGCTACAGCTAAGAGACTCTATTATGCATGCCTAACTATCCACTAGACTAACTCTTGTAAGTCATGCGTAATCCAAATCATGTTCCAAAACACAGCATATAATTTACCATGGATAACATGTTATTTGTCATGAAAAAATCATGATATAACACATATAAGCAAAATAATATAGCATACAGAAGTGAAAAGCCAAGAAAAGACATTTAAAACCCATTTTAGAAAAGTAGAACACGTGAGAGAAACAAGGCGTACTGTAGCCACTATCGCGATCGCGACAGAATGGCCAAGGGCATGAACAACCTTCATGGAGGGTTGTTCACGACACGTGAGCATGGCTCACCACTCGTGAGCATGGCTCAGGACTAATGAGCGCTACTCACAGCGCGCACCAAGGTTCACGATGCGTGAACCTGCTTTCAGCCTGCCGACACGAGAGCTAGAAATTCCGTTCTGTCGCGCTCGCGACCGGATCGGGATTTCCATTTCTCAACAAAAATGCAGGAACCCAAAAAATTCAAATCAAAATCATTTTCACCCAAATCAAACTTAAACTCAATCTTACCTCAGCATAGGCCTTCCAAACACTATAACCAACATAAGACAACATATTTTCACAATTAATTACAATCAATTTATCAATTCACAAATCAATATCTCAATAATAACAAAACCAGAAAATTTTGCAGCAAAGTTCAATCAACTTCACATTTGATTCAATAATTCAATAATTATGCAACATAACTCATCAAAACTCAAAACTCATATCATATATACCAATATAAGCCTATTTACACATCATAAATTTCAAGAAATTCATGCATATCTCAAAACCCACATATGAACATCAATACAACTAAAGTTTCCAAACCTGATAATCCTATGCTCCAATCTAATGAGCACCACTTCCCGACGCTTTCTCCTTCCCTTTAGGATCACGAGGAGGCTCAACTAACCAAACAAACCCACAAATCACACAAACAACAAACCCTAGATCAAAACCCAAACTAGAAACGTGAAGAGAAGATGAAGAGCAAGATGAAGGAGATGATGAAAATGTAGAAAACTTACCCAAAAGAAGACTAAGAGATGATCAATTCCCACCACACCAACTTGGATCTAAGCTAGGGCTCTTTAGAGAAGAGAGAAGGAAGGAGAAGAGTACGGAGAAGAGAAAAACGGGAATGAGGAAACAATTTCATTTTTCCCCCTTTTTCTCTTTCTTACTCTTTTTCTTTTCATAACCCTAGACACATGTCATTTCTTCATTAGTGGGATTTGATCACTCACACCCATCCACATGCTCTACAACACACACTAGACCTTCCTTACTAAAACACACCCAACTATCATATGCTCATGCACACACCATTACAACCCAACTTACTCACTTACATCCTACAACCATGTGAGCAAACACACACAAACATAAACCAACTTACATACACTCTAATACCATACATGCGCCCACACTATATTAAAGCCTATAAACATGCAATTATCCCAAAGTACCCTTATCACATGCCAAAACACATACAATGCACATGCACAAACATGGCTCAAACTTCTAGGGGGCAAATGGGGTGTGACAGTCTTTCCGAAATGGACGATGTTGTTGTGGTGGTTATCGCAAGCTTGTCGACGTGTCGTCCATTGTTGAAGCGGTAGTGCCGTGATCGTGCAAACCCTCCGCAGAGTGGTAGTGCCGTCATCATGCTAACCCTTTTGAAGTGGTATTGCCGTGGTCGTGCTAACCCTCCATGGAGTGGTAGTGCCGCCCTCGTGCTAACCCTTCTGAGATTTGAAGCTGTAATGCCGTGATCGTGCTAACCCTCCGGGGAGTGGTAGTGCCGTCATCGTGCTAACCCTTCTGAAGTGGTAGTTCCGTGGTCGTGCTAACCTTCCGTAGAATGGTAGTGCCGCCATCATGCTAACCCTTCTGAGTTGGGGAAGTGGTAGTGCCGTGATAGTGCTAACTCTCCGGGGAGTGGTAGTGCCATCATCATGCTAACCCTTCTGAGGTGGTAGTGCAGTTGTCGTGCTAACATTCCGTACAATGGTTGTGCCGCTATCGTGCTAACCCTTTTGAGTTGGTGAAGTGGTAGTGCCGTGATCATGCTAACCCTCTGGGGAGTGGTAGTGCCGTCATCATGCTAACCCTTCTGAAGTGGTAGTGCCGTGGTTGTGCTAACCTTCCATAGAATGGTAGAGCCGCCATCATGCTAACCCCTCTGTGTTAGTGAAGTGGTAGTGCCATAATCGTTCTAACCCTCTGGGGAGTGGTAGTGCCGTCATCATACTAACCCTTCTGAAGTGGTAGTGTCATGGTCGTGCTAACCTTCCGTAGAATGGTAGTGCCGCCATCGTGCTAGCCCTTCTGAGTTGGTGAAGTGGTAGTGCCGTGATCATGCTAACCCTCTGGGGAGTGGTAGTGTCGTCATCATGCTAACCCTTTTGTAGTGGTAGTGTCGTGGTCGTGCTAACCTTTCGTAGAATGGTAGTGCCGCCATCGTGCTAGCCCTTCTGAGCTGGTGAAGTGGTAGTGCCATGATCGTGCTAAGCCTCCAGGGAGTGGTAGTGCCGTCATCATGCTACCCTTTCTGAAGTGGTAGTGCCATGATCGTGCTAACCTTCCATAGAATGGTAGTGCCGCCATCGTGCTAACCCTTCTGAGTTGGTGAAGTGGTAGTGTCGTGATTGTGCTAATCCTTCGAGGAGTGGTAGTGCCGTCATCATGCTAACCCTTCTAAAGTGGTAGTTCCGTGGTCGTGCTAACCTTCCATAGAATGGTAGTGACGCCATCGTGCTAACCCTTCTGAGTTGGTGAAGTGGTAGTGTCGTGATCGTTCTATCCCTCCGAGGAGTGGTAGTGCGGTCATCATGCTAACCCTTCTGAAGTGGTAGTGCAATGGTCGTGCTAACCTTCCGTAGAATTATAGTGCCTCCATCATGGTAACCCTTCTGAGTTGGTGAAGTGGTAGTACCGTGATCGTGCTAACCCTCCGGGGAGTGGTAATGCCGTCACATGCTAACCCTTCTGAAGTGGTGCTGTCTGTGAGCCCTTTGGTTGATTGCCCCCTGAGAGGTCTTTGGTTGATGCTTGGATTGATGCTTGAACTGATGTTTGGATTGATGTCGTTTTGGTTAGTTGCCCCCTGAGAGGTCTTTGGATTGATGTCATTTTGTTTGGTTGCCCCCTGAGAGGTCTTTGGTTGATTATTGGATTGGTGTTTCGATTGATGTCGTAACTCGCCTTTTGTCTGTGTCCGCATTGAGTCTCTGTCCGCATTGAGTCTCTCTTAGGTAGATGGCTATCAAAGGAGGATCAGGTTGCTAGAGAAAAAATGGCCGCTCAATTCAATGGCAATGGCGTACTATAAAGGTATTCTCGGATTTGGATTTGATAATATTTTAGTTTATCAAGCTCAGAATAACAATTAAATTAAAGTGATTGCCATAGAAACTCATCAAGAGATTACTATCTTGAGCTCTACTTCTTTTTCTTCTTTCTTTTTTTCATTGCTTTTTCTCCTATCTTTTTCTTTTTTGCTTTCTTTTTCATCTTTTTTTTTCACTTTTCTCCCATCTTTTTCTTTTTTTCTTTCTTTTTCATCTTTCTTTTTCATTTTTTTCTATCTTTTTCTTTTTTTTTTCTTTTCTTGCGAGCTCATGTCTTTCAAAACCTCTTTCCAAAGTGTAAACTCATCCTTACCAGGGCAATTTTTGATAATCCAAAAAATTCTCAATGATGTACATCCGTTCTTTCTAGAGCGGCCATTCTTCTAAGGGGAGGCAAAAATCATTTTAGGTGAGGGGATAGTTTTAACATGTGTAACAACAAAATCGGTACGCATTTAGCATACCAGCATAAAGGCTCAACGGGCTAGCAAGCAATTGCGAAATAAAGGTAGAAAACAGTCATTTAGAGAGCTATACAAAGAAAGGCTGCCTAAATCATTTTCTAGGTTTCGTCTTATCTAGAGATCGCTTTGACGGGTAATCAAAAAGGTTCTAGTGCTCTTAGTGAGTTTTCATCCAATCCCCTAATTGCATTTAGTTTTATTTTTCCACTATTCTTTTATTTTTATTTCCTCAGCTCAGATTTTTCCTCTCTTCAGGAGTTATATCAGATGCTATCAAGATTTTCTTTGGGTTTTCCAAAGTTTCGAAATTAAATGTAATCATATTAATTGAATTAATATCAAAAAATGAATGCTTCGTGATCATGAGAAATGAAATCATAGATACACTATACAAATACACAAGATTGTTCATCTTATTGCAATTAGCAACACTGCAAATATTGTCATAAAAAGTGTTTGGAATAAAAAGCAAGAAAACATAATCTTCTCTGATCACATTCATGGTGGGGGAACTGCATTATAGCCTGCCCTCTTCTTCTTGTGTCTTTTATCAGGGTTAGTGATCTCCTTGGAAGCAATAAGATCCTGAATTTTGTTCTTCAGAGTCCAGCAATAATCTTTTAGATGCCCAGTGTGCTGATGGTAAGCGTAGTATTGATCCTCTCTATGCCCCGGCTTTCCTTGATTCATGGCTGGCCTAGGTGGCAATGGTCTCAGCTTGCCTTCCTTGGTCAATTTCTCCAATACCTAAGATAGAGAGCGGCCCAAATTGGAGTAGTACCTCTGAACCTGTCCAACCTCAGTGGCTGAAACCTCGGCCGTTTTACCACTTCTATTATTGTTGCTTCCTGCACCGCCTGGTTTGTACCCTGATTGGTTGCAATAACCTTTCCAAGCAAAGTTATTTTGGCTTGATTTCTTTGTTAGGTAAGCCCCCTCGGCTTCTACAGCAATGTCCTTAAGTGACTCCCAGTCTCTGAGCCCTTTAAAACTGAGCAAGTCCCTTAAGTAAGGGTAAGAGTTCCTGATAAATAGCCTGATTTGTTCAGCCGTGTCAGGCTTTCTCTACATCTCTATGACCCTATTTCTCCATCTTGTAAGGTATTCATGGAAGGACTCATTATTCTTCTGCTGTAAAAGCTCAAGGTCCTTTAAGGTAACCTCCATTCTGGTGCTGCAGTCATACTGCTTCATGAACTCCTCGGTCAAAAGGTCCCAATCTTCCTTGCACCTCCTATCTAACCCATGGTACCTGTCCACAGCCGGACCCACCAGACTAAGGCAAAAATATTTCACCTTCTATTTCTTGGTCAACCCTGTGCCTTTCATCACCAGGGTATACTGCTTAATATGTGCAGATGGATCCGAAGTACCATCAAACTTCGGCAGCTCAGGCATTTTTAACCTTTGGGGCAATAGCTCTTCATCCCCCAAATCTCTATCTTTGGGGTCGATCCCCTTTTCGGCTGATAGAATGCGGGTAATTGCCTCAATCTGTTGCCTCATCCCTCTCATTACCTCGTCCTCTGCCCTGGGTGCTCTGGCGAGCAGCATTAACAAGCTGGCGAGTAGCATTAGCTACAATGGGGGCTTCTCTGCCAGCAGGTGGTTCAACTTGCCCCCCCAGCATGAACTATCGGGGGCTGTGGAGCAATTGGTGGTTGTGGAGCAGGAGGATGAGCAATCTTATCAACCATAGCGCCCATCATTTCTAACATTCTTTGCTCAAAATCCTCTAGCCTCCTAGCAAGGTCTTGAGTTGTTAAGGCCCCAATCTCTTCTGCCATTTGTGATTCTATGGATGACTCTCTAGTCATTGAGGGTAGCTCAAAATTCCAATCAAACACTAATTCTATCAATCCAAGGGGCAGATCTATCCTCACAGCCGACCGTCAAAACCTTGAGTCTACTTCGATGAATCTATGATGGCTGAAAGATTGAACTGTTAGGATGGTGCATGAACGATATATACAATGCATGATCGTGTTGATGCAACATCGACAATAACATACAAGCAGATAGATCCTCCAACCTTATTACTCCCACATACGAGGTAGTGTATTCTCTTTCCTAAGTGGCCTTGGTCTATGGGTTAATAGGGAACCCGATGAACGCGCACGGTGCACGGTGAAAAACCGACAGCGTAACATCTCTGGCCTATTGTACATATGTATGGGTTTTGGTCTTTAAGTATTTAAACATTTTAACCATATTGAGATGGGCTCACCGGGCCATGAAAGCCTTTGGTAAAAGACCATTTAATTTGATTAATTTTGTCCAATATATAATGGCCCAAATAGCAAGCATTGTATTAAGGAGCATATCACCTAGGGGAAGTATCTATTGCCATTACATGAGCTTTGGTCAAGGGTGATGATACTTTAAGGCTACCCAAGCATGGTCCCTGCCAACGGGTTTAGCATATCATGAGCATAACAACCGATTGGGTCTCCATTTGATATACCATAAGGTACGAGGCTTGGGCTGGTGATTATCCCTAACACTTCCTCACATTGAGTTAACGTAAGGTCGTGCTTTGGGAACGCACCAGGATTAAGAAAGGGACCAAGCTAGCATAATTCTAAAGCTCTAGCATGTAATGTAATTTCGAAAAGGGATAAAATTTTTAAATTAAAACTCAATTATATGCTTTTGAGATGAGGTTCATGGAAACTTATAAGTGAAATTGTAAGGGCATCCATTTCGGGAAACAAGGAGGTTTCATGGAGTCGCCACCCAATAGAACATTGGGAAAGGTCGTCTAGCCTCAGTGAGCCTAAGACAGCGCAGCTATGTCCATCATAGGTAAGCCAAAGGTATCTTGGAGGCCCCACCCTAACATTAGGATGGCCCTCTCGGCCTCGTGCTTGGGCAAACCAGAGGTGTCTTTGGAGGCCCCACCCCAATAGAACATTAGGATGGCCCTCTAGCCTCGTGGCGCCTAGGACTTTGCAAATCGATCCTTTTTACGGGCACAAGAGGTGTCTTGGAGGCCCCATCCTAATAGAATATTGAGATGGCCCTCTCGCCTCGTTGAGCCCTAAGACCAAAGATGGTTCGGAACTTCTCATTTATTCATACCTTGGTTAAGTTAAAATTGAGTTTTGAATTTAAGTTTTCATCCCTTTTCTTGTAACAACCCGATTTGGCCCTAGTAGAATTTCGGAATTTTGGTTCGGGAATTCCAGAGTTTGTGTGTATAAGAGAGTGTATTTGAGTAAGTAGTTGGGTGTGGGTTCTGTCACGAGTGTGACAGTATCGCGGGCGCGACAGAACGCTTCCCAAGAAGCCTATTGAGTTGGATTATTTGATGTATATTGGACACGTGGCGGCATAGGAGTGTGACAAGTGGCATTGTAGGAGGTTGACACATGGCTTTGTAGGGGAGTGACATGTGGCAAGACTAAAGTAGATTAAAAGAGATTGGGAGAAAAAGAAGATAAATATGTAATTAATTGGATAGGTGGCATTTATTAGCATAATTAATGGTGGGATTAACTTTGACCATTTGCTTCTTTCTTTCTCTTTTACATGGGATTTCCTTGGCTTTGGCCTTGTGTTTTTCCTTCTTTCTTTGGGCTTCCTGTTGTCTTTCTTTTGTTCTTTCTTTCGTTTGCTCCTTAAGAGAGAATCATTTGGTTTAGGATAAAAAGAGTGGATTTTATTTGAGAAGAGGTAAGTAGTACTACTATGATTGCATTAGTCTTCTTCTACTACTTGGTTTCTGATTTAAAGTAAAGAGAAGAGTAATTCTCGTGTTTTGAATGGTTGTGCATGGAAGCTGTGAACAAGGGACCGAATAAGGGCAAAGAGAAGGTCGGAGCTGAGTAGAGAGCTTGGTTCAACTCCTAGAGGTAGGGATCGTGTGTGAACATCATTTTGATTGTTTGTGCTACTTATGATATGTGTGTATATGCTTATAAGTATGTGAATTGATCAAGAGAGTGTGTGTGTAAATGATAGAGTTTGATTTGGCAAATTCTGCTTATTAGTCATCTGACCCCTGTGTGATGTTTTTGTCATAAGTATAGTTGTGGACATCTAAATTGATTGATTCTTGATCCATTAGAACACCGACTTATATATCTATAAATGTCACAGAAATAGGCTTGAGCAAATTCTTGCTCTAGGACCCTAAAAAGTGGCCAAAACAGAGGTGTCTCTACCTTGGCCGGTTCATTTGACCAGTTCAGATTATTTAGATCATATATGATGTTATAGATGTCTAATTGACTTGAAAATTGTTCCATTTGAAATTTAACATCCTAAGCAAGATTTGTTAAGAAGAAGTTTTTTCCTAAAAATGTCGTTTATATGTCATTTTAGGCTTAACAAAAATGTGTAGTGCAGCAGTCCTGAGTTTTGCCTTCTGTTTTACAAATTTTTGGTATGTCACGGTCACAATGAATTTCATTGCTACCGTGACACACTAAAATGCTGGGCAGAATGCTTATTTTTGGACCTCATGGTCACAATGAATCCATTACCACCGTGAGCATCCCCTGATATGCATATTTTGAGAGTTTTTCTTCCCGAAATGTATCCGAACTTCAGGGTAAATTCCTATAGCATGTCAAACTCATATTTAACCCTATCAAATGAGCATTTGAATGTTCCCAATTGACATTATATGTAAATAATAGTATGATATAAGAGTTTATGAGTGGAATTAAATGTTATATGTTTTTAACTATTAAACATGATTAATTACGTTTGTACATGAGTTAATTATCCTTGAATTTGATGAGTGCACTTGAATTATAATCCATGCTTGGTATCAAAGTAGAGTATAATCAATTTGTTTCTTTTGAGCCTGATTACCGTTATAGTGGATAGATAAGCATGCTTATAAAGGGTTAGAGTGCAGCTGCTAGAGTTAGCCTTAAATGTGCCTAGAGTTCGGAATACCTCGTGTATTTCATAGAGTTTTGAGTTAATTCTCCATATGCAAAGTACTGTGAACAGTATCCAGAGTTACCCGTATCCACCATGAAAGGAATTCAGGCTTACTAATATGGTATAGTGAACATGAAATGATTTAGAAGATTGTTCAGATTAAATGTTATAGCACATGAGAAGTATTGCATGAATGGGAGCACATGACTCTTGTGTATTTGAGTAAATGATTTGTATATGTGTGACAAGATTATGCGTGTGACATTTGATTTTGTCATATGAAATGTGTGATATATGTGTGACTTCGTAAAGAAGTCCTTTGCATTATTTTCGTCCCCACTAAGCGTTATTGCTTAGCACGGATGTTTATTTCTGTGTAGGTACAGGTTCGGAACAGTGAGAGCGTGCATCTGCAGGTCAAGGCCACTAGGAGCTTTTGTTACATCTTTTTGTATAAGATAGCAATAGAGTTTCTTACATTTTGAGTAACATCATTATGTACATAGGAAGTATAGTATTGATATGTAAAAGTTAACTGTTATATATATGTGTACCGAAAATGAATATGTAACAAGTATAAAGCTTTTGTTTTATGTACAGTTTATATATATGTTATAAGAGCTCTTTTGTTGGGCCCAAATTATTCTTATCTTTTAATATTAATGCTTCCACTACGGTATATGTATATGTATACGTATGTAGCCACGTGGCGCCCCGATATTCCTTACCAGGGGTATGGGGGTGTTACATTTCTCATACGTTTTGATGCAATAATTAGAGCGCAAGTTGGTCATTCAAGGAAAACAGTAAATGAAAGCATAATTAAAATAAAGTGCATAAAAATAAATTGTAACAAAACTAGGAGCGGAATATAACCCCCATCGTAAATAAAATATAAATCATACATAAAACGGGTTATTTATTAAAGATGAGGACATTGGTCCTTGTATGCATAATTAAAGAAAATAATTTTGAAGTGATAATTTATTTGGATGAAAAAATTAGGACATTGGTCCCATTTTATTAGAAAAATCCAATTTATTTATATAAAACTTTTTGCGACTTTTTAATTAACGTGCATGAAAATAAATAAACTTATTACAAATTACATATTAAATAATAAAAGCAAATAAAAGCAAAATAATACGAAAAATGCTAAAAAACACATCCCACGAAAATGCTATCTTCAAACTTCCATGGGCTCCCATTCGCCATGGAAAAGGCTCGCACAAAAAAATAATTATTGAATAAATCAATTAAATGACATAATAAAAAATATAACTTAACACATGAACAATTCAGCATGCATAAATAATAAAATAACAACAATAATAAAATTCAACATGCCTAATGATGATGATAACAATAATTAATTATAATAATAAATAAAACTAATAAAAATAATAATAAAGATAGTAGTAATGATAAATAATAACTAATAATAACACTAATCACAATAATAATAATAATAATAATAATAATAATAATAATAATAATAATAATAATAAAAATAATAATAATAATAACATCAAATAATATGAACAATCAAATTAAATATGCAAGAATAAAATAAAAATAAAATAAGCCAATCATGCTAAAACATGCTAAATGATAATACTAACAATAACAATAATATATGAACAAAAATAAAAATAAGAATAATAATAATAACATGAACAATTAAATAAGAAATAAGAATAAGAAATATAAATATGAACAATAAAATAAGAACACAAAAAATAGGAACTAAAAAGATAGATCTAAAAGAATTTACATGTTAGCTAACTAATTGTAAACAAAAATTAAAAATTAAAAATAAATTAAAATTGGAGCTAGGAATGCTTACCCTCAAAATTGGATGTGATGAATGAAATTGGATGATAAATTCCTTGCTTTGATTTAAAAAAATAAAAAAGAATGAAATTTTATCCTAAGAACAAATAATTGATTTATTTGTCTTAAACAAAAAATTGTGAAAAATAAGAAGTAAATTCCCAAGAACAAATAATTAATTTATTTGTCTTAAAAATTAACTTAAAAAATCAAATTAGAACACTTGGAGAATTATTCTTGAAGAAGAAAAAAATAAGAAGAAGAAGAAGAGAGAAAACAAAATTTTTCTTAAGAAAAATTTCCCTCTAATTCAAAAAAAAAAATTATTTTATATTCCCAAAAAATTCAGATTTTTAATGAAAAAATTAAAATGATTTAATTCCCATTAATATAAAAAATTGAAGAATTTGAAGAGTATAGAAGATAAAAGGTTAAAAAAATTAAAATCTACAAAAAAAAATGAGTTAAAACCCCTAAAAAATGAGCAAAAACAACCAAAAACGGAGTGGGGGCTGTCCGGACACGCGCTGGGTGCTGCCACAGCCCCACACTTGCGAAATTTTTTTTTTTAAATTTTTCCTAAAACACAATAATTTCAAAATATACCCTTTTTGTTTCAAAATAATTTTTAAAACATTTAAAATATTATTTTTTTAATACATTTTTATTTATTCCTAAAAAATCAAACCGACAAGGAAATCGTCACTTTGAACTTTCATTTTTGCCTATAAATAGACACACTTAATTTCATAATTGGGTAATCCTTGTCACACCCCAACCTATAGCATGGATACTTCTGCTTCATGATTAGAGCGAGAAGTACCCCGATAGGAATGAGTGTCACATCCCACTAGTACAATCAAACAAACATCACATACAGAATAATATATCCAGCGTAAATAAAAACTTTAAAAGAAAGAAGAGGGATACAGAACAATAGGAACACTTTTATTAATATACAAAAATAGTTCTTTACATATTACATCAGGTTACAAAAAGAACCAATTTACAAAAGCCCAACATACATAGTTCAAAGGGCTAACAAAACATTATACTATTACAAAAGAAGGAAAGCCTAAACTATAAAACTTCTGAACTCTAGTTGCGTTGACCTTCCCGATGCGACACGCCCAGAACACGCGTACAAAAACCTTCCACACCTGCACGGATAAACACCCGTGCTAAGCGAAATCGCTTAGTGGGGAAACACACAATGCATGACCGCCACTCACAGTGACGGTAACAGAAAACATATGATAACAATACAATTATATATATGAAGATATATCATCATACATATCCAATTCATTTAATTGCATTCACATTCAGAATTCTTGCACAAAGGCACTCAATAACACCTGCTTAATCATAATGAGTGGATAACGAGTACACATAGATACTTAAGAGTATCGGTTCTATATGATAAACACATAGATACCCAAAGGTATCAAATATTCTTTTTATATCATTCCAAGTTGTTACACATAGAATCTTAAGAAAGATTCAAACAAAGGGATCGCGAGGATCCAGTCGGGGGACCTGATCAGGGTCCAAATCGTACACATAGCTGCAGCGGCACATAACTCTATTAGGCATGCCTAACTATCCACTTATCCGACATTAGCAGGTTATGCGAAATATTATCACATTTTCATACATATAATTCATGTAAATAGATAGTCAAAGCTTTAATGAAAACTGCATGTAAAAGAAAGTAAGTCATTAAGCAAAAAGGAAAGAAATCTCCTTTGGAAGCTGCGTCTGTCGCGCTCGCGACGGTTGTCGCGATCGCGACAGAGACCAAACACATCGACTCGCCAAGTCTCGCGGTCGCGAGAAGGGTCTCGCGCTCGCGAGGGGACAAAGGCATCACCCTCTGTCGCGCTCGCGACGGACATCGCGCTCGCGACAGAAGACAATCTTCCCCTTCTATCGCGCTCGCGACTACCGCGCGCTCGCGACAGAGGAGAATCCTGCATTCGCTCGGAGGTTGAGCGCTCTGTCGCGCTCGCGACATATGCCGCGGTCGCGACAGAGAGTTCCCTATCGAGCTCTTGGCGCGACACTTCTCGCGCCGGCGCGAGAGTTGAAAGCCCCGCGCTCTGTCGCGCTCGCGACAGTGTCGCGATCGCGACAGACACGGGATTTCCAGCTCTTACGCCCAAAATCTGCAGAATTCTTACCAAATCACATCCAAACTTCCAAATTTGATTCCAAACCTCAAAATTCAGCAATACACTCATCCACAACTCATAATATAACTAATAACCCAACTTTACCATAATTTATCTCAATTAAATCAAATCAATTACATGCCCAATTCCAAGAATTTCCAAAACAGCAATTTCCACAACACTAACAACCATTCACATGATCTCTCACAAATCATTCAACAATATTCATTCTCAAGTGTCTCATAACATAATTAATATGATTTAAACTACACTGGCACAACTTATGACCTCAATCAAAACCAAAAACACCTTCAATAAACTCAATTCACAAAAATATACACAAAAATGAACAATCCCAAACCTTCTCTCCTTAGCTCCTAATCGCGAGCTCCGCTTCCGCTTGCGATTCCTTTTCCTTTATCGGGTCTAGGAGCCTCCTCTGAATTACAAACCCACAACAACAAAATCAAATCTAAAGCAACCCATAAGTAAATGCATACAAATCAAAACCTAGAGAAGAGGAAGAAGAAGAAATCTATAACACCCAACTCACCTTATAGCTTTAAAACCACAAGCTAAGCAACTCAAACTACTCAAGGGAAAGAAAAGGGAGCAAGATCGGGCAAAGAAGAAGAAGAACGAAGAAGAAGAAAGAAGAAAAGGAGAATGGCGTGAGGAAGAGAAGAAGAACGGGAAAATTGAAAGGGAAAAGCTGATTTCTCACTCTTCACCAACCCATTAAATGCCCACTTATCCTCATTGCCACATGTCACCCCCTCCTTAAGCCACATGCCATCTAACACATCCTACTCCCATACTTGCCCATACACCCTAAGCTAACTCCTATTCACACATTTTACTTCTATACCCTCACTTATACACTAGTCTAATTTCCTCTTCTCACTAATACACACACTTATACAATAAATAAATCAATAAATAAATAATTTACATAATCCAATTTAACACAAACACCTAAAAATACACACATATATACACGGACAGGCTCAAACTACTGGGGTGATTTTGGGGTGTTACAATACTCCCCCACTTAACAGAATTTCGTCCTCGAAATTCTTACCTGATCCAAACAACTGAGGATATTGCAATCTCATAGCTTCTTCTGGTTCCCATGTAGCTTCCTCAATACCGTGATGCTGCCACAAAACTTTAACTAACGGTATCTGCTTATTCTGAAGCTGTCTGATTTCCCTATCCACAATCCTCTTCGGTTCTTCATCAAAAGAAAAGTCTGACTGAATCCGGATATCTTGCACTGGTAACACATGTGAAGGATCTGACCGATATCTCCTGAGCATAGATACATGAAAAACGTCATGTAATCTTGCTAACTCCAAAGGCAACGCTAACTGATATGCTACTGGACCCACTTTCCTTAGAACCTCATACGGCCCAATAAATCGTGGACTTAGCTTGCCTTTCTTGCCGAAACGGAGAACCTTACGCCATGGTGACACTTTCAAGAAAACTTTATCCCCCACTTCGAACTGTATATCTCTGCGCTTCAAATTAGCATAAGAACGCTGTCGGTCTTTTGCTGCTTTCAAGTTCTGTTGTACCACTCTCACCTTCTCCTCGGTATCCCGCACTATATCCGGACCTATCATAGCCTTTTCTGACAATTCCGTCCAACACACTGGTGTTCTGCATTTCCGTCCATACAGTGCTTCATAAGGAGCCATACCAATGCTCACTTGGTAGCTGTTGTTATATGCGAATTCCATCAATGACACATACCGATCCCAACTTCCTGAGAACTCTAAAGCACAACCTCGAAGCATATCCTCTAAGATCTGAATAACCCTTTCTGATTGCCCATCAGTTTGCGGATGGAAAGCAGTACTGAAATTCAACCGTGTTCCCAAGGCTGCCTGAAGTTCTTTCCAAAACTTAGATGTAAAGCGAGGGTCTCGATCCGATACAATGGATAACGGAATCCCATGCAACCGGACTATCTCATCCACATACAGTTCCGCCAACTTGTCCATCGAGAAATCCACTCTCACAGGTAGAAAATGTGCAGACTTTGACAATCGATCTACTATAACCCATACCGAATCATGTTTACGCTGAGTCATGGGCAAACCAGATACAAAATCCATCGTGATGTCATCCCATTTCCATTGAGGAATGGGTAAGGGATGAAGCAACCCCGATGGCACTTGATGCTCGGTTTTCACTTGCTGACAGGTAAGGCACCTAGAAACAAACTCTGTTATCTCTCTTTTCATTCCTGGCCACCAATAATATTGCCTCAAATCTTGATACATCTTATCCCCACCAGGATGCATAGTGAAGACTGAAGAGTGAGCTTCTTGTATCAATTTCTTTCTTAACTCACCAACATCAGGTACACATAACCGATTCCCATGCCTAAGCACTCCTTCACTGTCTATCAGATATTCTGTCCGTTTGCCCTCTTTCACTGCTTGACAAACACGCTGAAGTACATGATCATCTAACTGTGCCCTTGCAATTTCAGATCTCAAACTTGGCTTAACTTTAAGTTGAGCAATAAGAGCACCTTCAGAATCAAACCTCCATCTACCTCGGCTAGCAATTAACGCAGACATAGATTTCCGACTGAGAGCATCCGCTACCACGTTAGCTTTACCCGGATGATAATCAATGATACAATCATAATCCTTGAAGAGTTCTAACCATCTCCGCTGTCTCAAATTCAATTCCTTCTGAGTTAACAAATACTTGAGACTCTTGTGATCAGTGAAAATTCTGCACGTCTCTCCATACAAGTAGTGTCGCCAAACCTTAAGTGCAAACACTACCGCTGCCAACTCCAAATCATGAGTCGGGTAATTCCGCTCATGAGGTTTCAACTGTCTCGATGCATAAGCTATTACTTTATTCCCTTGCATCAGAACACAACCTAAGCCAATGCCCGAAGCATCACTATACATAGTATACCCTTTACCCGAAACTGGCTGTGTGAGCACAGGAGCTTTAACCAACAATTCTTTTAAACGGTCAAAACTGGCTTGACACTTTTTAGTCCAAACAAACTTGACATCCTTCCGCAGCAGCTTGGTCAAAGGAGCTGCTAACACTGAAAACCCCTGAACAAACCTTCGATAATACCCTGCTAAACCCAGAAAACTTCTCACTTCCGGCACATTCTTCGGAGGCATCCAATTAACAATCGCTTCGATTTTACTTGGGTCAACCCGTACACCTTCTGCGGATATCACATGTCCAAGGAAAGCCACTTCTCTTAACCAAAACTCACACTTACTGAGTTTCGCGTACAGCTGATGACCTCTCAACATTTGCAACACCAACCTCAGATGTTCCTCATGTTCTTTGCGGTCTCGAGAGTACACCAAAATATCGTCAATGAATACCACCACAAATTTATCCAGATACGGTCGAAAAACTCGGTTCATCAGATCCATGAAGGCTGCAGGTGCGTTGGTCAAACCGAAAGGCATCACTAAAAATTCATAATGACCATAACGCGTCCGAAAAGCCGTCTTCGCTACATCTGTTTCCTTAACCCCTAACTGGTAATAGCCTGACCTCAAATCTATCTTAGAGAATACCCCGGCTCCTCTCAACTGATCAAAAAGATCCTCAATCCTCGGCAGTGGATACTTATTCTTGATAGTCACTTTGTTAAGCTGTCGGTAATCAATACACATCCGAAGGGTTCCATCCTTTTTCTTGACAAACAAAACTGGAGCACCCCACGGTGACACACTAGGCCGGATGAATCCTTTATCCAACAATTCCTGTAACTGGCTCTTCAATTCCTTCAATTCCATTGGAGCCATTCTATAAGGAGCCTTTGAAATCGGAACTGTACCCGGCAGAATCTCTACTGACAATTCAACCTCTCTCTCGGGAGGTAACCCCGGTAACTCTTCCGGAAAAACATCGACAAAGTCTCTTACAATCGGAATATCTTGAATCTTAACTTGACCTCTCCGTGAATCCAAAACCACAGCTAAAAACGCTTCACATCCTTTCCTGATAAATCTTCTGGCTTTCATAGCCGATATCACATTATGCAAAGAACTACTTCCAATTCCCTTCACAATAACAGGCAAATGATCCTTATCCTTCAAAACCATTACTTTCCTATGACAGTCTACTACTGCACGATGCTTTTCTAACCAATCCATTCCCAGAATAATATCAAACTCATGAAAAGGCAAACAAATCAGATCTACTACAAACTCTATATTCTGAATCTTCAAAGGACACTTCCGACAAACCCGATTAACCATAATACTCTGACCCAACGGACTGGATACACAAATTTCATATTCCATCTTCTCCTCACTACCCAAACTATCCCACAACTTACCAGAACACACATAGGAATGGGTAGACCCCGGGTCAATCAAAACATAAACTTCAGAATCAAGCAAAGAAAACTTACCGGCAATCACTTCAGGAGCATTCTGTTCCTCTCGGGCTTTCATAGCATAAGCTCTACCAGATGATGGCACAGGGCGATCCACTGTTTCCGAGGCTTCTCTATCTCGAGCTCTTCCACCTCGACCCCTTCCTCTACCTCTATTACGACTTCCTTGGGGTACATTAGATCCAGCTCGACTCCCTTCCTGTTGTCCCGAAGGATCTCCATAACGACTCGGACAATTCGCGAGCAAATGGTCCGTAGAGCCACATCTAAAACAGCCTCCTGTTAACCACCGACACTCACCCCAATGTTGTTTATTACAATGAGAACATCGGGGAGGACCATCTCCTCTACCTGAGCCCGCTCCCTTAGAAGAACCCTGTCTCCTTCCTCTAGGAGCTGGACTAGCTACTGACTCATCAGCAAAGTTTCCTTGTGATTCTCTTGGCCTCTTGCCTGAAGAAGAGCCACCTCTTGCAGATTTTCTTCTTTGAGCTTTCTCTCTCAAAATATTCTCAGAACGCTCCGCCCTCAAGGCTGCCTGCACCAACTGATAATACCTCACATTCGGAGCTGACATCAATGATATTAACATCACTTTTAAAGATTCATTCAAGCCTGCTTCAAAATGCTGACATCTGAACTCTTCTGTGAGAACCCTTGGCGGCGCATATTTGCTCAACTTGGTAAACTCATCCTCATACTCAGCCACAGACATGGTTCTTTGCTTAAGAGTTAAAAACTGCGCCCACTTGGCATCCTTATAAGCTTTGGTCACATACCGGTTCTGAAACTCATCCTCAAAGAACTCCCATGTTATCGGTTCAGGAATTTGCGGTTGACTAGTCACCAATTTCCACCAATCATAAGCTGAACCTTGTAACAAAGACAAGGCACACTCCACTTCTTGCTCCGGTGGGCATCTTATTTCCTTAAGTACTCTGGCTGTCTTTTCTAACCACATTTCTGCTTTAGAGGATTCATCTATACCGGTACCAAAGAAATCCTCTGCACCATGCTTTCTTAGCCTTTCAATAGGTGCACTTGGTGCCGTCACTCTTTCAAGTACCCTTGTCATACTCTGAAGCATCGCTTCCATCGGTCCCAAAGGCACCTCAGGTCGTCCCCTAGGAGGTTGAGCCGGACCAGAAACTGAGGGATCCTGCTCTTGGGGATTTGCACTTTCTGCTGACCCCTCGAGTGATCCACGAGCGGACTCCATAACTACAAAATATAAACGCAGTGCGCATCAGGCCAACACAACCCCAACAGACAGACTAACACACTGAAACCCAGTAACACCTAGAACCAATTGCTCTGATACCACCTAATGTCACACCCCAACCTATAGCATGGATACTTCTGCTTCATGATTAGAGCGAGAAGTACCCCGATAGGAATGAGTGTCACATCCCACTAGTACAATCAAACAAACATCACATACAGAATAATATATCCAGCGTAAATAAAAACTTTAAAAGAAAGAAGAGGGATACAGAACAATAGGAACACTTTTATTAATATACAAAAATAGTTCTTTACATATTACATCAGGTTACAAAAAGAACCAATTTACAAAAGCCCAACATACATAGTTCAAAGGGCTAACAAAACATTATACTATTACAAAAGAAGGAAAGCCTAAACTATAAAACTTCTGAACTCTAGTTGCGTTGACCTTCCCGATGCGACACGCCCAGAACACGCGTACAAAAACCTTCCACACCTGCACGGATAAACACCCGTGCTAAGCGAAATCGCTTAGTGGGGAAACACACAATGCATGACCGCCACTCACAGTGACGGTAACAGAAAACATATGATAACAATACAATTATATATATGAAGATATATCATCATACATATCCAATTCATTTAATTGCATTCACATTCAGAATTCTTGCACAAAGGCACTCAATAACACCTGCTTAATCATAATGAGTGGATAACGAGTACACATAGATACTTAAGAGTATCGGTTCTATATGATAAACACATAGATACCCAAAGGTATCAAATATTCTTTTTATATCATTCCAAGTTGTTACACATAGAATCTTAAGAAAGATTCAAACAAAGGGATCGCGAGGATCCAGTCGGGGGACCTGATCAGGGTCCAAATCGTACACATAGCTGCAGCGGCACATAACTCTATTAGGCATGCCTAACTATCCACTTATCCGACATTAGCAGGTTATGCGAAATATTATCACATTTTCATACATATAATTCATGTAAATAGATAGTCAAAGCTTTAATGAAAACTGCATGTAAAAGAAAGTAAGTCATTAAGCAAAAAGGAAAGAAATCTCCTTTGGAAGCTGCGTCTGTCGCGCTCGCGACGGTTGTCGCGATCGCGACAGAGACCAAACACATCGACTCGCCAAGTCTCGCGGTCGCGAGAAGGGTCTCGCGCTCGCGAGGGGACAAAGGCATCACCCTCTGTCGCGCTCGCGACGGACATCGCGCTCGCGACAGAAGACAATCTTCCCCTTCTATCGCGCTCGCGACTACCGCGCGCTCGCGACAGAGGAGAATCCTGCATTCGCTCGGAGGTTGAGCGCTCTGTCGCGCTCGCGACATATGCCGCGGTCGCGACAGAGAGTTCCCTATCGAGCTCTTGGCGCGACACTTCTCGCGCCGGCGCGAGAGTTGAAAGCCCCGCGCTCTGTCGCGCTCGCGACAGTGTCGCGATCGCGACAGACACGGGATTTCCAGCTCTTACGCCCAAAATCTGCAGAATTCTTACCAAATCACATCCAAACTTCCAAATTTGATTCCAAACCTCAAAATTCAGCAATACACTCATCCACAACTCATAATATAACTAATAACCCAACTTTACCATAATTTATCTCAATTAAATCAAATCAATTACATGCCCAATTCCAAGAATTTCCAAAACAGCAATTTCCACAACACTAACAACCATTCACATGATCTCTCACAAATCATTCAACAATATTCATTCTCAAGTGTCTCATAACATAATTAATATGATTTAAACTACACTGGCACAACTTATGACCTCAATCAAAACCAAAAACACCTTCAATAAACTCAATTCACAAAAATATACACAAAAATGAACAATCCCAAACCTTCTCTCCTTAGCTCCTAATCGCGAGCTCCGCTTCCGCTTGCGATTCCTTTTCCTTTATCGGGTCTAGGAGCCTCCTCTGAATTACAAACCCACAACAACAAAATCAAATCTAAAGCAACCCATAAGTAAATGCATATAAATCAAAACCTAGAGAAGAGGAAGAAGAAGAAATCTATAACACCCAACTCACCTTATAGCTTTAAAACCACAAGCTAAGCAACTCAAACTACTCAAGGGAAAGAAAAGGGAGCAAGATCGGGCAAAGAAGAAGAAGAACGAAGAAGAAGAAAGAAGAAAAGGAGAATGGCGTGAGGAAGAGAAGAAGAACGGGAAAATTGAAAGGGAAAAGCTGATTTCTCACTCTTCACCAACCCATTAAATGCCCACTTATCCTCATTGCCACATGTCACCCCCTCCTTAAGCCACATGCCATCTAACACATCCTACTCCCATACTTGCCCATACACCCTAAGCTAACTCCTATTCACACATTTTACTTCTATACCCTCACTTATACACTAGTCTAATTTCCTCTTCTCACTAATACACACACTTATACAATAAATAAATCAATAAATAAATAATTTACATAATCCAATTTAACACAAACACCTAAAAATACACACATATATACACGGACAGGCTCAAACTACTGGGGTGATTTTGGGGTGTTACAATCCTGATGTAGGCTGACTCGGGATCCGGTGTCTATAGGTCTTATTAAAGGTTGTAGCTTGGCTTAGGTAATGGTAAGACAATTTGGTTAAGTAGCTCATAATGTATAAAGAAAAAGTAATCACTATATCATAAGAGACCTAAAAACTAAGCATAGCATGAACTCATGAAGTCTTAACTTGCCATTCTAATTCCCTTATTACTGTCCATTATTTTTTTGTCTATTTCCCATTTTTACAACTTCTTGTTTTTTTTCATTTTTCTTTTATTTATTCTTTTCTACTTTTTCCTTTTCTTTTTTTTTTTTTCCTTTTTGGTTTTTTACTATTGACTTTCTTTTCTTTTTATAGGAACTAGCTTGTCTAGCAATGGACTTTTGATAAATAAGAAATTCAAGTAACATCATGGTTATACTAAACGGAAATTGTCTCCAATGATATAGCAATCCTAATCCTTTACACAAAAGATTAACAAAAGAACTAGTCTATTGTTCAAGAAGTATTAAGGCTAATTAAGTGCTTGTAGAACAAAATATTGGTTAAAGTGTAACAACCCAAATAAGGCCCGGTCGGAATTTGCGAGGTAAGTCGGTAAAGTGAGGATAATTTCGTAATTTGTGTAAGAGGAATTTTGGTTAATAAGGAAGTATGTGTTAAAGGAAGTAATTAATTAAGTGTTAAGTGAAGTGAAGGGAATATTAGTGTGTGTTTGTAGTGTATGGTTGTAGGGTGTTAGTGGTTTAAGGGCTGTTTTTGTGTGGTTTGTGGGCATGGTGCCAAGGATGTAAAGTGGATTTACTGGAAATTATAAGGTGTGGGTTGTGTTTGGTGCATTGGAAGATATTTGTGTAAATAGGCTTGTGTGTGGTTAGTGTATGGTGCCATAAGTGGTATTTGTTAAGATGGATTGATTGATTCTCTAAGATTGAGACAAGTGGCAAGAGGTTGGTGAGCAATTAATGTAAAGTAAGAGAGAGAGAAGGGAAAGGCAGAAATTGCCTAGCTTCCCGTGGAAGCTAGCTCATTTATTCCTTCTCCTCTTCATTTCCGTCCTCCTCTCTCTCCTTCTTCCATTTTTGCTGCTCTCATCTCTTTCTTCTTGTGTCTTCTTGAGTCTTGAGTGGGATCCTAGAAGGTTTGAGCTGGAAGTGTTAAAGGTAAGTGGTTGAGTTCGGTTTGGGGTTTATGGTGTTGTTTCTTGTTATTTTGGATTTCTGGTTTTGGTTGTGATTGGATTTGATTTAAGTGTATTTTGGTTGGGTTGTGCAAGAATCGGAAGAGAGAAGGAAGAGCAAGGGCAAGGATAAAATGGTTTCGTGAGGAGTTCGGTTGAAGCTTCATTTTTCCAGGTATGGGAGCTTGATTTGTAGTGCTTGAGTGTAACACCCCGCCGCCGCCCCCGTTGGCAGGGCGCCGGCGGGCGCGCTACAACACGACGCTCACTCACGACTCGACAAAGCATACAGCGGAAGCATACATGCGCTAAGCGGAAGCATTCAAAAACTAATAATTATAAATCTCAGATAGAATAGTAGGAAACATACTTCAATACATAATTAATCAAAATACGAGTTATTTACAATGGCCCAAAAGATTACATTTTTAAAAACCTTTCCTAAATAAAGAAGTACATATACAAAAAGAATTACAGGAGGAGACAAAATATATAACTCGACTCCTACGTGGCCAGCCTGCAGATGCGCGACACGAGCAACCCAAAATCCTTCACGCCACCTGCACGGGATAAAAGCCCGTGCTAAGCGATAACGCTTAGTGGGGAGAAATAAACACAACAGAGCACTATACACGAAAACATGCACTAATATTCATAAAACAATAAGAATCAGAGTACAGATATATAAATTTATTATCAGGATAAATAATACATAACACTGAATCAATACACTACTCAGAGTCACACAATAATCAGAACACTTCGCTAAACCAATACCAAACAGTTCACACAATAGCCTGAAATCAATGGTGGAGGATACGGGAACACGGCACGGGAGACCAAAGCCTCAAAAACATTTTAATACCCGAAGGTAGCACGAGAGACCGGAGTCTCAAAACAAAACTTTTTATCACGACACGAAAATGACCATCTCGGAGGTCGACCGCTTCGCCCAAACGGGGCGGACAGAACAGCTGTAAACTAACCCTTCTTAAGCATGCTTAATTATCCTATACCTTGACACTTCAGGCTCGACAACACACTCTCACATGACATTAGACAAACAAGAAATGTTCAAATGCAACACCTTTCATAAAAGCTGATTAACTGACAGATGCAAAAAAAATAAATACAAAAATCCAGAATACATGGTATCACGTGCTAAAAATTATAATTAAACATTCATAAAAACGCGCATAACAGAAAGGATTTTATTGCAAAACAGGGTAGGTCACGGTGGTAATCAGATTGGTTGCCACCGTGACATACCAGAGATCCTTGGCAGAAAGCAAGTCTGGGGTATCTCACGGTGGTAACCAAGATGGTTGTCACCGTGACATACCAAGCAGTCAGATAGAAACCAAAGTTTGGATACCTCACGGTGGTAACAAGATTGGTTGCCACCGTGACATACCAAACAGCCAGACAGAAACGAAAGTTTAGATACCTCACGGTGGTAACCAGATTGGTTGCCACCGTGACATACCAAACTTCACGGCAGAATGCATCTGGTTCGTGGCTCACGGTGGTAACCAGATTGGTTGCCACCGTGACCCATGCCCAGATGGGGTTCCTCAGGGCAATTTCCAGGTCTTTCTAGCCAAAATCTCACACCCTTCACTTCACTCAAGCAATATCACATTCCAATAACAATAAGAACTCAATCCAAACATCAAAGAATCATATCAACAATAAATCTTACTCATGAAATCTAAGAGCAACATCACTACATACAAGTATAAAGTGAGTTCTAAACATCACAACTAGACTAAACCAAATACCAACCCATGACATATAAACCATATTAACAAAACACAAACAATAGATTTCCAGAATATCTCATAAGCACATAATCTACACACATTCACAAATAGGCAAAATCCCAAACCCAAACCTGGAAAACGAAGCTTCGAACCGAGTTCTTCACGAATCCACTATATCCTTGCCCTTGCTCTTCCTTCTCTCTTCCGTTTCTTGCACAAAAACCCAGCCACAAACACTCAAATCAGACCCAAACACAATCAAAACTAAAAATCAAAGAGCAAGAAACCTCTAACCGAACTCAACCACTTACCTTCCACAAACCCAGCTCAAACCTTCCAAGATCCCACTCAAAACTCAAGAAGTCACAAGAGGAAAGAGATGAGAGTAGAAGAATGAAAGCAAGAGAGAGAGGAGGACGGGAAAATGAGAAAGAAAGGGGAATTTGAGATAGCTTCCACGGGAAGCCTCACCCAAAAGCTGCCCCTCTCTTCCTCTCTCCTACTTTCATTAATTACTCACCAACCTCTTGCCACATGTCACAATCTTAGAGAATCAAGCCAACTATCTTAACTCATCAACTTATGGCACCATACACTAACCACACTCAAGCCTTATTCTTACACAAATATCTTCCAAAGCACCATGCACCACAACCCACACAACAAAAACCTTAAGTCCATTAACACCCTACAACTATACACTATAAACACACACTAATATTCCCTTCACTTCACTTAACACTTAATTAATTAGTTCCAATGACACAAAGTTCTTAAATGTCCAAAATTCTTCTTACCCAAATAACGAAAAAAATTACCCTCACTTATCCGACTTAAAACACAGATTCCAACCAGGCCCTATTTGGGTTATTACAAATCACTCCCCCTTAAGAAATTTCGTCCTCGAAATTTCCCCGCTAATCACTTAAATCCAAACAACCCAAACACAAACCGAAACTTAACTGAAAGCTAATAACATAACTTACCAGAAGGTCCCGCTCGATCTGCTATATCCCCTACTTGCATCGCAAAAACTCTTGGACGCGAAGGCACTTCTTCTGTAGGTGGCTTCTGCACTGACTCTAACGGTGCTTGCGAAGGACGTCCACTACCTCTTCCACTCTGATTCCCTCTCACTCTCTGACCACTGGCTCGACTCACTGGTCTATCCTGAAGCTCTCTTCGATCCGGACAATTCGCCACCATGTGCTCTTGGCTGCCACATCTGAAGCACGCTCCAGAGATCCTTCTACACTCGCCCCAGTGGCGCTTATAACAATGTTCACACTCAGGGATCACATTTCCCTTGCTAGCTACACTCCCAACTTCCGAACGAACCGGAACAGAACTCTTCCCACTTTGACCACTCGGAACTTCCCTCGACTTCTTGCCACTACTGAACCCACCATCCGGTGCTTTCCTCTTGCTTTCAACCTTCTGCTTGATCACCTCGGATTCTTCCAACTTCATTACCGCTGCCACCAGCTGATAATACCCCACGGGTTGCAAAACTGACATTGCTGACAAAGGACCTCTGAACACTTCACGCAGTCCCTCTAAGAAATGCCTACTTCTAAACTCATCCGTCAACAAAGTCTCTGGTACATACTTACTCAACCGGCTGAATTCCTTATCATACTCACTCACGGTCATGCCTCGCTGCCTCAGATTGATAAACTCTCTCCACTTAGCCTCTTGATACGCCTTGGTCACATATTTCTGCTCAAATTCTTGCTTAAAGAACTCCCAAGTCAACACGGCTGGTCGCTGAGGATTGCGCATCACTAATTCCCACCAATCGTACGCTGGCCCTTGCAGCAACGACACTGCACAAAGCACCCTCTGTTCTGCAGGACATCTAATCTCTTGCAAAATCCGACCTACTCTCTTAAGCCAAAACTCGGCCACATCAGACTGATCCAAAGCAGTACCATGAAAATCCTCGGCTCCTCTCTTTCTTAACAACTCGGTCGGGGCTTTAGGAGCAGTCAATCTCTCAACCAACTGCAGCAAACCTTGCACTAACGCCGGGTTCTCTTGACCAAAACCCACACCAGGAATCTCCTCTGGCTGACGCTGCGGAGCAGGTTGCTCACCTCTCACTACACTTGCACTACCAACCGTCTCACCCACTTGCTCACTTGGATCAGACTCCATCTAGACACTACACAAGACAAGACACATCTGCATTAGGCCACGACACAAAACTGACTCACATGCAAAGACTTAACTCATAACAAACAGAGACATCCAGAACCGCCTAAACCGGTGCTCTGATACCACTAAGTTGTAACACCCCCGCCGCCGCCCCCGTTGGAAGGGCGCCGGCGGGCGCGCTACAACACGACGCTCACTCACGACTCGACAAAGCATACAGCGGAAGCATACATGCGCTAAGCGGAAGCATTCAAAAACTAATAATTATAAATCTCAGATAGAATAGTAGGAAACATACTTCAATACATAATTAATCAAAATACGAGTTATTTACAATGGCCCAAAAGATTACATTTTTAAAAACCTTTACTAATTAAAGAAGTACATATACAAAAAGAATTACAGGAGGAGACAAAATATATAACTCGACTCCTACGTGGCCAGCCTGCAGATGCGCGACACGAGCAACCCAAAATCCTTCACGCCACCTGCACGGGATAAAAGCCCGTGCTAAGCGATAACGCTTAGTGGGGAGAAACAAACACAACAGAGCACTATACACGAAAACATGCACTAATATTCATAAAACAATAAGAATCAGAGTACAGATATATAAATTTATTATCAGGATAAATAATACATAACACTGAATCAATACACTACTCAGAGTCACACAATAATCAGAACACTTCGCTAAACCAATACCAAACAGTTCACACAATAGCCTGAAATCAATGGTGGAGGATACGGGAACACGGCACGGGAGACCGAAGCCTCAAAAACATTTTAATACCCGAAGGTAGCACGAGAGACCGGAGTCTCAAAACAAAACTTTTTATCACGACACGAAAATGACCATCTCGGAGGTCGACCGCTTCGCCCAAACGGGGCGGACAGAACAGCTGTAAACTAACCCTTCTTAAGCATGCTTAATTATCCTATACCTTGACACTTCAGGCTCGACAACACACTCTCACATGACATTAGACAAACAAGAAATGTTCAAATGCAACACCTTTCATAAAAGCTGATTAACTGACAAATGCAAAAAAAATAAATACAAAAATCCAGAATACATGGTATCACGTGCTAAAAATTATAATTAAACATTCATAAAAACGCGCATAACAGAAAGGATTTTATTGCAAAACAGGGTAGGTCACGGTGGTAATCAGATTGGTTGCCACCGTGACATACCAGAGATCCTTGGCAGAAAGCAAGTCTGGGGTATCTCACGGTGGTAACCAAGATGGTTGTCACCGTGACATACCAAGCAGTCAGACAGAAACCAAAGTTTGGATACCTCACGGTGGTAACAAGATTGGTTGACACCGTGACATACCAAATAGCCAGACAGAAATGAAAGTTTAGATACCTCACGGTGGTAACCAGATTGGTTGCCACCGTGACATACCAAACTTCACGGCAGAATGTATCTGGTTCGTGGCTCACGGTGGTAACCAGATTGGTTGCCACCGTGACCCATGCCCAGATGGGGTTCCTCAGGGCAATTTCCAGGTCTTTCTAGCCAAAATCTCACACCCTTCACTTCACTCAAGCAATATCACATTCCAATAACAATAAGAACTCAATCCAAACATCAAAGAATCACATCAACAATAAATCTTACTCATGAAATCTAAGAGCAACATCACTACATACAAGTATAAAGTGAGTTCTAAACATCACAACTAGACTCAACCAAATACCAACCCATGACATATAAACCATATTAACAAAACACAAACAATAGATTTCCAGAATATCTCATAAGCACATAATCTACACACATTCACAAATAGGCAAAATCCCAAACAAACACTCAAGAATACACTCCCAAACCTGGAAAACGAAGCTTCGAACCGAGTTCTTCACGAATCCACTATATCCTTGCCCTTGCTCTTCCTTCTCTCTTCCGTTTCTTGCACAAAAACCCAGCCACAAACACTCAAATCAGACCCAAACACAATCAAAACTAAAAATCAAAGAGCAAGAAACCTCTAACCGAACTCAACCACTTACCTTCCACAAACCCAGCTCAAACCTTCTAAGATCCCACTCAAAACTCAAGAAGTCACAAGAGGAAAGAGATGAGAGTAGAAGAATGAAAGCAAGAGAGAGAGGAGGATGGGAAAATGAGAAAGAAAGGGGAATTTGAGATAGCTTCCACGGGAAGCCTCACCCAAAAGCTGCCCCTCTCTTCCTCTCTCCTACTTTCATTAATTACTCACCAACCTCTTGCCACATGTCACAATCTTAGAGAATCAAGCCAACTATCTTAACTCATCAACTTATGGCACCATACACTAACCACACTCAAGCCTTATTCTTACACAAATATCTTCCAAAGCACCATGCACCACAATCCACACAACAAAAACCTTAAGTCCATTAACACCCTACAACTATACACTATAAACACACACTAATATTCCCTTCACTTCACTTAACACTTAATTAATTAGTTCCAATGACACAAAGTTCTTAAATGTCCAAAATTCTTCTTACCCAAATAACGAAAAAAATTACCCTCACTTATCCGACTTAAAACACAGATTCCAACCAGGCCCTATTTGGGTTGTTACATTGAGTTTGTGGTTGAGTGCATGTAAGTGTTGTGAGCTGTGTTGTGGATTATGGTTTTTCGTTAATTTCCTTCTTGGATCAACTCTATCTTGTGTTTGCAAGTCATTTATAATCTTGAGTGTTTTATAAAAGTATGTTTAATTGGAGTAGTGATTTAGTGAAGTGTTAGTGATATAGTGAAGATATTATGTGTTTACGGAATTTGAGCATGCCACATTAGTGTATTTGAGTTTGGTTGTGAGTGATTTCATGTTGAATTTATATTGATTATTGTGTAAAAATTATTATGTGGCTTGAGAATGATGCAGTGATGTGCTGGAGGCGAGAGGTAAGTGTTTGAACATGTGGTGTGCTTGCATGAAGAGTTGTGTGCGAAAAGAGTAGGAAAAGTGCTGAATTCGGCGAATCTGGGTTCTGTCGCGATCGCGACAAGTGCCGCGATCGCGACAGAAGGCGGACTTAGCCCCTTGTTCTTGAAGAGCCCTCTGTCGCGATCGCGACGCCTGTCGCGAGCGCGACAAAGAGCTCGGTAGCGGAACCCTCCGCGCGAGCGTGCTGCGGAGCGTGCGCGCGAGGGGGGGGGGAAAGGAACTGGTCTCTGTCGCGATCGCGACGCTTGTCGCGAGCGCAACAGAGCTCGGCCCCGTGAATTCTGCCGCGAGTGCTTCTACGCGACCAGGCCTCTTGGCGCGAGGACGCGACGAAGTACCCCGTGCTCTGTCGCGAGCGCGACACCTGTCGCGATCGCGACAGAGGCCCTTCCTGCTTGCTTTGATTTCTGAATGTGTTTCTTTTGTTCCACTTTGCACGGTTTCTCACTATTGCATGGTATATGTGTGTGCCTTTGACTCGTGATATTATTGTACTAGTGTCCTTGATATGGATTTATATTATATAAGAGTCTTAATTTGAATATTGTTTTTGTTATGTATTGTCTTGTGAGTTATTGTGTTGTCGAGCCTGAAGTGTCAATTTATAGGATAATTAAGCATGCTTAAGAAGGGGTTAGTGTTCAGCTGTTCTGTTCGCCCCGTTTGGGCGAAGCGGTCGACCTCCGAGATGGTCATCTTCCGTGTAGTGATAAAATGTTTTGAGACGCCGGTCTCCCGCGCTACCTTCGGGTATTAAAGTGTTTTTGAGGCTTCGGTCTCCCGTGCCGTGTTCCCGTATCCTCAACCATTGATTTCAGGCTATTGTGTGAACTGTCTTGTAGTGATAAAGTGAGTGTTCTGATCAAAGTGTGATTTCCGAATAGTGTAATGGTTTAGTGCAGTGCGTTATGTTATCCTGATTATATAGTTATATCTCTGTACTCTGATGCATATTGATTTATGTATATTAGTGCATGTTTCCTTGTATAGTGTTCTGTTGTGTTTGTTTCTCCCCACTAAGCGTTATCGCTTAGCACGGGCTTTTATCCCGTGCAGGTAGCGTGAAGGATTTTTGGGAGTTGCTCGTGTCGTGCATCTGTAGGCTGGCCACATAGGAGTCAAGTTATTTATTTTGTCTCCTCCTGTAATTCTTTTTGTACATGTATTCCTTTATTTTGTCAAGGATTTTTATAATGTAATCTTTTGGTCTATTGTATATAACTCGTACTATGATTATTTATGTAATGAAGTACGTTTCCTATTATATTTTTCTAAAATTTTTATTATTGATTGATGTATGCTTCCGCTGTATGTTTTATCGCGTCGTGAGTGAGCGTCGTGTAGTGCGCCCGCCGGCGCCCTTCCAACGGGGGCGGCGGTGGGGGTGTTATAATTAGTGGTATCAGAGCACCGGTTTAGGCGGTTCTGGATGCCTCTGTTTGTTATGTGTTGAGTCTTTGCATGTTAGTTTGTTTTGTGTCGTGGCCTAATGCAGATGTGTCTTGTCTTGTGTAGTGTTTAGATGGAGTCTGATCCAAGTGAGCATGTGGGTGAGACGGTTGGTAGTGCAAGTGTAGTGAGAGGTGAACAGCCTGCTCCGCAGCGTCAGCGAGAGGAGATTCCTGGTATGGGTTTTGGTCAGGAGAATCCGGTCTTATTGCAAGGTTTGCTTCAGTTGGTAGAGAGGCTGACTGCTCCTAAGGCTCCGACTGAGTTGCTAAGAAAGAGAGGAGCCGAAGATTTTCATGGGACTGCTTTGGACCAATCTGATGTGGCCGAGTTTTGGCTTAAGAGAGTAGGTCGGATTTTGCAAGAGATTAGATGTCCTGCAGAACAGAGGGTGCTTTGTGCAGTGTCGTTGCTTCAAGGGCCAGCATATGATTGGTGGGAATTGGTGATGCGAAATCCTCAGCGACCAGCCGAGTTGACTTGGGATTTCTTCAAGCAAGAATTTGAGCAGAAATATGTGACAAAGGCGTATCAGGAAGCTAAGTGGAGAGAGTTCATCAGTCTGAGGCAGTGAGGCATGACCGTGAGTGAGTATGATAAACAATTCAGCCGGTTGAGTAAGTATGTGCCTGAGACTTTGTTGACGGATGAGTTTAGAAGTCGGCATTTCCTAGAGGGACTGCGTGAGGTGTTCCGAGGTCCGTTGTCGGCATTGTCAGTTTTGCAACCCGTGGGGTATTATCAGCTTGTGGCAGCGGCGATGAAGTTAGAAGAGTCTGAGGTGATCAAGCAGAGGATCGAGAGCAAGAGGAAAGCACCGGGTGATGTGTTTGGAAGTGGCAAGAAGTCGAGAGGAGTTCCGAGTGGCCAAAGTGGGAAGAGTTCGATTCCGGTTCGTTCGGAAGTCGAGAGTGTAGCGCCACCCTCTAGCAAGGGAAGTGTGATTCCTGAGTGTGAGCATTGTTATAAGCGCCACTGGGGCGAGTGTAGAAGGATCTCTGAAGCGTGCTTCAGATGTGGCAGCCAAGAGCACATGGTGGCGAATTGTCCGGATCGAAGAGAGCTTCAGGATAGACCGGAGGGTAGAGCCAGTGGTCAGAGAGCGAGAGGAAATCAGAGTGGAAGAGGTAGTGGACGTCCTTCGCAAGCGCCGTCAGAGACTGTGCAGAAGTCGCCAGCCAAGGAAGTGCCCTCGCATCCAAGAGTTTATGCGATGTAAGTAGGGGATATAGCAGATCGAGCGGGACCTTCTGGTAAGTTATGTTATTAGTTTTCAGTTAAGTTTCGGTTTGTGTTTGGGTTGTTAGGATTTAAGTGATTAGCGGAGAAATTTCGAGGACGAAATTTCTTAAGGGGGAGTGATTGTAACAACCCAAATAAGGCCTGGTCGGAATTTGCGAGGTAAGTCGGTAAAGTGAGGATAATTTCGTAATTTGTGTAAGAGGAATTTTGGTTAATAAGGAAGTATGTGTTAAAGGAAGTAATTAATTAAGTGTTAAGTGAAGTGAAGGGAATATTAGTGTGTGTTTGTAGTGTATGGTTGTAGGGTGTTAGTGGTTTAAGGGCTGTTTTTGTGTGGTTTGTGGGCATGGTGCCAAGGATGTAAAGTGGATTTACTGGAAATTATAAGGTGTGGGTTGTGTTTGGTGCATTGGAAGATATTTGTGTAAATAGGCTTGTGTGTGGTTAGTGTATGGTGCCATAAGTGGTATTTGTTAAGATGGATTGATTGATTCTCTAAGATTGAGACAAGTGGCAAGAGGTTGGTGAGCAATTAATGTAAAGTAAGAGAGAGAGAAGGGAAGGGCAGAAATTGCCTAGCTTCCTGTGGAAGCTAGCTCATTTCTTCCTTCTCCTCTTCATTTTCGTCCTCCTCTCTCTCCTTCTTCCATTTTTGCTGCTCTCATCTCTTTCTTCTTGTGTCTTCTTGAGTCTTGAGTGGGATCCTAGAAGGTTTGAGCTGGAAGTGTTAAAGGTAAGTGGTTGAGTTCGGTTTGGGGTTTATGGTGTTGTTTCTTGTTATTTTGGATTTCTGGTTTTGGTTGTGATTGGATTTGATTTAAGTGTATTTTGGTTGGGTTGTGCAAGAATCGGAAGAGAGAAGGAAGAGCAAGGGCAAGGATAAAATGGTTTCGTGAGGAGTTCGGTTGAAGCTTCATTTTTCCAGGTATGGGAGCTTGATTTGTAGTGCTTGAGTTTGTGGTTGAGTGCATGTAAGTGTTGTGAGCTGTGTTGTGGATTATTGTTTTTCCTTAATTTCCTTCTTGGATCAACTCTATCTTGTGTTTGCAAGTCATTTATAATCTTGAGTATTTTATAAAAGTATGTTTAATTGGAGTAGTGATTTAGTGAAGTGTTAGTGATATAGTGAAGATATTATGTGTTTACGGAATTTGAGCATGCCACATTAGTGTATTTGAGTTTGGTTGTGAGTGATTTCATGTTGAATTTATATTGATTATTGTGTAAAAATTATTATGTGGCTTGAGAATGATGCGGTGATGTGCTGGAGGCGAGAGGTAAGTGTTTGAACATGTGGTGTGCTTGCATGAAGAGTTGTGTGCGAAAAGAGTAGGAAAAGTGCTGAATTCGGCGAATCTGGGTTCTGTCGCGATCGCGACAAGTGCCGCGATCACGACAGAAGGCGGACTTAGCCCCTTGTTCTTGAAGAGCCCTCTGTCGCGAGCGCGACAGAGAGCTCGGTAGCGGAACCCTCCGCGCGAGGGGGGGGGAAAGGAACTGGTCTCTGTCGCGATCGCGACGCTTGTCGCGAGCGCGACAGAGCTCGGCCCCGTGAATTCTGCTGCGAGTGCTTCTTCGCGACCAGGCCTCTTGGCGCGAGGACGCGACGAAGTACCCCGTGCTCTGTCGCGAGCGCGACACCTGTCGCGATCGCGACAGAGGCCCTTCCTGCTTGCTTTGATTTCTGAATGTGTTTCTTTTGTTCCACTTTGCACGGTTTCTCACTATTGCATGGTATATGTGTGTGCCTTTGACTCGTGATATTATTGTACTAGTGTCCTTGATATGGATTTATATTATATAAGAGTCTTAATTTGAATATTGTTTTTGTTATGTATTGTCTTGTGAGTTATTGTGTTGTCGAGCCTGAAGTGTCAAGGTATAGGATAATTAAGCATGCTTAAGAAGGGGTTAGTGTTCAGCTGTTCTGTCCGCCCCGTTTGGGCGAAGCGGTCGACCTCCGAGATGGTCATCTTCCGTGTAGTGATAAAATGTTTTGAGACGCCGGTCTCCCGCGCTACCTTCGGGTATTAAAGTGTTTTTGAGGCTTCGGTCTCCCGTGCCGTGTTCCCATATCCTCAACCATTGATTTCAGGCTATTGTGTGAACTGTCTTGTAGTGATAAAGTGAGTGTTCTGATCAAAGTGTGATTTCCGAATAGTTTAATGGTTTAGTGCAGTGCGTTATGTTATCCTGATTATATAGTTATATCTCTGTACTCTGATGCATATTGATTTATGTATATTAGTGCATGTTTCCTTGTATAGTGTTCTGTTGTGTTTGTTTCTCCCCACTAAGCGTTATCGCTTTGCACGGGCTTTTATCCCGTGCAGGTAGCGTGAAGGATTTTTGGGAGTTGCTCGTGTCGTGCATCTGCAGGCTGGCCATATAGGAGTCAAGTTATTTATTTTGTCTCCTCCTGTAATTCTTTTTGTACATGTATTCCTTTATTTTGTCAAGGATTTTTATAATGTAATCTTTTGGTCTATTGTATATAACTCGTATTATGATTATTTATGTAATGAATTACGTTTCCTATTATATTTTTCTAAAATTTTTATTATTGATTGATGTATGCTTCCGCTGTATGTTTTATCGCATCGTGAGTGAGCGTCGTGTAGCGCGCCCGCCGGCGCCCTTCCAACGGGGGCGGCGGTGGGGGTGTTACATAAAGGCTCAAAATTGGCTACATAAAGTAAAAAAGCTGAGTTATTTAAGCAGCTAAAATTGGTTGTTCTAAATGCCCTTATCATTTTTCATGGATAATTCATACTAAATGTAATCTCGAAATTTACCTGAAACAAGTTTTAGAGGATATGACATATCAAGGCTCTTATACAAAGAAAAATTTCATTGTAAAAGGCTTCAAAAGCTCACTTAGCTATAGGTCAAATTACCCTAAACAATGATTTACTAAAATAATCATATTTACATGTGAAAAGATAACCAACTTAAAAAGAAACTACACTAAATTGCATTGCCAAGTCATACCCCTCACTATGCACATAAAGTTGTCAAAATAAAATAAACCAACGATATTCCTCAAGAATTTGGCTAAGTAGACCAATTATTTAAAAACTTAAGCTAATCATGTACATGCTTCCAAATATGCATCAAATACAAAAGCTCCAAAACTTGACAAACTCATAAACAGCCTAAACATATAAACCTACAACATAAATATCCTAACAATATATACATAACACTAACAAATACCTAAAACTAACATATCATGCATATCCACAAGCTACACTAAACACACAAACAAATCACACAAACATAACATGTATAGGCTCCACACTTAAAGGGCACAATGTCCTCATTATGTAAGAAAAACAATCACAAATGAACACAAACTAGAAAGATAATCAAAACACAAAACACCAAATAAAGAAAATATTCTAGTTGTGGTGTAATTTAATTGAGGGGCCGATAAGGTATGGCTAGCATAATAAATGACATGCAAATTCTTACCTTGGCATTGACCTAGCACACAACCTACAGCAAGGTCACTAGAATCACACATGATTTCAAAAGGTAAATTCCAATTAGGTGATTTGATTATAGGTGCACTTATAAGAGCATTCTTTAATTGCCCAAAAGCAACCATACATGCATTAGAAAAATCAAAACGCACATCTTTAACTAACAAGTTAGTTAAAGGCTTAGCATTTAAAGAAAAATCCTTTATAAACCTCCTATAGAATCCCGCATAACCCAAGAATGATTTAACACCCTTAAGTGTAGTAGGTGGAGGTAACTTCTCAATTAATTCAGTTTTAGCTCTATCCACCTCAATAGCTCTACTTGAAATCTTATGGCCTAGAACTATCCCTTCTTCAACCATAAAGTGGCACTTTTCCCAATTAAGTACTAAGTTGGTCTCCTCACATCTAGCTAAGACCCTATCTAGGTTATTCAAGAAGAACTCAAATGAATCTCCATAGACTAAAAAATCATGCATGAATACTTCCATTATCTCTTCTATTAAATCCCCAAAAATTGAAGTCATGCACATTTGAAAAGTGGATGGTGCATTACATAGCCCAAAAGGCATTCTCCTATATGCAAAAGTTCCATAGGGACAAGTAAATGTGGTCTTCTCTTAGTCACTAGGGTATATGAAAATTTGAAAGCACCCCAAAAATCCCTCTAAGAAACAATAATGAGAATGGCCAGCTATCCTCTCTAATATTTGATCTATGAAAGGTAAAGGACAGTTATCTTTTCTAGTGGCTGAATTCAACTTCATATAGTCAATACAAACCCTCCAACCAGTGGTGGCTCGTGCAGGAATCAAATCTCCATTCTCATTTCTAACCACAATCATTCTCCCTTTCTTTGGTACACAATAGATAGGACTTACCCATGCACTATCCGAAATTGGATAGATAATCCTAGCATTTAACAACTTAATGACTTCTTTTTTAACTACCACTGTCTCACCCCGTTTGCCCCTAGTAGAATGAGCCATGTGTAGGCGTGCATTTGTGTTTGTTTTGGCATGCCATGAGGGGCATTTTGGTAAAAGTGCGCGTATATGGGTTCTGTTAGCACGTGGGTGTGTGCATGGTATTTATGTGTGACCTAGTAGGATTGTGCTAGGGTGTGCTTGCTCACATGGTTGTAGGGTGTGAGGGAGTTGGGTGTGATTGCATGTGCATAAGTGTAGCATAATAGAGTATGTTTAAGTTGGGATGTTTTTGTGTGTGATGCATTGTATGGTTTTTAGGTATGAGCATATCATATAGGGTGTGATGGTGAGAGAGAGCATTGAGTGTGTGTGACATATGAATGTAGTGTGTGAGTGATTGATTTCCACCACTAGGAGATGGACATGTGGCCTAGGTTTGAAAAGGGGAAAATAAAAGAGGAAAGAGAAAAGAGAACAGGAATTTCTGCCTCTCCATCCCGTTCTCCCTTCTCTTCACCTCCTTTCCTCCTCCTCTCTTTCCATTTGGTGTCCTAGCTTGGATTCAAGCTTGTGTTGTGGGAATTGATTGCTCCTTGAGATTAATTGGTAAGTTTTCATGCATTTGTCTTGTTATTGTTTAAGTTTTTTTCCATCTTCATCTTCTTCCTTTCATTTTCTGGGTTTGGATCTAAGTTAGGGTTTTGTGTTTGTGTGTTTTGATGGTTTGATGCTTAGTTGAGCCTCCTCATGAGCCAAAGGGCAAAGAGAAGGTTGGATCTAGTGGATCTAAGCATTAGGAGCAAAGGATTTTAAGGTTTGGGAATTTTTTGCTCTTGAATGTGAATATGTCCATATGTGTTCTTGATGAATATCTGGAAATTGGGTCGTGAAATGGACTTATTTTAGCATGCATGTTATGGGCTTTTAATTGAGAAGAGTAATTACGCATGAGTGTGAATGTATTGTGGTGATTGTGTGGTTTGATGTAGTTTTGCTGTAAATTTCTAGGTTTTGATAATTATTGAGATTATGAGCTTAAATTGATGAATTGTGTGAAATTATGTGTGGAAACATGTTATATTGTGTTTGTTGTGGGTGCTAAATGGCTGGAATTGAGGTAAGAGACCAAGTGAAGTGATTTGTGTGTTGTGTGTGATTTTAGAGAAGAAGGAATCTGTATAATTCTGGAAAACCCGTCTCTATCGCGATCGCGACAGTGGCCGGTGTTTCAGCCTTCGTCCTGCAGCGATCATTGTAGCGTGACACCGCTCTCTGCCGCGAGCGCTGGTGAATGCGCTGCTAGTTCGCGCTATCATGAGCACGCAATCTATCGCGAGCTCGCGATAGCAATGAGAGCTCTCTGTCACGAGTGCGACAGAGCCGGCTACTTGTTCCTTCTCGCAATCGCGCGGTCTGTCGCGGGTGCGACGCTCTGGGAGCTTAGTCCCTATCACGAGCGCGACAGCTCTGCTATCCATCTGGGATTCTCTTCTTGCATGCTTGTGTGCGAATCTATGAATGATGATGTTTTTGGATTATATGCAAGATTAATGTTACGAATTATCTGAATGGGTAATTATCAGTGATATATGAATGAGACTTCAAATGTTATGAATTGGATTGAATGGTTTATGCATAACCTACTAGAGTCAGTATAGTGGATAGTTAGGCATGCCTAAAAGAGTCTTATAGCTGCAGCCTCAGTTCAGTTTTGACCCCGATCAGGTCCCCGTTTGGTTCCTCGCGAACCCTCAGTATAGGATCTTGTTTAAGGTCCCTCAGTAAAACGTCTGGAATATGAAAAGTAGAAAACGATTTTTGATTCCTACCCGTAAGGTACCGCTATGCATCCGATTCGTACCCGTAAGGTACTGCCATGCGTTTACTCGTTATCCACTACTTTTGACTCAACATGTGCTTAATTGCTTTGAAATGTTTTAATAACCATAAGGACGTATTATTTGAATATATATATGGAAATGAGATGATTCGACTGCGGATGTGAATGTGATTATGACTACATTCGATTGAATGATGGATTATATACAAGAATGATAATATTTGTACCCTATATGTATATCGGTTTGTGCCATCTGTATGCGTTATGTTTGACGACCATTGTGAATGGCCATCCATATCTTGTGTGTGTGTTTCCCCATTAAGCGTTTATAGCACGGTGTGTTACCCGTGCAGGTGCGGAAGGTGTTTTGCCTCGGGGGAGTCGTCTTAGTCCAAGCCAACACAACAGGGCTTAGTGTTAGGGCTATATTCTTTTATAATGAAGATTCTTTTTGTATAGGACTCCCTTGTACCTTTTGTAATAGCTTCCGCATATGTATATGTATATTTTTGGACATGTAATACTTTTGGGTCAGTAAGTTGATGCAAACAGTAATGTAATATAAATTTTGTTATATTAATGCATGAGTGACTTTTGCTTATGCTGTATACTAAAGTTTTAATTATCTTGTAATTATATATGTACTTTTATGAATGATTGTATGCTTTGTAGTATGTCTGTGTGGTGGCACCTCGACTCATACGGCATCTCACTCCTGATCGGATGGGATTGCCTACGTATGTGTAGGGGGTGTTACAAGTTGTGGTATCAGAGGCTGGTTTAGGCATTTCTGGGTGTTGTTAACGTGATGCTGTGTATAGAATGTATATATGTTTAGGGCTGTGTTTGTTGATGCGGTTGTTTTGTTTGCTTAGATGGCTTCTAATTCTGCTCGTCGATATCTTGAGGAGTCTGCTAAAAGTGTTAACCCTCCGGCTGGGGATCCTTCTGTTTTGGTGTCAGCTCAACCTGCTAGGTCTAGCCCGAGGCCGCTGCCATACCTTTTGAGGCTATGTTCAGATAAAATCAGGACATAGCTCGGGTCTTGGAGAGGGTGACTGCCCCCAGAGCTCCTATAGAGAGTTTAATAAGAGTGGGTGTTGAAGACTTTTATGGGACCGGTTTGGATGAGTCAGAGTTGGCTGAGAGATGGTTAGACAAAGTGAAGAGGGCTTTGAGAGAAGTTAAATGTCCTCCTGATCAGCAAGCAGATTGTGCTGTGGCCTTACTTCAAGGGTCGGCCTATGAATGGTGGGAATTGGTATGTAGACAACCTCAACTGCATGACCCTGTTACATGGGAATTCTTTGGTGAGGAATTCAAGAAGAAGTACGTGACTCAGACTTATAAGGATTGAAAGTGGGTGCAGTTTCTGAACCTGAAGCAAAGGGCTATGTTGGTTTCGGACTATGAAAAGGAATTCAATTTGTTATCCCGGTATGCTCCGCGAGGAATCACGACAGATGAGTTTCGATGCAAGCATTTTGAGGCCGGATTGAATTAGTCCTTAAGGGTTGCACTGATCTCCTTGATGAGTACCCCAGGAGTGAACTATTATCAGATAGCAGACGCTGCCATGAGGGCTGAGAGGTCAGAAACAGTGCTAAGAGAGAGAGCTCAGAGAAGAAACCCCTCACGTGGTGGATCATCTTCATTATCCTCGGGTAAGAGATCCATGAATCCACAGGATGAGTCATCATCTGGTACAGCTACAAGAGGTAGAAGGCAGGGTTCTACAGCAGTATCCGGTTCTGGTAGGGGTGGTCGATCTAAGGCTTTACCAGTGTGTTCGTATTGCAGTAAGGCTCACCGGGGTTAGTGTAGGTGGCTCACTGGTGGATGTTTCAGATGTGGGACCACCGAGCATCTTTTGGCCAATTGTCCAATATTGTATGAGGAATTGGGTACCCAAAGAGAGGCCATTAGAGTGGGATCTAATGCCACACAGGCTTCTCGTGGTAGAGGTAGGGGTAGAGGTTGAGGCGGTCGACCTAGAGATGGAGCTGTTTCTGAGTCTGTTGAGCGTCCCCCACCAGTAGCAGCTAGAGTGTATGCAGTGAGGGCTAGAGAGGAGTAGGATGCCCCTGATGTGATTGCTGGTAAGTTCTTACTCCATGACACTGAATTGTATGCTCTAATAAACCCTGGTTCCACACACTCATATTTGTGCACAGATAAGATTGTTGATAAGTTGCATGTGGTAGATCAGTTAGACTATGAGATATGTGTGACCAATCCATTAGGGCATAGTGTCAATGTGAGTAAAGTCTTTAGAAATTGTCCCCTGTTGGTTGAGGGAGTTGAGTTTCTTGCGGACTTGATAGAATTTCTGTTCAGAGAGTTTGATTTGATTTTGGGTATGGACTGGTTGGGTAAGTACCGGGTGGTGGTTGATTGTCATAGGAAGACGGTGGTGCTTCGGACTGGGGATCAGTCTTCTGTATATGTGAAGGGTTTGGGTTCGAGCTCTATGAACAATGTGATCTCAGCGATGCAAGCTAAGAGATTTATTAGGAAGGGTTGCGAGGCTTTTCTAGCTGTGGTCTTGGACTCTAAAAGGGATCAAGTAAGGATTGAAGATATCACTATTGTGCGGGAGTTTAGTGATGTGTTCCCGAGTCAGTTGCCAGGGTTGCCTTCCGGGAGGGAAGTTGAGTTATCCATAGAGATTATGCCGGGTGCCACACCTATATCGAAAGCACCTTATCGAATGGCTCCTGTAGAGTTGAGAGAAATCAAAACTCAACTACAAGAGCTATTGGAAAAGGGGTTTATTCGACCCAGCATATCTCCTTAGGGAGCTCCAGTTCTATTTGCTAAGAAAAAAGATGGATCCTTGAGGATGTGTATCGACTATCGGCAGATCAATAAGGTCACAGTGAAGAATAAGTATCCATTGCCTAGAGTCGAGGATTTGTTTGATCAGCTTCGGGGTGCAGGTGTGTTTTCCAAGAAAGATCTTCGGTCGAGGTACTATCAGCTACGTGTTAAGGATGAGGATGTGGTTAGGACTGCATTTCAGACTCGGTATGGCCACTATGAGTTCCTTGTGATGCCGTTTGGTTTGACTAATGCTCCGACGACATTCATGGATTTGATGAACCGAGTGTTTAGGCCATACTTAGATCGGTTTGTAGTAGTGTTTATAGATGATATCTTGGTGTATTCTAAGAATGAGGATGAGCATGAAGAGCATCTCCGGTTGGTTTTGCAAGTGTTGAGGGAACATCGGTTGTTCGCTAAGCTTAGTAAGTGCGACTTTTAGCTTTGGGAAGTGTCGTTTTTGGGCCATGTAGTTTCAGCCAAGGGTATCTAAGTGGATCCATCCAAGATTGAGGCAATAGTGGATTGGAAGGTGCCTAGGAATGTCCAGGAAGTGTGGAGTTTCCTTGGTTTGGCGGGTTATTACCGTTGGTTTGTGAAGGGTTTTTCAGTAATTGCCGCTCCGATGACGAGATTATTGAGAAAAGGAGTTAGATTTGAATGGTCGGATAAGTGCCAAGCCTATTTTGATCAGTTAAAGAAGTTGCTAGTCGAAGCTCCTATACTGACTCAACCCATCTCGGGTAAGGAGTTTGTTATGTATAGTGATGCTTCGGGTGTTGGCCTTGGATGTGTTCTGATGCAGGAGGGTAAAGTAGTGGCATATGCTTCTCGACAATTGAAACCGCAGGAAAGGAACTATCCGACACATGATCTAGAGTTGGCGGCTGTGATCTTTGCTCTAAAGATTTGGCGCCGTTATCTGCATGGGGAGAAGTGTAGAATCTTTACGGACCATAAGAGCTTGAAGTATCTCCTCACCCAGAAGGAGTTGAATATGAGACAGCGCCGTTGGCTTGAGTTGTTTAAGGACTACGACTGCATGGTGGATTACCATCCGCATAAGGCCAATGTAGTCGCGGATGCATTAAGTCGGAAGTCGGTTTCGGCCTTGTTCTTGAGGAGGTTCAGATGGAGGTTTGGTTCGGATGGAGCCTTGATTGCTCAGCTAAGAGTAAATTCCACCTTGAGACAGAGGATTGTTGATGCTCAGAGGGATGATGAAAGGCTTCAGCGGATTGTGCAAGAGGTTAGTTTGGGCAAGCAGTTAGATTTCTCAGTTCAGGATGAGGTTTTTCTGTATGGAAACCGTTTGTGCGTACCGGACGATGAAGAATTAAGAAGACAGCTTTTGAAAGAGGCGCATAGTATAGTTTTCACCATGCATCCCGGGAGTGAAAAGATGTATCGGGATATGAAGCAGTTTTACTGGTGGTCCGGTATGAAGAGGGACATAGTGGATTTTGTGTCCAAGTGTTTAACCTGTCAACAGGTAAAGGCTGAGCATCAAGTTCCTTCGGGATTGCTCACGCCCTTATCTGTTCCCGAGTGGAAATGGGATGACATAGCCATCGATTTCGTGTCGGGTTTGCCTTTGACTCAAAAGAAGCATGACTCAGTATGGGTGATAGTGGATCGGCTTACCAAGTCAGCTCACTTCTTGCCAGTGAGAGTGGACTATTCGATGGATAGGTTGGCTAGTATCTATGTGGATGAGATAGTTCGGTTGCATGGAGTGCCGTCGTCTATAGTTTCAGATCGGGACCCAAGGTTCACATCTAAGTTTTGGAAAGAGTTGCAAAGAGCTTTGGGTACCAAGTTGAATTTTAGTACGGCATTCCATCCTCAGACAGATGGTCAGTCTGAGTGGGTGATACAGATTTTGGAGGATATGCTAAGAGCTTGTGTCTTGGACTTTCCAAGTAGTTGGGACAGATATGTATCGCTTATGGAGTTTTACCTACAATAACAGTTATCAGTCGAGTATTGGTATAGCACCATATGAGGCTTTGTATGGTCGATAGTGTACGACTCCGATTTGTTGGACCGAGCTATCCGAGCATTCAGTGATTGGGCCAGAATTGGTTAGGGATACCGAGGAGAAAATCAGGGTTGTGCAACGGAACTTGATGGTAGCCAAGGATCGACAAAAGTCATATGCGAACCTAAAGAGGAAAGATATGCAGTTTGAGGTCGAGGACAAGGTTTTCCGTAAAGTGTCACCTTGGAGGAAGGTGCTTCGGTTCAGAAAGAAGGGGAAGCTTAGTCCTCGCTTCATTGGACCGTATGAGGTTTTGGCTAGAGTTGGTCCAGTGGCTTATAGATTGGCTTTGCCAATGGAGTTATCGAAGTTGCATGATGTGTTTCATGTTTCAATGCTTTGTCGGTACCGGTCGGATCCGTCGCATGTTCTGTCGGTACAAGAGGTGCAAGTGCAGCCTGATTTTTCTTATGATGAGCAGCCGAGAGCTATTCTAGCCCGGGAAGTGAGACAGCTGAGAAGCAAGCAGATTCCGTTAGTTAAAGTTTTGTGGAATCACCATGGAGTCGAGGAAGCGACTTGGGAGCCAAAGGATTCGATGAAGGCACAGTATCCTCATTTGTTCAGATCAGGTGAGAATTTCGAGGACGAAATTCTTGTTAATAGGGGAGAGTTGTCACACCCCGTTTGTGTAACACCCCCTATGTCCCCATTGGAAGGACGCCGGAGAGCACTACCGACACTCAATCACATACATGCATACATACTCTATGCAGAAGCATACATTCATACATAATCATACATGCATAAATGCGGAATAATTAAAACCTTACCTTGCGGGCAAAAGTTGGTCATGCATTAACTCACACACTCGCAAGCACTACGTGGAAGCATAAGCACAAACACACATGCATACACTCTTTCAATCAACGAAAGCATAAGGCGAATAATAAAATCGAGGAATAACTTAATACATAAGCATTTAATGCTTACATCATCAGAAATATTACATCAAGATGATTGCATAATAATTACATATACAAAAGGTTATAGAAATACAAGATCATAAATACAGAAGCTGAACAAAATACAAAACTTCTAACTCCTATGTGGCCGACCTTGCAGATGCGCGACTCGAACAGAACCAAACCTGCCACCTGCACGAGAAAAGAACTCATGCTAAGCAATAAACGCTTAGTGGGGAAAACACACAAGTAATATGGACGACCATTCACAATGGTCGTCAAGGCATAACACATTCACAAAGGCAAAAACGGATATTCATCACATATATAATCAGGCTTGCATAGAAAGACATTCATTTGAAAACTCACATTCATAACCATATACTTGTGTCGAAAATAAGCCGAAGCAGACATAACACCATACACGATACAAGTATCATCATGCAGAACTACATGCAATCTCACATGCATATACTTACCAAGGAATCGGACATCAGCACCTTACCATTCATAGTGGCATGACATTTATACATGCAATTATCATGACCGATTACTCATACATTAACTAAAAACCCAATCACATGTTATAAGATTACCATGCAATACTGGACTTTAAAAACTCCCCGGTTTTCTCCCCTTCTGCCTATGGGAGGTAAAAAGAACTCGTTTCTTGTGGAGCAGGGGACTAAAGTCTCCGAATTTAAACCATTGTACAGGCTCGAATGCCGATTTCATCACAGGGTAACCTCTGATCCGGACCGCTCCAGGACATGATGCTTACACCATGTGTCTAGGGTTAGGTAAGGGTAAGTAAAAGGAGGAAGGGAAGTTAGGAAATCAGATTTTCTATTTCCTTTTCCCGTCCCTCTCCTCCTTCTACTGCTCTTCTTCCTCTTCTTCACTCTTTAGTTGCCCTAGCTTGGATTCAAGCTCTTGGTAGTGGGAATTGATCACACCTTGCATCTAATTAGTAAGTTTTCTGCATTTTCCATCTTCTTCTTCCTCTTCTTCATCTTCTTCTTCTTTTTCCTTGTATTTTTCTGGTTTTAGGTTTGAAGTTAGGGTTTTGAGTTTGTGTGCTTTGATGGTTTGATCCTTAGTTGAGCCTCCTCATGAGCCAAAGGGCAAAGAGAAGGCGGGACCTAGTGGATCTAAGTATTAGGAGCAAAGGATTTCAAGGTTTGGGAAATTTCCTATTTTTGTGTGTAAATATGTTCATGTATGTGTTCTTAGTGATTTTCTGGAAATTGGGTTGTGATATGCTCTTGATATGGCATGTATGTTATGGGTTTTTATTTGGGAAAGGTAATTTTGCATGAGCTTGGGATTATTGTAGTGATTGTGAGGATTGATGTGATTTTCTGCGAATTTATGGGTTTTGATAATCTTTGGGTTTGTGAGTTTGAATTGATGTTTGGTGTGAAATTACTTGTTCATACATGTTATATTATGGATATTGATGGTGATGGATGGCTGGATTTGAGGTAAGAGACCATTGGAGGTGATTTGTGTGCTTGTGTGTGAGTTTGGGAGAGGAAGAAATCTGCAGATTTTGGAAATCCCGACTCTGTCGCGATCGTGACACTATCGCGAGCGCGACAGAGACCGGTTATCTTGGGCTATGCTATCGCGAGCATGCGACACTATCGCGAGCTCATGATAGCAAAACCTGATGTGTGCTCTCTGTCGCGAGCACGACGTTGTCGCGATCGCGACAGAGCGCAATGCTGGCCTATGCTGTCGCGAGCACGTGATTTATCGCGAGCTCGCGATAGCGGTGTGTAGGCTCTCTGTCGCGATGGTGACATTGTCGCGAGCACGACAGAGCCAGGCTTTTCCCTCCTCCCAGCAATCGAGAAGTTTGTCGCGCGTGCGCGGCGAAGAGACTATGGTCTCTGTTGCGAGCGCGATAGACGTCGCGAGCGCGACAGCCTTTTATGCTGAATGAGTTTTTCTCTTGGTGTGTGTGTGTGGTTTTGAACTCCAGTTTCTTTTGGCGATTTAAGTCTTATATCTGTTAACTTATGAATTATACGAATGCGAATACATGGTATGAATATGCTTATATGTATGTATATATATATATTGTGTTGGGATATAATGGAATGAATTGAATGGATTATGCATAACCTGCTAGAGTCAGTTTAGTGGATAGTTAGGCATGCCTAATAGAGTCTTGTAGCTGCAGCTTCAGTTCAGTTTGGACCCCGATCAGGTCCCCATTTGGTTCCTCGCAAACCCTTAAATGTGTTTGGTTCTTGTTCAAGGTCCCTTAATAAAATGTTTTGTAAATGACAAAGTAAAATGGTTTGCGATTCGTACCCGTAAGGTACTATCAGTAATCGGCTCGTACCCTTAAAGTACTGTCCGTTCACTCGTTATCCACTACCTCGAGTCAGCACGTGCTTAATTGCTTTGAACTGTTTCGATAATTATCCGGATGTGTACCATGATGAGTTAATAGGAATGCAATTATGTATTATCAAATGTATGACTATTTGTGTTCGCATGTTCATATTTATATCTCATGTGTATTTCTGATTATGCCATTTGTATGCGTTATGCTTGACGACCATTGTGAATGGGTGTCCTTTTTCATGTGTGTTTCCCCACTAAGCATTTATCGCTTAGCACAGTGTGCTTACCCGTGCAGGTGCGGAAGGAGTTTTGCCTTGGGAGAGTCGTAGCAGCCAAGCCAACACAGCAGAGTTTAGTGTAGGACTTGATCTTTTGTAGTCTTAGATGATTCTTTTTGTATGGAACTCTCTTATGTTAGTTTTGTAATAGCTTCCACTTCTGTATATGTATATTTTTGGATATGTAACTATCTTTTATGCCTTTGGGTTGATCGAACGGTAATGTAATGTTTTCTGTTATTTTAATGCATGATCAGCTTCTTTCATGAATGGTTTTGTAAAGTTTTTAATTACCCTGTACTTTGGTATGTATGATCGTGCATGAATGTATGTTTATCCTGTATTTGTGTGGTGACACCTTTACCCATACGGCATCTCACTCCTTATTAGATGTGATCGCCTACGTATAGGTAGGGGGTGTTACAGGTGGCACCTCGACTCATACGGCATCTCACTCCTCATCGGATGGGATTGCCTACATATGGGTAGGGGGTGTTATAACCACCTTCATATTAGGGTCGAGTCTTCTTTGTCTATCAGCCTTAGGTTGACACTCATCTTCCATGTTAATCTTATGCATCACTACATTAGGACTAATTCCCTTTAAATCAGAAATTTGCCATCCTATACTTTTGATCCTCTTTCTAACCACTTCTAACAACAAAAACTCTTGCTTATTAGTTAGCTTATTAGAGACAATGATAGGTAAACTACTATTAGAACCAAGAAATGCATACCTCAAATGGCTTGGTAGTTCTTTTAACTCCATATTAGGAGGACTTACAATGGACGGTGGCTAAGGTGCCTCATTTCTATACAAAAGTTCTGGCTTTGAGCTCTCTTGCACCTCCTCTGCATGAACTCCTTCATAACGAATAACATCCCCTTGACCTGCATCATCCAACACTTCTAAGACACAAGCATCAATAACATCTAGTTTCATGCACACATTTTCATCCATGGGGTATTTAAGTGCTTTGTCCATATGATACTCTACTTTATCCTCTCTTACTCTTAAAACCAAAGTTCCCTCATAGACATCAACTAAAGCCCTACCAGTTCTCATGAAAGGTCTTCCTAAAATCAATGGACATTTAACATCATAAGCAAAGTTCACAAAATCAGCAGGCAAAATGAATTTATCCACTTTAACTAAAACATCCTCTACTATGCCATAGGGTCTTTTAATTGATTTGTCAGCCAATTGCAAAACCATCGAAGTAGACTTAACATCTTCCAATCCGAACTTTCTAAAGATTGACAATAGCATAAGGTTAATACTAGCCCCAAATCACACAAGCACTTAGGAAATTCAATATCCCCCAATGTGCAAGGAATAGTAAAACTCCCATTATCTTTAAGCTTAGTAGGCACATTATTAGTCATTACTGAACTACATGCTTCAGTCAATTCAACAGTTGATAAGTCTTCCTAACTCTTTTTCTTAGAAATTAAATCCTTTAGAAACTTAGCATAGTTAGGAATTTGAGTTATAGTCTCAATAAAATTTAAATTAATATGTAAATGCTTTAATTTATCAAGAAAAGTTTGAATTGCTTATCGTGGTGTTGCTGTTTAAGACATTGCGAAAATGGTGGACGAGGTTGGAACACTTTTGGAACATTTGCCTTAGATGGCCCTTCTGTCGCACCCGCGACAGGTGTCGCGTTCGTGACAGAAGACTCCTTCTCCACTGGCATGCTTGCAGGTGGGATCACGCTTGCGATATTGGCCGGTTTCCCCTCTATCGCGCTCGCGACAGAAGGCTCATCTTCCTTCTTCATCTCCTTTTCCTTCAAAATTTCATTTTTGTTAGAAGAAACAAAATCATGGGTGTAAGATTTACCTAATCTCAATGTGATTGCCTTCAAGTGCTCCCTAGGATTATCTTTCATATTACTTGAAAGGCATCCTTCTAATCTTGATGGTAATGCATTCACAATTTGCCCTAATTGAGCCTCAAGATTGTGAATGGATGAAGCTTGATTCTTAGCTATTTGATCAAACTTAGATTCCAGCCTCTTGTGATTCTCCTCTTGTGAGTTGAATTTCAAATTTATTCCCTCCAAGAATCTATCCATTTTAACCTCCAAAGCTCCAAATCTATCTTGTGGTGGTTGAAATCCTACACCTCCTCTATTCTGATTATTGGTGTTATTTCCCCATGAAAAATTTGGATGGTTCCTCCATTCAGAGTTATAAGCATTAGAATAGGGATTTCTATGCCCTTGTCCTTGAATTAAACTAACTTGCTCTTTCGTACTTGCCATTCCCAAATTACAACCTTCACTTGCATGGCCTTATTGTCCACAAATTGTACATGCATTTGATGAAGTTCCTCCCATGTTCTAATTGTCTATCTTATGTGTCAAAGCTGCTACTTGTGCTTGCAAGGCAATAATTGAGTCAATAGAATGTAAACCTTTAACAGGGGAAGAATTTGATACCTTAGCCATTTCAGTTGGCCACATGCAATTGTTTATTGACATCTCCTCAAGCAACTCAAATGCAGCATTTGTTGTCTTTCTCATAAGAGAACCTCCCGCAGCTATATCTATGGTTCCTCTTGTGGTTGGATTGACTCCATTGTAAAACATTTACATGAGCAATTCCCTTGGAAGATTGTGATGGGAGCAACTTCTTTGCAATTCCTTAAATCTTTCCCATGCCTCATACAAAGATTCATTTTCATTTTGCACAAAGGTACTGATATCTTTAATAACCTTGGCAGTTTTGGCTAGAGGAAAATTGAGCCAATTGGTCCCAAGTTGTAATGGATCCTCTAGCAAGTGAATTCAACTAAGCTTTTGCTTTGTCCTTTAATGTGAAAGGAAATAGCCTAAGTTTTATTGCATCCACTGAAACTCCATTAATTTTAAAGGTATTACAAAGAAATTTGCCAAATGAGCATTTGGATCCTCATTTGCCAAACCATAGAATTGAGTACTATTTTGAATCATTTGTAAAAGAGATGGTTTAATTTTAAACTGATTTGCATTTAACGTAGGTCTTGTAATGGCCCAAATACCAGTCTAGAAGTGTCAGTGCATTATTCCAATGTTACTATGATAATCGCAATGTCAAACAATGTAGGGAGTGAGCTTGCCAGTGTCAAACTTCAGTGTTAAGTGTGTTAAAATTATAGTGATTCCAGGTCAGGTGACACCGGGTTCGCTATACAGTGAACCCAGCTGTCCGGCGCCCGAAAAATTCTAATTTCGCGAAAATGATATGTGGGTCATAAGGAGTCTAGTGGTGAAATCAGAACTGAAAACGAAGCTAAAACAACCTCCGAAAGTCATTTTGAAGTTTGCCTCCGGTTCGGTTCAATTTGAACCGGGGTCTGACCGAGGGGTTATGAGAGGTTTATGTGGCCCAATAGAATTTTAGTGTGTTAAATAATGTAATGGAAGTGATTTCTGTGAATTTTGATAGCTTTAGAGTTGTATTTTACGGCAGAAGGAAAATTGATCGAATCGAACCAGTTTAAGTGAACCGGTGCCTCAATGGACTCCGATTTAGCTAAAAATTTGTCAGGAGCCTATTTTTGATGTTTTAAGATCAATGGAATTAGTTAAAAATTAAAATATTGAGGGTAACATATAGATACTTTCAAAAAGTGCAAATGAACTGAAAAATCAAAATTTTGGTCTAAATCAGTCGGACCGGTTCAGTTCATTATAGGACCATATAAAGGGAGAAATGGCTGGATTTCTCTAGATAAATCCATCCAAAGTCGGCATCTCTCCTCCCTTTCAAAACCGTATGATTTTCTAACTTCTCTCCTCCATTTTCTTCTCTTCTACTCCAATTTCTTCTCAAATCTTAGCTCCCTAACTAAAGTTCAGCTCCTCTACAATCCTATAGTAGTGTTTGGAGTTCATTTGGTGTACTGGAAGTGGGAGAAATCAAAGTTTTTGGGTTTTTGATTCAAGGGTTTGTAATTTATTTTATTGGTCCCTATAGAGGTTTTTGGGGCTATAGAACACGTTTAGGATGTTAGATTTTACATTTGAGACTTGATTTTTAAGTTATGAGGATGTTTATATTCGGCCCATATAGGAAATTAAGGTGAGGAGGAGATTTCTCAGGCTAAAGGGAAGGAAAACCAACCATAGAGTGCTATAGAGCTTGGAAAAGAGGTTTGTAGTTACTAAATATACCTATTTCCTAATGTTTATCATTATTTTAGGGTTATGTCTAAGGTTAGGTATGTGATAATGATGCGTTTAATTAAATCTAACTTGATATTCATGTTTAGTGGGCTTAATATAGTGTATAAACATGATTAAGTGAAATGAAATCAAAGTGGTATGAAAAGTGTAATAGTGTTCGAATGGTATTCTTAAGAAAACATGATGTTTTAATGGGTTTTAAGGTATGAAATTCATGTTTATAACATGTTTAACAAGTGTAATGCATGATTGAGTGAAAATAAGAATTAAAATAAACCATAATGAATGAGTGAGTATTATGGCCGAATGGTATAATGTGACTTTAAGTGAATTATATGATGAATATTTGCATATTATGGACATTTAAGGCATGTATAACCTAAAATAAGTGTAATTAAGGGGCTAAGAGAAATTATAGTGCATGGTATAAAAATTTGAAGGTTGGGCCGAATAGTATATAAGATTTTACATGTGTATGTTTTGATGGTATATGTGATTTAATGGTATAAAGTGACTATATATTGATAAATGAGTGTATGTGCAAAGTGGTAAGTGAAAAAGAGATGTATGATGAATTTTACATATTGACATAATGTAATACTTAATGAAATTTTGAGAAAATATTGCCCTTAGTAGTTGTCTGGTAGTGAAATCTAGTCCAGTATATGGATGACTAGCCGCAGGGATTCCACACCGCAGTATGAGTCATGACGACTCACCATTGATTAGCCGATGAGAGCTTATCACAGTGTACAGTACAATTCAGTGTATAAAATAGTGCAGTGCAGTGAAAATGGTCCTACCGGGATCATTTTATAGTGAAATGGGTTTGTGTGGCCCATGTCCCGCATATTCGGTGAGTAGATTTTCTACCGGGTCCATACTAGGGGTATAATGGTAAATATGTGTTAAAAATGATTAAAATAGTGAAATTAGTGAAAATGAGTGAAAACAGGACTAAAATTAAGTAAATAAAAAGTTTAGGGGCAAAACTATAATTTTACTAAAAGTTGATAAAATGTGGTGAAAATAAGTTAAAGGGGTAAGTGGAAGGGTAAAATGGTAATTTTAGTGAAATATACTGTTAAAATAGTGTAACAGTGAAAAAGTGTTAAAATAGGGACTAAAATGTAATTTGGCCAAATTTTAAGTTAAATAGTAGAAAATGAAGTAAAAAGGGTATAATTGTAATTAATTAAGTTCAATAAGGTTAATAGTGTAAAAATGGAATAAATAAGGGCATTTTGGTAATTATGTATAATAGTGAGTACATAAGTGTAATTATGGCAAAAGATGGGATATAAATGGTAATTAATAAAAAGAAAGGACATAATGGTAATTAGTGAAAAAGTTAAGGACATGAATGGAATTTAGTGTAAAGATTAGTGATAAAAATGTAATTAATGGTGAAATAAATAATTAAGTGAGGTAATGAAATAAATGGTGTAATTAAGTGATTAAATTCATAGTTATGTGATTAATTAAGTGATGAATTAAATAAATATGAGTTTAATTAAGTGACTTAATAAGTGAAATAAATATAAATAAGAATAAGTGAGAATAATAAGAATATGTAATCAAAGTATGTTAATTATATAGAATTACTTAGAAAATTTATAGATTGGTAACCACCACTGGGCATTCTAATGCTCAGCACGTAGTTATTTTTAACTGCGTGTAGGTATCCCATAGGACTGGAGCAGCATAGCTCGGTATTTTGGTGGAGCAACCTAAAGGAGCAGAAGTGGATTTTATTTTGTATACGCAATGGATAAATTGTGGCATGTATATACTTATCTAGTATTTGATTTTGGGCATGTAATGATGTTATATGTTATTTTATCTGTGTGGATTATTTTGGACTGTGTGGTGAACGGCGGATGGGAAATGTACGGATATAGGATGATGTTGTTGTTGTGCCCTTTCCGGGGCTGTGGAGATTTCAATTTGTAGGTTTGGGTAGTGCAATTTATAAGCCGTTATACTGTCGAAATTTATACCAAATGAATAGTAAATAAGACAGTTATAGGTCATCGGTAACTAAGTAAATGCAAATGCAAATGTTAAAGGGTATGTAAAGTGAATAAGTGAATAAAGTGTTAAGTGAACTTAGTGTTAATAAATATGAGTGTAGAAAAAAAATTGACCCCTAATTTCATAAGTGAATGACAGTTAACTGAACATAGTAATCGCACAGTATCGCTAAGTCGGCAGTATACGTATAGGGTATAAGGGTGTTACATTTGTTTTGGTATCAGAGCAAAGGTTTAGGCGATTCTAAGATCGGAGTGGGGATTGTTAAGTGATTGTATATACATGCCAATGGAAGTGAATATTTTGCTATGGTACTGGTGTATGCTTGCTCCTTATTATATTGATAAAATAGCATCCGATAGAAGCTTCAGTGTTGGGGACGGTGAGAGTGGAGCCTCGGCCACTGTGGGTCGAGCTGGGACTCCACAACAGCATTCGACTTCTTCAGTGCCACCTCCCCCACCTCAACTTGAGTTTTTAACTATGATGATGGACTACATTAGACACCGAATTCATATTGAGATGGAACAACAACAACCGCAACAGCCAGTGCCAGTGCCACAAGTAGCTCCAGTACAGAAAAATCCTATCCTGGAGCAATTTAAAAAGATGGGAGTTTTTCATTGACAAGTTTGAAAAGAAGTATATAGGTGTTGAATGTAAAGCTGCTATGCAAGATGCTTTCTGGAGACTGAAGAAGGGCAATAGAACTGTAGTAGAGTATGAAAGAGAATTTGAGAGATTAAGTGGCTACCTCAATGATGTGCTGAGGACAGAACCTAGATTGATGGAAAGATTTGAGCTGGCCTTCACAATAAAATCAAACAAATAGTCAGTGGCCCTAATCATCCAAACTTGAGATCTTTGGTTGCAGCAGCTATTAAAGTGGAAGCATCCCAGATGGATGAGGCAGAGAGACAGGTACGGTTTCAACACAAAAGGAAACTAGGCCAGTCCAGTGGAGCAGGAAGCTAGAGTAAGAGATCTAGAGGGCCACCATCCCAGAGTAGGGGATTTGCAGCACCGACTCGCAGTCAGAAGAAACCGACCGGCAGTAATGTCTCAGCATCTTTTGTGGGGACTGCACCCCGAGGCAGAGGTAGATGATTGTCCCAGTAGTGTAACCATTGTGGTAGGTCACACCCAGGCGAGTGTAGATACCTGTCAGGTGCATGTTTTAAGTGCGGGTCAAAGGAACATTTAGTCAAAGATTGCCCAGATGCAGTGCCACAGTCAGTGACCTGCCCAGCACTAGGAGTAGGTTCTTCAGCACCTAGAGGGGGAGGCAGGGGGACAGCCTCCCACACTATAGCTAGATCTCCACCACCATCTCAGGGACAGAGTCGCACTTCTGGTTGAGCTTATGCAGTGAGGGCCAGTGATCAGGAGGATGCTCCAGATGTGATCATAGGTAAATTTTCCAAATTTTCTGATTCAGTGTATGCACTTATAGATCCCTGGTCCACACATTCATATATCAGCACATATATTGCACAGGGAAATGGGTTAGATAGTTCTACCCTAGATCATGATATCCTAGTGAGCAACCTATTGGGTCACAGTGTAATAGTGAATCGAGTGTATAGAAATTATCCTATCAGTGTACAGATCTGTGTTTTCCCTGCCAATCTGATTGAATTACCCTTCAAAGAGTTTGATGTCATATTGGGAATGGATTCGTTAGCCACTCATCATGTGATGGTTGACTGTAAAAGAAAGAGAGTGACCATTAAGACTTTAGATGATCGAGAGATAAAAGTGGTGGGCCAAAGACCAGACTATCTATCTGACATCATCTCAGCCACTACAGTAAAGTGGTTGATCAGAAAAGGATGTGAGGCATATTTATGCTATGCAGTGGAAGCAAAGAAGGGGACGCCTAATCTATTAGACGTGCCTATAGTGTGTGAGTTCCCTGATGTATTTCCAAAAGAACTTTCAGGCTTGCCACCTGATCGAGAGATTGAATTCTCCATTGATGTAGCCCCAGGAACTTCACCAGTTTCCAATGCTCCATATAGAATGGCGCCAGTAGAGTTAAAAGAATTGAAGATTCAGCTACAATAATTGCTTGACAAAGGCTTTATAAGGCCTAGTGTATTGCCATGGGGTGCTCCAGTATTGTTCGTGAAAAAGAAAGATGGAACTCTTCGATTGTGTATTGATTACAAGCAGCTGAATAAATTGACAATCAAGAATAAATATCCATTGCCATGCATTGAAGATTTGTTTGATCAATTTAAGGGTGCAGGTATGTTTTCCAAGATTGACTTGAGATCGGACTACCATCAGTTGAAAAATTAAAGAAGCAAATGTGCCCAAGACAGCTTCTCGCACCAGATATGGATACTATGACTTCTTAGTGATGCCTTTTGGACTTACAAATGCACCAGCTACTTTTATGGACCTTATGAATAGGATCTTCCACCCATATTTAGGTCAGTTCGTAGTGGTCTTTATTGATGACATCCTGGTGTAGACAAAGACTCCAAAAGAGCGTGACAAGCATTTGAGAATTGTTTTGCAGACTCTCAGAATAGGAAGCTGTATGCCAAGTTCAGTAAGTGTGATTTTTTGGTTGAATAAAGTGTCTTTCCTTGGACATATGGTGTCAGTAGAAGGTATTAAAGTGGATCCTAAGAAGATTGAAGCAATGTTGCAGTGGAGAACACCTAAGAATGTCACTGAAATTAGAAGTTTCTTGGGTTTAGCAGGCTACTACAAAAGGTTTTTCAAAGGATTTTCTATTATTGCAGCACCTTTAACACACCTATTGCAAAAGAAGGCAAAATTTGAGTGGACAGAAAAGTGCCAAGCCAGCTTTGATCAGCTTAAGAGAATGTTGGTAGAAGCTCCAGTGTTAACTCAACTCGAATCAGGCAAAGACTTCACCATCTATAGTGATGCATTGTCACACCCCAAAAGTGGCCTAATTAGATTTGGCATTTTAATTGGAAAATATGGACATTTTGATAATTGTTACAAGGGTAAGTCAAGGCAATTGGGTAAATTACAAGTGAAAGAGGATTTGATTGCAAGGAAATAAAAGTATTTAAATTTCAGATTTTTATTGGTGAGTAAAAGGTAATTTGACAAGGACTTATTGGTAATAATATGGAGCAAATGGTAAAAGAGTAATAAATGGATTAGTGAACCCGTGCATGTGTGCCAAGTGTTTAGGAGAGTGTGTGCATGTGGGAGAGAGAAGAAGGGGTTCAGAAATCAGATATTGGTCTCTCTTGCACTCTCTCTCACATTAGCCACTCCTTCTCCTCTTCATTTCTGTTCTTTCTTCTTTTATTTTAGTTGTTCATCCATTTGTTTTTGAGCTACGGTTTTGAGTATTGAAGATTAAGAGGTAAGTAAATGAGTTGTTGTGACTGAACTTCTCCTTTTGTCTTCCTCTGTTACGGATGGTTTGGGGTATGAAGTTTTGGTTTTTGGTTATCTGAATTTTTGGTTTTGTTTTGTCGGTTCATGAAACCTGCTGAAGAGAAGAAGACAGATAAAGGAAAAGGGAAGATTGAGGATTGAAGATCTTAGTGGACATTTTGAACTTCATAATCAGGTTTGGGAGTGTCTGTCATTTCTCATTTTGGATCCTGTTACTATTCTGATGTTAAGGTTATTTACGTGTATTTGTTTAGCTAAATGCATGTGTGATAGAATTTATATGTATGATTAGTAGTGTTATAGTTATGTTGCTTTGCATGTTAAAGGGGAGTCCATATACTTATGCGTTAAAAGAAAAGATTTTGGGTTTGTGACCCTCTGTGAATATTAGTTGATTGTGTGAGAATGTGATTAAATTGTATTAAAATTGTTGTAAATATGCTCTGAAGACTTAAAGTTATGTGTTTGAATGATCATTGCATGAAAAATGATTTTGGGCAAGAAAGGCTTTGAGTTTTGGATGTACTCTGTTTTTACGTTTTTCTGGGTTTTTACGTTTTCTGGAAATTTGGAGTTTTGAGAAGGAGAAGCAGAAGTGAGTGAAGAGGATCACGTGACGTGAGGGAGCATCACGCCGTGACCCTCTTCTCTGATGAGGATCACGTGACGTGGGGGAGCATCATGCCGTGACCCTCTTCTCAGAAGAAGGTCACGAGACGTGATGCTGCATCACGCCGTGACCTCTCCTCTTCCCTGCGTGTCACGAGACAAGATCTCGTGACCTCCCCCTCTCCTCTCAGGCGTCACGAGGCGTTGCCAAGGTGACTCGTGACTGGCCTTCCTCCTGCTGCCCTATTTTCCAAAAAGTAAAGTTTTAAGCTTCTGGTTTTTAGGGGTTTTCACTATATGAGATATGTTTGGGTTTAAATATCTGTATATATTTTTAATAATTGGTTAATATTGAGATTATATACATGATTAATAATTGATGTATATGATTTACTTGTTGATAAATTACATGAACATGGATTATTTCAATGTGAGTTATATGTTCTTATTACTTCCAGTAATTGATATTTAGATATATATTTAAATGTTTCTGAATTTGATCAATATACATGTTTACATGATTTATAAATTATTTTTAGTGGTGTCTTTAAGCTTGAATAAGTCATAGTAGTGGATAAGTAAGCGCTTACTTAGGTCAGAGTGTGTGTGCAGCTGCTATATGATAAAACGTTATATGAGGGTTCCGTGTGGATCCTTGTTTCGACCCCGTTTGGGTCTATATGGAAAAATAAATGCAAGACTTCGGTCTCTATATAAAAATCACATGTTTGAGACTTATGTCTCTATATGCTTGGGATACTGTGTTATATCAGTATCCAATGGACCGCATCCACTTCTAAATGGTTTTTCAGACTAATCAGGCTATATGTTAAATTGTGTGGCACATGTTGAGATGCATTTTGACACGATTACAAGTATATGATGCACATGAATTCTAGCATAACTTTATGATATGCACCTAGTATCTGTGTATTTAGAATGGTGAGAATTACGTTGATCCTAAATATGAATTGAGTAGTTAATTGCTTGTAATGTATAGTTATGCATGCCAAGTAAAGAACATGGAATATTTTTATATCTAACTTTGATGCCTTTGATTTTGAATCATAATTCTATTGCACGTTTATGTTGCAGTGAGATTATATATTATTGTTGTAAATATTGTATATGTATATTGTTAGTTTGTTTTGTTCCTCCCCACTAAGCGTTATCGCTTAGCACGGGCTCTTTTCCCGTGCAGGTGGCGAGTTTGGATTTGAGTCAGACATCTGCAGGTCGGCCACTAGAAGTCTTTTTGGATGAAGTTATTTTTGAGTCTTCCGCTGTTATTTTGTACATGGCTTGTTAATAGCAAAGTGAATCTTTTGTAAAGGAACAATTATTTTTGTATATGTATTTGCTTACGAGCCTCTTTTTGTAAAACTATATTGATATATATATGTTAAAGGTTTTAATATAGTATGATTAAAAGTTTCTCTAAATTTCATTCGGTTTATTTACAAGTATGTACTTTGGATTCGTTTATGTGTTTGACCGCGTGGCACTCCGATATCCTTCCAACCGGGGTATCGGGGTGTTACAGCTTGGTATCAGAGCCCAGGTTTGGTGGTTCTGGGTTATGTTGTGATTGTTTGAGTGTAGAGTCAAGTCTATGCATGAGAGTCAGTTTTGTGTAGTGGCCTAATGCAGATGTCTTGTGTTGTGTAGTGTTTGTATGGAGTCGGATCCAAGTGAGTATATGGGCGAGACCATGAGCAGTATCAATGTGGGTCGAAGAGAGAATCCAGTCAGAGGAGGTGATCCAGTGGAACAGGATAGGCATGAGCGGGAACCTGCACCAGTTATGGGTGCAAATAGAGGAGTTGGTTTTGATCCAGCGTTAGTACAAGGGTTACTGCAAGTGGTTGATAGGTTGACTGCTCCTAAGGCTCCAACTGAGTTGTTAAGAAAGAGAGGAGCAGAAGACTTTCATGGGACTGCCTTAGATGAATCAGATGTGGCTGAGTTTTGGCTTAAGAGGGTAAGTCGAATTTTGCAAGAGATTAGATGTCCCGCAGATCAGAGAGCTTCATGTGCAGTATCGTTGCTCCAAGGATCAGCATATGATTGGTGGGAACTTGTGATGAGGAATCCGCAACGACCAGCTGAATTGACTTGGGAATACTTCAAGCAAGAGTTTGAGCAAAAGTATGTGACAAAGGCATACCAAGAAGCTAAGTGGAGAGAGTTCATCAGTTTGAAGCAGCGGGGAATGACTGTGAGTGAGTATGACAAGGAATTCAATCGGTTGAGTAAGTATGTGCCCGAGCAGTTGTTGACGGATGAGTTCAGATGTAGGCACTTTCTGGAGGGACTGCGTGAGGTTTTTAGAGGTCCTTTGTCTGCGATGATAGTCTTGCAACCAGTGGGGTATTATCAGCTTGTAGCTGCAGCAATGAAGTTAGAGGAATCAGAGGTGATTAAGCAGAGAATGGTTAGCAAGAGAAGAGCACCGGATGGGGGAGTTGCGAGTACTAAGAAGTCCAAGGGTACTCCAACCGAGCAAGGATCTAGAGAGATTGTTCAAGTGCCTTCACAAGTAGAGAGCGTAGCCCCTCATGGTAATAAGGGAAACCGAGCACCGGAGTGTGAGCATTGTCATAGGTACCATTGGGGTACATGTCGCAAGATCACCGAGGCATGCTTTAAGTGTGGGAGTATGGAGCATCGGTTTGCAAATTGCCCTAATCGACAAGAGGACCAGAATCAACAAGAAAACAGAAGATCCAATGTCACTCGAAGCAATCGTGATGGAAGTAGAGCTCTGAGAGCACCATCAGAGACAGTGCAACGACCTGGTGCTACGGAAGATCATAACCAGCATAGAGCTTATGCTATGATTGCTGAAGATGTGACCGTTGCCGCGGGTCCTTCTGGTAAGTGTTGATATGTTAAGCTTCGTTTTGTTTCGGTTTTGATATTTAAGATGTATATGATAAGCGAGGAAATTTCGAGGACGAAATTTTCTTAAGGAGGAGAGAGTTGTCACACCCCAAAAGTGGCCTAATTAGATTTGGCATTTTAATTGGAAAATATGGACATTTTGGTAATTGTTACAAGGGTAAGTCAAGGCAATTGGGTAAATTACAAGTGAAAGAGGATTTGATTGCAAGGAAATAAAAGTATTTAAATTTCAGATTTTTATTGGTGAGTAAAAGGTAATTTGACAAGGACTTATTGGAAATAATATGGAGCAAATGGTAAAAGAGTAATAAATGGATTAGTGAACCCGTGCATGTGTGCCAAGTGGTTAGGAGAGTGTGTGCATGTGGGAGAGAGAAGAAGGGGTTCAGAAATCAGATATTGGTCTCTCTTGCACTCTCTCTCACATTAGCCACTCCTTCTCCTCTTCATTTCTGTTCTTTCTTCTTTTGTTTTAGTTGTTCATCCATTTGTTTTTGAGCTACGGTTTTGAGTATTGAAGATTAAGAGGTAAGTAAATGAGTTGTTGTGACTGAACTTCTCCTTTTGTCTTCCTCTGTTACGGATGGTTTGGGGTATGAAGTTTTGGTTTTTGGTTATCTGAATTTTTGGTTTTGTTTTGTCGGTTCATGAAATCTGCTGAAGAGAAGAAAACAGATAAAGGAAAAGGGAAGATTGAGGATTGAAGATCTTAGTGGACATTTTGAACTTCATAATCAGGTTTGGGAGTGTCTGTCATTTCTCATTTTGGATCCTGTTACTATTCTGATGTTAAGGTTATTTACGTGTATTTGTTTAGCTAAATGCATGTGTGATAGAATTTATATGTATGATTAGTAGTGTTATAGTTCTGTTGCTTTGCATGTTAAAGGGGAGTCCATATACTTATGCGTTAAAAGAAAAGATTCTGTGTTTGTGACCCTCTGTGAATATTAGTTGATTGTGTGAGAATGTGATTAAATTGTATTAAAATTGTTGTAAATATGCTCTGAAGACTTGAAGTTATGTGTTTGAATGATCATTGCATGAAAAATGATTTTGGGCAAGAAAGACTTTGAGTTTTGGATGTACTCTATTTTTACGTTTTTCTGGGTTTTTACGTTTTCTGGAAATTTGGAGTTTTGAGAAGGAGAAGCAGAAGTGAGTGAAGAGGATCACGTGACGTGAGGGAGCATCACGCCGTGACCCTCTTCTCTGAAGAGGATCACGTGACGTGAGGGAGCATCACGCCGTGACCCTCTTCTCTGAAGAGGATCACGTGACGTGGGGGAGCATCACGCCGTGACCCTCTTCTCAGAAGAAGGTCACGAGACGTGATGCTGCATCACGCCGTGACCTCTCCTCTTCCCTGCGTGTCACGAGACAAGATCTCGTGACCTCCCCCTCTCCTCTCAAGCGTCACGAGGCGTTGCCAAGGTGACTCGTGACTGGCCTTCCTCCTGCTGCCCTGTTTTCCAAAAAGTAAAGTTTTAAGTTTCTGGTTTTTAGTGGTTTTCACTATATGACATATGTTTGGGTTTAAATATCTGTATATATTTTTAATAATTGGTTAATATTGAGATTATATACGTGATTAATAATTGATGTATATGATTTACTTGTTGATAAATTACATGAACATGGATTATTTCAATGTGAGTTATATGTTCTTATTACTTCCAGTAATTGATATTTAGATATATATTTAAATGTTTCTGAATTTGATCAATATACATGTTTACATGATTTATAAATTATTTTGAGTGGTGTCTTTAAGCTTGAATAAGTCATAGTAGTGGATAAGTAAGCGCTTACTTAGGTCAGAGTGTGTGTGCAGCTGCTATATGATAAAACGTTATATGAGGGTTCCGTGTGGATCCTTGTTTCGACCCCGTTTGGGTCTATATGGAAAAATAAATGCAAGACTTCGGTCTCTATATGAAAATCACATGTTTGAGACTTATGTCTCTATATGCTTGGGATACTGTGTTCTATCAGTATCCAATGGACCGCATCCACTTGTAAATGGTTTTTCAGACTAATCAGGCTATATGTTAAATTGTGTGGCACATGTTGAGATGCATTTTGACACGATTACAAGTATATGATGCACATGAATTCTAGCATAACTTTATGATATGCACCTAGTATCTGTGTACTTAGAATGGTGAGAATTACGTTGATCCTAAATATGAATTGAGTAGTTAATTGCTTGTAATGTATAGTTATGCATGCCAAGTAAAGAACATGGAATATTTTTATATGTAACTTTGATGCCTTTGATTTTGAATCATAATTCTATTGCACGTTTATGTTGCAGTGAGATTATATATTATTGTTGTAAATATTGTATATGTATATTGTTAGTTTGTTTTGTTCCTCCCCACTAAGCGTTATCGCTTAGCACGGGCTCTTTTCCCGTGCAGGTGGCGAGTTTGGATTTGAGTCAGACATCTGCAGGTCGGCCACTAGAAGTCTTTTTAGATGAAGTTATTTTTGAGTCTTCCGCTGTTATTTTGTACATGGCTTGTTAATAGCAAAGTGAATCATTTGTAAAGGAACAATTATTTTTGTATATGTATTTGCTTACGAGCCTCTTTTTGTAAAACTATATTGATATATATATGTTAAAGGTTTTAATATAGTATGATTAAAAGTTTCTCTAAATTTCATTCGGTTTATTTACAAGTATGTACTTTGGATTCGTTTATGTGTTTGACCGCGTGGCATTCCGGTATCCTTCCAACGGGGGTATCGGGGTGTTACATGCATCTTTGAAAGGTTTGGGTTATGTGCTGATGCAAGATGGGAAAGTGATTGCTTATGCCTCCCGCCAGCTTAAGAATCATGAAAAGAATTATCCCACACATGATCCTGAGCTAGCAACAATAGTGTTTGCACTGAAGATCTGGAGGCACCACCTTTATGGTGAAAAGTGTTATATCTTCACAGATCATAAAAGTTTGAAATATTTGCTCACACTGAAGGAGCTAAATCTCAGACAGCGAAGATGCCTTGAATTGATAAAGGATTATGAATGTTTCATTGATTATCATCCAGGGAAGGCTAATATAGTGGCTGATGCACTTAGTAGCAAGTTCATGTTAGCAGCTGACAGTGGAGCATTGATGACTGAGTTATAAGTCAAGCCTGACTTTATGTTAGCAAGTGAAGGCAGAACACCAAGTGACATCTGGGTTACTTCAGCCTATCACCATACTCCAATGGAAGTGGGACCGAGTGACAATGAATTTTGTGACTGGGTTGCCTCTCACCCGAAGGAAGCATGATGCAATTTGGGTGATTATCGACAGACTTACTAAATCTGCCCATTCCTAACCAGTGAGGATGGATTTTCCATTGACTTGACTTGCGAAATTGTATATCAATGAGATAGTGAGATTGCATGGAGTACCCACCTCCATCATTTCAAACAGAGATCCTTGCTTCACTTCTTAGTTTTGGAAAAAGCTTCAGAAAGCTTTGGGTACCAGATTGCACTATAGTACTGCATTTCCCCCCATAGATAGATGGGCAATCAGAGAGACTGATTCAGATTTTGGCAGATATGCTTAGATGTTGTGTGCTTGAGTTCAAAGACAGTTGGGAAAGATACTTGCCCTTGGCAGAATTTGCATACAACAACAGCTATTAGTCAAGTATTAAGATGGTCCCGTATGAAGCTTTGTATGGCAGGAAGTGCAGGACTCCTTTGTGTTGGACAAAATTGAGTGAGAACAGGCTAGCGGGGGCAGATTTGATTGGAGGAACCGAGGAAAAGGTTAAAGTGATCAAGCACCGACTGAAGGAAGCTAGTGACAGACAGAAATCTTATGCTGACTTGAAGAGAAAAGACATAAAGTTCCAAGTGGGTGATAAAGCATTTTTAAAGGTTTCTCCATGGAAGCGGGTTCTCAGATTCGGGAAGAAGGGTAAGTTGTCACCCAGATTCTTTGGGTCATATGAAGTGATTCAACGAGTGGGACCAGTGGCATATAGGCTAAAGCTTCCACAGGCCTTTGAAAAGATCCATGACGTGTTCTATGTATCGATGTTAAGGAGATATCGATCTGATCCAAGCCATGTGATTAAACCAGAAGAAGTGCTAGTGCAAGCTGACCTGACTTATGAAGAATACCCAGTGAAGATTTTAGCTAGAGAGGTCAAACAGCTCAGTAATAAGCAGATTCCCTTAGTGAAAGTGCTCTGGAATCATCACAGTGTGGAAGAAGCGACATGGGAGCCTGAAGCAACCATGCAGTAGCAGTATTCACAGCTTATCCATTCAGGTAAATTTTGAGGATGAAATTTTCTTTAATGGGGGTTGAATTGTAATGGCCCAAATACCGGTCTAGAAGTGTCAGTGCATTATTCCAATGTTACCATGATAATCGCAGTGTCAAACAGTGTAGGGAGTGAGTTTGCCAGTGTCAAACGTCAGTGTTAAGTGTGTTAAAATTATAGTGTTTCCGGGTCAAGTGCACCGGGGTCGCTATACAGCGAACCTGACTGTCCGGCGCCCAAAAAATTCTAATTTCTCAAAAATGATCTGTGGGTCATAAGGAGTATAGTGGTGAAATCAGAACTGAAAATGGAGCTAAAACGACCTCCGAAAGTCATTTTGAAGTTTGCCTCCGATTCGGTTCAATTTGAACCGGGGTTTGATCGAGGTTTGACCAAGGGGTTATGAGAGGTTTATGTGGCCCAGTAGAATTTTAGTGTGTTAAATAATGTAATGGAAGTAATTTCTGTGAATTTTGACAGCTTTAGAGTTATATTTTACGGCATAAGGAAAATTGATCAAATCAAACCGATTTAAGTGAATCGGTCCCCAAATAGACACCGATTGAGCTAAAAATTTCCAGAGAGCCTATTTTTCAAGTATTAAGATCAATGGAAATGGTTAGAAGTTAAAATATTTATGGTAATATATAGATACTTTGAAAAAGTGCAAATGAACCAAAAAAACAAAATTTTGGTCTAATTCGGTCGGACTAATTTGGTTCATTATAGGACTATATAAAGGGAGAAATGGCTGGATTTCTCTAGATAAATCCATCCAAAGTCAGCATCTCTCCTCCCTTTCAAAACCGTATGGTTTTTCTCACTTCTCTCCTCAATTTTCTTCTCTTCTACTCAAATTTCTTCTCAAATCTTAGCTCCCTAACTAAAGTTCGGATCCTCTACAATGCTATAGCAGTGTTTGGAGTTCATTTGGTGCACTGGAAGTGGGAGAAAACAAGAGATCAAAGGTTAGGGTGAGTTTTTGGGTTTTTGATTCAAGGGTTTATAATTTATCACTACAAGAAAAAGGGGTATTAGTGACCAAAATTAATGAAGGTAAAAATTTCCGGTCCCTAAATATATAATAATAGGGACCGCAATTTTTCCCCTTCACGCTGTTTCATTTTAGGGCCAACAAATAGCGAAGGGAAAAATTTACGGTCGCAAAAACTAAAACATCCGGTCCCTAATTGTGAAGCTATGCGCGGATTAACGCGCGGGAATACATCCCGCTTTTTCTTTTGCCGTTTAGAAGTACCCCTTCATACAAACACTAAGAAAGTAAATTGCTGAAATATAATTTCTTAAAAAAGCAAAACCCTAAATCGTGAACTCCAACAGCAGATATTCCATGTCGTGAGCTCTGCATCCTCCTCCTGCTAAATTTCTTTTTCATTTTTCTTGATTTCACAATTAAATAATCCTCAAACCTTCTGATTCTCTTCTAGCTTCATCACCCAATTAAAAAAACTTCTTTTAATGCTCAAACAAGGTATGACTTCATCACCAATCTTATTTTTATTTAGATTTTCATATTTTTTATGAGTAATTTATTCGAATTTCAATCCTCATGGACGTCCTCCTCTCTTGGATCATATTCTATACTGCACTAAGAAACAAATCTTATTCTTCGTTTTTAATTTTTTTCCACTCCGCCTCTGTTTTATGCTCTTACCCAAGTTTTTGTTCGTCCAGATCTCCTCCATAGTTGATATAGGGTATCGACCTGTGCAATTCGATCCAATTTTATAGAGATACAGGTTTGCACTCTGTTTTTCTACTTGCTCTGTATTTTTTCAGTTATTCATCTTCTTGATTTAAATATCTGTAATGAATTTTTTTATCTCATGCTTTAGAAATCTTTCTGAATTTGCATACATTTTTTTATTCTCATCACAGAATTGATTCTTTTTTTTTCTTTGCAACAAAATCGAAAAGTGTAAATTTCAGTTGAATAATTTGCATCATTAAAGAAATAATTGATTTTAGGCAATTATTTTGCAGGTTCACTGTCATATAAATTTCATATTAAATATCTAATCTCAATTTATTAATATTGTTAGACCGATTCCAGTAATGTAATCAGCTGTTGCCATCCTCATCTTATAATGAACATATGCTTATAAACGTGTTTTTTTATTTGTAGTTTTTGCTTTCCCTTTATTTGATAGACACAGAATGCGCACAGAATGCGCTCTGTTTTTGTGGACTCCGTGTCTGATAAACCAGTGCTCTAGTTTTTGCTCTTCACCAGGACATAATTTATGTTGCAAATGCACCTGCTTTACTCAAAGTAGAACTGGACAAAAAATAAATAAAAAAAACTGATATGTCCAAACCGAGTCTAAACCAATAAATAAAATTAACTAGGCCAATTGGACTCTGTTATGGTTTTTATTTTTTAAAATAATGGTTAATGGTTTTGGACTTGTTTTCTATCTCTTTAACTGATTCATATTTGTAATAAATTAGTTTTTATATGTATTTTGTCATTCTTATGAATTATTTTTTTAAAAATTTTTTTAATAATCTAGTATTGAAATCTATGTGAACATGGGTTTATTGGTGGGTAAATGAAATTACGTGAATTTCAAAACAAATAGTCCAAAATATAAAGTTTGGAGTTGCTAACCCTTAGAATAGCCACCGACTAGTTGCTGTTCTTCCAATTTTGTCACTGGAGCTATTGTTTCATTGGTTGGGATTTCTTTATATGTTGGTTCTTAGTTGAATATATTTCAGCTTTCCTATTCTTGTATTACCATTTTTTTTCCCTATAACATACAAGTCAATTTAGCTAATGAATGGCTCTTAGTTGTATTGCCGTTTATTTTTCTTATAACATAAATGTCGGTTTATCACATGTCTACTATCATTTTATGAATTGTTTTAATATTTCCATAAACTTCTTATGTTTACTACCTTTATGTATAGGACTTGGAATGATAAATATTTCCCTTTATTCCAATTATTTGATAGACACAGAAATGAATTTTCTTTGAAATCTGGCTCTATGATTAGTTTTGGGTTTTGTTGTTTACTTGTTATTTAAATTATATTCCAACTTCTACTAGGAGGAGTAGCATTAACTAATAAGATCTATGATTCTTCCTTCACTAGAATCCGTAGCACTCAAATGTTTGCCCAAATTATCAAGTTTATACTTAGGAATTGTCATTTTGGAATGTCCTACGCTGAAACAGATTAGCATAATCAACTGTCCAAACTTAAGAGATTTCATTTTCTCACTGTCAAGGACACAAAATTCTACAGATTATGAAGGAAACAAATACAAGAGATCTGCTATTTAATTATGTTTTCAATTATTTGTTTGGTTCAATTTTTGATTTTTTTTTTGAATTTGATTTTTATGAAATTTAATATTTCTCAGAAGAATGCATTCCTGGAGTTTAATCGAGTAGTGAATGCGAAGCAACATTTGTATGTGGTCATATGTTCTGTGTTAGGGGGTATTACATGCAAGGGTAAGAAGCACTAAAATCTCTATGTCGTGTGACGTGTTGATGTTCATCTTGGTAGTTTTGACTTTATAATCGTCAAAGTGCATATAATGAGTTAGATTATTAAAATTATTCACGATCGAAGGTACCGAAATGGAAAAGATTAGCAGTATATAATTTTATCCGAACCTTATTAATATTATAGTATTCTGGATGTGAGATATAGTACAACTTATCCAACTTGTAGTTATGGGATTATTTAGCTCGGTGACAATTCCTCTTTTTTTTGTGACTTAATGGACATATTAAGTTTGTGATATTTTATTAATGACTGAACTATATACATATATATATATATATATATATTAAAATTGTTGTGGTAATTAAAATTTCTCTATTGGAGCTCTCATTCTCCATTTTCCACTTTACATTTCAATCTCATTGCAGTCCACCTTTTTGTATATCTTTAAGATAAAAAAAATTAAATTAATCCATTTGATAAGAATAATAATTCTTTTCAATAGTTTCATGGGGTAAAATAATTGGAATTACTATTTGTTCATAGAAGAGGCCACAGTCGGCAAATTGTTCAGTTGTTATATTGATTTTGGGCCCATGTTATTGTTATATCATTTAATTAGTGTTGTGATGGGAATATATATATATATATGTGTGTGTGTGTGTGTGTGTGTGTGTGTGTACACATATACACATGTATGTATATATATTTAAATGATTTATAGTTATTAGAATTAGGAAAACGTGTGTTCGTTTGATGCTTTCTAAAGAGATAGCTCTTGTCACTTGCCCTCTGATTATGCATTCGACAAGTTCCAAAGGTTGTTTATCAAAATATTTTTAGCTACTTCCATCATTCTTACTTTATTATGTTCATGAAATAAATTTCCCAATTCTTCTAGTCATTCCATTTTATTAGGCCAGCTAATGTTCCTGAAGGTGCTCATATTCAATGGTAAATTGAGCTACTTGGTTTTGAGATGCCAAAGGTAACTGACAGTTATTTCTTAGTAATTTAATGAATTGTTAGGTCTTTTATTTTAGAATCTTAATTAACTTTCTCTTTATCCTTTATGAGTAGCACTCCCATAAATGGCTTGTCAGCAAAATTTACTTTTGAAAATCATTGGGTTTTCTATCTAGTATTTTTTTAGTGATCATTCTCTATAAATTAGTAATGGAAATTGTTGTTGTAAGTACAGTCTTTTACTCAATTCAGCATTGGGTAGCTAGAAATCCTAATTAGGAATGTATCTTTTAGTGAATGATTTTTTTCTTATATCATGATATGTAGAATGGCTAACATGAATAGGATGGGACTGTTATGGATTTTCCAACTATAATGGGTAAAGTAGAGAAAATTAGAAACACAGTATGTACCATTCCTGTCTTTGAGAGCATATATTACTGTTTTATCTATATTTACCTATGGTCTATCCATGTTTGCTATTTTTAGATTACTGATACAAACTTGGCACCATGATTGTTATTGTTATATAGGGAAATAGGCTTCTCAAAGAGGGAAAGTTTGAACGCTACTGAATTATTTTGCTTTCTGCACTTTTTGTATTTCTAATTTTTTCTTTCTTTTATGGTTCATGTCAGGGGATTTGAGCTTTTTTTGGCTTGTTTGTGAGTTGGCTGGGTAGTTTGAATTAATTGAGTCCAATAACAAGCTGTTTGAAAAATTTCAGTTCCACATAGACTTTGAATGCAGAGGACAAGTACTTTTGTGACAAGTGCTGCAGGTACGGATTTGTACTAGTTGGATTAAATTAATTTTTATGTTGTTTTCTAATAGCTTGTTTTGTACCTTAAATTAAAGTAAATAATATATGATTACAAATATGGGTTCATGTTAAATAAATTATTTTCTCTTGCAATTTTAAGATTTGATGTTTTTTTAATCTAATAAAATATAAATAATAAGGTTATGGCACCCAACAAGGAGTGGATGCAATTTGTTGATGATCGGCTTGGTGAAACATATTGAATTGGGGTGCAAAAATTTTTAGACTATGCTTTTAAAAGAACAGGAGAACAAAATGAAATACGATGTCCATGTGTAAAATGTTGTAACACAACATTAGGAACACGTGAGACGGTTTAGTCACATTTGAGCGTCCATGGATTAATTCAAAATTATACCTTTTGGTATCATCATGGGGAAGTGTTAGGTGAAATAGAATCAGATTATGAAGATGAAGGTGATAATGATTTAGGAAAGGATGACAGTGAGGATGAAATTGAAGTGATTTTGAGAGACATGTATCTAGATTTTGATGTAGACATAATCAATAGTAGCAATGATGATTTAGTTGAAGACGAACAAAATGGTGAAGCAAAGAAATTTTACAGGCTTTAGAGGGATTTCGAGGAGCCATTGTATCCGAATTCAAAGTGTTCCAAGCTTTCTACTTTGATTAAATTACTTCACATTAAAAGTCTTGGTAATTGGAGTAATGAGTCATTTACAATGTTACTACAAATGTTGAAGGAAGAGTTGTTGCCTAATGGATCCAATTTGCCAGATTCATATTATGAGACAAAAAGGATTATTCGAGATCTCGGGCTATCTTACAATAAAATTGATGCTTGCATAAATGATTGCATGTTGTATTGGAAAGAAGAGAAATTCCTCGACTCATGTAAAGTTTGCGGTGCATCTAGATGGAAAATGAAGAAAGATAGTGGAGAACTTAAGTATAAGAATGGTAAGAAAAAACCTTCAATAACTTTACGCTATTTCCCTCTAAAGCCTAGGCTTCAAAGGTTATTTATGTCCACAAAGACTTCTTCTTTAATAAGATGGCATCAAGATAAGAGGGTAGATGATGGTTTAATGAGGCACCCGGCTGATTCAATGGCATGGAAGTCTTTTGATGAACTACACCCATCATTTGGTACTGAGCCTCGTAATGTTCGACTTGGACTTGCTAGTGATGGATTTCAACCATTTGGAAACTCAAGGTCTCCACATAGCATTTGGCCAGTGATACTTATTCCTTATAACTTACCTCCTTGGTTATGCATGAAACAAGAAAATTTCATTTTGTCAATGATTATTCCTAGTCCACATAGTCCGGGAGATGCAATTGATGTTTATCTTCAACCATTAATAGAAGAGTTAAAGGAGTTATGGGAAATTGGTATCGAGACATATGATGCATCAACTAGAAAGAATTTTAAGTTGCATGCATCATTGTTATGGACCATCAATGACTTTCCAGCATATGGAAATTTATCTGGATGGAGTACAAAAGGGAAATTGGCATGTCCATGTTGCAATAAAGATACTTGCTCAATTCGATTAGCCAATGGTAAGAAGCAGTGTTATTTAGGCCATCGACGTTACCTTCCTCTTAATCACAAATTGAGGAATGATAAAAAGTCATTTGATGGCACTATTGAGCGAAGGTTATCTCCAAAAATGCGTTCTGGTGTTGAGATACTTGGTCAAGTACAAGACCTTGATGGAATGAATCTGACAAAGGATCCTAAGAAGAGGATTAAGATATCACATTATGATCGAAATGATAATTGGAATAAAAAGAGTATTTTTTTTTAACTTCCTTATTGGAAAACTCTCTTGTTGCGTCATAATTTAGATGTGATGCATATTGAGAAGAATATATGTGATAATATCTTTGGTACAATCTTGAATACGAAGGGAAAGACAAAGGACACCATCAAAACTCGACTAGATTTGCAAGCAATGAATATTAGGCCGGAATTGCACCCAATTAAAAAGGGAGATAAATATGAATTGCCTGCTGCACCTTACACATTGTCACATGAGGAGAAGCACAAATTAAGTCATTTCTTAAAGAATTTAAAGGTCCCAGATGGGATTTCATCCAATATTTCTCAATGTGTAAATGTTAAAGATCAAAAGATTTCTGGTTTAAAGAGTCATGATTGCCATGTGCTTCTACAACATTTGCTCCCTATTGCCCTACGTGGTATGATATGTAAATCAGTGTGTGAGCCACTTATTGAATTGGCTTATTTTTTTAATATGCTTGGGGCAAAGGTGTTAAGTATGGATGCTTTAGAACAAATTGAAGCACAAATTCCTATAACTCTTTGCAAGTTAGAAAAGGTCTTCCCTCCTTCATTTTTTGATGTCATGGCGCACTTGCCTATCCATTTAGCTAATGAAGCAAAGATTGGTGGCCCTGTTCATTATCGGTGGATGTATCCTGTGGAGCGATGGTTGCATTTTTTAAAATCTCTCATTGGTAATAGGGCATGTCCAGAGGGTTCTATTGCAGAGGGTTACATTGCCAACGAATGTATGACCTTACGTTCAAGATATTTACATAAAATGGATACAAAGTTCAATCGACCTGAACGAAATTATGATGGTGGTGAAAAGTATTATGATGGAGGTTTATCTTTATTTAATCAACCTGGAAGAGTCTTGGGAGCTAGAAAGCATTTTGATATGCAAGCTAATGAATGGGATCAGGCGCATATATATATTTTGAAGAATTGCGATGAAGTTCTACCATTTTTAGAGTATGCATTTATTTGTTTTATTCATTAATGATTTAACTTTCTTTTTGATTATTTTTAGCTTTACATGACGTGTGATTTGCCTTGATTTGTTAGAGATTTTTCAAAAATTCATGTTGATACTTTTGAATACTTTTCTGATGTGGAATGGAATAAACAATTCATTAAATGGTTTAAAGTTAAGGTAAGTACCAAGTAGATTTTAATATGTGAATTAGGTGTTTTAGTGATCCTTTTAATGTCTTTAAGATAATTGTTATAGGCTACAGAATTGCATGAAGATACTGGTAGTCGAACAACGGAAGATTTGCTCTCCCTGTCACTTGGTCCTACCCAATATGCCTCTCATTTCAATGGATACATTGTGAATGGATATAGGTTTCATGTTGAAGAATATGATAATGGTTTAAGAACCCAAAATTGTGGAGTTGTAGTAGTTGGTGAGAATGACAAAGAAAGTGGGAACATTGATTACTATGGAGTTCTAACTGATATCATTGAATTACAGTTTCTCATGGGTAGAAGAGTTGTTTTGTTTCAATGTAAATGGTTTGATGTATATGATGAAATAAAAGGAATTAAAAGAGATGAATATGACATTATAAGTGTTAATTGGGGGTGATTTTTAAAAACAAATGAGCCTTTTGTATTAGTGGAACAAGCCTCACAGGTATTTTATGCTAATGATAATGTCAATAAAGGCTGGCGTGTGGTGAGAAAGGTGCAACCACGTGATTCCTATGAGATCATGCAAACAAAGGATGATGGTATCGTTGAAGTAGAAAATACAACTCAATTTAAAAGAAAAAGAATTGATGGAGGTAGTGGTAACCATTATTATAATTTTTGCTGTATATTCAGATTATGAAAATCCATGACACAATGTTTTAATTTCTTATTCAATCTGTCCCCTCAATCAATCCTTATTCACTTATCATGATTTCCTTCTATTTTTCACTTATTTTTTTAGATTGAATATGAAGTCAACGACTAAAAACGGGATGGCATCAAATTCAAAGTCTACCAAACATGCATTTCTTCCACCTGGTGCTTTAGGATGGGGATGGGGACAAGGGTTGAGATCTTTATGCTCAAAAGGGACATTTAAAAAAGACAATATTGTTGGTGCTAAATCAGGCCGTGTTCCTTTTATTGAATATGGAATTCCACCATCCAAAAATAACCCTTTTATACTTGATCAAGAATGTGTGCAAGACAATATTGAAGATGAAATTCATATGCATCAAGCTGATCTTAGGACACAAGACAAGGAAGGAATACAAGATAATCAGTTGATGCAAGACAGCCATCCAGAGATGTTAGGCAATTTAAGAGTACAAGCTGATCAATTGTCTCAAGACAACCATCAAGAGACACAAAACAACCTAGGAGCAGAAACAGGTTAGCTGATTTTCTAAGTTATTTTACTTCTTTTTTTTAGTACCTGTTGCAACATTATTAGGTATGAATTAAGTTATTAAAATCTATCCAATAAGTAATATTTAATAAATGATTTTAATACGAAGGTATTTCTTTTTTGCTACTAATACCATGATAAGGATAGGATTAAATTATTTGTTGGCATATAGACTTTTTGAAAGAAAAATCCAGGAAAGAGAAGGCAGTGGTGAATCCGTGATTTCATGTATCACCTTATTGTTGTCTTGTTATTACTTCTTACTGCGTGCAAAGGATGTCCACATAGTGTGTTTCTAGTAAATGGTATCATATGATAATGTGTTTAATCAAATAAGATTATAATCATCCAGATTAGTACATGCTGCTACATTATTGGGTATGAAATAAGTTATTAAAATCTGTCCAATATTTTATTTTCATTTCATTTTTTTTTTGTCCACTACGTATGGATTTGCTTATTTGGACATATATAGGTCAAGTTTCTACACAAAAGGTGAAAAAAGTGAGAGGACAAAACAAGTGCAAAGAAGTTGCAGCACTTGAAGTAGGACGGAAGCTGAAAGTGACCTTTTTTAATAATCGAACTGTTGGGAAGAATCATGCACTATTCGCAAGACATTTAGGAAAAATTATTCGTGATCGTAATATATGTCCGCTTGGGGTATCATCATGGAAAAAGATTCCCAAAGAAAAGATCGAGCACATGTGGGCCTCTGTTGTGGTAAATATATCAATTATTTTTTGCAATTAAGTTATTACTTAAAGTCAAAATACTAATATGTGATTTCCCTTTTAACTTTTTCATTTTTTCAATTCTAAAATGGATTTGATTTATTATTTTAATTTCTGTTTTTAGGTCGAATTTTTGGTGGCATTGGTATCTACATGATATACTTGAGAATTGAAAAACTGAATTGATTTCTTAATTTTATTGTAGGATAAATTTGAGAATGATGATATGAATTTTCACCGTGAACACATTTTGGAATGGATGAATGAGTTGTGGAACAAATGGAGGGGAAATCTGTATGCTAAGTACGTTCGTGGTAAGCCAATGCATGAGGCTCTTAGGAATGCACCAAAGATGGTAGACAAAAAGCAATGGGTGTGGCTTGTTAAAGAACATTTTTTTTCTAAAGAATTTAAGGTTTGACATAGAAAACAGTTGTAAAATTTTATTTTTTTATTTATTATCTTTACAATTGGAAATATTTATGGTATTCAAATTTTATATTTTCACACTAATGTAGGCAGCAAGTGAAAGGAATGCAACAAATAGGGCTAAACTTACTATGCCTCATCACATTGGTAGCAGGCCTATCAGGGAATTTATTTATCAATAGGTCCTGCAAGAAAAAATTTATATGTTATAAACTATTCTTTTACCTTTTCATATTATGAATCCTTTTTGATAACTATTGGGGTGATTAACTTTTTGAATTTAATGTGAAGGGAGGGAAAGATGGCAACCCACCAAACTTAGCAACAATTTTCTTCGAGTCTCGAAAGAAGAAGGATGGCACACTTCTTGAACCTGAAGCAATTAAAAAACATGTATGTATAAAGATATGCTTGTGTTGGGTTTTTTAATTTTTTATTTTTTTGACAAATAATTATTTAATTATCCTGTTACATATTTTTGTAGACTGAAATCCTAGAATTGGAGCAGTCAGAGCCATCTCTTTCTAACATGGAGATAGTAGAAAGATCTTTCGGACCTCAAACTCATAGTAAAGTGGTTGTTCTTGGCGGTTGGGTTAAGGCAAAAGACTTGAAAGGCAGCAGTTCCTCTAAAGGTGAACTGTTATCTGCACTACAAGAAACCCGACAAGAAAATCAGGCATTAAAGGATCGCTTGTCTGCAGTGGAATCTCAAGTGAATGAACTTAGACAATTAAGAGAATGTTTGCTAGCTCAACAATCCAATGTCCAGCCTCCATCAACACCTTTTCAAGGGAGTGACTAGTTTATTAAAAGTATATTTACAGGTTAGGAATTTATCAACTCTTGCATTTTTAGTTATATAGAAGAATAAAACTCGAATTTTTATTATTCAGAATTTGTTGTGTGGGATTTTGCATGTTGATAGGGAATTTTAGAATCGTATGCTTGCAATTTTGTTTTATTTTGTGGAACCAAGATTTTTATTTGTAAAAGTAGGATTTTAAGTTTGATGTTGGCTAGGAGAGAACTGTTTTGACACTCCTGAACTAATAATTCTTGATGTTGGCTTTACAAGTTGTATGATAATTCTTGATTTATGCCAACTACCAAATCAAATCTTAGTTAATTAATTAACTTAATCCCATAATATGAAGGAGAAAAAGCTATATATGAATGTTTGATTGAAGATTTGGCAATCATGAATGTTATTTCACATGATTTTGGAGGTAGCAAAGCTTATTTTTGGTTGATAGATGTGAGTATGCATGATTAGAAAAAACTCTGCCGAACTTCTGATAATTACTTGAATGAAGTTAAAATCCAAAATTGGTGCCCTTCATTTCTGTTTATGATTATTGATATAAAAACATCAAATTTCTATTTTGGGGGCAGAATTGATGTGTTTATAGTTTATATAGAATACACCTTGACTCATGCGATATGGAGAGTTTCGGAACGCAATTATTAGGAATATTGCAGATGATAAAGGTCTAAAGAACAAGACTTTTTTTTTATTATTATTATTCAATTTTACTTGTTAATCCAAATTTGCATTAACTTAATAAATTGATACACCTCAGCCATATTTAATTGCATATTTTCTTTTATGTATATGTGTGTAGATTTACATATTGTTTGACATTCTCGTAGTTTGGTTCTTTAAGATTTATATAATTTGATGCTAATTGCCAGTGATTTATCAATTGCATACTTGCAGTGATAATTTTCAAATTTATAATTAGAAATTTAGTTATTGTATTTAGGGACAGCTACTAAAAAATTATAATGTTTGAAAAAATTTATAATTAGAATTTTGATGATTGCTCAAAAGGTAATTAATTTTTTTATGTATATAATTCCTAAAAACTAATTTATGCTCTCGTATCTTACAGCCCCGATCATATATGCTGACTTTTTCAAGTGTATATAGCTACACTTGGTGGAATTGCAATTTTTTGAGGTTGATATGCTGAGTTTTTGAAGTGAATACAGTTAAACTTGATGGAATTAGAATTTTTTTTGAGGTTTGTCCTTAAATCACTTATAGTTTCAGTCAATTATTTATAGCATATCTATATATTTTTTTTGACATAATCATTTTTATTTAATTTTTTTTTTTTTTACAGTTTTTAGTATGAACAAAATACTGAATGATAAACATTGACTGTGAAGACTTGAAGAAACATTGAAATGTTGGCTAGATAGAGATTTTTTGTTTTTTCTTAGAACGGGGCTGTATAAACAATACATATATTTTTTGAATGCTAATTCTATATTTGTAATGAATTACAAATTTTCTATAAAAGTATCATATTATTTATTTTGTATTCATTTATTGTATGTTTAAAAATACAAGGTAAAAATATGGTCTAATTATTCTTAGGGACCATATTAATTTCTGCTTTATATTATGTTTTTAGGAATTAATTTTATGGTTCTTAATATAATATATATTCAAATGGATATTATTTTTAAGGATGAGAATGTTTTCACCATTATTATGATTTTAATATTGTTGAGGATGGGAATTCTGGTCTTTAATACATTTTAGGAATAGGTTTTTTTTTGTCATTAAAATTTTTTAAGGACCAAATTTTTGGTCCCTAATAACTTGGTTAACCAGTTGTTATATTTTAATAAAGATGGAAAAACCGGTCCTTAATAATTTTTAGCGACCAGTATTTGGTCGGTCCTTAAAATATTTTTAGTGACCGTATTGCACCTTTTAAGAACCAAGTTTTTGGTCATTATCATAGACTATTAAGGACAGTAAATCTGGTCCTTAATAATATTTAGCGACCAGTATTTGGTCGGTCCTTAAAATATTTTTAGTGACCGTATTGCACCTTTTAAGGACCAAGTTTTTGGTCATTATTATATACTATTAGGGACAGTAAATCTAGTCCTTAATTGTTTTTAGGGACCGTATTTACTATCGGTCCCTAAAAGATTTTAGCGACCGGATGTTATACAGTCCTTTTTAGTCATTAGCGGCGGAGCCTGTAGCGACCGTATGGCGACCGGGTTGTCCGGTCTCTATTGACTTTTAGGGACCGGATTTTTACTTTTAGAGACCGAATTTCCCCTCCTTATAGGCCTTTTTTCTTGTAGTGTATTTTATTGGTCCCTATAGAGGTTTTTGGGCTTTAGAACACGTTTATGATGTTAGATTTTACATTTAAGACTTGATTTTTAAGTGATGAGGATGTTTATATTCGTCCCATGTAGGAAATTATGGTGAGGAGGAGATTTCTCAAGCTAAAGGGAAGGAAAAGCAACCATAGAGTCCTATAGGGCTTGGGAAAGAGGTTTGTGGTTACTAAATCTACCTATTTCCTAATGTTTATCTTGATTTTAGGGTTATGTCTAAGGTTAGGTATGTGATAATGATGTGTTTAATTAAATCTAACTTGAAATTCATGTTTAGTGGGCTTAATATAGTGTATAAACATGATTAAGTGAAATTAAATCAAAGTGGTATGAAAAGTGTAATAGTGGCCGAATGGTATTCTTAAGAAATAATGATGTTTTAATGGGTTTTAAGGGATAAAATTCATGTTTATAACATGTTTAACAATTGTAATGCATGATTGAGTGAAAAGAAGAATTAAAAGAAACCATAATGAATTAGTGAGTGTTATGGCCGAATGGTATATTGTGACTTTAAGTGAATTATATGATGAATATTTGCATATTATGGACATTTGAGGCATGTATAACCTGAAATAAGTGTAATTAAGTGGCAAAGAGAAATTATAGTGCATGGTATAAAAATTTGAAGGTTGGGCCGAATAGTATATAAGATTTTACATGTGTATGTTTTGATGGTATATGTGATTTAATGGTATAAAGTGACTATATATTGATAAATGAGGGTATGTGCAAAGTGGTAAGTGAAAAAGAGATGTATGATGAATTTTACATATTAATATAATGTGATACTTAATGAAATTTTGAGAAAATATTGCCCTTAGTAGTTGTCTGGTATTGAAATCTAGTCCAGGATATAGATGGCTAGCCACAGGGATTCCACAACGTGGTATGAGCCATGGCGACTCACTATTGATAAGCCGATGAGAGCTTATCACAGTGTACAATGCATTTTAGTGTATAAAATAGTGCAGTGCAGTGAAAATGGTCCTACTGGGATCATTTTATAGTGAAATGGGTCTGTGGGGCCCATGTCCCGCATATCCGGTCAGTAGATTTTCTAACGGGTCCAAACTAGGGGCATAATAGTAAATATGTGTTAAAAATGATTAAAGTAGTGAAATTGGTGAAAATGAGTGAAAACAGGACTAAAATGAAGTAAATAGAAAGTTTAGGGGCAAAACGATAATTTTACTAAAAGTTGATAAAAAGTGGTCAAAATAAGTTAAAGCGGTAAGTGGAAGGGTAAAATTGTAATTTTAGTGAAATATAGTGTTAAAATAGTGTAACAGTGAAAAAGTGTTAAAATAGGGACTAAAATGTAATTTGGCCAAATTGTAAGTTAAATAGTGGGAAAATGAAGTAAAAAGGGTATAATTGTAATTAATTAAGTTAAATAAGGTTAATAGTGTAAAAATGGAATAAATAAGGGTATTTTGGTAATTATGTATAATAGTGAGGACCTAAGTGTAATTATGGCAAAAGATGGGATATAAATGGTAATTAATAAAAAGAAAGGACATAATAGTAAGTAGTGGAAAAGTTAAGGACATGAATGGAATTTAGTGTAAAGATTAGTGATAAAAATGTAATTAATAGTGAAATAAATAATTAAGTGAGCTAATGAAATAAATGGTGTAATTAAGTGATTAAATTCATAGTTATGTGATTAATTAAGTGATGAATTAAATAAATATGAGTTTAATTAAGTGACTTAATAAGTGAAATAAATATAAATAACAATAAGTGAGCATAATAAGAATATGTAATCAAAGTATGTTAATTATATAGAATTACTTAGGAAATTTATAGATTGGTAACCACCACTGGGCATTCTAATGCTCAGCACGTAGTTGTTTTTAACTGCGTGTAGGTATCCCATAGGATTGGAGTAGCATACCTTGGTATTTTGGTGGAGCAAGCTAAAGGAGCAGAAGTGGATTTTATTTTGTATATGCAATGGATAAATTGTGGCATGTATATTCTTATCTAGTATTTGATTTTGGGCATGTAATGGTGTTATATGTTATTTTATCTGTGTGGATTATTTTGTGACTGTGTGGTGAACGGCGGAGGGGAAATGTATGGATATAGGATGATGTTGTTGTTGTGCCTTTGCCGGGGCTGTGGAGATTTCAATTTGTAGGTTTGGGTAGTGCAATTTACAAGCCGTTATACTGCCGAAATTTATACCAAATGAATAGTAAATAAGACAGTTATAGGTCATCGGTAACTAAGTAAATGCAAATGCAAATGTTAAAGGGTATGTAAAGTGAATAAGTGAATAAAGTGTTAAGTGAACTTATTGTTAATAAATTTGAGTGTAGAAAAAAAATTGACCCGTAATTTCATAAGTGAATGACAGTTAACCGAACATGGTAATCGCACAGTATCGCTAAGTCGGCAGTATACGTATAGGGTATAAGGGTGTTACAGGTCTTACCACTCCTTGTTGAGCCCCGCTCAATGCTGGCATAGCAAAATCCATCAATGTAGGTGGATTCTCTTCTTCAACCATAATTAGTCTCCTATTTTTATTCTTCCTTTTATTGGATTTACTGTTACTCAACAAAAATCTTTCTATCTCTTGATTCAATTGTTCAAGTTCTTATTGAGAACTCCTTGTATTAGGCATAAACTTGAAGTATCCAATCCTATAAAACAAAAACAAACAAATTAGATATTGTAATCCAAAATCATAAATCAAGATTTATAATGGCAATTATATCAATCATATTGTTCCCCGGCAACGGTGCCAAAAAACTTATTGTGCAAAATCCTCAAACGCACGGTTTACCGATTATAGTACTTAAGTTATCGTTTCCACGAGGGACGTATGCTGATAAATACTCACTATTACTACTTGATTTTATCTTGTTTACAATGTTCAATATTTTATAAGTTTAATTCCATACTACTCGTGTAATGCAAATTAATTAAACCTAATTAATGATAATCAAAGAAGACAAATTAGATGATGAAGAAATAGTGGTTATGAAACTTTATTCCATCTTTTAAATATAAATATAATCTCATAAGCAAGCCAAATTGGAATAATATTCTAATCCACTCTCTCGACATGAACTAGAGAGCCTAAAACATGCAATTACAGTACTAATCCTCAATTCTCATTGATGAACTAGTTAATTCCAATTACATATTCTAAGATTAATTACCAATTTATAGCAATTATCTTAACATACAGATCTCTCAAGCAATGTTTTAAAAATGAACTTCCAAGTGAATCTCTCAACTTTACTTTAAATTATAATGATTATGCAATAATACCAATAGATAATTCTACATTAAAAGTCTATTAATATTGATGGAAATAGAAAATATCAATAATATCATCCAAGCTTCCTAAATATTCCTAATTACAAAGAACAAGTAAAAGATTAGAAATAAGAAGAAGGAGATCTCTCAACCCTTTTTCCTTTCACAAAGGATGATCTTCTTCCTTGCAATTGTCTTCTTTTCAAAAATATATAAACTAACTAAAGAACTTCAACTATAGAAATTGTTCTCCAAACTTACAGAAAAATACTTAGTTAAAATTCCATCATCCCTAAATTTATAACTGAAACTAATATATAATGTTTTAAAGTTCAGGTCCCTTTAAATGCCTTTTCAAAAGGTTGCAAAAGTTGGCAAGAGGCTCAATTGTTCAAGTGGCTTTTCAAAATAAACTGCCCAACGGATCTCTCTGTCATGCTCGCGACAGGACACAAACTCCTCCTCTTTTGACTTTTCCTCAGATGCGTTGACTGCTTTGTTCTCCCTTACTTTGTCGAGCTTGCGATGCCTTCACGCTCGCGATTTCTCTTCTTTGCTCTTTCTTCTTCTCTTCCTTGTTCTTCGGCATCTTCTGTCGCGCTCGTGACGTCTGTCATGCTTGCGACAGTGGCATCCTTTTCTTACTCAATTCTGCTTCTTTCTCCACATTTCCTCCCTTTTCTCCTACAAACACAAAACTTGACACAAAAACATAAAACACACCTATTTCTAACACAATTAACCATAACTAAACATAATTTTAATAACAAAACATTAGGTAAATATGAGCTATTTATGCTCATATCACTTGATTAAGTTATAATTGAGTTTTGAATTTAAACTTTCATTTCTTTTCTCATTCGATTAAATGCAGTAATTAGAGCGCATATCGATCATGTAATAAAAGCGATAAATAAAAGCAATACTAAAATAAAGTAAATAAAAGTGCATTAATTTATAATAAAACTATAAATGAAATGTAAATCATACAAAAAATAGGGTATTTATTAAGGATGAGGACATTGGTCCTCGCATGCATACTTAAGAGAATAATTTTTCAAGTGACAATTTATTTGGATGGAAAACTAGGACATTGGTCCTATTTTATTAGGAAAAACTCAATTTATTAATAAAAATATTTTTTGTGATTTTCTTTTAAACGTTCATAAAATAAACAATTTTGATTAGAAATTACATGGTAAAATAAATGAAAAAACCAAATAAAGAAAGTAATACAAATAATAAAAAAATAAAAGATCAAACGAAACGACCTTCCTAGATCTCTCCATTTGCTCGCAAGAATGACGAAGCAAAGAAAAACAAGTGTTCGAATAAAAAATAAAAACAAATAAAATTAATGTTTGTAATTTAATCAAGAAAATCAATTAAACACATGAAATAATTAGTAATAAATTAAAATAAATGAAAACAAATGCTTTATGAAAGTTAAATAAATAAAATGACATGATTGAAACAAATAAAACAACATATTAATAGATTAATACATAAAAACATGAATAATAATAATAATAATAATAATAATAATAATAATAATAATAAATAAATAAATAAATAAATAAATAAATAAATGACAATAATAATGAAAAATAATGATAATAAATAATAATGATAATAAAAGAAGAATGAATAATCAAATAAACAAAAAGAACAAAGAAAAATATAAAAAATGTTAAATTTATATTTAAGATAACATAAAATAAATAAATAATAAATATAAAAATCTACATGATTACTAATAAAAAATGAACAAAACTAAATAAAATAAAATAAAAAATCGAGATCGAGCCTAGAATGTTTACTCTCAGAATTCGGATTCGATGAAAGAAAAAATATAATTGATTTTCTTACTTTATTTTGCAAAATTGGAATTGAAGATAATAAAAAAATTAGAATTTTATTTCAAGAAAGAAAATTGCTTAAAAAAGAAATGAAATAAAAATTCTCAAAAACAAAGAATGAATTTCTTTGTCTAAATAATGATTATTGATTAAAAAAATTATTTTTGAACCTTAAGAAATTTATTTGAAAAAGAAATAAAAATAATTAAAGAAAAATGAAAATTATCAAGAATAAAAAATTATTTTTCTTTGTCTCAAGGAAAATAATTGATTAGAACAAATAAAAAAAAAATTACAAGAATAAATAATCATTTTTTTTTGTTCCAAGAAAAATTATTCATAAAAAATTAAATTATTTAACCTTAAAAAATTTTTATTTTGGAGGAGAAAACTCAAAAAAAGTAGAGAGAATTTTCTTTGAGAAAAGAAGAAGAGAAAATAATGTTTTAATTTAAAAAGAATCCTCCTCCCCTTTCTCTTTCTTTAATTTTCTATTTATGTGCCTTAATAAAAAAACCCTAGTTGATTAGGAAAGAAATTAAATTTAAATCCGATTATTTGTAATCTTAATTTTAAAAACTAAAAAAAAAAATCTGAAATTCCCAAAAAAGGGATAAAAAATCAATTTTGGAAAAACAAATCCCGAAAAAATGCCAAAAATCACGTTTTCAGCAGATTTGGGCTGACAGGGCGACTGACGGGCGTCGGTAGGCGCGCAGAGCCCGTCAGTCGGTGTGTGGAGCGCGCTGCACCCAGTCAAGCGATGCCCGCGCTCGCACTCCGTGCTGTGCACTGCGTGCGGGCGAGCGACGCCCGCACTCGAGCATGCGGGGCGAGCGCCTACTCGCTTCCGCGGGGCGCCAGCGCGTCGCCGACGGCCAAAATTTTTTTTAAAAACAAATATAACTAAAACAATATAATTCCAAACTCCTTTTTTTTGTTCTAAAAAGCAATCTTGACAACAACAACAACAACAACAACAACAACAACAACAACAATAATAATAATAATAATAATAATAATAATAATAATATAATAATAATAATAGTAGTAGTAGAAAGGAAGAACAAACAATTAAATAAGATAAAGTAAAAAGAATATTAAAAATGTTAAATTTATATCTAAAATCACATAAAATAAATAAATAAATGATAAAGTAAAAGATCTACACGATTACTAATTAAATATTAACAAAAATAAATAAAATTAAGAGATCGAGTTTAGAATATTTACCCTCAGATTTCGGATTTAATAAAATGACGAAAGATGATTGATTTTCCTTGTTTCGATTCACAAAATATTAGATAAAAAATAATCTAAAAACTTTCAAAGAAAAATAATTGTAAAAATCATATTTTTACAAAATCAAAGAAAATTTGGATTTTAAGAATAAAAAATTATTCTTTTTGTCTCAAAATTAATTTTTCTCCCAAAAAACAATGTAAGTCTTTGGAAGAGATCAATTGAAGAGAAAATTGATTAAAAAATAACAAGTGAGAAAATTGGATTTTTAAGAACAAAGTATTGTTTTCTTTGTCTCAAAATCAATTATTCTTCAATAAAATTCAATCTAAAATGTTTAGAAGAAATTTTATTGAAGTAAAAAAGAAGAAAAATAATTGAAGAAGAAGAAAAATTGGCAACACTCAAGAAGAGAGAAGAAAAAATGTCTCAAAATAATCCCCTCTTTTTCCTTCCCATAATTTTCTTTTTAGATCAATAAAAATGGAAAACCTAATTAATTTAGGAAAAAAATTGAATTTTTATCAAATTCTCCTTAATTTTGGTTAAAAAATGGAAATTATCATTAAAAATTACATAAAACAAGGTGAAAAGTAAAAAAAAAAAAATCAAGAAAAAATGGAAAAAAGGGCAAAAAATCGCGATTTCCACAGATCAGGGGCGCACGTGACTGGCATCGAGCTTGCGCTGTAGCGTAGAATGACAGACGACTGTCAGAGCACGCGATGGGCAAGCGCAGCAGCGAGGAGCGACGCTCCGTACGCCGACGCTACCAATGTCCAATAAAGATTTTTTTTTAAATTTCAAATTTAACTAAAAATACTATAATTTTCAAACTCCATTTTTTCCAAATGGGTTGGGCGGGTTGGGTCGACCCATGGGCTAAAAATTTGATCAATTTTTTTAATAAAAACAATTCTCGATATAATAACCGGATATAAAAAAGACTACTAATATTGGTCTAAATGGGTCAGATGATGGCCCAAACGGGCCAAAATGGATCAGGTGGCCCAAATGAGTCGAATGGAAATATCATAGAAATACTTTTAAAAAAATAATTTTAAATATAATAACAGAATACTATTAAAAACTAAGATGTGGGTCGACATCCTTTTAATGATGTGTTTGTTTATATGCGAACTCAAAATCAATTCCATAATTCTCAAAATAATAAATTAAGCCTCAACAAAAATTGAATATATTTAATATGAAACTAATGAATAAATAATTGTAATAAAGAAAAAATTTTAATATTTATTTACTAAAATATATGTTATAATAATATTTTAGAAAGTCATATATTATAATATTTATAAATTAAAAAAAATTAAGTGTAAAAAATAAAATATAATATATAAATTCTTATTTTTTAAAATAAAAATCATAATTCTAAATTTTGAATTAAATTAATTTAAAATTGAATAAATTTTGAATTGATGTTTGGTTAACCAAAATTTTCTTTTTTTCACACACCCACCCTTACCCTATACCTATATTTTCACTTTAGTTTTCAAATGTAGCCCCGTTCCATTTTAATCCCTACCTTCCCACCCCCTTCCTCGGCAGTAACCAGCAAATCACCATTTCCATTTGTCACCACCACCATAAATTAGTCGTCGCCGGCCAGATTTTCAGGTCTCCACTCTTTTTTGCTGAGATTCTATTTCTATCTCTTCGATTTTGATTTCATCTCTTTTTGCCCCCATTTGATATCAATCTCCATTCTCTCTTTTGACCATCATTTCGGATCGTATGCATAGAAGCCAGGGCGATAACGAGTGGTCAGTCATCATTGAACTGCAATCTCTCTCTCTTTTTTTTTTTTAGTTATCTTTCAAAGGCAAAAAATTGAAGGAAAGCTTCAGTTCATAATGGTATTGGTTTCCTATAAATTGAAGAAAATGGGTCATGCTGGGTTGTTTGTAATTCGATGTTGTAGTTTTGTAATTTGATTTTGTTAAATGAGTTTCAGCAAAGGCAAACATAGAAACAGGGTGACAGATGAGAGGAGGCAACCCATTGGGCATAAGTCTGAGACTCGAACGGGTTGAATTTTTAGAGGGTTATTTTTGGGCGGGTTGACATGGGTTATTTTTTAGTTGGGTTGGGTTTGGGTCAAGTTTTGTTGGGCGGGTTGTTGGGTTTGGGTAAAATTTTATAGGCCTATTTTTAGTACATTTATTATTATTTTTTTATTATAAAAACTTTCAATTTTTTTCCCTGTGAACAGGCATCTAATTATCATTGGGTAACTATGATCTATGGTCACAAAGGACTCGGTGTCTACACTTGTCACTTTCTTAGTTGGTGTTAGCAAAGTTCCATTCCATTCCTCCTTCTTTTCTCCTCCACCCTACCAAAAACACTAATTAACCAAAATTATGCAATTAACTCCTAAATTACGAAACCATAATATTACACACAAAATTGCTCAGAATACTAGGGTAGGAAGCAGGGTGTTACAGTTCGGGTGCACCCCTGAGCTGAGCCACTGGTGGGAGTAAGATCACTGGATCCTCCCTAACCGGATATAACTTCTCTTGTCCGACTGCAGGAACAATTAGTGGCTGCCCGGCAGGCTGGGTTGTCGTAGCAGTCATGTTCCTCATCATGGCCATTACCCTATTCTCAAATTCCTCCAATCACCTACTTACTTCCTTAGTAATCAAAGCGCGGATTGCCTCTATCTCCCTCAAAGGATCAACCATTATGTTGAAAAAAATATGAAAACAAAGTCTCAATGTCCTCTGAGAGTGAATCTGAACTCCAAATTAATACCCTTTTTGGCAACTCGAAGATAGGTTTTCTGCTTAGCCATCCGCTGGAATAGCTAGTGTAACACCCTCGACACCCCCGTTGGAAGGATACCGGTTGTGCTACGTGCACATAACGTATACAACTCAAATACATATACATATACTCAAATAAGTTAAGAAAACAAATACATTTAATCAAAAGATAACAAATCCATATATATATAATCATATTGTTTTACAAAAGGGATTTGTAAACATTTAACATGTACATATACAAAATAATTGTTCCTTTACAAAAATCTTTGCATTTGCTGAAATCAAAATCCTTATACAAAATCAGCGGAAGACAAAAAGAGACTCAAACAAAAGACTTCTAATGGCCGACCTACAAATGTCTGACTCCGAACTGTACCTGCCACCTACACAGGAAAACAACCCGTGCTAAGCGATAACACTTAGTGGGGAGGAACCAAAATAACAGAAACGTGCATATACCAATAATTATAATAACAATTTATATCCCTACCCAAGTAATCACATATGTAAACTATCTTATTCTCATACTTATGTTATTTATTCATACACACATATATAAGCATGTAATCCATGTTCTCCTCATGCTCATAGCAACTAATTATACATATTAATAAGCCTACTAACATTACTCATTCTCCATATGTTCCCACAATATATAATAATTAACTATCATATTCAACTTCAAGAATTGTAGCTTGTCTAGGCATTCCTTACTTACATAATCACGTAACATGTATCCTTATTTACTAGGCATGTAAAGAAATAGCATAACATAAGCTTCTGATTATATCTGATTTAACATGAAGACAATCATTTCAAATACACCAGTCAATAAAGTACATGCCATAAAGCTAGACATGAATTCATGTACATCTTATCATAAAACATGTCATTGCACATCTTATTCATTCACAACACATATTAGCTTTATATAATAGCATGAATATACATTAGAGGTGGATACAGTCAAATTTGGATACTGATAGGACACAACATCCCAAGCATATGGAGACATGGGACTCAAAATATCTTTTTAATCATGTATACTCGAAAGTATACTGGAGACCGAGGCCTCAAATCATGTGAAATGACCCAAACGGGGACCCGCATATAACGTATAACATATAGCAGCCATACACACACACTGACCTAGATAAGCGCTTATCTATCCACAACTATGACAATTTAGGCTCAAAACAATAACTCATATGTACTTTAGTATTATTATAATAGAATAAAGAATAACTCAACTATAATCACATAATGCATGTATACATATATGTATTGGTCAAAATTCAGAGACATATAAATGATATACATTTAAACCCTATATGAGATGATTAATCATGTACATAACTTGATATAAAGAATCCATAACTTTACACATGCATAAGCAAAATCATGTAATAACCTTATCATAACAAACTAAGTAAAAGATTTGACTAACAAATATCATTTAAGGCAAAACAGGGTTTACACGGCGGTATGGAATGTTCTTACTGCCATGTAACATGCAAATGAAATAATCCAGAGAGCAGTTACACGGCGGTATGGTCTATCCTAACTGCCGTGTAGTGCGACAGACCAGCAAAGTCCCATTTCTAGTGGGCGATTACATAGCGGTATGGGGATGGTCTTACTGCCGTGTAAACACCCCAAACCCAGATTTTTCCCAGAAAACTAAGTTGCTTGCAAAACCTAACTCCACATTATTCATCTCAATATGCGTATGACTTCACACAACCTCAACAATTATACATATACACTCATTCCATTGGTCATATCTTTAGCATATACCATTATGAAACACATATCCAAAGTTACATTTATCATGCTTAACATCAACTCAAATACATGTTAAAACACATTCAACAGCTCAAATTTCTAGAAATTCATGCAAAAATCAAAACACATTAAAGCATATAATTCTAACATCTCCAAATCATATACGTAAATCTATTAAACACGTGCATTTACATGTATTAGAACACACAAATATCAGAAATGGACATATCACTCAATGTTCCAAGGAGGATGGACAAACAACTCCCAAACCTAGTTGCCGATCTCCTTCCAACTTAAAGACCCAATCTTTTCTTTCCCTTTGTTCCTCCTTCTCTCTTCAGATGCTTGCACAATTCCAACCAAAACAAAACCCAGTTATTCCCATGCAAAACAACCGTATATCCCAATCAAATCCAAGAAGAAGAAGAAGATGAAGAAAATCAAAGAGAACTCAGCAACTTACCTCTGGAAACTCAAATCTTAATCTCTTAGAACACAGCTCAATCTTAAGGAATTAACACATGCAAACCCAGAGAGCAGCAAAAAAAGAAAATGAAGAAAATAAAGAGGGAGAACGGGACAGAAAAATGAAAGAAACCAAATCCTATTTCTTCCCTCTCTCTTTCTTTCAAATCCCACTAACTCTCCACCTAGCCATACACATGTCAAGTTCTCATATTGGACCCCTTATTCAACTACCTTACTCATTTATCATTTGCTCCATAACAATTAACTAATAGGTCCTTGATAATTACCTTATAGTCACAAAGGAATTTCTGTCACTAATACTTTAATTACATTCCAATTAAGTCCTCAATTAACCAATTCCCACATGTACATTTACGAAAATACCCTTATAAATCCATTTAACATTTAATTTTCGACTAGGCCATATTTGGGATGTGACAACTCTCTCCTCCTTAAGAAATTTCGTCCTCAAATTTTTCTTGCTAATCACTTACATCCCAAACACCAAAACCGAACTCAAATAGAAACTTAACCAATTAACACTTACCAGAAGGACTCGCGGGCTTGAGAGTATTCTCTCTAATCATCGCGTACACCCTTGGCCGAATATACTCTCCCATAGTCCTTGGCTAATGCACGATTTTTGATGGCTCCTGAGGAGCTCTACTTCTATCCCGATTGCTTCTTATTGCATTTGATTTACCTCCATCAGCTTTGCTCTCTTGTTGACTCTTATTCTCTTGTCATTCGGGACAACTAGCAAACCGATACTCCATACTCCCGCACTTGAAGCACGCTCCAGTAATCTTGCGACATGTACCCCAATGCTGTCTTTGGCAATGCTCACACTCCGGTGGTCGACTTCCACTACTAGTATGCGGTGCTACACTTCCAACTTTTGATGGCGCTTGTGTAGTTCCTCTAGTCCCTTATCCGATCGGAACACCTTTGGACTTCTTATTACTTCCAATTCCACTATCGAGTGCTCTTCTTTTCTGTTCTATTCGTTGCTTTGCTATCTCTGATTCTTCCAACTTTATTGCTGCAGCCACCAACTGATAATATCCAACCGGATGCATAACTGCCATCGCTGACAATGGACCTCTAATGACCTCTCTTAATCTACCTTGAAAATGCTGGCACTTAAACTTTTCTGTCAGTAATTGTAACACCCCCATAACCCCGGTAAGGAATATCGGGGCGTCACGCGGGCACATACGTATACATATACATATACATACACTAGCGGAAGCGATAACAATAACATAATTAGACTATCTTTAGGGCCAAACAAAACGCACTCTCTTATAACATATATAAACTGTACATATTACAAAAGCTTTATACATATACATCTTCGGTACATGTACCAAACGGTTAACATATACATATAAAAACTGTACTTTCTATCTACATAATGATGTTACTCAAAAAGTACAAACTCTATTTCTATTTTATACAAAAAGAAATCATAACTAAACTCCTAGTGGCCTTGACCTGTAGATGTGCACCCTTTGATCCAAACCTGAAAACCTACACGGATAAACACCCGTGCTAAGCGATAATGCTTAGTGGGGATGAAAAATAAAGCAAAGGATTTCTTTACGAAGTCACATATAAATCACACATTTCATATAATATAGCTCTTATACGTGTATAGGTTACATGCTCAATTATCAAATACTATGAGCTCACATGTATATAATATCTACTCTTTTACTTATTCACGTACACTACAACTTGTACATATCATTTATTCAAATATGCGCTATCATGTGTCCACATTCATGTAAACACACTCATGTAATCATACAATTGTATACAAAACTATAATGTAATTAAACATTACTCTCATGTACTATAGCATTTATTCAGAACAATACTCTAAATCATTTCATGTTCACTATACCATATTAACAAGCCTGACTTCCTTTAGTTGCGGATACGGGACGCTATATAATAAAAACATTTTTGATAGACCGAAGTCACAAAACATTTTCATCTATCTCTAGTAAATGACCATTCTCGGAGGTAAACCCGCTTCGCCCAAATGGGGCGGAACATGGGCAGCTGCACTTGATAATCCCTTTATAAGCATGCTTATCTATCCACTGCTATGGCCAGTCAGGCTAAACATAAATACTCCATACTCTATATCATATACACTACATCTCTCAAGCATTATAACAAAACTCAATCATGTATAATCAACAACGCCTGACATGTCATGTTCAACAACTAAAAGCATATAACATTTAGATTCCATGCATAAACTCTTATCTCACATCATCATATACATGCACTCATAAGTTCACACATATCTATGATGCCATTTGCTATCCTTCACACAATTATACATTGTTACTTTATTAGTTAAATTACCAATCTTAAACATACTCAAATGTATTTTCCCATAGATAACCACTTTATAATCATTTACTAACCATAATCAAGCATGATAAGTTAAGGGGAAAGGAAAGGGGTTGACCCATACCAATCCTGGGCTCAAAATGAATAAGAAAAGTCTTAATATGGGTTGTTTTGTCGCGAGGTCGCGACATGTGTTGCACTCGCGACAGAAGCTCGCCTCTGGTGCTTTACGAGACTACTTTTTATCCTAAATTTGTATCGGCAAAACCACCCTCTACACCACATTTTTATGCAAAGTGGTCTTCATAACAATTGTTTCCTAGGATGTTATATTTTAAATGGGACAAATTTCAGGTCATTTGGACATCTAGAACTCCAGATATAATCTAAACAACCTATAATGTTCAATTAACCCGACCCAAACAGGGACACTATGGTTTTAACAAATTTTTGGGGTCTTAGAGCATGAATTTGCTCAAGGTCATTTATGGGACTCTTGTAGATGTAAAAGTCATGGTTCTAATGGATCAAGAATAGCGCCATCTAGACATCTAGTGTGACGCCCATTCCCTAACGACAAACTAGCTCAGCTAATCTTAGTTAGAGAAGGTCGCACACACACACAGAAACACATGCGGAAACTGAATAATAAAATTTCATCACACACTGTTTTAATTCATGCATCACATGCTAACTACTATTAGTCACACGCCTTAGCCATTCACATGACACTCATACATGTGAGAGGTTACATCCGTGATTACTACATTATTACATGCCTTTACATATTCAAAATACATATTAACCATATAAAACTTATACAAAAGTCCCAAATAACAAAACCCCAAACCTACACTATATACTTCCTATTGTTGACCGTACCAAAATGCGGGGGACGTCCTTCAGTCACCTCTTGTCCGTACCTGCACGGATTAGAGTAAATCCATGCTAAGCGATAACGCTTAGTGGGGAACTCATACATATAGCATATAATTTATCACACATCAGAATCATCATACATAACATGCTAATAAACATGCCAGATCAACCATTACTATATTCAATCATAAGGCATCAATTACTTATTTACATTTCCATACTTCCTTATATCACAATCACTTCTGTTTATATTTAATTAACTTTTAGCCGATTAACCAATTAGCCTTTTTACCACTTTGCCTGCAATTCAATGACGCGGATAACGGGTATCGCATCGGTATCTCTCAGATACCAGTAATCTCATCGAGACTACTTTTTCACATTTAGCACCTTCTGGTGCTTCATATCACATTAGTACCTTCTGGTACTTTTCATCATTCCACATATAACACAATCCAGTAAGGATAATCGCATTGTGATTCCCATGGAATCAGACACATTTAACGCATGGGGCTGCAGCACTTGACCCTATAGGCATGCCTAACTATCCACTACTTGACTCGCAAGCTTAAGTTGTTTAAACACGTTATTCAGTTCACTTTTCACTTTACACATTTGTATTAGCACACAGCCATACATTTCATTTGCATATTCAATATGCTTTCAAATTCAGTCTTCACATTTGATATTCACATAACTTATCACATTCAGAAGTCATCATAGTTGTATGCATTTGTAGATCACTTAACACATAAACATTACTTACTCATGCTGTCCTTTATTTCAGCTTCAAGCCATGCCATTTGAATGACCAAACACATTAGGATTATATTGCCAAAACAGGGTGGGTCACGGTCACAATGGATTTCATTGTCACCGTGACATATTGAAGTCCAAAACAGAATGCAAATTGGGGACATGTCACGGTCACAACCAATTTCATTGTCACCGTGATGTGTTCCCAACTCTCGGCAGAATGCAACCTGAGGGTATGTCACGGTCACAATGAATCCCATTGCCACCGTGACATATTCTCACTTTGCAAAACAGAATGCTCCCTTGGGTACATCACGGTCACAATGAAGTTCATTGTCACCGTGACATACCAAAATCCATTAGGCAGAATTGAACTCAAGCATACCTCACGGTCACAATGGATTTCATTGTCACCGTGACCTATGCCAAAACACCATAACATGGTTATGTTTTTCAGTCCATTTCTTCCTTCTCATTAAGACTTCAAATCTCATTCTCACTTTTGGCAATTAACCCAAATACATCAACCACACAATCAATAATACATACCTGATTTTCCCTTCTTGTTTGGCATTCATTAATAGTACAAATCATAATCACTTTCAAGCACTTTATCACAATCATATTGCTACTATAATCATACAATTTAGCATCACATAATTCATGCTCAACCTTCAATTTCACATATCATGCAATTCAGTTCAAAACCCTATTTAACCAACACTAATCACATATTCATACAATTAGGGTTTGTTCCCAAACCTCGTCGCCTTAGCTCCTAATTACGACGGACGCTCGGTTCGCCGATTACAGCCTTTCCCTTATCTCTCTTCACTTCTTCAGCTAGCAAAACCAATTCAAATTCCAGAATTGAGCACAATCCATCAATCCTCATTCCAAACTAACTCAAAACCAAGAAGAAGAGTAGAAGATGAGAATATGCACACAAAACCACTTACCTTAAGGTCTTAACACTTAATTCTTGTTCCAATTAGCTACATGCACACATCCACTTAAACCACTCTTATCCTTACTCACGGAAACAAGAAGAAAGCCAAAGCCAAAATACAGAAAATAGCTAGGTTACCAAATGAAACTCTTTCATCTTAACCCACACTTGCATGCAAAGGAAGAGGTGGCAACCTCTCAAGAAGCCACACGGAAACCACTTCCTCAAGTCTGCCTCCACTTCCAATAAATCAAAGTTATTATATTCTTAATTAATCCTTCCATTAACTAATTAACTAGCCTTTAACTCATGCTTAGCACAAACATTCATAACTACCATTTAAATCCCTTAACTAAACTTCTTTCTTTCAATTAAGTCCAATCCTACACACACATGCCAAATTAGGTTAATTCTCTTAGGGTACAAATCCGGCCATGACAACTCTCCCTTCCTTAAAGAATTTCGTCCTCGAAATTCATACCTGAGTGAAATAGTTGTGGATACTGTTCTCGCATAGCCGTTTCTGGTTCCCAAGTTGCTTCTTCAACACCATGGTGCTGCCAGAGTACTTTCACAAGTGGTATCTGCTTGTTCCGAAGTTGCCTTACTTCTTTTGCTAAGATCACTATTGGCTTTTCATCATAAGTGAAATCTGACTGCACTTCCACTTCTAGTAGAGATAGCACATGGGAATCATCTGACCTATATCTTCTTAACATAGACACATGGAACACATCATGTAGCTTAGCCAAAGTCGGAGGCAAAGCCAGCCGATAAGCCACAAAACCTACTCTTTCAAGCACTTCATATGGCCCAATAAACCTTGGACTCAGCTTCCCCTTTTTACCAAATCGCAGTACCTTCCTCCAAGGAGACACTTTCAGAAACACTTTATCACCTACACTGAACTCAATATCTCTTCTCTTCAAATCAACATACGACTTCTGTCTGTCACTTGCTGCCTTCAATCTTTGCTGTATGATTTTAGCTTTCTCTTCTGTATCACGAACCAAATCTGGCCCTATGACTCTGCTTTCATTCAATTCTGTCCAGCAAATCGGTGAACGACATTTCCTTCCATACAAAACTTCATACGGTGCCATACCAATACTGGTCTGATAACTGTTGTTATAAGCAAATTCCATAAGTGGAAGATACCTATCCCAATTCTTAGAGAAATCCAAAACACACGCTCGCATCAAATCTTCCAAAACCTGAATAATTCTTTCCGATTGTCCATCGGTTTGTGGATGGAAAGCAGTACTGAAATTCAATTTCGTACCCAACGCTGCCTGTAAACTCCTCCAAAATTTAGAAGTGAATCTGGGATCCCTATCAGAAACAATAGACAAAGGTATCCCATGCAATCGGACAATTTCCCTTACATACAATTCAGCCAACTTTTCCATAAAATAATCCATCCGAACAGGTATAAAGTGAGCTGATTTCGAGAACCTGTCCACAATAACCCATACTGCGTCTTGCTGTCTTGAGGTCAGAGGCAAGCCAGTAACAAAATCCATCGTGATATTATCCCATTTCCATTGGGGAATAGGGAGTGGATGCAACATTCCCTGGGGCACTTGATGCTCCGCTTTAACTTGTTGACAGACAAGGCACTTAGACACATATTCCACTACATCCTTCTTCATCCCTGGCCACCAATACAACTGTTTCATATCTTGATACATCTTGTTTCCACCTGGATGCATAGTGAAAACTGTATTATGAGCCTCGTGCATCAATCTCTTTCTTAATTCTTTATCGTTGGCCACACACATTCTATTCTTATACAGCAGTATTCCATCTTCATTCACTAAATAGTCAGTCTTATCCATAACACCAACTGACTGCAGAACTTGTTGCAATCTCCCATCACTTCTCTGAGCAACTATTAACTCATCCTTCAGAACCGGTCTTGCTTTCAACTGTGCTAATAAAGCTCCATCTGCAGAAAACCTCCACTCAATCCGCTTTAACTGTAATGCTGAAATTGACTTCCTACTCAAAGCATCGGCCACTACGTTAGCTTTTCCCGGATGATAATCCACAATACAATCATAATCTTTAAACAACTCGAGCCACCTTCGCTGTCTCAGATTCAGTTCCTTCTGTGTAAGCAGATATTTCAAACTCTTGTGATCCGTGTAAATCCTACACTTCTCACCATACAGGTAATGTCGCCAAATCTTTAAAGCAAACACTACTGCAGCCAATTCCAAATCATGAGTCGGATAATTCTGCTCATGCGGTTTCAATTGCCTTGACGCATACGCTATCACCTTCCCCTCTTGCATCAATACACAACCCAATCCGACACCTGAAGCATCGGTATACAATACATACTCTTTACCAGTCATAGGCTGTGTAAGAATCGGTGCCTCTACTAACATCTTCCTCAACCGATCGAAACTGGTTTGACATCTTTCAGACCACTCATATTTCACTCCTTTACGTAACAATCTTGTCAACGGTGATGCTATTACTGAAAATCCTTTCACAAACCTTCTGTAGTATCCAGCCAACCCTAAGAAACTGCGAATTTCTAACACATTCTTAGGCGGTTTCCAATTCACAATTGCTTCTATCTTAGTTGGATCCACTTTAACTCCTTCAGATGAGATCACATGACCCAGAAATGATACCTCTTTGAGCCAGAACTCACACTTGCTGAGTTTGGCAAACAGCTGATGTTCTTGCAAAGTCCGAAGTACAACTCTCAAATGCTGTTCATGTTCCTTTTCATTTCTTGAATATACCAAAATATCGTCTATGAACACAACCACAAACTGATCCAAGTACGGTCTGAACACCCGATTCATTAAATCCATGAATGCAGCTGGCGCATTGGTTAACCCGAATGGCATTACTAGAAATTCATAATGCCCATAACGAGTTCTAAACGCGGTCTTAGGTACATCTTCCTTGTTCACTTGCAACTGATAATACCCTGAACGCAAGTCAATCTTTGAGAATACCCCGGCTCCCCTTAACTGATCAAACAAGTCTTCAATTCGAGGTAAAGGATACCTATTCTTTACTGTTACTTTATTCAGCTGTCGATAATCAATACACATTCTCATTGTACCATCTTTCTTTTTAACAAATAACACTGGTGCTCCCCAAGGAGAAACACTAGGTCTAATAAAACCCCTGTTCAGTAATTCTTGCAACTGCTCCTTCAATTCCTTCAACTCAGTTGGAGCCATTCTATAGGGTGCCTTAGATACCGGTACAGTTCCTGGTACCACGTCAATTAATAACTCAACTTCTCTTATTGGTGGTACACCGCTCAATTCTTCAGGAAACACATCAGGAAACTCTCTGACTATAGGTATCTCTTGCATCTTTACCTGTTCTCTCTTACTATCTAATACCAGGGCCAAATAAGCTTCACATCCTTTTCTCATACACCGACAGGCTTGCATAGCAGATATCACATTCACAAGAGGATTTGTGCACACTCCTCTCACTGTCGCTCTGTTTCCCTTACCATCAGAGAGTATAACTATTTTCTTCTTACACTTAACATCCGCATCATACTTAGTTAACCAATCCATACCCAGAATCAAATCAAACTCATCAAACGGTAGCTCAATCAAATCCGCTGGAAACATTATACCTTGAACTTCTAATGCACAGTTTCGATACACTCTGTTCACATTAACATTACCTCCCAAAGGGCTAGACACACATATATCATATTTTAAACATTCAACTTTAGGCATCTTTTCACATATCTTTTTATCACATACATATGAATGAGTTGAACCAGGATCAATAAGTGCAAACATTTCCACATCACAAAGTAGAATAGTACCTGCTATCACCTCAGGCGCGTCCTGATCCTCTCGTGCCCTCATAGCATAAGCCCGCACTGAAGCCTCATCAGGTCTATCCACAATCTCAGAATCGACTGCACCTCTGGACTGACTACCTCTGCCACGTCCTCTTCCTCTTCCTCTGTTCGTAGAAGGCAAGTTCGAACCACCCCTACTCTGCTCTTGTTGATTTCCTGACATCTCATAGGTATTCGGGCAATTAGCAATGAAATGCTCAGTGCTCCCACATCTATAACAAGCACCCGACACTCTCCAGCATTCTCCTCTATGCCTCTTACCACAATGAGGACACTCATGAACCTCACTTCTATTACCAGATGTTCCTCTTCCAGAACCAGATGCTGAGGGAGCGCCTCGCTTCTTACCTCTCGCTGCAGAACTGAACCCTGATTCTGCAGGTGATGCCACATGAGAATCTCTTGATCTTTTCCCCGTCTGGGAACCACCTCTATTCGCATTCTTTCTTTGTCTCCATTCTCTTTGGGCTCCCAAAGTCCTTTCAACTCTCAGAGCTGCTTGTACAATTCGATAGTAACTTATATTCTGCTCTGTTGTTAAAGAAATCAGCAAAACTTTAATTTCCTCAATCAATCCATCCTCAAACTGTTGACATCGCAACACATCAGTTAACACACCTTTCGGTGCATATTTGCTTAAGCGATAGAATTCTGCTTCATACTCCGCCACTGTCATAGTCCTCTGTCTCAAACTCAAGAACTTCTTCCAATTTGCCTCTCGATGTGCTTTAGTAATATACTTGTTCTTGAATTCTTTTTCAAAGAACTCCCAGTTTAATGGTTCAGGAAGCATCGGATTCTGCAGGACCAGCTTCCACCAATCATATGCAGGACCTTGGAGTAATGACTCCACACATTCAACCCACTGATCTGGAGGACATCGTATCTCCTTAAGAATCCTTTCCACCTTCTCAATCCAGTACTCTGCTTTTTCTGACTCATCTAACCTTGTTCCATGAAATTCTTCCAAACCATGCTTCCTCAAAGATTCTATTGGGGCTCTTGGCGCCATCATACGTTCCATCACTCTCGCCATATCTTGTGTCATTTTCATCATGGCTTCCATAGGCCCAAATGGAATCTCATTCCCATAGCCAACCGATCTAGACTGCCCAGACCCTGTCACCTCAGCTACACGAGGGTTCACACTTTCGGCAGATTCCTCACCGGTATGCCTTCCAGAATCCATCTTACTACACAAATTAAACAAGGACTTCCGCATTAGGTCAACAAACTATACACATCTTATCTACCCAATTCCCAGAAAAGACTCAACCTAGGCTCTGATACCACAACTTGTGACGCCCATTCCCTAACGACAAACTAGCTCAGCTAATCTTAGTTAGAGAAGGTCGCACACACACACAGAAACACATGCGGAAACTGAATAATAAAATTTCATCACACACTGTTTTAATTCATGCATCACATGCTAACTACTATTAGTCACACGCCTTAGCCATTCACATGACACTCATACATGTGAGAGGTTACATCCGTGATTACTACATTATTACATGCCTTTACATATTCAAAATACATATTAACCATATAAAACTTATACAAAAGTCCCAAATAACAAAACCCCAAACCTACACTATATACTTCCTATTGTTGACCGTACCAAAATGCGGGGGACGTCCTTCAGTCACCTCTTGTCCGTACCTGCACGGATTAGAGTAAATCCATGCTAAGCGATAACGCTTAGTGGGGAACTCATACATATAGCATATAATTTATCACACATCAGAATCATCATACATAACATGCTAATAAACATGCCAGATCAACCATTACTATATTCAATCATAAGGCATCAATTACTTATTTACATTTCCATACTTCCTTATATCACAATCACTTCTGTTTATATTTAATTAACTTTTAGCCGATTAACCAATTAGCCTTTTTACCACTTTGCCTGCAATTCAATGACGCGGATAACGGGTATCGCATCGGTATCTCTCAGATACCAGTAATCTCATCGAGACTACTTTTTCACATTTAGCACCTTCTGGTGCTTCATATCACATTAGTACCTTCTGGTACTTTTCATCATTCCACATATAACACAATCCAGTAAGGATAATCGCATTATGATTCCCATGGAATCAGACACATTTAACGCATGGGGCTGCAGCACTTGACCCTATAGGCATGCCTAACTATCCACTACTTGACTCGCAGGCTTAAGTTGTTTAAACACGTTATTCAGTTCACTTTTCACTTTACACATTTGTATTAGCACACAGCCATACATTTCATTTGCATATTCAATATGCTTTCAAATTCAGTCTTCACATTTGATATTCACATAACTTATCACATTCAGAAGTCATCATAGTTGTATGCATTTGTAGATCACTTAACACATAAACATTACTTACTCATGCTGTCCTTTATTTCAGCTTCAAGCCATGCCATTTGAATGACCAAACACATTAGGATTATATTGCCAAAACAGGGTGGGTCACGGTCACAATGGATTTCATTGTCACCGTGACATATTGAAGTCCAAAACAGAATGCAAATTGGGGACATGTCACGGTCACAACCAATTTCATTGTCACCGTGATGTGTTCCCAACTCTCGGCAGAATGCAACCTGAGGGTATGTCACGGTCACAATGAATCCCATTGCCACCGTGACATATTCTCACTTTGCAAAACAGAATGCTCCCTTGGGTACATCACGGTCACAATGAAGTTCATTGTCACCGTGACATACCAAAATCCATTAGGCAGAATTGAACTCAAGCATACCTCACGGTCACAATGGATTTCATTGTCACCGTGACCTATGCAAAAACACCATAACATGGTTATGTTTTTCAGTCCATTTCTTCCTTCTCATTAAGACTTCAAATCTCATTCTCACTTTTGGCAATTAACCCAAATACATCAACCACACAATCAATAATACATACCTGATTTTCCCTTCTTGTTTGGCATTCATTAATAGTACAAATCATAATCACTTTCAAGCACTTTATCACAATCATATTGCTACTATAATCATACAATTTAGCATCACATAATTCATGCTCAACCTTCAATTTCACATATCATGCAATTCAGTTCAAAACCCTATTTAACCAACACTAATCACATATTCATACAATTAGGGTTTGTTCCCAAACCTCGTCGCCTTAGCTCCTAATTACGACGGACGCTCGGTTCGCCGATTACAGCCTTTCCCTTATCTCTCTTCACTTCTTCAGCTAGCAAAACCAATTCAAATTCCAGAATTGAGCACAATCCATCAATCCTCATTCCAAACTAACTCAAAACCAAGAAGAAGAGTAGAAGATGAGAATATGCACACAAAACCACTTACCTTAAGGTCTTAACACTTAATTCTTGTTCCAATTAGCTACATGCACACATCCACTTAAACCACTCTTATCCTTACTCACGGAAACAAGAAGAAAGCCAAAGCCAAAATACAGAAAATAGCTAGGTTACCAAATGAAACTCTTTCATCTTAACCCACACTTGCATGCAAAGGAAGAGGTGGCAACCTCTCAAGAAGCCACACGGAAACCACTTCCTCAAGTCTGCCTCCACTTCCAATAAATCAAAGTTATTATATTCTTAATTAATCCTTCCATTAACTAATTAACTAGCCTTTAACTCATGCTTAGCACAAACATTCATAACTACCATTTAAATCCCTTAACTAAACTTCTTTCTTTCAATTAAGTCCAATCCTACACACACATGCCAAATTAGGTTAATTCTCTTAGGGTACAAATCCGGCCATGACATCTAGAACTCTACTTATAGTAAAAAAATTATGCAGAGGTCAGATGACATATAAGCAGAATTAGCCAAACCAAACTTTATCATCAACACACACACTCACTAGATTTGTTCACATACTTCTAAGCATATATACACATATTATAAGCACTGCAAGCAATCAAAATGAACATCTAACAAAAATACTCTAAAAGAACACTTGAGCTAATTAAAGCTCATCAAACATCTCTCTTATTCAAATATGTCCCTATTCAAACATATATCATGTAAACACATGCAAAAATAATAAAATCACACTCGATCCCTACCTTAGGTGGATTAACCGTTTCTCTCTAATCGATTCTGAGCTTTTCCTTTCCCTTGTCCATAACTCTCATGCAAAACCAGACCAAAACACTTAGGTTAACCCTCTTTTCACTTTAAATCAAGAACAAAAAGAAAAAAGTGGTCAGATCGGATAACTAATCCAACTTACCTTTTGAAGAGGTCCAATCAAGCCCTACTGCACTCTCTCTAAGCCAATCCAAGTGGTTCTCTCAAAGAACATAGCAAAAGAAGAAGAAAAGCAAAGAAAAGGCAAGAACAAGGGACACGGCAACTAAGAACAAAAAGAGAAGAAAAAGGAGAGCAAAGGGCCAAAAGCAGAAAATTACAAAGAATTAACAAGTGTTGGCCGGTCAAACCCTAAAGAATACCAAATCCTCTCACATAAATGCCGACCTAATTCACCATAAATGCCAAACCACTTCATATAAATACATCTCAATCCAAAAAGTCCCATGCCACATGTCACTCTCTCTTGTAGACATGTGTCAATTCCCTACGACGCCACTTGTCAATCTGCTATGCCGCCATGTGCCCAATATGCATCAAATCATCAAATAATCCAACTCAATTAGGCTTCAAGAGAAGCTTTCTGTCGCGCCCGCGACACTGTCACGCTTGCGACAGAACCCAAATACAAGCCACTCGTTCATCTTCTCAAAACAATTTTCTTCTAACAAAACTTATAACCTTAATAAACTCAGAAACTCCTTCAATTACACTCTCTTATACATACAAACTCTTGAATTCCCGAACAAAATTTCAAAAGTCTACTAGGGCCAAATCAGGTTGTTACAAATCTCTCCCCCTTAGGAAATTCCGTCCTCGAAATTTCTCCGCTAATCACTTGCACAGGCAAATCCTTAAACATATCTCTGAATCGCTATCACTTATACCATACAGCTATCAAATCGTGTACACTCCACACTTTCCTTAATGCACTGCACTCTAATCCATATACTTCTTCTAAGCATCAAGCACTGGATGTATATCCTGTCAGATTTTCTCAATGAAACGCATGCAATGAGACTTTTTCACATACAAATGAGGGATGTGGATGGAATGGCTATGTAATGATTTATGTATGCAAGATGATGCAAAAATACAATGTAGCTACTGTAATGCACTTTTCCCATCCCCATGTTTCACTATGCTTATGTTCACACGATTCAAGGAGATAGCTGACAGGAATACAGAGTGTCACCTCGAACTCTTACCAATTCACATCTGCCGCTGTCTCTTCTATGCTCTCACGCGAGTCAGACTTCATCTATACTTTACACAAATGACATCTGCATTAGGCCACAACTCTAAACAGACTCTGACATTTCATCTATACTCTACATCTTATAGACCAGAACCTCTAACCTATGCCCTGATACCACTAAATATAACATCCCCATACCCCCGGTAAGGAATATCGGGGCATCACACGGGCACATACGTATACATATACATATACATCCACTAGCGAAAACGATAATAATAACATAATTAGACTATCTTTAGGGCCAAACAAAATGCACTCTCTTATAACATATATAAACTGTACATATTACAAAAGCTTTATACATATACATCTTCGGTACATGTACCAAACAGTTAACATATACATATAAACACTGTACTTTCTATCTACATAATGATGCTACTCAAAATGTACAAACTCTATTTTTATTTTATACAAAAAGAAATCATAACTGAACTCCTAGTGGCCTTGACCTGCAGATGTTCACCCTTTGATCCAATCCTGAAAACCTACACAGATAAACACCCGTGCTAAGCGATAACGCTTAGTGGTGATGAAAAATAAAGCAAAGGATTTCTTTACAAAGTCACATATAAATCACACATTTCATATAATATAGCTCTTATACGTGTATAGGTTACATGCTCAATTATCAAATACTATGAGCTCACATGTATATAACATCTACTCGTTTACTTATTCACGTACACTACAACTTGTACATATCATTTATTCAAATATAGGCTATCATGTGTCCACATTCATGTAAACACACTCATGTAATCATACACTTGTATACAGAACTATAATGTAATTAAACATTACTCTCATGTACTATAGCTTTTATTCAGAACAATACTCTAAATCATTTCATGTTCACTATACCATATTAACAAGCCTGACTTCCTTTAGTTGCGGATACGGGACGCTATATAATAAAAACATTTTCGATAGACCGAAGTCACAAAATATTTTCATCTATCTCTAGTAAATGACCATTCTCAGAGGTCAACCCGCTTCGCCCAAACGGGGCGGAACATGGGCAGCTGCACTCGATAATCCCTTTATAAGCATGCTTATCTATCCACTGCTATGGCCAGTCAGGCTAAACATAAAGACTCCATACTCTATATCATATACACTACATCTCTCAAGCATTATAACAAAACTCAATCATGTATAATCAACAACGCCTGACATGTCATGTTCAACAACTAAAAGCATATAACATTTAGATTCCATGCATAAACTCTTATCTCACATCATCATATACATGCACTCAAAAGTTCACACATATCTATGATGCCATTTGCTATCCTTCACACAATTGTGCATTGTTACTTTATTAGTTAAATTACCAATCTTAAACATTCTCAAATGTATTTTCCCATAGATAACCACTTTATAATCATTTACTAACCCTAATCATGCATGATAAGTTAAGGGGAAAGGTAAGGGATTAACCCATACCAACCCTGGTCTCAAAATGAATAAGAAAAGTCTTAATATGGGTTGTTCTATCGCGAGGTCGCGACAGAAGCTCGCCTCTGGTGCTTTACGAGACTGCTTTTTACCCTAAACTTGTATCGCCAAAACCACCCTCTATACCACATGTTTAGGCAACGATGTGTTCACAACAATTATTCCCTAGGATGTTATCTTTCCACTAGGACAAATTTCAGGTCTTTTGGACATCTAGAACTCCAGATATGAGCTAAACAACCTATACTGTTAAATTAACCCGACCCAAACAGGGACACTACGGTTTTAACAAATTTTCGGGGTCTTAGAGCAAGAATTTGCTCAAGGTCATTTCTGGGACTCTTGTAGAAGTAAACGTCATGGTTCTAATGGATCAAGAACAGCTCTATTTAGACATATAAAACTCTAGTTATAGGAAAAACATTATGCGTAGGACAGATGACATATGAGCAAAATTAGCCAAACCAAACTTTATTATCAACACACACACTCACTTGATCAGTTCACATACTTCTAAGCATATATACACATATTATAAGCACTGCAAGCAATCAAAATGAACATCTAACAAATATACTCTAAAAGAACACTTGAGCTAATTAAAGCTCATCAAACATCTCTCTTATTCAAATATGTCTCTATTCAAACATATATCATGTAAACACATGCAAAAATAATAAAATCACACTCGATCCCTACCTTAGGTTGCTTAACCGCTTCTCTCTAATCGATTCTGAGCTTTTTCTTTCCCTTGTCCATAACTCTCATGCAAAACCAGACCAAAACACTTAGGTTAACCCTCTTTTCACTTTAAATCAAGAACAGAAAGAAAAAGGAGGTCAGATCGGATAACTAATCCAACTTACCTTCTGAAGAGATCCAATCAAGCCCTACTACACTCTCTCTAAGCCAATCCAAGTGGTTCTCTCAAAGAACATAGCCAAAGAAGAAGAAAAGCAAAGAAAAGGCAAGAACAAGGGACACGACAACTAAGAACAAAGAGAGAAGAAAAAGGAGAGCAAAGGGCCAAAACCAGAAAATTACAAAGAATTAACAAGTGTTGGCCGGTCAAACCCCAAAGAAAACCAAATCCTCTCACATAAATGCCCACCTAATTCACCATAAATGGCAAACCACTTCACATAAATACATTTCAATCCAAAAAGTCCCTTGCCACATGTCACTCTCTTTTGTAGACATGTGTCAATTCCCTACGATGCCACTTGTCAATCTCCTATGCTGCCATGTATCCAATATACATCAAATAATCCAACTCAATTAGGCTTCACGGGAAGCATTCTGTCACGCTCGCGATAGAACCCAAACACAAGCCACTCGTTCATCTTCTCAAAACAATTTTCTTCTAGCAAAACTTATAACCTCAATAAACTCAGAAACTCCTTCAATTACACTCTCTTATACATACAAACTCTTGAATTCCCGAACCAAATTCCAAAATTCTACAAGGGCCAAATCGGGTTATTATAGTAATGGTTTGGGTATATACTTGGTCAACCGGCTAAATTCTTTCTCGTAGTCGCTGACCAACAAGTTCCTCTGTTTCAAATTGATAAAGTCATTCCACTTTGCCTCCCGGTAGGCCTTTGTCACATACTTCTTCTCAAACTCTTCTTTGAAAAATTCCCATGTCAACTCAGCCGATCTCTGTAGATTGCGAAGCACAAGTTTCCATAAATTATATGTCGATCCTTGTAGTAGAGACACTGCACAAGATACCCTCTAATTTGCAGGGCAGTTCATCTCCTGCAACATTCGATCTACCCTCTCAACCCAGAACTCGGCCACATCTGATTGATCCAATTCAGTCCCATGGAAATCTTCCTCTCCTCTCTTTCTTAATAACTTTGTAGGAGCCTTAGGAGCAGTCAGTCTGTCTACCCCTTGAAGCAAGCCTTGCACTAATGCCGAATTAATACCCTGACCTTGTACTGGTGCACGCTCACATGCAGGCCTATCTTGTCCGACCGGATTAACACTTTTCATAGTGTCGCCCATATACTCACTTGGATCATACGCCATTAAGACACTACACAAAACAAGACATCTGCATCAGGCCACAACACTAGACTGACTCTCATACAAGGACTCTATACTCAAATAATCACATAGAACCAGAACCGACTAAACCGGTGCTCTGATACCAAAACTTGTAACACCCCCGACGCCCCCGTTGGAAGGACGCCGGTGCGCTACCACACGCTCACTCAGAGACATGCATACATATCATAGCAGAAGCATACAACAACAATAACAATTAAAGCAAAACTCATAATCTTAACATTAAATTAAAATATATTAAATATATCATTCAAAATTACAAAGGATCCTTAATAAAAATTACATATGCCACAATCCAAAATAATACATATACAAAAAGAATTACAGGAGGAGACAAAAATAAATAACTCTATTCCTATGTGGCTGACCTGCAGATGCGTGACTCGAGCGGAAACCCAAAATCTTGCCACCAACTTGGGAAACGAACCCGTGCTAAGTGATAACGCTTAGTGGTGAGGAACAAAGACAATATGACACTATACAATAATATCATACAATAACACATAAATATAAATATAGGCATAAACATACAGAAATCTCAAAGCAACAAATCAGAGACGCAAGAATCATAATCACTAAGAATGCTTACTTTAATAACAACCCATGCAAAGCAAAATACGCTAACAGGAATCACATAAAATTCAAAAGACTTCACTACGAAAAACCAAACACTTCAAATAATAGCCCGAATTTCACTGGTGGACGATACGGGAAAACTATACGGGAGATCGAAGCCTCAAATACTTTTATACCCTAAGGTAGCACGGGAGACCGAAGTCTCAAAACATTTTCACTAAGACCTTAACGAAGGTCAACCATAATCACTTGACCCATAGCGAGGTCAACACGGGCAGTTGCACTCACTAACCCTTCTTAAGCATGCTTAATTATCCACTACCTTGACACCTCAGGCTCTACACACACTTTCAAAATTTAACACTATGCAAAATCACTATTTCAAGTCTACATATTATCAATCCCTGGCATAAATATATAAATCATGCATAGACCTTATTTATCACGGGCACATAACTTTTATAAGCATGAAAAGACTAAACAAATTCATATTCACAAGTGATTGAAGTAAAAAAAATAAATCATGCAAGATTCATACAAGAGTGAGAAACGATGCAAAGGATTTTTGAGATGCATTTTAGGAAAAAACATGGCTTTTAGGATAGTATCCAATTCCCCCAAAATCAAATACCATTTTAAAGAAATAAATTTCAAATAGGAGAGGGTTACACAGCAGTATGGGGATACCTTACCGCCGTGTAAGATACCCAAAACCTAGATTTTTGTAGAAAAACACACTTGTTTACATGCAAACTAAACTCCCAACTCAAAACCACTTTAACCCATCATGCATACACTCTTCAAATTACTAAACACATTCAGTCTAACATGCTCAAAATCATATATAGACATAATTTACACCATTAAACTTAACTCAATTTATGCAAAAATGCCAAGCTCAAATCACTTCAATATCACATACATATTATCACTATAACACTAACATTTTACCACTATCACTACTCAATTTCAATACATGCATAAACACATACAAAACATTTACAATCCTAGAAATTTAAACACAATACACACATAATCCAAAGTGAGAAAATAGAGCAAACAAACTACAAAACCTGGTTGTCGATCTCCTTCTAACTTCAAGACCTAATCTTTTCTTTCCCTTTGTTCCTCCTTCTCTCTTCAGATGCTTGCACAATTCCAACCAAAACAAAACCTAGTTATTCCTATGCAAAACAACCGTATATCCCAATCAAATCCAAGAAGAAGATGAAGAAAACCCAAGATAACTCAGCAACTTACCTCTGGAAACTCAGTTCTTAATCTCTTAGAACACAGCTCAATCTTAAGGAATCAACATATGCAAACCCAAAGAGCAGCAAAAAAAGAAAATGAAGAAAAGAAAGAGGGAGAACGGGACAGAAAAATGAAAGAAACCAAATCCTGTTTCTTCCCTCTCTCTTTCTTTCAAATCCCACTAACTCTCCACCTATCCATACATATGTCAAGTTATTCCACTACCTTACTCATTTACCATTTGCTCCATAACAATTAACTAATAGGTCCTTGATAATTACCTTATAGTCACAAAGGAATTTCTGTCACTAATACTTTAATTGTATTTCCAATTAAGTCCTCAATTGACTAATTCCCACATGTACATTTATGAAAATACCCTTATAAATCCATTTAACATTTAATTTTCGACTAGGCTATATTTGGGATGTGACAGCTAGACCACTTAGATGAATCTATAATGGCTGAAAGATTCAGATTGTTAGAATGATGCATGAATGACATATAAAATGCATGATCGTGGCCTATGCAGCATTTCACAACCACACACAAGCAGGTAGATCCTTCCAACCTTTTAACTCCCGCATACAAGGTCAATTAGTCTCTCCCTAGGTGGGCTTAATCCATGGGTCAATGGGGACCCTATGAACGCGCGTAGTGCATGGTGAAAAGCCGATAGCATAACGTCCCTTAGAATGTGCATGCGTATGAATTTCGGCCATTATGTATTTAAATACTTCAATCAAATTAAGGTGACCCCACTGAGGCATGAAAGCCTTTGACGAAAGTCCACTCAATTCATTTAATTTTGCTCAATACATGACGGCCCACATGACAAGCATTGTATTACGGTTCATCTCACCTAGGGAAAATATCTATTGCCATTACATGAGCTTTAGTCAAGATGATGTTACTTTAGAGCTACCCAAGCATGGTCTCTGCCAATGGGTCTAGCACATCACAAGCATAACGATCGATCGAGTTTCCATTTAATATACCATGATGGTACGAGGCTTGGCCTGGTTATTATCCTTAACACTTTCCTACATTGAGTGAACGTAGGGTCGTGCTTCGAGAACGAACCGCGGTATGAATAGGAACCAAACTAGCATAGTTCTAAGGCTCTAATGAAATGCAATGAAATTTCGAAAAAGGATGAAATTTTTAAATTAAAATTCAATTATATGTTTTAACTAAGATACTTTTAAAGCAAAGTCTCTTATGTCCCCAGTGGAGTCGCCATTGTGACGTGCGCCGAACCCCGGTAGGCCCCGAACACCCGCTTTTAGGGTATTCGGGAGGGGTTCATGAAACTTGCAAGGAGGTTTCTTTGAGTCGCCACCCAATAAAATATTGGTAAAGGTTGTCTAGCCTTAGTGAGCCTAAGATAATGCATCTGTGTCTATTTTGGGCAAACTAGAGATATTTTGGAGTTTTCACCCTAATAGCATATTGAGATGGTACTCTAACCTCATAGAGCCTAAGACAATGCAAATTGGGCATATTTTGGGCAACAAGAGATATTTTGGAGATCCCATCCCAATAAAACATTGAGATGGTCCTCTAACCTTGTTGAGCCTAAGACAAGAGATGGTTCGGGACTTTCCATTTATTCATACCTTGATTAAATTAAATTACAGTTGAATTTTGAATTTAAGATTTCATCCATTTTCTCATTCATTTAAATGCAGCAATTAGAGCGCATATCAGTTACATAATAAAAAGGATAAATAAAAACAAGATAAAAAAGTGAAATAAAAATACAATAAGTTATAATAAAACTAGGGGCAGAATATAATCCCCAATGTAAATGAAATGTAAATCATACATGAAACGGGGTATTTATTAAATATGAGGATATTGGTTCTCGCATGCATACTTAAAGAAAATAATTTTAAAATGACAATTTATTTGGATAAAAAAACTAGGACATTAGTCCCATTTCATTAGAAAAACCCAATTTATTAATATAAATATTTTTGTGATTTTTAATTAAGCATGCATAAAATAAATGATTTTATTACTAATTACATGAAAAATAAATTAAAAAGACAAATAAAGGAAAAATAAATACAATAAAAATGATAAATCTACGGATCTCCTCTTTCGTTCGCATGGATGCTCAAACAAGGAAAAACAAAGATTTGAAATCAAAAACAAGCACAAATAAAATTAATATTAGTAACTAAATCAATAAAATCAATAAAAACATATGAAGTAATAAATGATAAATTATGAACAAATAAAAGTGCATTATGAATTAAACATAAATGAAATGACATGATCGAAACAAATAAATTAACTTATTAATAGGTTAACACATGAAAACATGAAATAATAATAATAATAATAATAATAATAATAATAATAATAATAATAATAATAATAATAGTAGATAGGAAGAATAAACAATTAAATAAGATAAAGTAAAAAGAATATTAAAAATGTTAAATCTATATCTAAAATCACATAAAATAAATAAATAAACGATAAATTAAAAGATTTACATGATTACTAATTAAATATGAACAAAAATAAATAAAAGAAAAATAAAATTAAGAGATCTAGCCTAATATGTTTACCCTCAGATTTTGGATTTAATAAAATGATGGAAGATGATTGATTTTCATTGCTTCGATTCACAAAACATTAGATAAAAAATAATCTCTAAACTTTAAAAAAAAAATAATTGTAAAAATCATATTTTTACAAAATAAAAAAAATGGATTTTAAGAACAAAGAATTAATCTTTTTGTCTCAAAATCAATTTTCTCCCAAAAAACAATGTAAGTCTTTGGAAGAGATCAATTGAAAAGAAAATTGATTAAAAAATAACAACTGAGAAAATTGGATTTTTCAGAACAAAGTATTATTTTTTTTGTCTCAAAATCAATTATTCTTCAATAATACCCTTTTTGGCAACTCAAAGATAGGTTTTCTACTTAGCCGTCTGCTAGGATCCCTAGACCACTTAGATGAATCTATAATGGCTAAAAGATTCAGATTGTTAGAATGATGCATGAATGACATATACAATGCATGATCGTGGGCTATGCAGCATTTCACAGCCACACACAAGCAGGTAGATCCTTCTAACCTTTTAACTCCCGCATACGAGGTCAATTAATCTCTCCCTAGGTGGGCTTAATCCATGGGTCAACGGGGACCCTATGAACGAGCGTAGTACATGGCGAAAAGCCGATAGCATAATGTCTCTCAGAATGTGCATGCGTATGAGGTTCTGCTATTATGTATTTAAACACTTCAATCAAATTAAGGTGACCCCACCGGGGTATGAAAGCCTTTGACGGAAGTTCAGTCAATTCGTTCAATTTTACTCAATACATGACGACCCACATGCTAAGCATTGTATTATGGTTCATCTCACCTAGGGGAAGTATCTATTGCCATTACATGAGCTTTAGTCAAGATGATGTTACTTTAGAGCTACCCAAGCATGGTCCCTGCTAATGGGTCTATCTCATCATGAGCATAAAGACCAATCGGGTCTCCATTTTATATACCAAAAGGTACTAGGCTTGGGCTAGTGATTATCCTTAACACTTTCCTACATTGAGTGAACATAGGGTCGTGCTTCGGGAATGCCTCGAGATAGAATAAGTGTACAAACTAGCATAATTCTAAGGTTCTAAAATGATGCAATGCAATTTTCGAAAAGAGATAGAATTTTAGGTTTTAAAAATCAATTATATATTTTAACCAAGGCACTTTCAAAGCAAAGTTACAAAGTCCCCAGCGGAGTTGCCACTGTAACACGCCCCGAACCGAGAAGGCCCTCTTAAAGCCAGCTCTTAGGGCTTGAGGGATTGGTTCGCGTCATTTGATCTTTGGTAACATTGGACATTTTGGAATCCCCACCCAATAGAACATCGGGGAAGTTCATCTAGCCTCATGAAACCTTTAGGCACCTTTGAGTATTTTAGAGTCGCCACCCAATTTACAAGAAATTGGGAAAAGTCATCTAACCTCCAAGGTCTTAAACCAGAAAAGGTGTTCGGAACTTCACTCTTATTAATGACTTAAGTTAAGTTATAAATGAGTTTTTAGATTAGAAATTTCCATCTCTCTTCTCATACAATTAATGCAATTTATTTAAAAGAGCATTTCAAGCATCAAGAAAGCGATAAAATGAAAGCTGTAAAGAAAGCGGTAAATAAAGGGGTAATCACACAAAGACACGCCATTTACAAAGGAGAAATTGGGACAAATACAATCGCCCAAATGAAAAGAAAAGCTAGATAAAATAGAAATTTGGACAGAATACAATCCCTCAAATGAAAAGAAAAGCTAAGTAAAATTGTCCCAAAAATAATTAATTACAAGGGCCCACAAGGTATACATGAACATAAAGTTCAAACAATCAAGCAAAACAAATCAAAAGGGATTACGAGCATAAATCAGGATATTTATTCGGTTTAGGAACATTGGTTCCTTCATGCTCACTTAAAGAGGGATCAAAGAGTTATTTCGACCGTTGGCTTGGAAAACTGGGGTGAGTGATCCCATTTTTAGAAAGTTTAACTCTTCGTTTTAATTCATGACATTTTGCATTCCTTGGCTAAAATCAGGGACATTGGTCCCAAATTATTAGTAAAAATCCCGGTTTAGTTGTAAAAATATTTTTATGATTTTTTATCTTACACACGCATAAAATAAAAATAATTTACTTATAAACGAATGCAATCATGCAAATAAAGGGTTGGTAAGGTCTCACCCAAGCAGTGTAGTCTCCTACACATCGTGACCCTACAACTTGGTTACGAAGGTGATCAAGCGAACAAGATCACATTTTAACCCCAAACAGAAAAAAACAACAATAAAAAGGTTAGCAATAATTCTAAAATCAACCACATAAACATAAAGGCAAGAGAAATATAAAACATGATTAACATGCATGTAGGAAATAAAATGGGTTAAATTGAGTACATTAATTCGATACACAAACAACTCACGTGCAAAAAGGGTTAGAAATTAGTCATGCAAAAATATAGTAATAATGACAATAACAATAGAAAAAATAATAATAACAGTAATAATAGCAATAACAATAAAATTAATAATAATAATACTAATAACAATAATGATAATAACACTAACAATAAAACATCAATAGTAATAATAATAATAATAATAATAATAATAATAATAATAATAATAATAATAATCATGCAACCATAACGTTAACAGTGAAAACCATAATCATGATAAGAAGAATAATAAAAGTAATAATAGCAATAGTAATAATATTAACAGTGATGATAATAATGTTAAGAATAATAAGAATGAATGATGAACATAATGATAATAGCAATAAAGATAATAATAATGATAACAATATTTAACCATAATAATGACAAATAAAATGAAATGAAATGGTGGAAATGGGTCCAAGAATGTTTACCCTCAGATTTGATGATATTGGAAACAAGGTGTTTAAATCCAACTCCCTTGTCAAAGTTTCAAAACTGATTTAAAGTAACTCCAAGACTCAAAAAAATCCAAACGAAAACAAATGATTTTTGATTTTTTGTTTGATAATGAGCCCAAGGTAGGGGAATGAATTTCCCTTTCTCATTCTAAGCTCAAACCCCCAATATTTTTCTGGGTTCAAGAAAATCAAAAGGAAGAGATCTTGAAAACTAAAAGCCTTTTTTTTTCTCTCAAGAACACTTTTTTTTTCTTTTTTCCTTAGCTCTCTTCTTTCTTTCTTTTCTATCCAAAAAGTTCCCCCCTAAGTCTTCTTTTTTCTTTCTCCTATATTTCCCTGTTCATCTCAAAAACGGAAAGGACAAAAGCCCATTTCTATGCCTCTCCCCCAAAAACCCCTGAAACTTGAATGAAACAGTTTTCAAAACCTATCAAAAATCCAAATTTTGTAGGTGGGAAAGGGACAGGAGGGCGAATGCCCGTGAGTGGGTGGCCGCATGTCACGCGCCTAGGTGAACCCTCACGCTGGAGGCCGCACCTCGCTTGCGGCCTCGCACTGGAGGCCGCACGCGACGTGCGCACTAGTGGCCGCAAGCAAGGTGCGGCCTCGCGCAAGGCCTTTTGTGTGGCGCCTCACACGCCAGGACGTAGGCACTGCGCCTCGTATGCGCCGCACAGGCCACCTCGGTTGCAGGCCACTGAAAACCCTAGAAGATAAAATAAAATTAAAAAAAAAAATTTATTTAAAAAGAAGGATTTTCGACAAGGGAGTCATCAGTTCTAACCTTTTTGCCTGTGAACAAGCACCATTTCATCATTAGGTAATCTTGATCTTAGACTGCCTTGATACCCAGTGTCTACACCGACCTTGCAATTTTAGCCCAAATGGAGCATTCTGTAACCCTCGCAACCCCTGTCGCACTCGCGACAGAACTGAATTTTGGTTCATTTGCTCCACACTTCCCACCTTGTGATAATGCATTCTACCCCAAACACACTTATAACCTTTAAAACCATCATAACATAATTATTTGCCTTCATGGCCTTCTAAACACTCATTTAACTACATGTTAAGTGTACAATGGCACAATTCTTATTATTTTTAGTCATACAACTGAGGAGTTATGGTTTTAGAAACAATTCATGCTTCATAAAGCCCTTCTACAAACTTAAGCCATATTAAACACACACATTGAAGACCATACGATCCCCAAATCACAATAGCTCTTCCTAACACATTAGTGACACATTCTCATAAGAGACTAATTTCTTTTTATCTCAATCAAAATAGGGTCATACAATAAAAGTTATAACTCGACATATCTAATAGGATATTTCTACTATAATCCAACATGCTCATTTCCCAGTTAAGCCACAATTTACACAATTCTCATTATGCTATCACAATTCAACTAAAATAGGGTATTATAACAAAAATCCACATCATATGGCCATTAACCACATCATCAATTCATCATTTCAGCTCATCTCACAACAACACATAATTTCGCATTTTCTATTCAATTCTTACACATTGTTCAATCATGCATTTTCAGGGTTCATATTATATTAAAATCATACACAAAATAGTGTTTCCCAAACCTTAATCTCCTATGCTCCTAGAAGGCTCACTTGACACCTTGATCAACTACCTTCTCCTTACCCTTGTCATTCCTTGGCACATCAACTACAACAATTTCAAATCTCCAGAATTGGATACAAATGATCAAAAGCCAATTCATTCATTGCACAGAAATAGAAGGAGTAGAAGATCAACTCAAACTAATCCTTACCTTGACTAAAATAATGCACTACACATGCAACATCATTTGACCCAAGATCAACAGAAATTTCAAATAGATTGACTTTGGAAAGAAGAAAACTGAATAAGAAAGGAAGACACCAAGAACAAGTAGAGAGAGAGAGAGCAGAAATTGGGAAGTATGGCCGAACTAAAGAAGAAAGGTGAGTCATCCTCCACTCACCACTCAATATATATATGCATGCAAACTTGGTGAGGTGGCAAAACCACAACAAGACACCCGAATTTTGACTAAACAAATCCCAATTTGAATTTGCTAACTTAAACACTAGTAACCAATAATTATACGTCCACTTAACTTAATTATGCACTTATACAATATGGCCACTAAAACTTATTTTGTTAATGCAATGAAGTCCATAATTAAATTTCACTTAAATCCAAAATTTAGCAAACTTCAATTTAAATCTACTCAGTTACCCTAATTAGACCAATATTGATACTAGGGTATAATTCAAGCTGTTACACATCGGGTGAGCGACGGGCTGCCCATTGAAGGACCGAGCGACGGGCTCCCTGTCAGTCATTTGAATCCACCTTTTTCCTCTTTTTCCCTCATTATTTTCAAAAGATCAAATATTTAAAGTACTTCCTGAATATTTTGCCCCTTGACTCTAGTGCTTGGTTGTATCCATCAGATTTATTTTCCCGTAAAATTTTAGATGGTACAAATACCCATAAAGTATTTATGACAGTGAAATGCATGAAATATACAAGAGGAAACCTCCCAAGCGATCAATAGTTTGACCGACAAGCAGGCCGTGCCTCGGCCCACCGATGCTTGTCGGTTACGACGGTTCTTTAAATAGCATGCTTTCTCCTTGGATTTCAATTAGAGCCTTCTATTTCCAAGTTTTTTTTTCCTCTTTTTTCCTTTCCTTTTCCATTTATATTTAATTTTTACTCAAAAATTTTGGAAATGTCCTCATCAATCCTTATTAAAATGCATCGACTCCTAAATGACTCCCGAACCTGGGAAAACACCACCCTGACCCTTTATTCTGGCTTGAGATTCCTAAGGAGAGTTAGAGTGGACCGAAACCTTCTACTAACTGTAACCCGCTTCTGGGATCCTCATTTCCATGTCTTTAGGTTCACTTATCAAGAATTATGCCCCTTGCCTGAAGAGTTTACTGTAATCATCGGAGTGAGGTTTCCACCCAGCACACTACTGATCGGTTCTTAGTAAGTGTATTGAATCGACAAGAAATATAGCGAGTATAATTAAGACCCACAAATATCGAACCCAAGGGAATAGTGAATTAAGAATCAATTTGTTAAAATTATGCTAAAGAATATCCCAAGTTGTTGTGTGAGGTTTTGGCTTTAAGAAAATAAATGATGAAATTACTAAATCGAGTGACTACAAATTAAGCAAAAACTAGTAAAATTGTAATTAAATTAATTGAAAGCTTTGCCAAGGAATACCTATTCTCCCCAATAATACCATGCAATTACTCTCACTAAACAAACACATATGCCAATTCAGCAGACAACTTATCCTACTCCCTAGCCTACCATTCTGGATTAAATTTCTCTAAATTATTCACCTACCATTCTGGATTTAGCACATAACTTAGTTTTAAACAGGTCTTAAGTCCTAAACTTAGATAATCCTACCATTCCTGGATTAAGACATTTAAGCCCAATTATCCCTTTCCATTGTGAACCTATTAAAATAGATGTCTACAGGTTAAACTACCATTTTGAATTCATTAAACCCACAAAAAACTAAAGGAAATAGAACAGAGCATATGTAAGTTGAATGAATCAAATACAATCAATAGATCGTCACACTGAGTCAACCTAAATCTTGCATTAGAATCAATTATATACAGATAAGCTTAAAGAAGATAAAGCTGAAGCATATGCAGAAATTATTCTAAATAGAGTGTTTACATGGTTATTGGGGATTCAAGGCATCCCTTAATAAGAAAAAGAACTACTCACTCATTATTGAAATAAAAACTAAATTAAATGAAGAGAAGTTGATATTACTCATTTTAGATCTGAAAATAAAATTATCACCAAAGTATATGGATGTTTTTCAATCTAAATCCTCTATTACAATTCTAAATGTAAAGAGAGATATAGAATCTAAAGCTATTTATTGAAATCAATAAAAACTGAGTATAAAAATTGCTAAGAATGGAACCCTAGATCTAAGTTACAGAGAAATATGAATACAAAATATGCTAGAAAAGAACTCCCTTGAAAGAAATTTTTGCCTCTATTTATCAGTTAAGGTTACACAGCAGTATGTAAACCCATTACCACCGTGTAGATCATGTTCACAACTGAAGGTAGAAGGTTACACGGTAGTATGTGAACCCATTACCGCCGTGTAACTACCTACTGGAATGAAACTCTGGAAATGGCTTGGTTTACACGGCGGTATGTAAATACCTTACTGCGGTGTAAACACCTACTGGACAACAACTGAATTCTTCTAGATTTACAAGGGGGTAAGGTCGTTTCTACCCACCATGTAAAACTCCGTCAATCTCGGACAATCCAGTTTACACGGCAGTATGTAACACCCTTACCGCCATGTAAAATCATATGCACGCAATTCCTTACTTTTTATGGTTACACGGCGGTATGTAACTCCTTATCGCCGTGTAAAGTACCTAAAAATTGCCAAAAACACAATAAAAGTTCAATTTAGTCCATTTAAAGATTTAAGATTATTTTAAACAAAAACAACCTAAAATAATAACTACTTAACTCAAAATCAACCTAAAAATTGACATAAATAAAGCATAGATTTGCACTTATCAACTACCCCACACTTAGCTTTTGCTCGTCCTCGAGTAAAATACCTTATCCATTCAAATTTTCTTAACTTTCAAACAAGAATACAAAAATTTAGAATAAAATGAAAACACTTAGCGAATTCCACTTGAGAGGATTGCTACTCAAACAAGATCCAAAAGTAGAGAATACAAACAAATCTCCAATGTGTGTGTGTGCAAGGACCAAAACCAAAGTTTTAAGAATTTCAAAACCAAAATTCTAGTACCAATAGACCAATGATCAAACTCATCAATGCAGGAATACACTTCCGATTTCTTGCTTGAAACTCTAGAAACACCATAGGCCTCTCCTTTGGTATTGGAACCCGAAGGTCATCTCCACTAAACAAATCAAGACATGAACAAGATCATTAGGTCTTAAACAAGCTATAATGTAAGGTTAAAGGGGTGATGGCTATCAAAGACAGATTAGTACAGCAAAAGGGAAATAGCCACTTCTACCCAACCCACTCAATGCATCTTTTACTCACAACTATAAGCTCCCTTTCCCTTCAAAAGACAGACCGAAATTTCCTTAGAACTTGATGAACAAAGTCAAGTAAGAAAAACAATATCTTATTGAACTCACAAAATAATTTTTTTTATTTTTTTATTTTTATTTTTATTTTTATTTTATTTTTTTATTTTATTTTATTTTTTTAAATTGCTAATTCCAAATAAAATTATAGGGGTAATGTCTTCAAATTTTCTCTCCTAAACTCAACTTACTCAAATATTCAATCTATCTTACTCCCTTGCCAATTAACGTGCAACTTATTCACACAACCCCTTTGAAACTAAATCACCTAAAATTCCCCAACAGCAAACCCCACATTCCTAGAGTGGCAAGCTCTCCCGCGAAGGTAAGTTAAAAGCATTTTAAGATTATAAGTAACAATAAGTTGTGTACACAAGAAGATTTTTAAAGTACGCATTTAGCATACTCAATTAAGCTCAAATTTGGCTAACAAGGATAATTAATGCAATAGGTAGGAGAAAGTTTATTTAAAAAATAAGTCAAAAAGAAATGCCTAAATCATGTCAAAATTCATGTCTCAATTGCTATATTGTTTCGAAGGGCAATGAGGAAGGTTCTGGTGCTCTAAAAATTTTCTAATCAAAAGATTTCATGAACTAGTTTTTCTAATCAAGTTATCAAAACTGGCCTTTGGACAAAATTTTGGAAATTTAAATATATCCTACTAATTTGAATAATGTTAAAGAGAAAAACTCTTAAATAGAAACTTGCTCTCTTGCTAACTAAATGCTCTAAATAACCAATTCGAGAGTAAAGTCAGGTTGGAATATCAAAATAAGTGCTAACTAAGCTAAGTATGAAATAATTCATGAGTTCTAATCGAACATAACACATCTCAACTAAATAGAAAAACATAACATAAACTTAATTCATATAAAGTGAAGAGAAATGCATAAACATAATTCCAACAAAACACAACTAAAGTACTGAAGATTGATATAAGTGCTCAAAACTAATATCTAAAACAGTTTCAGAGGTTAGAGCATTCTTCAATAATTACTAATACCACAAAACTTAACCCCTACCCCACACTTAAAACATTGCTGTCCTCAACAATTAAACTTATTCATGAAAATAGAGATATAATCAATAAATAAGCTCAATAAAATATATGTATAGAGAACTCCCAAAAAAATATCACTCCTATGGAGGTGGTGGTGGTGGAAATCTGTCTAGAATACTCCTATAATAGTGCTCTGACTCTTCTCTTGATAGCTCTATTGATCGCTCAAGTCTCGCTAAACTCTGTGCCTGTAGTGCAACTGCTGCTCGTGCATATCAAACCGACCCATCATCTGAACACGCTCAGAGTGCGCATCCTCCATGAATGGCATCATCTGGTCCAGTCTGGAATTAATTTGTGCCAACCAGTCTATAGAGTCTCGAAATGGGCAATAAAATCAGACATGTTAGGGGTCTGCCTAGGTGGAACAGCCCCTCCAACAGCAGCACCGACATCCGCCTGTGCTCTCTCATCTGCTCCATCACCTTCGGCTCCCTCTACTGGTTCAACTGGTTATTGTACTCTCCCTCTTTCTACCAACCTCAAGTACTCATCTCTAGTGGATAGCCTTACCTGATAAAAGTTCTATAGTTATCCACAATCAGCTTCAAATTTTTTAGCATTTTAAAGTCCATGACAGGACTGGGTCCCAAGTCTTGGACTAATGAGGTGTGATCTTGTAACAACCCAAGATGGCTCTAGTCGGAATTTGCATGCTAAGTCGAGAATGTAAGGGTATTTCAGTAATTTATGCTTGAGTAAATTGGATAATAAGGACTTAATTGCAAAGTAATTAATTAAACAAGTTAAGTGGGGGAAATTATTTGGTATGCATGTGGTGTATGGATGTAGGGTGTTTGTTGTGGTTTTATCTAGTGGATTGTGTGTATGGTACTAAGGATTGAAAATATCTACTTAAGAATTATCTAGTGAGGTAGGAGTATGGTGCCGAGGATTGGTAAGTCAAGGAAGTGGAATTATTGGTCCTATGAGAGCTTGCCAAGTGGATTTTAGTTGGTGGGTAATAAATGAAAGAAAAGAAGAAAGGGGAAAAGAAGGAGAGAGAACGCAAGAATCCTACATTCCCGTTCTCCTCCCTCTTTCAGCTCCTCTTCCTCTTTCTTTTCTCTATTTCTCCCTTTCCTCCTTGTCTTTCTTGTGGCTGGAGTTTGTGCAAGTTAGTGGTTGATTTTGATAGAGTTTGGAGCAAGATTAAAGAGGTTTGTGTTTGGGTTTTAAGGGTTTCCTACATCTGGTTCTTTTTCCTCTTCTTTTTCTGGTTTTATTTTAGTTACGGTTTGGATTAAGAACTTTTTGGGTTTTTGTTTATGCAAGCTTTGGGTGGCAAGAAGAAGAATAAAGGCAAAGAGAAGATTGAAGAGTGAAGATCAGCTGGGTTGTGCTTCAAAGAGGTTTGGGAGCTTTGATTTCTGCATTTGAGTTTTGAGTTGTCATTGCCTAATTCTCCTTAGATCATGAGTGTGTATTTGTGTTTGCTTTCAAGAAATTTGAGTGCTTTGATATGAGATTATGCATGAATTAATTTGGGTAAATGTGTTAGTAATCCATGTTATTGATTGAGATAAATGTATATGAGGGTTGGTATTGAAATGCATGAGTTTGGGAATTTCTTTGAATTTGATGTTTTATGGTGATTTTGGCAATTCTGTTCAGTTCTCATCTGACCTCCGTGGATTGTTTTTATCATAAGTAGAGTTTTATGTCTCTAAATTGTGTTATTCTTAAGCCATTAGAACCATGACTTCCATGCCTTTAAATATCTTAGAAATAGCCTTGAGCAAATTCTTGCTCTAAGATCCTGAAAATTTTCCAAAATCGTAGTGTCTCTGTTTGGGTCGGGTTATATGCACAGTATAGGTTGTTTAGCTCATATCTGAAGTTATAGATGTCAATTAGACCTGAAATTTGTTGAATTTGAACTTTAACATCCTACGGAAGATTTGTTAAGAAGGAAGTTTTGGATAAAAATGAGTTTTAGAGGTTGGTTTAGGCAATACAAGTCGGGGGCGGGAAGTAGTCATCTTAGTCTGTTTTTGTAGAGCAAGTGGCAGAGCGTTCTGTCGCGAGCGCTACAGAACCTGCTTGCTGAAGGTGTTTTCTTTTATTTTGAACCCCATGGTTGGCTTGAGCACTTGCCCTTCCTTACCCTCCTTTAGGTTGAGTATTTTGGTACGTTTTGCTTCCGAAATGCATCCAAACTTCGTTGTAACTGTCTAAAACTTATTCATTACTTGTTTAGAGTTTTGAGAAAGAATAAATAAATGTTTGAGAATGGAAATTATGGTGTTCTTGATGTTCATCATAGTTTAAATGTTATGGGTTTTGATTTAGATGATGCATGAAGCCTTGAATGTGAGATATTGAACTTAATTGTGTTTTTGATTGAGATGAATGACGAATAGTGCTGATATTGTAGATTGTGTAAATGGATATTGTTAGTGGCATGATTTATTTGGAAATCTTGGTATGGATGTTGTGTTTTATGTTGTCAATGATGTATGGCTTGCTGGAGATGAGGTAAGTTGATTTTTGATGTTTGGTTTGAGATTTGGGTATTGTGAAGTTGGGTTTTCTGCAGACTTCTCGTGTAAGGGTTGGAATTCACGACTCTGTCGCGAGTGCTACATTATCGCGAGTTCACGACAGAGCCTGGTGAAAGCAGCCCTCGTACGCGTCCGAGCTCTCCGCCGAGCTGTGCAGCGGAGCCTTTATCACGAGCGCGATAGAGAGCTCGATTGCCGATCTATTGGGCGATCCTCTATCACGAGCGAGATAGATCAGGCTAGAAGCTCACTGTCGCGCTATAGTTCCCTCGCAAGATCGCGAAGGTTGCCGTGATCGCGACCTAGGGCAAGTCGCCTCTGTCGCGAGCGCGACATCCGTCGTGATCGTGACACTCCCTGGTTTCCAAATTGAGTTTTCTTTTGTGATTCCAATGTTTGAATTCCGAACTTGTGATGCCTTTAGGTTTATACTTGGACTATTTTATGAAGTATATTAATATAATTGGATGTATTATGCATGGACAATGTTATTAATTATATGACTGTGATATGTTAAATTATGCGCCATGATGTGAGACATGATTTGTATTACGCATGACCTGTGAGAGTCAGTCTAGTGGATAGTTAGGCATGCCTAATAGAGTCTCTTTAGCTGTAGCACCTTTGGACGTTTGGACCCTAATTAGGTCCCCGTTTGGTTCCTCGGGAACCCTTTTAATTTGTTCGGAACCTCGTGATCCTTTTTAATGTGTTTGGATCTTGTTTAAGATCCCCTTCAGTAAAATGTTTTAAATGTGATAAAATTAAATGGATTTCGATTCGTACCCGTAAGGTACCCTTTGGCCGATTCGTACCAATAAGGTACTGTCCGTACACTCGTTATCCACTATTGTGAGTCAACAGGTTCTTTGTTGTTTTGTTTTGCTTTGAAATAACTATAAGAATGTGACATCAAAATGAGCATAATAATGATTTGAGGAAACAGTTTATATGTATAATAACATGGATATGAGCTTCGGAATGTATGTCTGTATTATGCAAGCATGATTTTATATCTGACATGATTATCAGCCCTTGTCATATGATGGGTTATAAGTTTCAGAATGCTTTGAATGTGATTCGACTAATGTATTTACGTTTGTGACTCAAGCATGTTTTTATTGTATATGAGCATGCAAATCGGATCAGTTGTGGCTATAAGTATGTAAATTGATATGTTTAAAATTGTGATCTGGACCTCTTGAATGCTTTAAAGGTAGTGCTATGATATATGTTTCTTTGGTTCATACCATCGTAGCGATTTCGGTATGTTGACATACGTTTACATTTCATGGTGTGATAACATATGTATTGTGTAGTGACTTAGAAGTATTGTTGTGTTATAATTTCTTTGGTCTCTGCTATTGGGGTGTCTTCGGCATGTTGTCACGTGATTACGTTTTTGGCATGATATTATATGTATCAGAGTGGCGCAGCGGAAGTGTTGTGCTTTGACTTTATCAGTCAGTTCTCGGCTAGTGTGTGTGTATTATGGCATGATAGTTGTATGTTCTGACCTCTAGTGACCTTGCTTGATGTTTGGGTGCATCATTGTATGGTAGTATAGTGCATCAGCTTCGTAACTCGGATATCAGTTATCGTGTATGTGCACCTCTGCGTGATAGTTGCATTGCATAGGAATCAGCAATTGGTTGGTATATGGGTACTTTGGTGTGACAGTTGCGTGTTTATACAATTTGTGTTTTCGTATGATTCGTTTTCTGATATTTGAGACTTCGGTGGAACCGGTAAGTGTTTGCATACGAGTTTTTATGTAATTCTGCATAATGATATATGTATATTTGTTTTATGTCGGTTGTCTTTGTTCCTCCCCACTAAGCATTATCGCTTAGCACGGGTTCTTTTCCCGTGTAGGTGGCAGGTTTTGGTTCAGTTCGAGTCGAGCATCTGCAGGGTCGGCCACATAGGAGTTAGAAGTGTATTGTTATTTTGGTTCCAGCTCCTGTATTTCGGATTCTATAATTTTGTAGCTTTTTGCTTATGTATTTTATTATGTAAGGATCTTATTGTAATTAAGTTTTCAGTTATTCCTTCGTTTTATCTTTCGCCTTATGCTTCGGCTGAATGATTATATGTATGTATGTGAGTTAATGTATGTTCAGCTATTGTTTCTTTAAAGTTTTAATTTTCGCTGTATTTCTTAATGTATGTTATGTTTGAATGTATGCTTTCGCTTAGTGTATGTGTGCATGTATATGAGTGAGCATCAGTAGCACACCCGCGTCCTTCCAATGGGGACGTAGGGGGTGTTATAGACCTACTCTCTTGGCTAATACTGTGATAATCTACCCTATGGATATTTTCTTGACTTTGGTGGGATTGCCCTGCAAATCTTCAAACTTTTTCCATAAGAAATAAGCTCCATTCAATCTAATTCAGTGGTTCATGCAATGTAGAAAGAGGGACTCAGCTTGGTTCACAACGCTAGCGGCTTCAATGTAGCCATAGAATGAGAGGGCAAAAAATCGGTGCAGGATCCTAAGAGCGTGGCTCTGTAAATGATGCGCCTTCGACGGTCCCGTGACATATTGGGTTGCTGTAACTAGATCACGGATGGTAGCCCACATTGTCTGTTTATTCAAGCCTGGAATATGTCGGTCACTATCCATCGAAAAGCAAAGGATTTCAGAAAATTCATTAAATGTCATCCTATAATTCTTCTTGTTCAACCAAAAGGTTACCAACCTAGGGTTTTCAAAATTATCCTTATCGATGCGATAATTGACTATGGCAAGGAAGTCCCGGGTGAGGTTTGGATGGATGCTCTCCTTTTTCTGAAAAAACTCGGTCCATCCTATACCTTCAATCAGCTCATCAATCTCCTCCCTTATCCCCAACTTGCATAAGGAATTGAAATCAAGAAACGTGGAGGGTACATATGTTGCCGCATCAAAGCATTTGTACAGATGCTGAAAGATATGCGGGGCCCATAAAGGCATAAAACTATCCCTCTCTTGGGATGCAGAAGAATGTTGCTTAGATGATGAATCCTGATCCGTTCTCGATCTCTTTGGAGCCACTGCAATGGCAAATAAAACACAATTAGAGTAGGTAACACAATGTGGCTTAAACTTATAACAAGCAGGGTACCCAATAGCATTAGGCTCACATGAATTGATCTAAAAACATCAATCATTAACATTAAGTGCAACTAATTGTAAAGCCAATGTTAGAGTGAACTAATGCCAAAAATAGCAACTCCATCACTCAGAAAATTAATGCCCATTCTGTTCTCTTTCAGCAGGAAATTGAACAACACAAAATATGATCAAAAGATGTTAAGTCACTATTTATTGCATTGTAATTCTCACATCTTTTCAAGTTAAAACATCAATTCAAAGGTTAAAAACTATGAGAGAAACACATTTTATGGCAAATAGAAAGCAAGAGACTCACCCTGGTTGACAAACAAGATAAGTGGCAAGGAGAAACATGAAGAAACTTGTGTGTATACTCATTGCAGTAAAATATCAAACACTTGGTGGGCATAATTTTTGGCATACAAAATGAACATTCTCACGCAACTTAAACACCCATTTCATCAAAACTCACACAAAACAACTCAACATTTAAGCATAAATCAAATATATAGCATCCATTTATCACAAAAAAATATAAGCTAAGAGGAAAATGGAAAGACCTAAAGAGCTATAAACGAAAGAAAAAGAAAGAGGAAAGAAGAACTTACTTAGTTTGTAGGATTGCTGACGAAAAATGCAAGAGATGCTCTTGGAAATGTGATGCAACAAAGCAAGAATGAGTAAGACGCAAATATTTAGAAATGGGTTAGAGAGGGATGAGAGAAAGATTTGAGAAAGAGAAATGCAGAGTGTTGGAAAAACTCGAGGAACTGGAAAGTGTTGGCTTTAAAAACTGACACTTTTCGTTTTACACGGCAGTATGAATATACCTTAGCGCCGTGTAAAACGATTTTGGATGCAAGGTTCAAAATTTGTAGGATTTACACGGTGGTATGTAAATCCCTTATTGCCGTGTAAAACGCTACTGGAATATCACTTCGAAAATTATTTTGGAGTTACACGGCGGTATTGAAATGACTTACTGCTACGTAAATTGTGCTTTCCAAAAAAATCAACCTGAAGTTAAAGCAATTTTTGCACTATAAGCAAGTCCAAAACACTCTACATTATTCCAAAAACATAATTTGACCACTGATTGAACACAAAACTAACGTAAAACTAAAAATGACTAAAGCTACAAAATTAAAATAAAGGAAGATAAGGTTAGAAATTGTTTTAGTTCTAATTTTAAAGTCTTAGCTAGACTTTGAACTCACCTCATTCCTCATATAAGTTCATGACCACCGCAGCAAGTTCAGCATGGTATTCAAAATATGGTTTCAGACGATGTCCGTTTACCTTAAATTCTTCACTCCCAACTTGCTTCCGAATTGTGACAACTCAAAAATCAGTCACATTTACGATTTCAAATGGGCCTACCCATCGCGACTTCAACTTTCAAGGAAATAACCTTAAGCGACTATTATGTAAAAGAACTTTCATACCTGGAATGAATTCTTTCCTGGCAAGTTTCTTGTCATGCCATTTCTTTGTGTTTTCCTTATATTTCTCTGCTTGTTGATATGATTAAAAGTGTATCTCTTCCAGCTCATTCACCTGAAGAAGTCTCTTCTCACCTACACTCTTGACATCAAAATTAAGAAACTTGGTTGCCCAATAAGCCTTGTGTTCTAATTTAACAGGGAGATGGCATGACTTAACATAGACAAGCTTAAATGGGGATAATCCTATAGGTGTTTTAAATAAAGTTCTATAAGCCCACAAATCTTCATCTAACCTCAAATACCAATCCTTTCTAGATGAATTTACCGTCTTTTCTAGGATAGATTTGAGTTCTCTATTAGATACCTCAACTTGTCCATGGGCTTGAGCATGATATGGGGTGGTGATTTTGTGCTTCACACCAAATTTCTTCAAAAGGGTAGTGAACTGATGATTGATAAAATGCTTGCCCCCATCACTAATTATGGCTTTTGGTGCGCCGAATCTAGTAAAAATATTCCTCCTAAGGAATTCTAGCACTATTTTAGCATCACAAGTCCTAGTAGCTATGGCTTCTACCCATTGGCTCACATAGTCTACTACAACTAGTATATACTCGAACCCATAGGATATCAGGAAAGGTCCCATAAAATCTATCCTCCATAGGTCAAACAACTCTACTTGAAGCATATTAGTTAAAGGCATTTCATCCCTCCAGAAAATATTGCCTACCCTTTGGCATCTATCACAAGTTTGCACATATAATTTAACATCATTGAACATTGTAGGCCAATAAAAACAAGAAGGGAGAATTTTTGATACTGTTCTATTCGGCCCATGATGTCCACTAGCTTCCCCACTGTGACATGCCTTGATGATCTCCCCTATTTCTTCATTTGGAATGCATCATATCAACACTTTATCAGCACACAGGTGAAAAAGATAAGGGTCGTCCCAAATGTAGTGCCTTGCATCTGCTTTTAGCTTCTTCCTCTGTTGCCATGTGAATTCCTTTGGCATATAGCCCCCTGCAAGAAAATTGGCCATATTAGCGAACCAAGGCATAACAACTTCACACATAAATAAGGCATAAATACGCTCATCAGGGAACAGATCTAAAATTTCCCCTTTTTCAATGTGATCGTGCTCCAATCTAGACAAGTGATCCGCCACAAGGTTTTTTGCCCCCTTCTTATCTTTCATCTCCAGGTTAAACGCTTACAAAAGGAGAACCCATCGAATCAATCTTGGCTTTGACTCCTTTTTTGCAAATAGATGTCTTAAGGCTGCATGTTCGGACCACACCACAATTTTTGCACCTAGCAAATATGGCCTGAATTTCTCAAAAGCAAAGAGTATTGTGAGAAGTTCCTTCTCGGTTATGGTGTAGTTAACCTGCGCTCCAGTCAAGGTATGGCTTGCATAATAAATAATGTGAAACACCTTATCTTTTCGTTGTCCAAGCATAGCTCCTACTGCATAGTCGCTTGCATCGCATATGAGCTCGAAAGGTAAACTCCAATCTGGTGATAGAATAATCGGGGCTAAGATCAATTTCTACTTCAATAGCTCAAATGCCTGCAAACACTCAGAAGAAAATTTAAAAACGGTATCTTTCATTAATAAATTTGACAAGGGTTTTGCTATCTTTGAAAAATCCTTAATAAACCTACGGTAAAAACCAGCAAGCCCCCTTTCTCACTTTTTTGGGGTGGAAGCTTTTCTTTCACATCCACTTTGGCTTTATCCACTTCAATCCCTTTTTCAGAGATTTTATGCCCCAAAACTATACCCTCTTTTACCATGAAAAGGCATTTTTCCCAGTTTAGAACTAGATTGGTCTCCTCACACCTCTTAAGAACTAATGCTAAATTGGCTAAACAAGTTTCGAATTCAATTCCATAAAGTGTAAAGTCATCCATAAATACTTCCATAAATTTCTTAATAAAATCATGGAAGATAGCCATCATACACCTCTGAAATGTGGCTGGTGCATTACACAACCCAAATGGCATCCATCTATAGGCAAATGTATCGTAGGGACAAGTGAATGATGTTTTCTCTTGGTCCCCGGGTGCAATCGGTATTTGGAGATAACCCGAATATCCATCTAAGAAACAATAAAATCTATTACTAGTTAGCCTTTCTAACATTTGATTTATGAAGGGTAATGGGAAATGATCCTTTCAGGTAGCGTTGTTAAGTCTCCTATAGTCTATGCATACCCTCCAGCCTGTAATCGTCCCAGTAGGGATTAATTCATTGTTCTGGATTTTCACTACGGTCATCCCCTCATTTTTGGTACACATTGTATAGGACTAATCCACTTCCTATCGGAAATAGGGTAGATTATACCTGCATCTAGTAGCCTTAATACCTCCTTTTTTACTACTTCTTGCATGGCTGGATTCAATCTCCTTTGAGGTTGCACAACTGGTTTAACATCATCCTCCATGGGAATTCCATGCATGCATATACTTAGGCTCACGCCTTTTAAATCTGATGTTTCCCAGCCTATTGCTTTTTTATGTCTCCTCAAAATAAACATCAGCATCTCTCCTGGCTCACCTGTAAAAATAGAAGAAATTATCACTAGTTTAGCATTTTCTTCCAAAAATATATATTTTAAATTGTCAGGGAGAGGTTTAAGTTCAAAAAATTTTTCATCTGTTGTAAGATAAAAAGTATCCTCCTTTTTTTCTTCTTCCAGCTCAGCATCTAGCTCTACATTCATAGTTCTACAGTCCTCTACTTCCATTGAATGCATAAGACAACTTTTCAAAGGATCATCTAAGTGAACGTAGGGTCGTGCTTCGGAAACGCACTAGCGCTGAAAGAGGGTGCAAACTAGCATAGATCTAAGGCCCTAATAAAGTGCAATGCAATTTCGAAAAGGAACAAAATTTTTAAATTAAAACTTAGTTATATGTTTTAGCTAAGGTACTTTCGAAGCAAAGTCTCAATTATCTCCAGTGGAGTGGCTACTGTGACGCGCGTCGAACCTTGTAGGCCCCGAAGACCCGCTTTTAGGGTATTTGAGAGAGGTTAATAAGACCTATAAGGATTATAGGCACATCTATGTTGGGAAATAAGAGGTGTTTTGGAGCTGCCTTCTAATAAAACATTGGGAAGGTTCATTTAGCCTCATTAAGTCTAAGACAGCGCATATGTGTCTATTTTTGGCAACCAGAGATATTTTGGAATTCCCATTCCAATAAGACATTGGAAATGGTTCATCTAATCTCATAGAGCCTAAGACAAGACATGTAAGTCTATTTTGGGTAATAGGAGATATTTTGGAATTCCCATCCTAATAGAATATTGGAAAGATTCATCTAATCTCGTGCAACCTAAGACAATGCACATAAGGGCCTATTTTGGGCAGAAGGAGATATTTTGGAATCCCCTTCCCAATAGAACATTGAAAAGGTTCATCTTACCTCGTGAAGCCTAAGACCAGAGAGAGTTCAGGACTCTACTCTTATTCATACCTAGGCTAAAGTCATAAATAAGTTTTACGCTTAAGATTTCGGGCCCTTTCTCATTCAGTTTAATGCAATAATTATAGCTCAAATCAATCATATACGAAAGCAATAAAGGAAATAAATAAAATAAATTCGAAAACAAAAATAAATAAAGAATACAATAATTTACAACAAAACTAGAGGCGGATTATAATCCCCTAATGTAAATGAACGAAAAATAAACAAGCATACATAAAGCGGGAATATTCATTTTGGAGTGAGGACATTGGTCTTTGCATGCATATTTAATGAAGATAATATTAAAGTCTCTACTTTCTTTGGATGGAAAATCAGGACATTGGTCCTATTTTATTTAAGAAAACCCAACTTGATTGTAGAAATAATTTGCCATCTTTATTTAACGAGTTAAGTAACAACATTTACAATAAATAAAGATAATTGAAAAAGAGTAGGGTAGAGAGAAATGAATCGTAATATTGTTCTCCCCGACACTCTAATTAATTCGCCTTTTCCAGCACCCTATGTTTGATAAAATAAAGAAAACTCACAAAAATATAGATAATGCGCTAGTAGAATAACACACTAAAATAATAATGTCGGTGGGGCTTTCAGTCCGTCGGTCAACCACAGACTTCAAAAAAGGGGAAAGTCAACCAAAAAATCAATATTTTCACCTTTTAATTCCTTTTTATGCGATAAATTAATGATGAAACAAATAGAACAATAAAAAAAACTGATTAATTAAAAATGAAATAATTCACATTTAGTCCAGAATGTTTGCTCTTGGAATATTGCTTTTTTGAAAGGGAAATTTGTGTAGATTTTTCCCTTGAGTTCTACAAGGATCAAATTGACAATGTACTACTTAGAAGATAAATTTTTACTAAAAAATTTTTATTTTTCAGAATAGTTCAAAAATTTTTCAAAAAGACAATTCAAGAGAAGAAAATTGATTTTTCCTACTTGATTTTCCTTTGTTTGTGGAATAGACACGAATGTTAAAAGGACATATTGAGCAAAACGAATTGTTTTTGTTTTCTCGAGTTTTTCCTTATTTTTTCAAAAAAGATTTTAAAAAAAAAAGAAATTCTTAAAATAGAAAGGAAAAGCTTTTTCTTATGAAAATTTTCCCAACCCTTTTCTTAGAACCTCAGCCTCCTATTTATAGGCTAAAATCAAGAATTCAAATCTTTTTAAATTCCAAATTTGATTTGGGAAATCAAATCAAAATCAAGTCAAAATCTTTTGAATTCTAAAATGATTTAGAAAATAAAATCAAAATCTTTTGAATTTGAAAAATATTTATAAAATCAAATCAAAATCATTTGATTTTGGAAAATCAAATCAAAATCTTTTGATTTTGGAAAATCAAATAAATCACTTTGAAAATCGCTAAAAACCACCGCCAGATCACCGACCGACGGGTATTGGTCACGGGGGCAGCCCTGCTCTTTTGAGCAGCGGACAACCACAAGAGGGATAGAAGCGAGTGATGAGCACCGCTCGTACGAGGGACGAGCCCATCATGCATGAGGAATGGGCATCGCTCGTGCTAGAGACTGGTGCCACAACCACGAGTGATGGGCATCGTTCGTGTGAGGGACAGGTGAGCGACAGGCACCGCTGGCATGAGGACTGGCCATCGCTTGCGAGCAAGCGATAGGCAACCCATTGACCGACGACCGTCGATCAACCCCCAAAAACAATTTTCTTAAATAAAAATCTCCTTTCAACACGCACAAACTTCCAGCTACCAAGATCCTTTAAATTATGAATTCTAGGGTCAAAAATCTACAACCTCGCTCACTTACCCATGGGACGGGTACTAATATCTTCATTGGATAACTCTGATTTGGATTGCTTCAGGACCCGGTGTCTATAGAACCTTGCTGCTACTCTAGCACCACTTGCTGGGCAATAACTTGCTGCTCCTATTGGGGGGCAAGGTGAACAAAAGCTAATTACAGAAGGTTGCCCTGCAGTAGTAGAACTGCCTATAGTTGAGCCCAGAATGGCAACACCTGTAGAGCGTAGAGAAGCTCTTAGACTTGAAAATTACTTATGGGAAAAATAACAAGTGGAGCCTGTGGTAATAAGGGGAAAGGCACCAAAACTAGAGGAGGCAATGTGGAAAAAACTAGAGGAAAAGTTTGAAGTAATGACACGGATGCTGGCTCTAGGAAAGGGAATGAACACTAAAGACCGAGAATTAGATGGTGACGATCTAATCCCCCAGAACTTTATGATGCATGAAATTCTTAAGTTTAATGGTACCTCCGATCCTTCAACATACATTAAGCAGTATTCACTGGTAATGAAGGGAATGACCTTTACTAGGAAGTACAAGATAGAATACTTCTGCTTGAGTCACATAGGGGCTACAATTAATTGGTACCATGGGCTGGACAGGAGGTCTAAGGAGGATTGGAACTTATTGACTGAAAAGTTCCTTAGGCAGTATGACTGCAGTTCAAGGATGGAGATCAAATTGAAGGAGCTAGAATTAGTACAACAGAAGTCGAGGGAATTTTTTATGATTATTCACTCGGTGGAGGAATCAGGTCATGGAGATGAAGCCTAAACTTGAAGGAAGGGTTAAAGATGAAGGGGCTCAAGGATTGGAATCTTTAAAAGACATTGCCATAGAGGCTGAGGGAGAATACCTAGCAAAGAAGTTAAGCAACGAAGCTTATGCCAAAAAGGGCTATAATAACCAGGGGGCGTGTGATGCCCCAACACCCCTTTGGAGGATATCAGGTCGCCACAGATGCATACACATACAAAACAATCATGCGGAAGCGGGAATAGAAATCATACATGTTACATACGCAGTGGAATAAACATGCCTCAAAATAGAAACAACTTGTAGCGCCCCAATACCGCTTGAGAGGATATCGGAGTCGCTACGCACTCGTACACATACAAATAGTCATACGAAAGCGAAAATAATAATCATACAAGACACACTTGCAGCAGAATACATGTTAAATACAAGCTATAGACATTTCTTAAATTAAACTTTATAATCATGTACTTCTCAACATATACTATTCTTTATACATTACAAAACATTCTTTTTACACTTAGATTTCTTTTACATATCTTATACAAAATTGCTTTACATTTACATATGCCAAGCTATACAAAACTTCTATATCATGTATACAAAAAGCTATGCCTTATACAAAAAGACTTTAACTTATATACTCTTAGTGGCCATGACCTTGCAGATGTGCAACCCTCCGAACCTGTAAACCTACACTAGACAAACACCCATGCTAAGCGATAATGCTTAGTGGGGATATCACATATAAAAGACTTCTAACGAAGTCACAAGCATAATCATCAAAGCATATCAATAGTCAATATGCCAATCAATTAAGAGCATATAAAGTAATAAGCATTTACCATACTTGTAACATACCAAACATTTTATCAACATGCTTTATAACTTATCTACTAATCTCATGTAACCTATATCATGCTCATATTCTTCTAACTCTAACTATCAGCTCATATAACATATAATATCATGTCATTGCATATCATGTCCATTTATATACATATAAGCGTAAAAGCATACTTATAGCATATCTTGTACAAATAACAACTTCTCATTTACATGTATAAGATCATATAAACATTTCTTGTATACTATAATCATATACTTCTACATGCTTCTCTAGCCATGTACTATAGCTCTTTAACATTTATACATCTCTTGTACATATAGACATCATTTCTTATACATATAACAGTATCATCTCTTGTACATTTAACATCCTCTCTTGTACATTTACATATTATAATTAGCCCAATGTCATGATATAAGTGGATACGGGTACATGTAGATACCATGTAATGGTATCAAAACATCTAGAGTCCGTAGTCTCAAATCATCTATAGACCGGAGTCTCATAACATCTAGATACTTTAAAAGTATCAACATCTAGACATCCGTCGATGCCAAACATATAGACACCCATCGGTGCCAAACATCTAGACACCCGTCGGTGCCAAACATCTAGCAGCTGCAAATCATCTAACCCTTTATAGGCATGCCTATCTATTCACTTGTATGAACATCTTAGGCTTATAACTATCATTCCATATCAAAGCATGTATTGGTCATTCATATACATTTACTTAAACCCATGCTATTCATGTAACTTACTTCATATCTTACTATACATACATACATGTCATCATAAACTCATTCACATACAACTCTATATGCATATTATTGCATGCTGCCTTGTATATGTTATACGCATAAGCACAATCATTATTATACGCATTAGCACATTCATGGTTATACGCATTCGCATTCATGATTATGCTCATTCGCATTCAAGATTATGCGTATTCGTATTCATGATTATACGCAATCGCATTCATGATTTATCGTACTCATTTATACGCATTCACATACATAATTCTTCATGCTTAGGACACTCATTTCTTAATGTGAAACATGAATTGGACAAGCTATAGAAACTCGTAGTGAAGTTCGGGTGCATTTCGGGAAGAAAAACATCCTAAATACACAAAACAGGGAAGGGTCACGGTGGCAACCATTTGGTTGTGACCGTGAGGTCCAATTACATGCAATTCTACCTTCTTTAGACATTGGTTATAGTGGCAACCATTTTGGTTGAGACCGTGACATATCAAAGAAAGCAAAACAGAAGCAGAATCTCGAGACTGCTTCACACCATAATTTTGTACAGCCTAAACCAATGGCTTACACTCAATTTTAGGCAAAGAACCCTTCTTAATATTTGTTCCTTCGGATGTTAAATTTGAAATGGGACAAGTTTCAGGTGAAATGCATATAAAATGAAGGATTTATGGCCAAGGGAACACAACTGGTTCCAGAAGCCCTCCTACAGAATTTTAACTACGGTTATGGTCAATTTAGAAGACCATAAAGTCCCCAAATCAACAGAGCTATTTCTATAACATTTAAAGCAACTGATCTTCTGGTTCTAATACAATTGGTCACACCCATTTTGGAGTTGTAAAACACGTTTTACACCATAAACAATTCACAGGGGTCAATATAGACCTCAAAGACAGTTTTGACACCATCAAACTTGTCAAGCTTGAAATCAGCCAATTTGGCCAAACCAAGACACCATATTCAAAATACAGTCCTTATACACATATATGAACATTATAGCATAATCAAATTCACAATTTAAGCCATTAATCAGAAGTTACACATCCAGCACTTTCATACTTGAATTAGGGTTCTGCTTGTTCTTTGTTATGCACATGCTAGATTTCCATTATCATCACATAGCATCTATAACACTTCAATTATATTTCATCACATGGCACATAATCAGGCTCAATATCTCAAATCCCATGTTCATGCATCAATTACACATCAAGATCAAACTAATCAACATGCATACTCAAGTAAAATCAACATATAAACACATATATATCCCAAACCTCAAAAGTAGGTTGCTGGACACTCTCTCACTATCTAGAGCTTCTCCTTGCCTGTGGCTCTTCTCTTGTCCAAATCTTATACAATCAATCAAACACAAACTCTCTTAGTCCATTATTCAATCAATCCAAATCCAACTCAAAAAAGGGGTAGAAGTAGAAATAAACACATAACCATCAACACTTACTTACCTTCTTGATCAAACTCTTCAACCAATCCAATGCAAATTTCCAGATTTAATACAAGGGAACCAACTTATCTTAATGAAATGAAGAAGAAAGAGAGTTTAAAGATAGAGAGAGATGGCCGGACTCAAAATGAATTACAAATCCCAACTCTGCTTCTTCATTTCACTTAAGTTGCATGTAGAAGCTTGGCTGGCTCAAGGGGAACTCCACACGTGGATTCCACTTGCTAGCCACACCAAAGTTGCACCTCAATCCATGATAAATCCCTTTTTAGTCCCTCTTATATATTCTGTTTTCTATTTGTAACTTTCTTTCTTTCAATTACACCCTTGCACACTTAATTACTCACTTATTCCATTCAAATTTATACCTTATTATGCAATTGATACTCCAATCTGAATAGGGTACAATTTGGGGTATTACACTCATAGTCATTTACATTACATAATATTGCTGTTCTTAATACATTACAAAAACATTCTTTCTACATTAACATTTACATATCATATACAAAAAGGCTTTACATATGCATGTACTAAACTATACAAAAGTACTTTATCACTTATACAAAAAGACTTCGACTATACTCCTAGTGGCCATGACCTGCAGATGCCCACCACCTCACTGAACCTGTAAACCTACATGGGAAAAACACCCGTGCTAAGTGATAACGCTTAGTAGGGACAACACAAATAATAGACTTCTAACGAAGTCACAAGTATCAATCATCAAACATGCTTTGATCATATCAACAATATCATGTAACATATATCACGTTCATATTCCTCTAACTCTAACTATCATCTCATATAACATGTAATACCATATCATTGCATATCATGTCCATTTATATACATATGAGCATACTATCAACCATACTTTTAACGTATCTATAACTTTTGTATATCCTAACTCATGTTCATGTTCTTTAACTTTTCTATTATCGCAATCAACAAGTAAAACGTTGTCATTGCGTCTCATGTACACTTGTATGCATATAAATACAATGGCATATCTTTGCATATTCATGTACAACTAATAGCTTCTCATATGCACTTGTAAACTCATATAAACATCTTTGATACAATAGTCATGTACTTCTTTTAGCATTTCCTGTAATTCATTTACATATAACATCTCATATACATATGGCAACAATTAATTGCCTGACTCACAACGTAATTGGATACGGGTAAACATCTAGACACTGGTAAACAGTATCAAACATCTGGAGACAGAAGTTTTAAATTATCTGGAGATCGGTGTAACACCCCCACCGTCGCCCCCATTGGAAGGGTGCCGACGGGCGCACTACCCGACACTCACTCACACACATGCGCATATGCACTAAGCGGAAGCATACATTCATACATAAAAACATACGGAGATACCGCGAAAATTAAAACTTTAAAGAAACAATAGCTGAACATACATTAACTCACATACATACATACAATCATTCAGCGGAAGCGTTAGGCAAAAGGTAAAACGAAGGATTAACTTAAAATGTAATGACAATAAGATCCTTACAAAGCAAATACATAAGCAAAAAGCTACAGAATTACAGAATCTGAAATACAGGAGCTAAAAATAAAATAACAAAACACTTCTAACTCCTATGTGGCCGACCTTGTAGATGCTCGACTCAAACCGAACCAGAACCTGCCACCTACACGGGAAAAGAACCCGTGCTAAGCGATAACGCTTAGTGGGGAGCAACAAAGAAAACCAACACTAAACCAATGAACATATATCATCATGCAGAAATACATACAAACTCATATGCAAACACTTACCGGTTCCACCGAAGTCTCAGATATCAGAAGGCGAATCAAGTAAAGACACAAATTATATAAACATGCAGCTGTTATACCAAAATACCCATATACCAACCAAAAGCTGATCCACACGCAATGAAACTATCATGCAGAGATGCACATACACGATAACTGATACCCGAGTTACGAAGTTGATGTACTATACTACCATACAATGATGCTCACAAATATCATGCAACATCACTAGTGGTCGAAACATACAACTATCATGCCATAATACATGCACCCTAGCCGAGAATCGACTGACAAGGTCAAAGAACAACACTTCCACTGTGCTACTCTGCTATATAATATCATGCCGAAGACACTCCAAAAGCAGAGACCAAAATAATAACATAACGTCTCATTCGTCACATCATCATGTGAAAATACAAATAAATCTTACATACACTTACTGAGATCCATTAAGTATCAATGCATAATCTCTAACTATCTAAACATGCATAAGACCGTCATCCAACGATGCTCATTCGCTAGCTGAAACCACTTACAAAGCTAATACACCATACCCTCGCATTACTACATCAATACACGTAGCAGCATATAGAGAAACATAGACACCTAACAACATGCTGAAATTACTACAACAGTAGAGACCGGCATAACATATACACAGCGATACTCCATAACACTACACAATACATATGTTATCACACCATGCAATGTAAACGCATGTCAAGATACCGAAATCACTATGATGGCTTAAACCAAGAAAACATATATCATAGCTCTACCTTTATAGCATTCAAGGGGTCAAGTTCACAATCTTAAACATATTAATTCAGATACTCCTAGCCATAACTGATCCGATTCACGTGCTTATATAAAATGAAAACATGCTTGAGTCACATACGTATATACATAATATTCGAATCACATTCATAGCATTCTGAAACTTATAACACATCGTATGACAAATGCGGATAATCATGTTAGATATAAAATCATGCTTGCATAATAAAGACATATATTTCGAAGCTCATATTCACGTTCATATACATATAAACTGATTCTTCAAATCATTATCATGCTCATTCGGATATCACATCCTTATAGTTATTTCGAAACAAAACAAAACAACAAAGCACCTGCTAACTCACAATTGTGGATAACGAGTATACAGACAGTACCTTACGGGTACGAATCGGCCAAAGGGTACCTTACAGGTACGAATCGAAAACCATTTTATTATATCACATTCAGAACATTTTACTGAGGGTCCAAACACATCGAAAAGGATCGCGAGGATCCAAACACATTAAAAGGGTGCGAGGAACCAAACGGGGACCTGATCAGGGTCCAAACGTCCAAATTTGCTGCAGCAAAAGAGACTCTACTAGGCATGCCTAACTATCCACTAGACTTACTCTCGCAGGTCATGCATAACACTAATCACACCTAAGCATAACACATTATTCATAGCAAGGATCACAAATCTTAGGTTTGCATAATAACTCCAACTCATTTCATGATACTTACCAAATTGCTCATATATCATTCATGGGTTCATAAATGTATAGTTCATCATATTAATCATGCATAAATGGGAATAAATAAGCAGACACCATGCACTAAGAAGAAACATGCATCATACCATTCGTATTGCCAAGCATACAATGTAATTCAGTCAACACACTATATGAATAATCACCGCTATCAAGCATACCAGAGTTAGATATAAAAACACTATTATACCAAAGATCATCAATACAAAACCCTGATCATACAATGGTACTACTCATATTAACTATAACATATTACTCTTATAGGGAAGAATCATGAGTAAATATATGCATAACACCTTTCACATTTTAATATAACTTGCTCATAATAATAATAACCATGAAACATAGCATTCAACTCACTTGTATTCCACATGCAATATGCGATACGAATTACAATAATTAACGTTAATAAACCAACGCATACAATTTGCATCAAAAACTAGTCTACCCGAGATCACTATTACTAAGCATATCTTAGTTGAATAATAGCATACTATCGATTCAATAATCACCCACTTCAGAATACAAATACTAAAATAATTTAGGCAAAAACATGTCCCATACAATAGTAAGAAACCATGCAGAGTGAAAGAAGAGGAACATTTTTGAAAACCAGATAGAAAATAGGACAGGCAGAACAAGGGGGATGCTGAGCAGAATGGGGCACGACTCATGCACATAAGCACGACTCGTGCTCATGTGTGTGAGTCGTGCTTGAAGAGCACGAGTGGTGTTCTTCGAGCACGTCTCGTGCTTTGCTGCTTATCTGGGGAGAAGGAAGAAGGTCAGCACGTTCCGTGTTACAAGAGCACGACTCGTGCTCTTCGAGCACGACTCGTGTTCTTGGAGCACGTCTCGTGCTCTTCCTCTGGATGAAACCAAACAAGCTGAAGGGGGGAGGAGCATGACCCATGCTCTTGAGCATGACTTGTGCTCTTGAGCATGACTTGTGCTCTTCCTCTCTCTCCTAGTTGTATCGCGATGGACAGTAAAAATGCAGAACTTCATCGTTTTCTAGAAATCCTTTTTTAAAACCTTTCAAAATCCATTCAATCATGCACAAACTCTTACCTTATCACTCAAATGCATAACACAACATGCTCATGATCAAATACACTCAATTATGACAAGATTCAACAATTAATTCAAGGAAAACAGAAAATTGCATACCAAACGCCAAGAACAGAGGTTACCCAATTCATGCAATTTCACTTTCAATTCTCACATATATACACTTCAATCCTTAATCATGCATTACCAATACAATTACCCAACCAAAACATACATATACACATGCCGAGACACTCAAAATTCCAGAAATTAAACACACATACACATACACAATCAAAGTGAGAGTTAGGGCAGAGATAACACAAAACTCTCAAACCTGGAAATGAAGATCCAAAATCCCTCTTCAAGCTTCAATCTTCAATCCTTTCCTTTTTCCTTAAGCTTCCTGTTGCAACCCAAAGCTTGCACAAACAAAACCTAGAAATTAAACCTTCAAAAACCCTAACTCAAACAGCCCGAAGAAGAAGAAGAAGAACCCAAAAATGCAAGAAACCCTAAAACCCTAGCTTACCTCTTCAAAGCAGCTTCTAAGACTTCCCAAACAACTCCAGCTCACACACAAAACCAGGGGATGAAGAGCAAGAAGAGAGAAGAAAGAAGAAGGAGAACGTGAAGGGGAGGCGGAGAGGGCAGAACGTGATCTGCCTCCTTCTCTCTTTCTTTTTCCTTTTTCTTCTCTCCTCACTAATTGCACACACCCACTAGCCACATGGCAGCCTCCTATTGGACCAATAATTCCTTCTTTGACTTACCAATCCTTGACACCATATACTCCCACCTCACTAGATAATTCTTAAATAGATATTTTTAAACCTTAGTACAATACCCACAATCCACTAGATAATTGCCTTACAACCTTGTTACCAAACAACACACACACATTAGATAATTTCTGCACTTAACATCTTTAATTAATATTACAATTAAGTCTTATCATCCAAATTTCTCATGCACAAATTAGTGAAATACCCTTAAATTCCCGACTTAGCATGCGCATTCCGACTATGGTCATTTCGGGTTGTTACAATCTCTCCCCCTTAAGAAATTTCGTCCTTGAAATTTACCCGCTAAACACTTACATGCAAACAACCCAAACAAACAAAGCCTACTTAGACAAAAGCTTACAATGCAACTTACCAGAATAACCTGTGGTCTCAATCGCATCCTTGCCATATGCTACAAACTTCGTGGGTACTCGAGAAGCTCTGAGCAATTCCTCCACATCCTTTTTAGCTTGCCGAGCTAGATTCTCACTCATCTTCTTAGGACAATCGACTATTTGTTATTCTAAGCTGCCACATCTGAAACAAGCTCCAGTCATCAGTCGACACAAGCCTCGATGTCGCTTCTGACAGTACTAACATGTCGGCATTCCCTTAACTTTCTTACACTGGCTCCCATGTTGCCTCTGTCAATGTTGACACATCGAAGGTTCTCGAATCCTCTTACCCGCTGACATCTCTCTACCCGATCCTTTTCTCTTTTAGGGTACATGCAGAACAAATTCTTGGGAAGCTCGAGGAGCAGTCAATCTATCCAAAATTCGAATCAACCCTTGCACTAATGTTCTTTCATCAGAAACAGGACCGAAATTTCCAACAAAAGGATGCTCAAAAACACTCTGATCAGCTACAACTGGGTTCAAACTTTTCATTGTCTCACCCACATTCTCACTAGGATCAGACTCCATATAGACACGACACAAGACAAGACACATCTGCATTAGGCCACGACACAAAACCGACTCACACGCAAACACATGATAAATAACCAACCAGCATACAAAGACTCGACACTCAAACAAACAAAGACAACAAGAACCGCCAAACCTGGGCTATGATACCACTAATTGTAACACCCCCACCGTTGCCCCCATTGGAAGGGCGCCGACGGGCGCACTACCCGATGCTCACTCACACACATGCGCATATGCACTAAGCGGAAGCATACATTCATACATAAAAATATACGGAGATACCGCAGAAATTAAAACTTTAAAGAAATAATAGCTGAACATACATTAACTCACATACATACATACAATCATTCAGCGGAAGCATAAGGCAAAAGGTAAAACGAAGGATTAACTTAAAACGTAATTACAATAAGATCCTTACAAAGCAAAATACATAAGCAAAAAGCTACAGAATTACAGAATCTGAAATACAGGAGCTGAAAATAAAAAAAAAACAAAACACTTCTAACTCCTATGTGGCCGACCTTGCAGATGCTCGACTCGAACGGAACCAGAACCTGCCACCTACATGGGAAAAGAACCCATGCTAAGCGATAACGCTTAGTGGGGAGGAACAAAGACAACCAACACTAAACAAATGAACGTATATCATCATGCAGAAATACATATAAACTCATATGCAAACACTTACCGGTTCCACCGAAGTCTCAGATATCAGAAGCGAATTAAGCAAAGACACAAATTATATAAACACGAAGCTGTCATACCAAAATACCCATATACCAACCAAAAGCTGATCCACACGCAATGCAACTATCATGCAGAGATGCAAATACACGATAACTGATACCCGAGTTACGAAGTTGATGTACTATACTACCATACAATGATGCTCACAAATATCATGCAACGTCACTAGAGGTCCAAACATACAACTATCATGCCATAATACACGCACCCTAGCCGAGAATCGACTGACAAGGTCAAAGCACAACACTTCCGCTATGCTACTCTGCTATATAATATCATGCCGAATACACTCCAAAAGTAGAGACAAAAATAATAACATAACATCACATTCATCACATCATCATGCGAAAAAACAAATAAATCTTACATACACTTACTGAGATCCATTATATATCAATGCATAATATCTAACTATCTAAACATGCATAAGACCGTCACCGAACGTTGCTCATTCGCTAGCTAAAACCACTTACAAAGCTAATACACCATACCCTCACATTACTACATCAATACACGTAGCAGCATACAGAGAAACATAGAGACCTAACAACACGCTGAAATTACTACAACAGTAGAGACCGGCATAACATATACACAACAATACTCCATAACACTACATAATACATATGTTATCACACCATGCAATGTAAATGCATGTCAACATACCGAAATCACTATGATGGCATAAAACAAGGAAACATATATCATGGCTCTACCTTCATAGCATTCAAGGGGTCAAGTTCACAATCTTAAACATATTAATTCAGATACTCCTAGCCATAACTGATCTGATTCACGTGCTTATATGCAATAAAAACATGCTTGAGTCACATACGTATATACATAATATTCGAATCACATTCATAGCATTATGAAACTTATAACACATCATATGACAAATGCGGATAATCGTGTTAGATATAAAATCATGCTTACATAATAAAGACATACATTCCGAAGCTCATATTCAAGTTCCTATACATATAAACTGATTCTTCAAATCATTATCATGCTCATTCGGATATCACATCCTTATAGTTATTTCGAAACAAAACAAAACAACAAAGCACCTGCTGACTCACAATAGTGGATAACGAGTATAGAGACAGTACCTTACGGGTACGAATCGGCCAAAAGGTACCTTACGGGTACGAATCGAAAATTATTTTATTTTATCGCATTCCAAACATTTTACTGAGGGGGATCTTAAACAAGATCCAAACACATTGAAAAGGATCGCGAGGATCTGAACACATTAAAAAGGTTCGCGAGGAACCAAACAGGGACCTGATCAGGGTCAAAAAGTCCAAAGTTGCTGCAGCTACAGAGACTCTATTAGGCATGCCTAACTATCCACTAGACTGACTCTCGCAGGTCATGCATAACACTAATCACACTTAAGCATAACACATTATTCATAGCAAGGATCACAAATCTTAGGTCTGCATAATAACTCCAACTCATTTCATGATACTTACCAAATTGCTCATATATCATTCATGGGTTCATAAACGTATAGTTCATCATATTAATCATGCATAAATGGGAATAAATAAGCAGACACCATGCACTAAGAAGAAACATGCATCATACCATTCGTATTGCCAAGCATACAATACAATTCAGTCAACACACTATATGAATAATCACCGTTGTCAAGCATACCAGAGTTAGATATAAAAACACTATTATACCAAAGATCATCAATACAAAACCCTGATCATACAATGGTACTACTCATATTAACTATAACATATTACTCTTAGGGAAGAATCATGAGTAAATATATGCATAACACCTTTCACATTTTAATATAACATGCTCATAATAATAATAACCATGAAACATGGCATTCAACTCATTTGTATTCCACATGCAATATGCGATACGAATTACAATAATTAACGTTAATAAACCAACACGTACAATTTGCATCAAAAACTAGCCTAACCGAGATCACTATTACTACGCATATCTTAGTCGAATAATAGCATACTATCGATTCAATAATCACCCACTTCAGAATACAAATACTAAAATAATTTAGGCAAAAACATGTCCCATACAATAGTAAGAAACCATGCAGAGTGAAAGAAGAGGAACATTTTCGAAAACCAGATAGAAAACAGGACAGGCAGAATAAGGGGGATGCTGAGCAGAATGGGGCACGACTCGTGCTCATGTGTGTGAGTCGTGCTTGAAGAGCACGAGTGGTGTTCTTCAAGCACATCTCGTGCTCTGCTGCTTGTCTGGGGAGAAGGAAGAAGGTCAGCACGTTTCATGTTACAAGAGCACGACTCATGTTCTTGGAGCACGTCTTGTGCTCTTCCTCTGGATGAAACCAAACAAGCTGAAGGGGGGGGGGGGGGGGGAGCACGACTCATGCTCTTCCTCTCTCTCCTGGTCGTATCGCGATGGATAGTAAAAATGCAGAACTTCATCATTTTCCATAAATCCCTTTTTAAAACCTTTCAAAATCCATTCAATCATGCACAAACTCTTACCTTATCACTCAAATGCATAACACAACATGCTCATGATCAAATACACTCAATGATGACAAGATTCAACAATTAATTCAAGGAAAATAGAAAATTGTAGACCAAAAGCCAAGAACTGAGGTTACCCAATTCATGCAATTTCACGTTCAATTCTCACATATATATACTTCAATCCTTAATCATGCATTACCAATACAATTACCCAACTAAAACATACATATACACATGCCGAGACACTCAAAATTCTAGAAATCAAACACACATACACATACATAATCAAAGTGAGAGTTAGGGCAGAGACAACACAAAACTCCCAAACCTGGAAATGAAGATCCAAAACCCCTCTTCAAGCTTCAATCTTCAATTCCTCTTACAACCCAAAGCTTTCACAAACAAAACCCAGAATTACACCTTCAAAAACCCTAACTCAAACAGCCCGAAGAAGAAGAATAAGAGCCCAAAATTGCAGGAAACCCTAAAACCCCAGCTTACCTCTTCAAAGCAGCTCCTAAGACTTCCCAAACAACTCCAGCTCACACACAAAACAAGGGGATGAAGAGCAATAAGAGAGAAGAAAGAAGAAGGAGAACATGAAGGGGAGGAGGAGAGGGCAGAACGTGATCTGCCTCCTTCTCTCTTTCTTTTTCCTTTTTCTTCTCTCCTCACTAATTGCACACACCCACTAGCCACATGGCAGCCTCCTATTAGACCAATAATTACTTCTTTGACTTACCAATCCTTGACACCATACTCTCACCTCACTAGATAATTCTTAAGTAGATATTTTTAACCTTAGTACAATACACACAATCCACTAGATAATTGCCTTACAACCTTGTTACCAAACAACACACACACATTAGATAATTCCTGCACTTAACATCTTTAATTAATATTGCAATTAAGTCTTTATCATCCAAATTTTTCATGCATAAATTACTAAAATACCCTTAAATTCCCGACTTAGCATGCGCATTCCGACTAGGGTCATTTCGGGTTGTTACAATCGGAGCCTCAATTCATCTAGATACCAAATGTATCAAACATCTAGACACCCGTCGGTGCAAAATATCTAGCAGCCGCGATACATTTATTGTAACATCCCGATACCCCCGTTGGAAGGATACCGGAGTGCTACTCGATGCTCACTCAAAAACATACATGCGCGACAGCGAAAGCGTACAATAACAATATTAAAACTTATAACCTTAACATTAAATTTAAAATATTTAAAATACATCATTCAAAATTACATAAGGATTCTCACAGTGACAACCAATTTAGTTGTGACCATGACATACCACCAGAATTCAGGCAGAATGCAAATCGAGGTATCTCACGGTGGCAACCAAAGTGCTTTTCATAGTGACATACCAAAATCATCCGGATAGAATGCAGTCTTTGCATACCTCATGGTGGCAACAAAAGGTTTGTCACCATGACCTATGCAAAAATGCCAAATCTCACAACATATTCACAATCTTCTCTACCCACACATCATTAGCATGCCTCCTAAATTATCACCAACACAATCTACACTATCCACATACACTTATAATCATACAATATACACTTACTTTGTGCATTCATATGCAATTAATATGCCAATAATCACACTAGTTATCATTCATATCTTCTAAATTAGGGTTCATATTTGTTCACTTACTATGCTGAAGGCTATTGTTCAATATTCAATAACTCATCACCCATCAATTGCACACTTCAATTATGCTTTCTATCAAATATCACATAATCACACTCAATTTCTCAAACCACACATTCATACATCAATTATACACTTTAATTCAAAACTAAACAACACATGCACATCTTTTAAACAAAGTTAACACATAACACATATCCCAAACCTCTCAAAATGCAGCTTCCTGAACCCTCTCACTAGCTAGACCTTTTCCTTGCCTTTAGCCTTCAACTTGTCCAATTCTTCTTGGACAATCAACCAAAACACACTCTTAGTCTATTACTTAAACCACTCAAATCTAAAACAGAAATTGAAAAGAAAGAGATATTCACTTCCAACCACACTTACCTTCTTAGCTTACTCTTCAAAGCAATCCAAATCAAACTCTTGAATTCAATTAAAAAGAAAATAAACTCAATTTCATGAAATGAAGAAGAAAGAAATACATAAATTGGGAAAGAGAATGGCCGGACTCAAGTGAATCACTAATCCCCATTTTTGCCTCTTTCCATCTATATATTGCATGAAGGAGAGTTGTTGGCAAGAGGTGCATTCCACACGTGGATTGCACTCACTTCCCCACTAATATCCACTTCAATCCTTGGTAAATAACCAATCAGTCCTTCACTTATAGTTCTATTCTTTAATTCCCAACTTTTCTTTTAATTACATCCTTATATACACTTAATCTTATACTTATTCCAATCTGTCTTTATGATTGGGCCAAGTTTATCCGAATGGTATATCTTGTAAAACCTATATGGAAATGAATACATCGCTATTGTAATGACCCAAAATGTACCCTAGATAGATTTGTGTAAGTCTAGGATATCTTGGAGGTTAAAAAAAAAGAAAACAAAGGGTGAAATTTGACGATTGGAACAATTAAATGTATTAAAGAATACATCCGGTATTAAGTGAAAAGTTAGAGGCATATTGGTAATTTGTTAAATTGTAATTAATTGGAGAAATTAATAAATATTGTATGCTAATGTCTAATTTGGAGATGGTTATACATTTAATGTGTGAAGAAACAAAAGAGGAAGGATCAAAGAGGTAAATTGCAAAAAAATCTTTATAGGGACCAATGAGAGCTTGATAGGTGGAAAGTTCTTGACTACCAAAATTAGGACATTTATAAGGAAGAGAGAGAAGGGAGGATGCCCACTTTGGCTGGAAAATTCTTCAGCTATTTCTTCTTCCCTCCTCTCCATTCTTCTTTGCTAAATTGATTGCTAAGGAATAGGTTGAATCAAGTGGGGCTTTGGCATGATTAAGGTCAGTTTTGTGTGGTTTTATTTCTCCTTTGTTCTTCTCTTCCTCTTAGGACTGAATTTTAGATTTGGAAAAGTGGGTAGCATGAGTTTTGATGTTGGTTTCATGGAGGATTTTAGCCAGATAAGTAAGGGGAAAGGGGAAATAGGAGCAAAGGAAACACATTGAAATGCTTTGGAGATAATCAAAGGTTTGGGAACTCTTTTATTTTAATTATGAGTATTTGTTTGAATGGATTCCTGTTATAAGTTGAAATGGGTGCATATCAGTAGATATGATATGGATTTGATGGTATTTTTCTATGAGAAATGGTGGATGTGCATAAAACTGTTGTCGGTTAGAAAACTGTTATAGGACACACTTGACCCCGTTTTAGTTTTTTATTTATATCTCAGTGTAGCAAATTCTAATTGATATGAATTCAGTGGTATTTGAAATATAACATAAATTTATACAAATTTCTTAGAAGTAGGCATGAGCTAATTTTAGCTCTAAGTGCTTCGAATTTGGCCAAAACAAAAGGGTACCTGCTATGGCCGGGTTAATGGAGTAGTCTAGATTTTTTGGCTCATATTTTGAGTTATAATGATCCAAATGACCTGAAATTTATATCATTAGAAAGATAACACATAGGGGAACATATTTGTAGAAGATAACTTTGCCTAAAAATTATGTTTACTAGGTGAAAATATCTGTACAATATTGGACTTAGTTTTTGCGCTGTGCAGAGTGGAACAGAATGCATTTACACGGCGGTAAGGAATTTCTCACTGCCATGTAAAGGCATTTTGGATACTATAGCTTTGGCTTTGACACCCCACATGGTGGGCAAGAACTCTTGACCGCCATGTGACCTCAGTTTTTGACCCGAATATGAGTTTTATCACCGTAATAACCCCGAAACTTTTCCGGACCTTTCCAATTTTTTTGATATTTGATTAACACGTGTTCAAAGGTAAATAAGGATGGTGAGGTTGTGTAACATGTGAATAACCGTTAGGTTAATAAAAGAATCTAAGTGTATGGTTAATACTTATATGAATATAAATGGTATATATGCATTGGTAAATGATTGATACTTATGTGATATGTAAAACTAAGCCCTTGTAAAACCTAAATGGAAATAGTTGAATAGATAATGATATGATAAAGGATATAAATATGAATTTGCAGGTTAAAATATAATTAATGGTTGAAAATGATAAAATACATGGAATTTGCTACGTCATTTGGATTGATAATCATAAATAGTTTGCCTTTGAATTGAGTGACACAGCGGTTATGAACTTTTGACCACCGTGTAAACTCTTATGACCACCGTGTAGCTTTTCATGATCGCCGTGTAACCCACTAAACTTGTTTTGTAAATTGAATTTCTTACTCTATTATGAAATGAATTTTAGACATGAATCTTTTGTAATGTGTTGAACAATTAAATAATGGTTTGAAATTTGTAAATGTACATATAAATTTATTAAGGGGGATATATTTGTTGAATGAAGTTGAAGATGCTATGAATGTTATATGAATTGATAAGTGATAATAGAATTTAGAGATGCAATTTGGAATATGCATAAGTGACTATGAATGAACTGTTTTGAATTCATTAATATGTTTTGAGTGTCATATAAGAATAATTATATGCGTACATGATAAACGTATATGTATATATATTATACACATATAAATGTGTGTGTAAATTATATATGGTTGGATGTAAACTTGATAAAATAATGATATGAGTAAATATGTATAAGTTCAAATGATTATGAAATTTATTTAGCATTATTATGAATGTACTGTGGGGTTATGCTGTTGTTTTATTTGAAAGCGTGATAATTATTATGTGAATAGAGTAAGTGTTTGTAAATATGATGAATATGTAAGTGATACGAATATTACAAGAATGAGAATATTTTGTGAATAATGTGGATTGGAATACTATGTGAATATTTTGCGAACAATATATAAGTATGAGTAATAGCCTGCGTTAACCGAGTAGTGGATAGATAGGCATGCCTATAGAGTTCCATTGCTGTAGCCTATGCATTTTCCAGATCCTAATCAGATCCCTATGCGTTTTGGACTCTGATCAAGTCCCTATGTATTTGGATTCCTTTGAGTCCCTATGCGTTTTTCAATAGAAAAAGAAAATATTTTTTTTGTACCTACGGGTACCCATGCATTTCTTCCCGTTATCCACCCCTTTGGAAATGCAGGCCGTTTATGAATAAAAGAATATTAAATGAGTAGTAAAAATTATGGAGTTAAACATTTTATATGCATAGGACAGATGCATTGTATTGAATTTGTGCTTTATGCACCTATGTGTTTAGATCCCGTTTGGATCCCTATATGTGTTATTCAATCTCGTTCGGATCCCCATGTGTATTATATGAAAGTACCCTTGGGTACCTATGTGTTTCTTGACCTATTATTTCCCTTGGGAATACAGGTCATAAATGAACAAAAGAATACTAAAGTAATAATTTGAAGTTTAAGTGAATAAATGTTTATGTAATTTGTTGCGCATGTATAATTCTCCGATGATTGCGAAACTAATGTATTAAAATATAATAAAGTAATGGTTAGCCATTGGACTATGTGTAAATGTTAAAAGTATGAGTAGATGAACATGAAACATAGATTAAGGTACATGTTTAATGTATAGCTTTGTAAAATTGTATTAGTTTTACATAAATGAGGGTGTAGGGCCATCGATAATTTGTAAAGAGACATGCTAAATACATAACATGGCATTTGTTATTATATGACTATTAAATGATATAAACATGTGTATATGAGTACAATTATATGAAATCCTTGAATGGGAATTTATATGAATACTTATACTTGAATTTGTAGATGATCAAGTAATTTGTAAATGGTTTTACTGAATGTTGTCATTTGAATGTAATTATTGACTACCACTGTGAGTGGTCATCCATATTATGTGTTTTCCCCACTAAGCTTTTTGCTTTGCACAGGTGTTTAATCCATGCAGGTATCAAAGATATTTGTTTTACCTAGGACATTCCGCATCAGTTAAGGCCAATGAGTCTATAGGAGCTTTTGAGTAAATTTTGTAATAAGTACTGCACAGTAAATATATTGACTTTTATTATGGTAATATGTATGTGTATAGACTCTTTTGGGTAGTGAAGTATGTAAGCGATAAGTTACAATTTCTATTTAGTGAGTAGCGTGAGATTGATTTTGTAACAAAAGAAATTTTATAATTCTGCTTCTTTTTATTTTATTATTTATTTCTAAGACAAGCGTGCTTAGTTTAGTAATTGTCGAGTAGCATCCTTCTCCTGTTGTGGTAGTTTTCTTCGTATGGGTAAGGCGTGTTACAGCTATCACATACTGTAGACATCGGGTCCCGAGGCCATCCAAAATTAGGATTATCCAGTGATGAAAATGATGCTTGTTCATAGGCAAAAAAGTTAGAACTGAAGATTTCCTTGTCAAAACCCTTCTTTTTAAATAAAAAAACTTATTTTGGGCTTTTCGGTGGCCTGCCGCCTCACGCACTGCGTGGCATGCCTGAGGCGCAGTGCTTGCTAGCATGCGCGCAAGGCATGTAGGCTCGCAAGGCAACATGTGCCAGACCTCGCACCATGCAGTATGCGGCGCACGAGGCCACACCTCGCGCACGTGAATTGTGGATTCCTAGGCGAGGCCGCACCTCATGCACACGAGGCGCGGCCTCTTGCGCAAGGCCATACATCGCGTAACGCGAGGCTGGACCTCGCGCATGCAGGGTGCTCCCGCACCTAGGCGTGCGAGGCATGGTCACCCTGTCGTGGGCCCTCCTGTCCCTTTCCCACCTACGAAAATATGATTTTTTACAGATTTTGGGACTGTCAAAAGGGGTTTTCTTTCAGGTTTCAGGGGTTTTAGGGGGAAGAGGAATAAAAAGGGGCTTTTGTCCTTTCCCCTCTTGAGAAGAAGATGGAAAATAAAGGAAAAAGAAAGGTTTCTTTTGAAGGGGAGAGAGCTGGCGAGAGGGCATTGGAAAAAGAACGGGATAGGTTCTTGAAAAAGAAAAACCTTTCTAAAGGTGAAATTTCTTCCTTTGATCTTCTGGAACCCAGAAAAAATGTTTTCCGAGTTTGAGCTTGGCTTGAGATAGGGAAATCAATTCCCTTACCATCAAACAAAAATAATAAATTATTCGGATTCGTTTTAGCATTTTTTCTTGAGTCTTTGAGTTATTTCGAATTTGTTTTGAACATTGACAAGGGGAGTTTGATTCAAAATTTTGCTTCCATATCATCAAATTTGAGAGTAAAGATTCTTGGATCCACTTTCATCATCTCATTTTATTTTATTTGTTATTATCATTGTTAATATTATTATCATTACTGTTGATGTTATATTTATTTTTGTTATTATTATTGTCATTATGATTATCATTTATTCTTATTAGTATTCTTAATTTTATTATCATTTCATGCTAATGTTATCTTTATTATTATCATTATTATTATCGTTATTATTATTTATTATCTTTATTATTATTGTTAATGTTGTTTGCTTTTACTGTTAATATTATTATTATCGCTATTATTACTTTTATTATTCTCATTATTATGATTATTGTTATTATATTTATCAACATTTTTACTATCATCATCATCATCATCATCATCATCATCATCATCATGATTATTATTATTATTATTATTATTATTATTATTATTATTATTATTATTATTATTATTATTATTATTATTATTATTATTATTATGTTTATGTCATTTGTATGGTTAATTTTGCATGATTTATTGAATCTTTTTGCATGTATATGATTTGTAACTTAAACTCGCACGTCTAATTTAATCCATTTCATTCCTCATAAGTATATTAAACATATTTTGTATTTATCTTGCCTTTATGTTCATATGGTTAATTTTCAGAATTATTACTAACATTTTGTTATTTTTCTTATTTATGTGGGTAAAATGTTAAGTTTGCTTGTTTGATTATCGTCGTGACCAAACAGAGGGGTCATGGCACGTAGGAGACCACATCACTTGGGTGAGACATTACCAGTCACTATTTGCATGAGTGTGTTTATTTTTAAGTAAAATAATTCTATTTTTATACGCGTGTAAGGTAAAAAATCACAAAAATATTTTTATGATTAAACCGGGATTTTTACTAATCAATTAGGACCAATGTCATCGATTTTAGCCAAGGAACGCAAAATATCACCAATTAAAATGAATAGTGAAATTTTCTAAAAATGGGATAATTTATCTCGATTTTCAAGCCAATAGCCGAAATAACTCTTCGATCTCTCTTTAAATGAGCATAAAGGAACCAATGTTTCTAAACCAAATAAATATCCCGATTTATGTATGTCTTCTCTTTTATTTAATTTTGCTTAATTGTTTAGATTTATGTTATATATTTTGTAGGCCTTTGTAATTAATTATTTTTTGGGCAATTTTATTTACCTGTCCTTTTCATTTGGGGATTGTATTTGTTCCAATTCTTATCTTGAAATGATGTGGTTTTGCATGTTTATTACTTTATTTATTGCTTTATTTACCATTTTCTTTGCAGCTTTCATTTATCGTTTTCTTAGTGCTTGTAATGCGCCTTTAATAAAATGTATCGAATCGCGTGAGAGGAGAGATGGAATTTTTAAAACTAAGAACTCAATTATAATTAATCAAGGCATAAATAAGAGTGGAGTTTGGAACCACTCTCTGGTTTAGACCATAGAGGTTAAATGACCTTTCCCAATTTCTTGTAAATTGGGTGGCGACTCCAAAATACCTCAAAGGTGCCTAAAGGTTTCATGAGGCTAGATGAACTTCCCCAATGTTCTATTGGGTGGGGATTCCAAAATGTCTCATGTTACCCAAGATCAAATGACGCGAACCAATCCCTCGAGCCCTAAAAACGGGTCTATTGGGGGCTTTTTCAGTTCAGTGCTTGTCACTGTGGCGACTCCACTGGGTACTTTGTGATTTTGCTCTAAAAGTGTCTTGGTTAAAAGTATAATTGAGTTTTTAAGGCTTAAAATTCCATCTCTTTTCGATAATTGCATCGCATCATGCTAGAGCCTCAGAAATATGTTAGTTTGTACCCTTATTCTATCCTAGTGCATTCTCGAAGCACGACCATATGTTCACTCAATGTGGGAAAGTGTTAAGGATAATCACCAGCCTAAGCCTAGTACCTTTGGGTATATCAAATGGAGACTTGATAGGTCATTATGCTCGTGATGAGCTAGACCTATTGGCAAGGACCATTCTTGGGTGGCCCTAAAGTAACATCACCTTGACTAAAGCTCATGTAATGGCAATAGATACTTCCCCTAGGTGAGATGAACCATAATACAATACTTGTCATATGGGCCGCCATGTATTGAACAAAATCAAATGAATTGAGTGGTCTTCCATCAAAGGCTTTCATGCCCCGATGGGGTCACCTTAATTTGATTGAAGTGTATAAATACATAATGGTCGAAACTCATACGTATGTGCATTCTGAGAGACGTTATGCTTCTGGATTCCCGCCATGCACTATGGGCGTCCATTAGGTCCCCTGTTGACCCATGGATTAAGCCCACCTAGGAAGGAACCAATTGACCTCATGTGTGGGAGGTAAAAGGTTGGAAGGATCTACTTTATCGCATGTGGTTATAAATGCTGCACAACACACGGCCATGCATTGCACTTCATTCATGCTTCATCCTAACCCTTTGAGTTTTTACAGCCATTATTGTGTCATCCGAGTGGTTTAGGGGATCTAATGGATGACTTATTAGAAATCCGTTGCTAGAATTAGTGCCTGCATCGGGTCCAGATTAGGTCTTAGAAGATGAAAGTTTAGAACCCTCTTCAGAACAATCTTCAGAGTTTGTTATGGCAGATTTACCATAAGAAACTAGTGCTTCAATAGTACAGGACCTGGACAAGAGACTTGAGGATTTTAAGAGGAGGATATTAGCCATGATGGGAAACATTGCTGCTCAAATGGCACCAAATGCCGGGTAACCACCTATAGCTCCCGCTATGAAGCAGGTCAAAATGCCTATTATGGAGGAGGTTCCTATAGCAACTGTTACTGTGCAACAACCGATCGTCGAGCCTAAAGCAGTGGCATCGGCTGAGCAAAGAAGAGTGAGGATTTTAGATCCAAGAGATGACTTCATAGAGGAGGAAGAGGATGAACTAGTTGTCCCTCAGACTACGAGAAATAAGGTTCCCAAGGTAAGGGATGATGTGGTGAAGAAAATGGAAGAAAAGATTGAGGCAATTACGCATTTACTATCAACCGGGAAAGGGATCAGCCCCGAAGATATGGAGTTGGGTGATGAAGAGTTATTGCCCTAGAGATTTAAGATGTAAGACCTGCCAAAACTCGACGGTACTTTGGACCCTTCCGTACATATTAAGCAATATACCCTGATCATAAACAGTACAGGGCTAACAAAGAAATAGAAGGTAGAGTATTTTTGCCTTAGTTTGACGGGTCCGACGGCCGTTTGGTACAATGGGTTGGACAGGAGGTCCAGGCAAGATTGGGATCTATTGACGGAGGAGTTTTTGAGGCAATATGACTATAGCACTAGGATGGAGAAAATGCTAAAAGCACTTGAGCTTTTGCAGTAGAAGCATGGTGAGTCCTTCCATGATTACCTTACTCGGTGGAGAAATTGGGTCATGGAGATAAAAAGAAAGCCCGATATATCGGATCAGATCAGGCTATTCATTAGGAATGTAAGCCCGTACTTGAGGGAAAGTGTGACACGCGCCGAACCCCATGGGGCGCCCCGAAGGCCCGCTTTTAGGGAGATCGGGAGAGGTTCATGAAAACTTGTAAGGTATTTACAAGTGCGTCTATTTTGGGCAACAAGGAGATTTCTTGGAGTTGCCACCCAATAAAACATTGGGAAAGTTCGTCTCGCCTCAGTGAGCCTAAGACGGCGCATAATATCCATTTTGGGCAAACCAAAGGGGTCTTGGAGGCATTCACCCCAATAGAACATTGGAATGACCCTCTAACCCTATGGAGCCTAAGATTGTAAATTGAGTCTTTTAGTGGGACACAAGAGGTGTCTTGGAGATCTCATTCCAATGAAACACCGGAATGGTCCTCTCGCCTCGTTGCGCCCAAAGACCAGAGATGGTTCGGGACTTCTCATTTATTCACACCTTGGTTATTTTATAATTAAGTTTTGAATTTAAGTTTTCATCCCTTTTCTCATACATTTCGATGCAATAATTAGAGCGCAAGTTTGATCATCCAAGGAAAGCAATAAATAAAATAAAATGAAAGTAAATACAACAAAACTAGGGGCGGAATACAAACCCCATTGTAAATGAAATACAAATCATGCATAAATCGGGATATTCATTAATGGTGAGGACATTGGTCCTTGCATGCATATTATTATGAAACAATTTTTATGTGATGATTTTGGATGGGGAAAATTGAGACGTTGGTCCCATTTTTATTTAGGAAAGAATACCAAGTTAGTTAATAAAAATGGTTTAGTGACTTTCTTTCTAGCGGACCTAAATAAACAATTTTACAAGAAAATTATATGGCAAAAATAAATAAAAAAGCCAAATAAACAAAATATTACAAATAAAAAAAATAAATATATGAACCAAACGAGCCTTCTAGATCTCCCCATGCGCTCGCAAAAAATGCCCAAGCAAAAAATGAGTTTTGACATAAAAACAAAACATAAACAAAATAATGTTAGTAATTAAATCAATTAAATCAAATAAATATATAAAATAATGAATAACAAATTAAAATAAAATAAGATGACATGAAAAGAATGATAATTGAATCAAAATGTTAAAAAACCAAAATAAATGAGAAACATGCATTATATATGATAAATGATTAAATGATGTGATGAAAATAAAATAAAACATGTTAATTAATTAATACATGAAAATATACACATGATGAAAATAATGATGAAAAGTGAAAAATAATAAATGAATAAATAAACAAATAATGATAAATAAATCATGTAACAATTATAAAAAGAATAATAAAAGTTAGTAAACAAAAGAATGATAAAAATAATTAAAACATTGACGTGATTAATTGATAATTACAACAAACTATTTACATGGCAAAAATGATTAACAAAAATAAATTAATTAATTGCATGTTAAAAATAATGAGAAATCAAAATAAAATAAATTATTTACATGTTAAGAATCAAAAGAAATCAATATTCACATGAATAAAAATAAAATCATACATAAACAATTAAATAGAACAAATATAAATTCAATACAACAAGTAAATAAATGAAAACATTAAATAAATCAATACAAACAACAAAATATACATGAATAGATTAAATATAAATAAAAGAAAAGAAAATAGAAATTGAGCGAAGAATATTTACCCTCAGAGTTTTGGATTTGGTGAAAGTGAAGTGATGATTTACTTGAAAAATTGCTTGAGAAAATAATTTAGCAATAAAATTAATTGCTTTTGTTTATAGAGAAAACAAAAGAATTAACTTGAATGCTTAACAAATAAAAAACTGATTTTGAAAGTGAAAAATTAATCTCTTATGTTTATGGAGAAAACAAAGATATTAATTTAGAATAATCAAGAATTGATAATTAATTTTCCAGTCTCCATTAATCCTTGTTAATTAAAAAAAGAAATATGAAATTTTTGGAAGAGAAATCAAAGAAGAAGAGAGGAAAATCTAAAATTTTGGTGAAAAGAAAAATTATGGAGGCTCCCTCCCTTTAGGTTTTCATCCTAAAGTATTTAAAGGATGAAAAAAAGTGATGCCCTAATTCAATTAAGGAAAAGAATTTTATTTTAACACAATTTCCTTCATTTTTGGGGATAAAATCAAGTTTAATTAATTAATTATCAAAAAGAATATTTTAGAATTTTATTTGGACTCAAAAACCTTGATTTAGGATGAAAACAATCGGAAAAAGGGGTAAAAAATCGTAAAATAGCTGTTCCAGGTCCTTTAGCGACGCCAGGGGGAAGGGACGCCCGTCTCTATAGAGCGACGGGCGTCGCCGGGTGGTATGCTGCGCAATTCCGCGCACGGAGGCCCAGAATCGCGTGTGCCAGCGCACACTTATTAGTGACGCGAAGCATTCGTGACGCTGCGCGTCGCCTTTCCGCGCCCAGCGCACTGTCGCGCCCGACACTCGCGTTCCGAAAATTTTTTATTTTAAAGTTTAAATTTACTAAAAATACTATAATTTTAAGCCCCCATTTTTCAAAATTAATTTTTAAAATATTTTTTATTATTTTCCAATTTTTCACTCTAAAATGTAAATTTTACTAGGAAATCATCACTTTTAACCTTTTTAGCATGTGAAGGCAATTATCATCATCGTGTAACTTCGATCTAGGCTAATTCAGGACCCGGTGTCTACAGTTGCCCCTAGTTTAGGGGAATCTAGTACACTAGTGTCTAAGTGAGCCTAAACTCAAAGAAGTAAAGGAAAGAGACGCGTACCTGAGGCAACTCTTACCTTTACGAAGCGGGGAATCCGTGGTGGTGGTTGTTGCCATCTTGTGGGCGTGTTGAAGCGGTGGTGCCCCTTGATAGGACCTAGGAACTTGGCCCCCCTCAGAGGACTATGAGATTTTGGTGTCTAACCTCCTCAGAGAGTTTCGGGTTTTGCCTCCTCAAAGGACTTCGAGGTTTGCCTCCTCAGAGGTCTTCAGGGTTTGCCTCCTTAGAGGTCTTTAGGGTTTACCTCCTCAGAGGTCTTCAGGTTTTGCCTCCTCATAGGTCTTCTGGATTTTTGCCTCCTCAAAGGTCTTCTAGATTTCCCTCCTCAGAGGGCTTCTAAATTTGCCTCCTCAAAGGTCTTCTGGATTCTACCTCCTCAAAGGTCTTCTGGATTTCCCTCTTCAGAGGGCTTCTGAATTTGCCTCCTCAAAGGTCTTCTGGATTCTACCTCCTCAAAGGTCTTATGGATTTGCCTCCTCAGAGGTCTTCTGGTTTTGCCTCCTCAAAGGTCTTCGGGATTTGCCTCCTCAAAGGTCTTCAGAATTTGCCTCCTCAAAGGTCTTCTGAATTTACCTCCTCAAAGGTCTTCAAAGGTCTTCAGAATTTACCTCCTCAAAGGTCTTTTGTTGATGCTTGAATTGATGTTGTTTTGGCTGGTTGCCTCCTAAGAGGTCTTTGGTTGGTTGTTTGGATTGTTGTCGTCACTCGGCTTCTGTCAGTGTCCGCATCAAATTTCTCTTTCTGCAAAATAGGGAAACTAAAATATGCAGGAAAAATAGTGAGTATGCAAGTGAAATGCATGAGTCATGCAGGGATGCCGGATAAGAATTCATCTATGTGGACTTAGAGATGACAGCCGGGTTAGCTGCAATTTGCAATAGGGGCGATGCCTTTTAAGCTGCTTTTGAATTTCATGCCCTTTGGGATTGCGAGATTCTCATATGATACCTGTAGTCATTATTTAAAGGTAGTGCGTCCCTTGTGGATTTTCACACTAGCTTTTCTTAGCGGGAGATGCGTCCTTCGCGTATTTTCACATATCCCTATGCCTTATTTTTGCCTGGAATGGACCCAACCCAATCCAGCGGCTTTTTTTTTTTTTTTTTGTAGATTGCTGAAGCTGTTGGCAAGAATCTTTCAGGAGTCTTAGGACATGGTTGTATGAGCTTGATTTTGCACATTTGATAACAGGATGAATCGGCTGAAGCGTTTGCGTGCTAAGAGTAGCAGAGGGTATGCAGATACATGACTTTGATCACACAGGGTATAATACTCTGATCACATCATTGCATAAATGCATGTGTTTCAATTTGATTTCATTAAACATGATCATTATTTTGGCATTGATTTTAAAAAATACAAGACTTCAGCTAATCTCGAGATAGATCTTGAAAGCATCAAACTCCTGTTATCAATCAGCCCTCTTGGGTTTCATGATTGAATGTTATCTCTCATCTCTTAATTTTTTTTTGAACGCGAATTCTAAATGCAACTTTAGGGATGAGACTTAACTCGAATGCATGAATGCACTCGTGGCTCCCCACTTGGAACTCAAGAAACACCATATGCCTCTTCCTACGTACCAAACCTTATTGAGAGGTCATCTCCGCTAATTGGATAAGACTAAACCAAGAATCAAAAGGTCTTACTTCGGTTGTAATGTTAGGCTTAGGTAGATGGCTATCAAAGAAGGATCAGGTTGCTAGAGAAAAATGGCCGCACCACAAAGGTATTCTTGAATTTGGATACTTTTAGCTCAAAATAACATTAAGTTGAAGTGATTGCATAAGAAACTCATCAAGAGGATACTCTATTTATATTTCTCTTTTATTTATTTTTTTTTCTTTCTTTGTTTTCACGAGCTCATGTCTTTTGTGCCTGACTAAACCCTCTTCTCAAAACGTAAACTCATCCTTATCCAGGCATTTTTTTTTTGTCCAAAAGAATTGTCAAAATGTACACCAATCCTTTTTGGAGCGGCCATTCTTCTAAGGAGAGGCAAAATTCATTTTAGGTTTAGGGATAGTTTTGACATGTGTAACAAGAAAAAATCGGCATGCATTTAGCATACCCACATAAAGGCTCAATGGGCTAGCAAGCGATTGTGAAATAAGGGTAGGAAATGGTCATTTAGAGAGTTATACAAAGAAAAGGTTGCCTAAATCATTTCCTAGGTTCTGTCTTATCCAGGGATCGCTTTGATGGGTAATCAGAAAGGTTCTAGTGCTCTTAGTGAGTCTTCATCTTTTCCCCTAATTGCAATTAGCCTTCTTTCTTTTTTGGTTTACAGATTTTTTTCTCTTGTCAGGAGTTATAATAGATGCTTATCAAGATTTTCTTTGAATTGTCCAAAGTTCCAAGATTAAATGCAGCCATATTATTTGAATTAATGCCAAAGTAAATGCAGTGTGATCATGTTAAATGAAATCAATAGAAATATCATGCAAGTAAGCAAAAAATTGTTCTCTTTATTACAAATAGAAAATTGCAACATAAAAAGTTCTAGAAACAAAAGGATCGAGCATGAAAAACATCTCTTTCACTACTCCCACTAGTGGAGCATATTCACAGAAGAAGGACTACTTTGTAGCTTGCTTTCTTCTTCTTCTCCCTCTTCTCAGGATCCGTGATCTGATTGGTGTCAATGAGGTCTTGGATCTTATTCCTTAATGTTCGACAGTAATCTGTTAGGTGGCCGGTATGCTGGTGGTAGGCGCAGTAATGGTCCTCTCTGTGCCCTAGCTGTCCTTGACTCATAGCCGGTCTGGGTGGCAAAGGTTGCAGCTTGCCTTTTTTTATTAGTCTCTCCAACATCCAGGATAGAGGTCGACCCAAATTAGAAGAGTGTCTTTGGGCTCCCTTCATGTTCAGCACTTCTATCCTCTTTGCCTTACCCTTACTATCATTGCAGATATCCAGGTTTTCCTTCTGCAGATCACACGCCCTCACTAGATCCTCGCCCTCTTTAGGCACAGTACCAAATCCTATAGTAGGCCTCTGGCTGCTCCCTTAGCCAGCTGGTGAATCAAATGGCTCCTTGCCTCTATTTTAAATAGTAAAAGGGGCGCTGCAGTTGCTGCTGTATAGGTTCTCTCCATAGTGGCTGACCTTACTCGGCCTAGGGTAGTCGCCATAACTAGTGCCATGGCATCCATTCTCTCTTGAATCATGGCCAACAGCCTCTTTTCGAGTTCTGTGAACCTTTTATCCATCTCTTGGGCAATTAAGGCATAAGTCTCTTCAATATGCTACGAGGGATTAACCATTTCTAAAGCCCGACCCTTGCTTCTTTCCTTCTTCACTTTCTTCCCCATTCTCGTCGGTGGACCAAGAGCCTATCATTGTCACGAAGATCTCTCCTCCATTTGCCTTAGGGCGAGTGGTAGCATCGTATTCACTACCGAACAAACCTTGCAGTACATACTCTTCAGGCAAGCTGGAACCAATCATGGAGGCGGACTTCTTCTTACTTTCCCTCTATTCAGGATCAGTGATCTGCTTGCTATCGATCAAGTCCTGTATTTTATGCCTTAGCCTTGTGTAACGGTCTGTCATATGCCCCGTGTGCTGATAGAAAGCACAATACTCATCATCTCTATAACCTGGTTGTCCTTGGGTTTTGGCTGGCTTAGGAGGCAGGGGCTGCAGCTTTCCTTCTTTTATCAGTCTCTTTAACACCCAGGATAAGGGGCGGCCCAAATTTGAAAAGTGCCTTTGACCTTTCCCCACTCCGGTAGCCGAAACTTCTGCTGCCTTACCATTTTTGCTGTTGCTGCTCCCAGCACCTCCCAGTCTAAGCCCAGACTGGTTCCCATAGCTTTTCCTAGCAAAGTTATTATGGCTTGCTTTCTTTCCCAGGTAAGCTGCCTCAACATCTATAACGATACCCTTAAGCGACTCCCAGACTTTGAGCCCCCTTAAAACTGAGTAAGTCCCTCAAGTAAGGGCATGAGTTTTTGATAAACAGCCTGATCTGGTCTGCAGTGTCAGGCTTCCTCTTCATCTGCATGACTCTGTTCCTCCATCTGGTGAGGTACTCATGGAATGACTCATTGCTCCATTTCTGTAAGAGCTCAAGGTCTTTTAGGGTGACCTCCATCCTGGTGCTGCAGTCGTACTGCTTCATGAATTCTTCAGTCAAAAGGTCACCGTCCTCCTTGGACCTCCTATCCAACCCGTGGTACCAATCAACTGCCGGGCCCACCAGACTAAGGCAGAAATATTCCACCTTTTGCTTTTTACTCAATCCTGTGCCTTTCATGACCAAGGTGTACTGCTTGACGTGGGCGGATGGGTTAGAGGTGCCATCAAATTTTGGCAGCTCGGGCATCTTGAATCTTTGGTGCAGCAGCTCTTCATCCCCCAGATCTCTGTCTTCTGGGTTGACCCCCTTTCCAACTAACAGTATGCTCGTGATTGCCTCAATCTGTTGCCTTACCCCCCTTAAGGCTTCGTCTTCCCCCCTGGGTGCCCTGGGCCTCAAGTATGGTGGACTATTGGCTCTTCGTCTTCCTCCTCCATTAGGAAATCATCGTTGGAGTTATGAATCCTTTCCCCTCTTGGCTCGATGGGTGCGGTAACTCTGTGATCATTATTGGGTTGGCGAGCAATAACTCCAACGAAGGGAGCCTCCCCACCAGCAGGTGGTTCGGCTTGCCCCCGAGGAGGGGCTGCCTGTGGCTATAGAGCAGCAGGTGGTTGTGGGGCAGCAGGTGCTGGTGGAGCAGGAGGATAGGCAATCCTTTCAGCCATGGCACCCATCATGTCTAGTACTCTTCGTTCGAAGTCCTCTAGCCTCCTAGCTAGGTCTTGAGTGGTCAGTGCTCTGATTTCTTCTACCATTGGTGGTTCTATAGAGGATTCACTGATTGATGAGAATGACTCAAAATCCCAGTCAGACACCAGTTCCGGCAACTCAAAGAGCAGATTTGTCCTTACGAGCCAACCGTCGGAACCTCTAGTCCACCTAGATGAATCTATGATGGCTAAAAAAATTAGATTGTTAGGATGATGTATGAATGACATATACAATGCATGATAGTGTGCTATGCAATATTTACAATCACATGCAAGCAAGTAGATCCTTCCAACCTTATTACTCCCACATACGAGGTAATGCGGTCTCTTTCCTAGGTGGGCTTGATCCATGGGTTAGCAGAGAACCCAATGGACGTGTATGGTGCTCGGTGGAAAATCGGCATCATAACATCTCTAATCTAATGCGCATACATATGGATTTTGGCCTTTATGTATTTAAACATTTCAACTAAATTAAGATGGACCCACCGGGGCATGAAAGCCTTTGATAAAAGCCCATTTAATTGGGTTTAATTTGTTCAATATATAATGGCCCACATAGCAAGCATTATTTTAAGGTACATGTCACCTAGGGGAAGTATCTATTGCCATTACATGAGCTTTGGTCATGGGTGATGATATTTTAGGGCTACCCAAGCATGGTCCCTGCCCACGGGTCTAGCTCATCACGAGCATAATGACCGATCGGGTCACCATTTAATATACCTTGATGGTACGAGGCTTGGGCTGGTGATTATCCTTAACACTTCCCTACATTGAGTGAACGTAGGGTTGTGCTTCGGGAACGCACCGGGGCTAATAGAGGGACAAACTAGCACAGTTCTAAGGCTCTAATGATATGATATGCAATTGCGAAAAGGGATAAAAATTTTAAATTAAAACTCAATTATAAATTTTAACCAAGGTATTTTCGAATCGAAGCCACTTAGAGGTCCCTAGTGGAGTCGCCACTGTGATGCGCGCCGAACCCCGTGTGGCGTCCCGAAGGCCCGCTTTTAGGGCGATCGGGTGAGGTTCATAAAAACTTGTAAAGTATTTACAAGTGCGTCTATTTTGGGAAACAAGGAGGTTTCTTGGAGTCGCCACCCAATAAAACATTGGGAAAGTTTGTCTCGCCTCAGTGAGCCTAAGACGTCGCATAATATCCATTTTGGGCAAACCAAAGGAGTCTTGGAGGCATTCCCCCCAATAGAACATTGGAATGACCCTCTAACCCTATGGATCCTAGGATTATAAATTGAGTCTTTTGGTTGGACACAAGAGGTGTCTTGGAGATCTCATTCCAATGAAACACCGGAATGGTCCTCTCGCCTCGTTGAGCCCAAAGACCAGAGATGGTTCAGGACTTCTCATTTATTCATGTCTTGGTTATTTTATAATTAAGTTTTGAATTTAAGTTTTCGTCCCTTTTCTCATACATTTCGATGCATTAATTAGAGTGCAAGTTTGATCATCCAAGGAAAGCAATAAATAAAATAAAATGAAAGTAAATACAACAAAACTAGGGGCGGAATACAAACCCCATTGTAAATAAAATACAAATCATGCATAAATCGCGATATTCATTAATGGTGAGGACATTGGTCCCCGCATGCATATTATTATGAAATAATTTTGATGTGATGATTTTGGATGGGCAAAATTGAGACATTGGTCCCATTTTTATTTAGGAAAAAATACCAAGTTAGTTAATAAAAATGGTTTAGTGACTTTCTTTCTAGCGGGCCTAAATAAAAAATTTTACAAGAAAATTATATGGCAAAAATAAATAAATAAGCCAAATAAACAAAATATTATAAATAAAGAAAATAAATATATGAACCAAACGATGAACCAAACGAGCCTTTTAGATCTCCCCATGCGCTCGCAAAAAATGCCCAAGCAAAAAATGAGCTTTGATATAAAAACAAAACATAAACAAAATAATGTTAGTAATTAAATCAATTAAATCAAATAAATATATAAAATAATGAATAACAAATTAAAATAAAATAAGATGACATGAAAAGAATGATAATTAAATCAAAATGTTAACAGACCAAAATAAATGAGAAACATGCATTATATATGATAAATGATTAAATGATGTGATGAAAATAAAATAAAACATGTTAATTAATTAATACATGAAAATATACACATGATGAAAATAATGATGAAAAGTGAAAAATAATAAATGAATAAATAAACAAATAATAATAAATAAATCATGTAACAATGATAAAAAGAATAATAAAAGTTAGTAAACAAAAGAATGATAAAAATAATTAAAACAATGACATGATTAATTGATGTGTTCATAATGAAAACAAACTATTTACAAGGGAAAAATGATTAACAAAAACAAATTAATTAATTGCATGTTAAAAATAATGAGAAATCAAAATAAAATAAATTATTTACATGTTAAGAATCAAAAGAAATCAATATTCACATGAACAAAAATAAAATCATACATAAACAATTAAATAGAACAAATATAAATTCAATACAATAAGTAAATAAATGAAAACAATAAATAAATCAATACAAACAACAAAATATACATGAATAGATTAAATATAAATAAAATAAAAGAAAATAGAAATTGAGCCAAGAATATTTACCCTTAGAGTTTTGGATTCGATGAAAGTGAAGTGATGATTTACTTGAACAATTGCTTGAGAAAATAATTTAGCAATAAAATTAATTGCTTTTGTTTATAAAGAAAACAAAAGAATTAACTTGAATGCTTAACAAATAAAAAACTGATTTTGAAAGTGAAAAATTAATCTCTTATGTTTATGGAGAAAACAAAGAAATTAATTTGGAATAATCAAGAATTGAAAATTAATTTTCCAATCTCCATTAATTCTTGTTAATGAAAAAAAGAAATATGAAATTTTTGGAAGAGAAATCAAAGAAGAAGAGAGGAAAATCTGAAATTTTGGTGAAAAGAAAAATTATGGAGGCTCTCTCCCTTTAGGTTTTCATCCTAAAGTATTTAAAGGATGAAAAACAGTGATGCCCTACTTCAATTAAGGGAAAGAATTTTATTTTAACACAAATTCCTTCATTTTTTGGGATAAAATCAAGTTTAATTAATTAATTATCAAAAAGAATATTTTAGAATTTTATTTGGACTCAAAAACCTTGATTTAGGATGAAAAAAATCGGAAAAAGGGGTAAAAAATCGTAAAATAGCTGTTCCAGGTCCTTTAGCGATGCCAGGGGGAAGGGACGCCCGTCTCTATAGAGCAACGGGCGTCGCCAGGCAGTATGCTGCGCAATTCCACGCACAGAGGCGCGGAATCGCGCATGCAAGAGCGCTGCGCATCGCGCGCTTATTAGCGACGCGCAGCATTCGTGACGCTGCGCATCGCCTTTCCGCGCCCAGCGCGCTGGGCACTGGGCACCGGGCACCAGCGCTGCCGCAGGCGCGGACTCGCGTTCCGAAATTTTTTATTTTTTTTATTTTAAAGTTTAAATTGACTAAAAATACTATAATTTTAAGCCCCCATTTTTCAAAATTAATTTTTCAAATATTTTTTATTATTTTCCAATTTTTCACTCTAAAATGTAAATTTTACGAGGAAATCATCACTTTTAACCTTTTTAGCCTGAGAAGGCAATTATCATCATCAGGTAACTTCGATCTAGGCTGACTCAGGACCCGGTGTCTATAGAAGGGCTTAAAATGAAAGGGCTTAAGGATTGGAAGTCCTTGAAAGATATAGCCATAGAAGCCGAAGGAGAATACCTGGCAAAGAGGACCAGCAATGAAAATTTCACTCAGAAAAACTATGGGATTCAAGGAGGAAATAAGTTGAGTGGCACCGAAAGTAGTTGTAATCGAGTTAGCAAGACAGTGGTAGTTTTAGCCAGCTAGGCCGACTAATAATCATGGCCAGCCGAACCATAGGGGGGACCAATATTGTGCTTTTCAGCAACACACCGGCCATCTCACTGATTATTGTAGGACTTTAAGGGATTGAGTCCAAGACCTTATTGATTGTAAATAGATCTCTGACCCCGAAAAGAGAGAAAAGAAGAAGAAAGTTGGGTATGATGCTATTCCCCTGCCCGTCTTTTTGATAGGCTCCAGTCTACTGGAATAGTATGTGCTGAGGGATCTTTATGGCAATGACTGTGAGGCTGTTACTCATCCCGAGCAGAGGGCCTATGAAGAGAGGCTTCAAGTTGGCATGATAGATTATTGGGATTTGACCAGTGAGAGTGAGGCTAAGAAAGTTGACGGGCCGGAAGACTTGTGGAACTCTGAGGGTGAAGAGGAGGTGCAGAAAGTGCAGGCTATTACTCGGAGTGGGAGAGTGGTACAAGAAATTGAGAAACAACAAGACCCAATACCCCCAATTGTGGAGAAAGGGCCAGAAGAGAACCAAGTTTTAAAACAGTTAAAGAAGATACCGGCTCAGATATCGGTTTAGGACCTGCCGAGGTAGTCTCCAAGTCATAGACAAAAGCAAGTGGAAACCTTGTGCGAATCAACAGTTGCTACCATTATTTCACCTACCGAGTTGCTGGATATGGTAAAAGGGGGGTCTAGAGAGAATGTAGTCTACACTAATGCCGACCTGCCAATTGAGGGTCGTAATCACAACCGCCCCCTGTATATTCGAGCCCAAATCAATGGCAAGCACACAGCCTGTGTCATGGTGGATGACGGATCTTCCATTAATGCATGTCCACTCGTGCCACTACCTGCTTTTGGGATGAATGAGAGCATGTTGAGCAGATCAGACCTGACCATCACCGCCTATGACAATTCGAGGAGGCAGGCCACTGGGACTTTCAAGACGCAGGTGAAAACTTGGCCAGTTGAGACTGAAGATAAATTTATTGTCCTGCCTATTCTGGCCAACTTCACTATGCTACTAGGGAGACAATGGTTTCATAAGTTGGGAGGGGTTCCATATACGCTCCACCAAATGGTCAAAATCCCCCATGAGGGTCAAGTTGTTACCATTAAGGCAGCCAGCGATAATAAAGGATCGGTTCTGGGGATTTCTAACTAGCCCTTTAGTGTATTCCATGTGGCCATGATGAATGAAGAGGATGGTTCAGTGGAGAGCCCTCAGGTTGTTAATATGATGAAAAGGATGAACTTCCTCCTAGGGGCTGGTTTAGGCAAGAATTCACAAGGGCCTCAGACACCCATCACCACAAAGGGGCAAAAAGATAGAAGGGGGTTGGGTTATACGGTTGAAGCTGGAAAGAACAAACCTAAGAAGAAGTCTACAGAGATCCCTTATATTTTGGAGAGTTTCATGCCAGCCGCATCGGTGTGTGCTTATTGAGGAGAGGCTGAGCCACAGTGGATTGATGATAAGGTCACCCCGAGCTTTGAAATCTTCAATGATGTCTTTGATTGGTCTAATGGAATGGTCAAGTCTGGATTTGGGACGGGGAGATTCTCAGCCAAAGTTTTGCATGGGATCGAGAAGTCCCTGAAGAAGTCATCACTGGCAGCTTATTGGCCACTCGGGTGAAGGGTGAAGGGTAAGGAAAAGGTAGAAGTTGAGGTAACAATGCTAGAATTTGAAGACCTAAAGATTGCAGACAATCAAGACGGTGGATCATCAGCTTCGGCACCAGAATCAGTAGAAGATGTTAGTGAGAACTTTTCAGATGTACTTTTCATTCCTGAACTATTTGACAATGATGTTTGTAATTCTTAGTATTTCAATAAGATGAACAACTTTGCTTACTTGTGTGATGTTTCTCATGATTTCATTATGCATGATTACGAACATAAATCATTCATATTTGGCATTAACTCAACTAATACTACCTCATTTAATCTTGGAACTTTGGAAAACCCAAAGGAAATCTTGATAGCATCCGATATAACTCCTAAAGAGAGGAAAAATTTTGAGAGAACATTAAAAAATATGAAAAAGTCTTTGCCTGGACCTATGAAGACATGCTGGGAATTGATCGAGAAGTTGCTGAACACGCCATTCCAACCTGCCCAGAATGCAAGCCAGTCAAACAGAAACTCAAAAGGCTCAGATTAGAGTGGGTAGAGAAGGTAAAAGTGGAGGTGCACAAATAGATTGAGGCTAAGTTCTTGGTGGAGCTTCAATACCCAATGCGGTTAGCTAATTTTGTCCTCGTAGCCAAAAAGGATGGGAGGTTCGAATGTGTGTTGACTACCGAGATCTGAACAAAGCTTGCCTAAAGGATGACTTTCCTTTGTCTCACATAGATGTCCTAGTGGATAGCACTGCCGACTGCAGTATGTATAGTTTCGTGGATAGATATGCTGGGTACAATCAGACCCTCAACAAGATAGCAGATCGGATCAAGACTGCTTTCATCATAGAATGGGGTACTTTCTCCTATAGTGTTATGCCTTTTGGGTTAAAAAACACTGGAGCGACCTATTAGAGAATGGCCACCAAAATTCTTGATGACATAATCCATAAGGAGGTAGAGGTGTATGTTGATGATATGATGATAAAGTCAGTTACTCGACAGGACCATTTCGAGGCTTTAGAGAAGTTCTTTCAGAGGATTGACAAGTACAATTTTCGCCTCAACCCCAAGAAGTGCATATTCGGAGTAACCTCGAGTAAACTGCTGGGCCATGTAATAACTCAAAAGGCAATCGAGGTAGATACCAATAAGGCCAAAGCTATTAGAGTAATGCCAATACCTCGAAAGGAAAAAGAGATCATGAGTTTTTTAAGCAAACTACAGTACATCAGCAGGTTTATCTCCAAGCTCTTTTCAGTGTGCGAACCGATCTTTAAGCTTCTTAGGAAGAATCAGCCACTTCAATGGAAAGACTGCAACAACCCAAATAGGGCCTGGGCGGAATTCGCGCGGTAAGTCGGTTAAGAAGGGTATTTGCGTAATTGAGTTTTTGAATAGAAGGAAGTTTAGTGTGTGCTTGTAGTGTAAATTGGTAGGGTGTAAGTGGACTAAGGGTTTTTATGGTTTGTGTTTAGAGTATGGTGCCATAAGTGGTGTTGTTAAGATTGATGGATTGATTCTCTAAGATTGAGACAAGTGGCAAAGGTTTGGTGAGCATTTAATGAAAGTAGGAGAGAGGGAAAGAAGGGAGCAGATTTTTCCTAGCTTCCCGTGGAAGCTAACTCCATTTTCTCCCTTTCTTTCTTCAATTTCCGTTCTCTCTCTCTCTCTCTCTCTCTCTCTCTCTCTTGCTTCCATTTTTCTGCTCTCATCTCTTTTCTCTTGTGTTTTCTTTGAGTTGTGAGTGAGATCTTGAAGGTTTGTGCTGGAATTGTTGAAGGTAAGTGGTTGAGTTCGGTTTGGGGTTTCTTATGTTGTTTCTTGTTCTTTGATTTCTGGTTTTGAATGTGATGTGGGTTTGAATTTAAGTGTTCTTGGTTGGGTTGTGCAAGAATCGGAAGAGAGAAGGAAGAGCAAGGGCAAGGATATAGTGGATTCGTGAGGAAACTCGGTTCGAAGCTTCGTTTTCCAGGTTTGGGAGTTCTGTTCTTGAGTGTTTGTTTGGGATTTTTCCTAATTGTGAATGTGTGTATAATTATGTGTTTATGAGATATTCTGGAAGTTGTTGATTGAGTTATGTTTATATGGTTTATATGCTATGGGTTTGTATTGGTTGAGTGGTTGAGTTTAGTTTGTGGAGTTTAGAACTCATTTTTTTTATGTTTTTATGTGGTGATGTTACTCTTAGAATTCATGAGTAAGATTTGTTGATGGTATGATTCTTTGATGTTTGGATTGAGTTTCTATTGTTATTGGAGTGTGAAATTGGTTGATTGAAGTGAAGGTTGTGAGATTTTGGCTTGAAAGACCTGGAAATTGCCCTGAGGAATCCCATCTGGGCATGGGTCACGGTGGCAACTAATCTGGTTACCACCGTGAGCCACGAACTAGATGCATTCTGCCGTGAAGTTTGGTATGTCACAGTGGCAACCAATCTGGTTACCACCGTGAGGTATCCAAACTTTTGATTCTGTTTGACTGCTTTGGTATGTCACGGTGGCAACCAATCTGGTTACCACCGTGAGGTATCCAAACTTTTGATTCTGTCTGACTGCTTGGTATGTCACGATGACAACCATTTTGGTTACCACCGTGAGGTACCCCAGACTTGCTTTCTGCCAAGGATCTCTGGTATGTCACGGTGGCAACCAATCTGATTACCACCGTGACCTACCCTGTTTTGCAATAAAATCCTTTCTGTTATGCGTATGTTTAATTATGATTTTTAGCACGTGATACCATGTATTCTGGGTTTTGTATTCATCTTTTGGCATCTGTCAGTTGATCAGCTTTTATGAATGGTGTTACAATTTGAACATTGTCTTGTTTGTCTAATGTCATGTGAGAGTGTGTTGTCGAGCCTGAAGTGTCAAGGTATAGGATAATTAAGCATGCTTAAGAAGGGTTAGTATACAGCTGTACTGTCCGCCCCGTTTGGGCGAAGCGGTCGACCTCCGAGATGGTCATCTTCCGTGTAGTGATAAAATGTTTTGAGACTCCGGTCTCCCGCGCTACCTTCGGGTATTAAAGTGTTTTTTTTTTTAGGCTTCGGTCTCCCGTGCCGTGTTCCCGTATCCTCCACCTTTGATTTCAGGCTATTGTGTGAACTGGTTGGTATCGGTTTAGCGAAGTGTTCTGATTATTGTGTGACTCTGAATAGTATTTTGGTTCAGTGTTATGTACTACTTATCCTGATTATATATTTATATATCTGTACTCTGATTCATATTGTTTTATGAATATTAGTGCATGTTTTCGTGTATAGTGCTCTGTTGTGTTTGTTTCTCCCCACTAAGCGTTATCGCTTAGCACGGGCTTTTATCCCGTGCAGATAGCGTGAAGGATTTTTGGGAGTTGCTCGTGTCGCGCATCTGCAGGCTGGCTTATTTATTTTGTCTCCTCCTATAATTCGTTTTGTATATGTATTCTCTTATTTTAGTGACTTATGTAAATTTTGAAAAGAATCTTTAATGAAATCTTTTGAGCTATTGTGTACAGTGTTTTTTTGAATTCTATTTTTAATGGCAATGTGGTATATTTTCTATGCTTTCTCTTATTGGCTGTTGAATGCTTCCGCTTAGCGCATGTATGCTTCCGCTGTATGTTTCGTCGCGTCGTGATTGAGCGTCGTGTGGCGCGCCCGTCGGTGCTCTTCCAACGGGGGCGGCGGCGGGGGTGTCACAAAGACAATTACTAGAAAGCTTTTGATACCATCAAGGAATATCTTCTACAGCCTCCAGTTCTGTGACCGCCAGGGCAGATTAAGCCATTAATCCTTTACCTGGCAATAGAGGAAAATTCTATAGGCACCATGATGGCCCAAGAGGATGAAATCAGGGTTGAATTTTCAGTTTACTACCTTAGTAAGAAATTCCTTCATTATGAAGCCAGGTATATTGAGGTGGAAAAGATATGTTTAGCAGTAATTTGGGCTTCAAAAATACGAAGACACTACTTCCATTCTTATAAGGTGCAGGCAGTTGCCAAATAAAACCCTCTTCGATATCTTCAGGAAGCACCCTCCATGCTAGGAAAAATGGGCAGACGGCTAATATTGCTACAAGAATTTGACGTGGAGTACATCACTAGAAAGACCATTACGCGTCGGGCAGTTGCAGAGTTTCTAGCCAACCATCCAATCGAAGGCAATCAATTTGGATATGAATTCCCGAACGAATACGTGGCAGCTATCATAGTGCAAAAATGGCAGATGTACTTTGATGGAGTAGTAAATAGCAAAGGAGCTGGAGTAAGAGTAATTTTGGTAACCCAAGAGGGTGAGAAGCTTCCCTTAGCTAAGAAACTGAGATATAAAGCCACCAACAACGAAGCTGAGTATGAGGCTTACATTTTTGGGTTAGAAGCGCTCTCAGCCGTGGGGGCAAAAGTTGTAGAGGTCTTCGGAGACTCATCCTTAGTAGTCCATCAGGTCAGGTGTGAATGGTCCATCAAGGAAAAATGACTATTACCATACGTGAACTGCTTGAAGGAACTAAGTGGTCTGTTTGAAGTTGGCACTTTTAGCTATGTGCCCCGAGATGAGAACCAATTAGCAGATGCCCTGGCCACTGGGTATCTATGTGGGATAACCTAGAAGGAGTAGTTATGAAGCCCATACTCATTTCTAGTTCAGACAAGCCATACTTTGAAACTGAGTAGGTCAGGGATGTTTAGGTTACCGATGGAAGGCCATGGTATTATGATGTCCAAAATTATTTGGAAAAGTCATTATTCCCAGAAGAGGCCACTGAAAAGGACCAAAGGATAATCCGCAAGCTATCCGCTCAGTTCATCAGTGTAGATGGTGTGATGTACAAGAGGCAAGCTGATGGTATACAACTAAGATGCTTAGATATGAAGAAGGCTAAGAAGGTTATGCAAGAGACCCATGCTAGGGGTCTGTGGAGCTCATATGAATGGTCTAGCTCTGGCAAAGAAAATCATGTGCTAAGGGTTCTTCTGGCTCACAATGGATATAGACTTTTCTAAATATGTGAAGCAGTGTCAACTATGCCAGTAGTATGCCAATTTAAGGCACCTGCCGATTTCAGAGTTATGCAATCTTACATCCCCGTAGCTGTTCGCAGCTTGGGGGATTGACATTATGGGAGAAATACATCTGACAGCCTCTAACGGGCATAGGTTTATCGATTACTTCACTAAGTGGGTAGAGGCAAAATCCTTCAAAAAATTGGGCACTCGAGAAATGGCCAAGTTCATCGAACGACATCTGATTTGTAGATATGGACTCCCGGATCACAATATGTCAGATAACGGGGTACAATTCCGAGCTGAAACCAAGCAGATGCTCAAGAAGTATGCCATCCAGCACCACAAGTCCTCTCCCTATCCACCACAGGCCAACGGGGCAGTTGAGGCAGCCAATAAGAATATAAAGAGCATACTGGCTAAGATGGTGCAGACCTATAAGGGCTGGGCAGAAAAGCTACCTTTCGCACTGTGGGGCTACAGGACCACTGTCAGAACTTCAAGAGGAGCTACCCCCTTCTCTTTGGTTTATGGGACGGAAGCGGTTTTACCAGTGGAAATCGAGCTCCAATCATTGAGGGTTGTGACGCGAGCCGAACCTAGCAAAGGTCCTCGTGACGAGACCCGCTTTTAGAGCTCGAGGGATTGGTTCGCATCTTTTGATCTTGGTGCCATGAGATATCTTGGAATCCCTACCCAATAGAACATTGGGGAGTTCATCTAGCCTCATGGTACCTTTAGGAACCTTTGAGGTATTTTGAAGTTGCCACCCAATTTACGAGAAATTGGGAAAGGTCATCTAACCTCAATGGACTAAATCGGAGATGGTGTTTGGAACTGCACTCTTATTTATGTCTTGGTTAATTATAAATGAGTTTTTAGATTCATAAAATTCTATCTCTCATCTCACACGATTAATGCATTTAATTTAAAAGTGCATCACAAGCATTCAAAAGCAATAAATAAGAGCTATAAAGAAAGCAATAAATAAAGTGGTAAACACATCAACCACAAAATTACAAAGGAGAAATTGGGACAGAATACAATCCCAAATGAAAAAAACCAAATGAAATTAAAGTAAAAATTAGGACGGAATACAATCCTAAATTAAAGCTAAATAACATTGCCCCAAAAATAATTAATTCCAAGGGCCCACAAGATATATATGAACATAAATTTAAAACAAACACACAATAGTCAAGTATAAAAAATAACATACATAAATCGGGATATTTATTTGGGCTAGAAACATTGGTTTCTTCACGCTCACTTAAAGAGGGATCGAAGAGTTGTTCGATTGTTGGATTGAAAACCGGAATGAGTGATCTTATTTTTGAAAAACTTAACTGTTCGTTTTATTTGTGACATTTTACATTTCTTGGCTAAAATGAGGGACATTGGTTCCAATTTTATTAGTAAAAATTCTAATTTAGTTATAAAAATATTTTTGTGATTTTTCATCTTACATGTGCATGAAATATAATATTTTATTTAGAAGCAAAACACATTCACACAAGTAGGGGATAGGAAAGGTCTCACCCAAACGATGTGGTCCCCTACGCGTCGTGACCCCTCCGTGTGGTCACGAAGATGCTCACACAAGGCAAATCACCTTTAAACCCCAAACAAAAAATAACATTAAAAATGTTAGTAACAATTCTAAAATCAACCAAATAAATATAAATACAAGATAAATATAAGATATGGTCAACAATAATAACATGGTAATAAAAATAATGCATTAACGACAATGACATTAATAATAATAATAATAATAATAATAATAATAATAATAATAATAATAATAATAATAATCATAATCAAATGACAATAACAAGAAGGGAAAAAGACAAACTTTAAAATAATAATAATAATAATAATAATAATAATAATAATAATAATAACAATAACAATAAAGGTAGTCATGACAATGCTATAGCAAAATAAATAAGGATAGCAATAACAAAATAAATAATAATAATGTAAATAATAACAAAATAATAGTGACAACGATAAAGAAGATAATAATAATAATAATAATAATAATAATAATAATAATAATAATAACAACAACAACAACAACGGCAGTGGAAAATATTAATGCTCACATCAAAACAAAATATCAATGGTAATAACTAATGACAATAGTAATGGTAGGATAAAATTAACAGGTAACAACAATAATAATAATAATGAAAACGGCGATAACAAAAAAAAAAGGAGAAAAGGTAAAAAAGATGGTATTACCAGTAGGCGACATAAAATGAAACAAAGTGGTAAAAATGGGTCAAAAAATATTTACCCTCAGAGTTTATAGAGCGAAAGTAGGATGTCTCAATCCGTTCCCCTTGTCGAATTTGCGTTGATAAACACCAAAATATTTAAAAAAATCTAAATTTTTAACATAGAAAAAATCTCAAAAAATTATTTTAATAGAGTGATCAAGCCAAGAAAATTAATTTTCCTTACTCAATCAAAACCAAGAATAAAACCTTTTAGAGAGAAGAAGAAGAATTAAATCCTAAGATTTTTTGAAAACCCCTCTTTTCTTGCCCTCGTCTGCTTCCTTTCTCTAAGCAAGCAACCTTTTTTTTTAAAAAATTCTTGAAAGCAGCCTCCCCTGGAAAATGAAAGTCAATTGCCTCTTAAATTCACTGCCTTCCCAAAATGGAAAAAAACAAAACTAATTTTCTAATTTTTATTTTTCAAAATAACACTAAAATGTGAAAAAACCTAATTTTTGCAGTCCCAAAAATATGTTTTCTAGATGAGAAAGCGACGCGCAGGGAGGGGTGGCCGCAAGCAGAGGCCCTCGCAGTAGCCCGCTAGTGGAGGGCCGCACGCGAGCTACAGCCCTCGAAAGGCCTCAAATGTGGCCTTCCATGGGAAGGCCGCATGTGGAATTGTCCACATGCGGTCTTCCATGGGAGGGCCGCATGTGGACAATTCCCCATTTCTTTTCCACTTTTTTTTCTTTTTTTTTTAAGATTAAATTTTTTAAAATTTTTTTTCTTTAATCTTTTAATCAATTTTTTTGATTATTTTTAATTAATTAATTTAATTCCTTTTAATATATATATATATATATATATATATATTAATCAAAGATTTTGATGTACATAAAATTAACACTTCCTAATTTTTTTTAAATATAATTTTTTATAATAATAATTTTTTTATAATATATATATTTATTTGTCTATTTTTTATTTTAAAAAAATGAGGATCTCAACAAGAGAAACATCATCTTCGTCATTTTTGCCTGTGAATAGGCGACGCGTTCATCATCGGGTAATCCTGATCTTGGACCGCCTCGGGATCCGATGTCTACAGTTGCCCCCAATTTTGGGGAACCTAGAATTTAGGTGCCTAGGTGAGCCAAAATTTAGAAAAGAAGGAAAGAGACATGTACCTGAGGCGCTCGATTTTCCAGGCCGGACGATATTGTTGGAGTGGTTATCACCATGTTGTCAACATATTGTCTTTTATTGAAGCAGTAGTGCAGTGATCATGCTAACCTTCCGTAGAATGGTAGTGTTGCCATCGTGCTAACCCTTTTCAGTTTTGAAGTGGTAGTGTCGTGGTCGTGCTAACCTTCCATAGAATAGTAGTGTCATCATCATGCTAACCCTTCTGAAGTGGTAGTGTTGTAGTCGTGCCAACCTTCCGTAGAATAGTAGTGTCGCCATCGTGCTAACCCTTCTGAAGTGGTAGTATCGTGGTCGTGCTAACCTTCCATAAAATAGTAGTGCCGCCATCATACTAACCCTTTCGAGCTTTGAAGTGGTAGTGCCATGGTCGTGCTAAGCTTCCGTAGAACAGTAGTGCCGCCATCGTGCTAACCCTTTTGAGTTTTGAAGTGGTGGTGCCGTTGTCATGCTAACCTTTCGTAGAATAGTAGTGCCACTATCATGCTAACCCTTTTGAGTTTCGAAGTGGTAGTGCCGTGGTCATGCCAACCTTTCATAGAATAGTAGTGTCGTCATCGTGCTAACCCTTCTGAAGTGGTAGTGCCGTGGTCTTGCTAACCTTCTGTAGAATAGTAGTGCAGCAATCATGCTAACCCTTTTGAGTTTTGAAGTGGTGGTCCCTGAGAGCCCTTTGGTTGATTGCTTGGATTGATGCTTTGGTTGATGTTGCCACTTGCCTTTTGTTGGTGTCCGTATCGATTTTTCTTACACTTTTCTCCTTCTTGCTTGCTCTTATGCGTGTGACCTTTATCTGGATCTTTCCTACGAGACTGTGTGCACAGGAACATATACAAGAAATAATGTGTGCATATGTGAAGGTGACCTGTAAATATTTGAAAAAGAATTATGTAAAATGCATGCAAAGATGATTAGACCACGTCTCGGGTGGTTAAGGGTTTGTTTGGGATGTGGCTTGCCATTGTCTGGATCTCCCAAGGATCTAGAAGTGCGTCTCCTCGGCTTAGGGATTCTGACCCGTGATCCCTTCAAGGAGAACCATCCGGTGTGCATCTTTGCCCCCGAGCAACGAGTATGTGCCTTTTGCTATGAGTGGTACAACATTTTGCCCCCCAGGATCCTAGCTGATGTCCCACACTATACCTCTTCTGCTCGAAAGGAGGTTATCTAAAGAACCACTACCTTATCGCTCTAGGCGTTGAAAGTCTATACCTCATCTATCTGAAGGCAGATCATCCGAAGTGCTGTCGCCTTATCGCTTCAGGCGTTTGAAGTCATTGATTAAAGGTAGTGCGCCCCTTGTGGATTTTCATAATAGCTTTTCTTAGTGGGAAATGCATCCTTTCCGGATTTTCACACAACCCTTTACCTTTTTTTTTTGCCTGGAATGGATCCAACCCAATCCAGCGGCTTTTATTCATTTCATTTTTTGTAGGACAGACTGCCCGTTTCAAGGTTTTCACCCTGCCTTTTTTCTTTCTTTTGTACAAATTGTAAGAGAGTCTGAAGCTGCTATTGGAGATCCTTCAATGGGGACCTACATGTACTCATGTCCTAAATCGTGGTTGCATGAGCTTGATTCTCCTTATGAAGGTGCTGTAGGATTTATTTCATAGTTGATAACAGGATGAATCGGCCGAAGTATCTAGATAGTGCGAGCAAGAGCAGAGTATAGCCATTTAGATTTCACACACTCAATAATGAACGGTGTTTCTCTTTTTATAAAGGAACAAGGAAATGATGAATACATGAGCTGAACCGCTTTTATTTTACATATTTGCAAAGATTGTGCATGTTTCAGCACGATTTCTCCATACATGATAACCATTTAACGTAGATTCAAAATGCAAAATCACATTTAATCTCAAAATGGATTTTGAAAGCATCAAAACTCTTATTTCCAATTAGCCCTCTCAGGTTTTCTTAATTGGACATTTTCTTTCAAGCCTCTAATTTTTGCCCGGAGTGCCTTTTTTTAGTTTTTACCCTGATGAGGTGCCTAATTTTAGCAAGGCCGCCTTTTTTCAGTTTTCAATACACAGGCCATTTATTCTCTTCTTTTGATTTTTAGTCTTTAGCCATGGAACCTCTTAGATGTGTCGATACTGACCGGTTCTCTGAACTTGCTTCCCTTGCTGTCTATTAGAGTTGTTGCTCTATGGTGCATATAAATAGGAACGCATGCATAAACTAGGCATAAACATGTGATTGAATGGTCCAGAGAAACCTGCGGCATGCATACAGACATATGCTAGAAGAAACTTCATTCAGGGCAATAATGAAAAAACTTCATTTGCCAAATGCTCCTCCTCATACCGTTCTAAAAACAATATAAAAAAATTAAACAAAAAACAAAAAAAGGAAAAAAAAAGGGGCCGCTAGAGATGAAAACAATAACTGGAACTCTAAGCAAAAGTTAGGCCAAAGGGCAGGGTGAAAACCTGAAAATAGGCAGTCTATCTGATAAGCAAAAAATAAAATAAATAAAACCCACTGGAGTGGGTTGGGTCTATTCTAGGTAAAAAATTAGGCACAAGGTTATGTGAAAATCCCTAAAGGGACACATTTCTTGCAAAAAACAAAAAGCTAGTGCAAAAATCCACAAGGGACGCACTACCTTCAATAAATGACTTCCAATACTCGAAGCGATAAGTGTTAGTGGTTATGCCCTAGGCTAAAAATTTGGACTTTGATGTAATCATTACATTTTTCATTTATATAATGTTTTTCTTCACATTAATATTATTGGCATGTTACATTATTATAATGTTTATGAATAACAATGTTATTCATGTCGTCCCTAGTCATTTATCACTAAAGGGCATAAAAATAAATTAAGACTAGTATAGATTTGTATTGATAATCATGGGATGATTATATATGATGATATAAATCGAATCTATAGGTATTTGTTAGAGAAGAAATTACTGGATAGACCCACTGTAAGATCACTATATGGGATAGTGTCATAAGTGAACTTATAATAGATATGTTATTGAATCCTTTGACCTGAGGTTATCATAGTTTCCTACATAAGGAACATTATGTTTTGACATAATCAAACGTTATCTTTAATCGGATAATTATAAAGTTTATGATCGGACATAATGAGAATTATGCCGAAGAAAGTGAATAATCAAGATGGAATTTGTCCTTCTCTAATGAGAGAGATATCTATTGGGCCCCTCGATAAGTAGGACTGTAAAAATGCATGGCCATGCTTGAATGAATTGATAGTGTCATCAATGTCATTTGAATTTATCAGTCTACTTAGTGATTGGGAAATTATATGTTTGAACAATATATAAGTTTGACATGGACCATGACTTATGTTCAAACAAGATATCGTGTGACAAAAGGATAATAGCATATTCTGTTGTCAGGTTAAAATCGGATTAACGATATTTATATTATTTGGGTAGTCATAATGTATTTCTAGAGACCAATTATGACTTGTGGGCTTATTATGAGATTAGGCCCACTGCCAACTTAATATAAACCTATTGGGTCAAACACTAAGATCAAAAATGAACAAAATGGATTTTATTAGGGTATTTAGGAATAATATAAATATAGGTATTTATATTTAACTTTGAAATTACATATATATATATATATACATATAAATAAATCCTGTATTTTGAATATGAGATAATTATATGTATTATATCATATTTCTTATTATTTAGAATAAGAAATAGATAAATATATATATATATATAAAATATCTCTTAATTTTGAATTAGAGATAATATCCTTATTTATCTCTTTATAGTTTAACATATATACAGATATATGTTAGATAAAGAAAATAAGTGGTTTAACCTAATCACGTTTTTTTTTCAAGAGATAATAGGATAAAGAGTGGCAGATTTTCCTAAGAGAAATGGCTAATCACGTTTTTTCCTTTTCCTATGAGAAAAAGGATTGAGAGTGGATATATTTTTCTTAGAGAGAAAAACCTAGCCGCCACCTTTTCTTTGAAAAAGAAAACTTAAAAATCCAGTCACAACATAAGGGAGCTTGCACCCCTGCGAATTCTATTCATTGGTTCGTGCATATGGATACCGGCAGAGGACGTTCGTGTTAGAGCAGCATCTACAGTCCAAATTAAAGGAGTTTATTTTGACTTCCTACCTAGGAGAAAGGTTGGTAAATCTTAATCCTTCCTTTTGAATTAATCGAAAATACATGGATCTTGTTTTGGGTTTCTATTTTATTCTGCTGCGTTAATGTTGAATTATTCAGAAGAAACCCAACAATAAGGCGGTCAGAATAACCTCCCTTCAAGCAAATAGTGCAAAATGCAGGACACGAGTCAGAGTCCTGGGGGGCGACACGCTGTACAGCTCATAGCAAAAGGCGCATGCTCATTGACCGGGGGGGGGGGGCGAAGATGCACACCGGACATTTCTCTCTGAAAGGCTTGTAGGTCATAATTCTTAAGCCAATATGTCTTCTAGATCCTTGGGGACATCAGACAGTATAAGCAGTATCCCTCAACGAGTCCCTTAACCACCTAGGATGTGGTCTATGCATTTTTGCATCTCACGTGCATCTCGTATGTACAATGTTTTGCATATCTCTTTGTATAAGTTTACGCGTGTATAGCCTTTCACGATGCCCAACATGCATTCACACATGCATGAACTTTGTATATATCTCGCATATGCAATTCTTCGTGCACATTTCGTGTACATAATTTTAGCATACATGTAACACATAATTCTTTGCACATTTTTAGCATGCATATCACAAGCACATATCACATGCATTTAATCCTTTACATGTATAGTTGTGTACAAAAAATTTTTGAACAGTAATCCTTGGCATGTGTTGCGTGTATATAGCTTTGTGTATATATTTCACACACATAATTCCATATGCACACACAATCTTTTGTATACATTGCTGTGTACATAACTCTAAGGGAAAAGTCCGAATAGACCTCATGTGCAAAGATGATCCAAGAGATGGATTCAGCTCATGGCCACTGTATTCGACATAAAATCATATGGGTCTGTACAAAGGAGGAACACCGAGAAGAACAAGCCTATTCGAGCACATCATGCTCAGGTCAATACAAATCTAAAGAAAAGAAAACTTTTCAAAAGCTGAACTACCCACACGTACCTTTGTTGCGGACAATTAGTTACAACTTCAGCTAAACGTCGATGCTCATCCATGCCGGACAATCAGATCCAAATAAAATCCTCACGGAATTGGAATCCCGCAGACTCGTGCAAAAAAAGACATTTTAAAAGAGCAAGCTTATTCACGCACACCATACTAGGGGCAATCAAGTAAGTTTTTTTTATCATAAAATGTAAAAGTTGGAAAAAACACTTAAAATGTAAGGTTGACCCAAGTGCGGATACAAGATCCATCCAAAATTGCAAGAATGCAAAATGCACCCGAGGTGTAAATTCACATAAAAAAATATCTCAGTTGTAAATATTAAAAAAAAAATCTGAGGCTTTCTTTAAAAAAAAAAAAAGAACAATCACAAAAAAACTAGGACCAAAATCCTCTTAAGAAACACTGAAAATTCTAGAATCTATCCGCCTACAGGCAAGCATCAAAATGCCAAATCTAATTTCCTCTCAGTAGGCCCAGATCCAATTTCCTCTCTAGAGGATCAAATCTAATTTCCTCTCAGGAGGATCAAAATTTAAGTCTCTCAGTGAGCATTTAAGTCTCTCAATGAGTAATCTAAGTCTCTCAGTGAGCATCTAAGTCTCTCGATGAGCATTAAGTCTCTTAGTGAGCATCTAAGCCTCTTAGTGAGCAATCTAACTCTCTCAGTGAGCATTTAAGCCTCTCAGTGGGCATAAATTTTCAAAGTCTCCCTGTGAGCACAAAGCCCTCCTAAGAGGCATATAGGTTTTTTTTCAACAAGGAGGCTCATGTTGGAGATGATGGAGGGATCGGTATCTGGTATATAACAGTCGGTAAAGCAATCCGAGAGGATGATATCCGCACTTTGGAAGTCTAGAAATTGACTCGGTGCAATCAAAAGGATGATAGCTGCACTTTGGATGTCTAGAAAATGACTCGGTGCAATCCAAGAGGGTGATATTCATATTTCGCAAATAGTTCTCTAGGGAAAAATCAACTATACTTCAGGGGACACCCCGTCTGATATCGACCCCAACAGGTACGTACTGCCATAGGTATGCATCTCTTTCCTATGCCCTGCACATTTGTTTTGCCCGTTTTATAGGAAAAGAGGTTCAGGATGAGCACCAGCAAAAACAACAACAATCACATGCTTTGCAGACCGGGTGAGGGTTAGCAAGGATATGCCATGCAGGCCGAATGATGGCCAGTAAGACAAATATGGTATTTTAAATCAGATGCCTTGCAGATTGGATGGGGGTTAGCAAGGATATGCCATGCAGGCCGGATGGTGGCCAACAAGTCAAATATGGTATATCAAATCAGATGCCTTACAGACCAGATGAGGGTTAGCAAGGATATGTCATGCAGGTCGGATAGTGGCCAGCAAGACAAATGCGGTATATCAATCGAGTTGTGGTAGAATATGCTATAGCTCAACGGCAGTGATCATATGTTATGCAAACTGGATGGTGGTTAGCAAGGACATGCCGTGCAGGCCAGATGGTGGTCAGCAAAACGATAAAGGGGTCCTATTAAAATACACTGCAGCTCAACGACAGCGATCATATGTCATACAAACCGAATGGTGGTTAGCAAGGACATGCCGTGCAGGCCGGATGGTGGTCAGCAAAACAATTCCAAAGGAGTTGTGGTATAATACGCTACAACTCAACGGCAGCGATTATGTGTCGTGCAAACCAAATGGTGGTTAGCAAGGACCTCCCATGTAGGCCGGATGGTGGTTACCAAAATGATTGCAAAGGGGTTGTAGTAGAATACACTACAGCTCAACGACAGCGATCATATGCCATGGAAACCAGACAGTGGTTAGCAAGGACATGCCGTGTAGGCCGGATGGTCGTCAGCAAAACGATTGCAGTATATCAAATGGATCGTAGTAGAATACGCTACAACTCAGTGGTGACAAGCCATGACATTCAACGCAGCAAAAAGGTAAGGACTGCCTCAGGTACGCACTTTTTTCTTTTTTCTCTGAATTTTGGCTCATCTAGACACTAGTGCACTAGTTTTTCCAAAATTTGGGGCAACAGTAGACACCGGGTCCTAAGGCAAAATAGATCAGGGTTACCCAATGATGAAATTAGATTCCTGTTCACAGGCAAAAAGGTTGGCAGTGATGGTTTTCTTGTGAAATTTGCTTTTTAGAGATAAAAAAATAAAAATTTAAAAAATAAAAATAAAAAAAAGAGTTTGGAAATTATAATGTTTTAGTCAAAATTGTTTTTTTAAAAAAAAAATTCGGCCATCAGCGGCGTGCACTCGACGGGCGTCTCTCGCCAGGCACGCTCGTCGATCGCCCCCTAGCCTGCCAAAACACAATTTTCGCCCATTTTCGGGATTTTTTATTTTTTATCAGTTTTTTTCTGGAATTTTTAAAGATAAATCCCATTTTTGAACCGCAAAAAAGGGGAATTTGATAAAAAAAATTCAATCTTTTTTCCTTAATTAATTAGGTTTTAAAAAAAAAATCATATAAATAGAAAAATTTAGAAAGAGAAAAGAGGGGAATTCTTTTAGGTTAAAAAATTTTCTTTTCTTCTCTTCTTCTTCAAGAGAATTCTCTTTACATTTTCGTTTTGTGTTTTCTTCTTCAAATAAATTTTCTAAGGTTTTAAAAGTTAATTATTAATCAATAATCATTCATGAGACAAAAAAAATAAGTTTTTGTTATTGGGAATTTTTTATTTTCTTCCATTATTATTTTAAACAATTTTTCTTTCTTAAGACAAAGAAATAATTCTTTGTTCTTGAGAATTTTTATTTTGTTCTATTATTTTTTTAAGCAAATTTTCTTTCTTGAAATAAAATTTCAATTTTTATTATTTTTAATTCTAATTTTATCGATCAAAAATAAGGAAATCAATCATATTTTTTCCTCCATCAAATTCGAATTCTAAGAATAAACATTCTGAGCTCGATCCTAAATTTCTCTTATTTTCTTTTATTTATTTATTCGCAATTAATTAGTCACCATGTAGATCTTTAGATATGTTGTATATTTATTTATTTGATATTGTCTTATTCATAGATTTAACATTTTTACCACCCTTTTTTATTCTTTTTTTATTTATTTGATTGTTCATTTTTTCCTTTATTTATTATTTTTATTATTATTATTATTATTATTATTATTATTATTATTATTATTATCATCATCATCATCATCATCATCATCATCATCATCATCGTTCTTTATGTTTTTATTTATTAATTTATTAATATGTTAATTTATTTGTTTCATCATGTCATTTAATTTATTTGTCACTTCTAATACATTTTATTCCATTTTATTTTATTCATCTTTTTATATGTTTTAATTGATATTTGATTTAATTACTAATAATGGTTTCATTTGTGTTTGTTATTGGGCATTCTCACAAGCAAATGGGGAGATCTAGGAGACTGGTTTGGTTTGACTCATTATTTTTATTATTTTCTTTATTTGGTCTTTTTAATTTATTTGTCATGTAACATAAAATAAAACTATTTATTTTATGCACGTTAAAAAGAAAATCACAAAAATATTTATATCAATTAATTTGGAATTATTTTAATAAAATAGGACCAATGTCCTAGTTTTCCAATCCAAATAAAGTGTCACCTTTAATATTTTTTTTCTCTTAAGTATGCATGCGAGGACCAATGTCCTCACTCCAAAATAAATATTCCGTCTTATGTATGGTTTACATTTCCTTTTTGTTTGGGGTTATATTCAGCCCCTTGTTTTATTGTAAATTATTGTACTTTTATCTACTTTATGCTTGATTTACTTTTATTTACCGCTTTCACAAGGTGATTAATCTTCGCTTTTATTTTTGCATTAAAATGTATGAGAAAAGCAATGAAAGTTAAAATTAAAGACCCAATTATAACTTTAATCAAGGTATGAATAAGAGTGGAGTCACAAACTCTCTCTGGTCTTAGGTTTCACGAGATTAAATGAACCTTTCCAATGTTCTCTTGGGAAGGGGATTCCAAAATATCTCCTGCTGCCCAAAATAGACCCTCATGCATTGTCTTAGGCTTTATGAGGTTAAATGAACCTTTCTGGTGTTCATCAGAATTGGGATTCCAAAATACCTCTTGTTCCCCAAAATAGACATACACACACTGTCTTAGGCTCAGTGAGACTAGACGAACTTTCTCAATATTCTATTGGGTGGTGACTCCAAAACACCTCTTGTTGCCCAAAATAGACGCCCTTGTAATCCTTACAAGTCTTATGAACCTCTCGCGAATACCCTAAAAGCGGGTCTTCGAGGCCTCCGGGGTTCAGCGCGCGTCACAGCCGTCCTCATGTAGCACTCAGTCGATTCATCCATCTGATAGTGAGAAGGATCCAAAGGAGCCTTCAGATTACTCCCCTTTGTAGTGCACATTCAAGGAGATTTTGTATATGTATGTTTTGATGTACAAACTTTGCATAATACTTAGAGAAATTCACATTTTGTTAACATTTATATATTCCTATTAAAATTTCATTTTATGTTTCAAAATACTTGACGCATCAAAATAATAGAACAAAAGACAATAAGAAAAATAAAGAACAAGAAAGATAAATGATAAATGACAATAAGAGAAAATAAAAGACGTAAAATTCCCATTTTAAAAGAATCCAGTTAATACTATAAATTAACAAGATCTTTTGAAATTACAGGAATCACGTCCCAATAGTCTACACCTCAAGACACGAAAATCGAATTCATCATTAGAGGAGAGTCCTCTCTAAAATGAGTTGTAAGTAGAATACGCTTACAGCTCATGACACGAAAGACAAATTCATCATCAGAGGAGAGTCTTCTGCAAATGAGTTGTAAGTAGAATATACTTACGACTCACGACATGAAAGTCAAATTCATCATCAGAGGAGAGTCTTCTGTAAAATGAGTTATAAGTAGAATATGCTTACGACTCACGACAGGAAAGTCAAATTTATCATCAGAGCAGAGTCCTCTGCAAAATAAGTTGTAGGTAGAATACGCTTACAGCTCACGACAAGAAAGTCGAATTCATTGTTAGAGGAAAGTCTTCTACAAAATGAGTTATAAGTAGAGTATACTTACGGCTCACGACACAAAGGTTGAAATCATCATAGCTCAGTTGTAACACCCTACGTTCCGATTTATTAACTGTTCATTTTAATCCGGTTAACCTAATTGAACTAGTCAGTTTATTAAATAGATAATTAATTAAAACTGATAAATTTTATTTTTATTTTATTATTATTATTATTATTATTATTTGAATAATACCATATGAATAGTACCGTATGTATAATACTGTATGAATAGTACCGTATGGCATAGACAATTTACTTAAGTCTATTTATACATATTAATTAATCATCAAACTTAATATTTCTACCTTAATTCACTATTAACTATGTTGATTGACCTATAGCTGTCTAAGTTACTATTCATTTGGTCAGTTTTCTTTTCAGTTGGAAACCTACATTTTTACTTTACCAATAGGATTAACTTAATTTCTACCAAATATTAGGCATGCCAAACACAATTAAACTTGTGACAGTTTTAGTAATCTATTACAGATCAAAACCCAAAATAATATTATAAGACATATACATGCCAAAATCTTAATATACTTAGTATTCCAAATAATACTCTTCAATACCACTTCCAAAATGTGTGAGGTATGCACTACTCCAAAATCCTACGGAGTACCTACAAGAAGTCAAATAAAACTACGTGCTGAGCATTAAATATGTTCAGTGGTGATTGCAATTCCAGAAATTTCCACTTAAACTAATTTTATAGGCATGAATAATATTCAATAAATAATAACATTTGAATATTGATAAGTAAACATATCTAATTTAGTTACCAATTATTCATGCAATATTATGTTTAATTATCTTTAAATTACATAATTAGGGCAATTACACAATTAATCACATAAATAATTTTACTTACCATTTTATCCTTAACTTATGGTAATATTTTATTTATACCCTTAAATTTTTTCAAAATGACAAAAATACCCTTAATTCATTTATACTTCACTAAAATTACATTTATGCCATTAGTTCATTTTAATTTCACTAATATTACCATTATGCCACTAATTCATTTTAAATTCAATAATACTACCATTATGCCACTAGTTTAATTATTTTCACTAATATTACAATTTTACCATTAATTTACTTGCTAAATTACGGTTTTACCCTCCAATTACCATTTCCATGCCAAATTACATTTTTACCAGTATAAAGTGGCCAATTTTCATATTTAACCATTTATTTACATTTTTACCCTTATTAACCATCCTTAACACACATATGCACAAAATTACCATTTTGCCCTCAAATTTTTATATAATTACATTTATGCCCTTTTTCCACATAAATATTATTTTAATCATATTTTAATTATTTTGATCTTATTTTTACCATTATGCCCATGCAACACACTATCAGACTCTATATACAGGATAAATGAGACGTGAACTCCAAAAGTTCACAGAAATACCAGGGGAGTCCTATGGGACCACCACTGTCTTTAAATAGAGTACAGTACAATAAAATATTCAGATACAGTGAAATAGGAACATCATTGGCCTATTAAAAAGTGAGAGCCATGCTCACACCTACAGTTTTATGTCCCTTTGGCATGCCAACATATCCTGAACAAGACTTGACTACCAGATCACTACATAGGGCAATATTATTTTATTTTTCACATTATTAATGTGATATACATATATTTCATGGTATATCATCATAATATCTTATTCTTTTTCATACCATTTCATCATTACACATGTGATTATCATCATTACATCATCACATGCCATGTAAACTCATTATTTCATCATGGTACACATGCATACATACATACATGCATACGACCCACATACCAAATTTATTTACATTAATTCTTTTTTATCAATTTTATCATTTATTAAGCCCAATTACATGTTTTATAACATCACCATACCATCAATTTCCATGAAAACACATCAAAATCATGACTTTACACATGATATACATTCGGCCATACATACATCACATACCTCATGATATGTTCACATGCTCTAACACATACCATTCATTAATTCACATGCCAAATACAATATATCAATCATAAACATGCATAAAACATCATGAAAACACTTGAGAATCACATGATTCACATTCGGCCAAAGAAGGAATTTTTCACACAAAATTTATTTCTTCATTGTAATCATCCATACCATCATTTTTAACATCCCTAAACATGTATATCATGTTATTTTCCATTAAACATGCATAAATCACATACTTTCTTACAAACATAATTGAAATCCATACTTTTACCATGGAATTAAATTGAATTTGCAATCACAAACCTCAAATCCTTGAAATATACTTTTCAATTATCCTTTTCCTTTCCCTTAGCTTGAATATAGGTTCCTTCACCTAATGGACATAATTATGTCCAAACACAAAAATTAAGATTTTATCAAAATCAAGCTTCCTTTCATCAAATAAACTTAATAAACATCTAATTCACATCCTATATTAACTTTAGGAACCTTAAAACCAAATTAAAAATACTTAAATCTCTTACCTCAATTTTACCCCCAATTTTCAAGTCTAGATTTTACCCACTTTTACACCTTTAAATGAAATTCTAAGACCACCAATGGATTCTAGATGAGCTGAATTATGTTAGAAATGTTTGATTTTAGGGTGAAATGAAGTATAAATTTAAGAAAAATGGTGCAGAAGAGGGAGAGAAGAATTTGAATATTGATAGGGGAAGGAGGAGGCTGAAATAGAAGGGAATCCAAGAGATTTTTAGATATTTGGTTGTATTTATATGGATCCAATTTGACCCAACCAGGTCCAACCAAAGTGGTTGAGCCGATTTGGTTCGATTTTTAGTTTTCGGGTCATTGTCAACTATTTTGTGAAACTTAATATTCCTGAATTTATTTTCACTCCCAACCAATTCCATCTTTCTTATAATATTAAAATTAGTCTCCCCGCAAATTTTCAGCTCAATCGGAGTCCGTTTGGGGTCCGGTTCACTTAAACTTGTTCAATTTGGTTCAGTCTGGTTTTACCGTAAAATACAATTCTAATACTGTCAAAAATTTCTAAAAATAATTCTAAGTCTTTAATCCTCTTATAGTAGACCCTTTAATCCACTCTAACTATTTATAAAAATTCGTTCCAAGTTGAGTCAAACTTTGGTTCAATCGAACCGAACTAATGGAAACTTCATACTGACTTTCGAGAGCCTATATGGCCTCGTTTTTACACTAGATTGCACCATTATCCTCCATTTGACATCCTCTTTCTAATGGTGAAATAAAATATTTTCGGGTACTGTTCACCCTGAAGTCACTATTTGTGGGACCCACAATCACTATTCACAGACCCAGTCAAAGATACTGTCACTATTCATGGGACCCAATAAATGATGATATTACTATTCATAGGACCCATTTAATGGTGATATTACTATTCATAGGGTCCACCTTTACTATTTATGGGCCCCACCTGGCCCACTTTTACTATTCACCAAAGTAAATATTTTTAGGTCATTACAATTCTGCCCTACCAATTAAAAATTTTGTCCTCGAAGTTTACCTGAACTGAAGAGCTGGGGATACTGTTGTCCATGATCTCTTCGGGTTCCCACGTCGCTTCCTCGACATTGTGATGATTCTAAAGAATCTTCACTAGTGGAATATATTTGTTCCTGAGCTACTTCACTTCTCTAGCCAGGATCTTCACTGGATACTCCTCATAAGTCATGTCAGGGTCAACTCGAACTTCTTCAGGCTTCATGATATGACTGGGGTCTGAACGGTACCTTCGAAGCATAGAGACATGGAAGACGTCATGAATCTTCTCTAACTCTTGTGGAAACTTCAATCTGTAAGCTACTGGTCCAACCCGCTGAATAATTTCATAAGGGCCAATGAATCTTGGACTCAGCTTGCCTTTCTTTCCAAATCTCAGGATCTTCTTCCATGGAGAAACTTTCAGAAATACTTTATCTCCCACTTGAAACTCTATATCTTTCCTCTTCAGATTTGCATAAGACTTATGTCGATCCATGGCTTCTTTTAGTCTGTCTTTAATCACTCGAACCTTTTCTTCAGTTTCTCGAACCAGATCTGACCCACAATCTTGTTCTCACTGAGCTCTGTCCAACAAAGAGGAGTTCTGCACTTTCTACCATACAAAGCTTCATAAGGAGCCATCTTGATACTAGTCTGATAACTGTTGTTGTAGGTGAATTCTGTTAAAGGCAAGTACCTCTCCCAATGGTTACCAAACTCAAGTATACAACATCTCAACATATCTTCCAAAATCTGTATTACACGTTCAGATTGACCATCAGTCTGAGGATGGAAAGCTGTGCTGAAATGTAATCTAGTTGCAAAAGCTTCCTGAAGTCTCTTCCAAAACTGAAAAGTAAATCTCGGATCACGATCTGAAATGATGGAGGACAGAACTCCATGCAGTCTTACAATCTCACTAATGTACAATTGTGCTAGCTTAGATAATGAATAATCCATTCTGATAGGCAGGAAGTGAGCTGATTTAGTAGTCGATCAACAATTACCCAAACTGCATCATGTTTCTTTCTCATGAGAGGAAATCCTGACACAAAATCCATAGTTACCCTATCCCGTTTCCATTCAGGAATGACAATAGGCTGAAGCAAACCTGAAGGAACTTGATGTTATGCCTTGACTTGCTGACAAATCACACACTTACCCACAAATTTTGTCTGTCACGTTTCATGCCTGGCCACCAATTGAGTATTTTCAAATCTTGATACATCTTGTTACAACCAAGATGCATGGCAAAGCTGTTGTGATAAGCTTCTGACAAGATATTCTTTCCCAAATCAACTTGATCAGGAACGCAGAATCTCTGTTTGTAATATAGCCCACCATCTGAACCTAATGAATAATCACTGACATGGCCATCTTTCACTTGAGACATAATGGTAGACAACCGATCATCCTGCTTCTAAACACCTTTCAACTGATCAAATAAATCATCAATCCGAGGCAGTGGATACTTGTTCTTTATGGTGACTTTATTCAACTTTCTATAATCAATACATAACAGAAGTGATCCATCCTTCTTTTTCATAAAGAGGACTTGTGCACCCCAAGGTGAAACACTCGGTCTGATGAAGCCTTTATCAAATAATTCTTGCAACTGAATCTTCAATTCTCTAAGTTCTGAAGGCACCATTCTGTAAGGAGCAATAGGGATAGGTGCAGTACCAGGTACTAAGTCACTAGTAAACTCTAACTCTCTATCAGGTGGCAGACCTGAAAGTTCTTCAGGGAAAATATCCTGAAACTCTCGAATAGTGGGCACATCGAAAGCCTTAAGTTCATCCTTTTTAGTCTCCATTGCATAGCACAATTAGTCAACACACCCTTTTTTGATAAGTCTTTCAGCTGCAGTAGCTGAAATCATATCAGAAAGAAAATATGATCTTTCACCCATAATGACAATCTCTTGATCGTCTGCAGTTCTTAATGTTACTCTCTTCCTCTTATAGTCAATAGTGGCCTGGGGAGTGGATAGCCAGTCCATACCCAAAATCACATCAAACTCTCGAAACGGGAGGTCAATTAAATCAGCAGAAAACACAAAACGTTGAGCACTAAACGGATAATCTCTATAAACTTTGTTTAGTACTATACTATGCCCCAAAAGATTACTGACTAAAATATCCTAGTCTAACTGACTGTCATGCAACCCTTTATCCCGAGCAACCATAGTACTAATATAGGAATGCGTAGAACCAGGATCAACCAAAGCATAAACTGAATGAAAAAGCAATGAGAATTTACCAACAATGATGTCTGGAGCATCATTCTATTCATGGGCTCTAATAGCATATGCTCGTGCAGTGGTACGACACTGAGGTGGCTATACTGAAGGGCCTGACATTGCTTGTGGAGCAACTGCTCCCCTACCATGTCCTCTCTGAGAAGCTGACCCTCCACCTAGAGTTGGTGATGCTGCAGTGGACGGCTGGGCCTCAGGACAATCTCTGATCTGGTGCTCTCGGGATCCACATCTGAAACAAACCCTATTAAAAAATATGCACTCGCCCGGATGAAACTTCTTATAATGAGGACACTGTGGAACTGACTAACGTCCACTACCCCTGGGTGCACTAGCTACTGATGTGACTAGGGCACTACTACCGACTGGGTTCCTCTGGGTGATAGTAGGGGCTGCTAATGCATGGCTCAGAGACTGGGGAGGCCCTCTAAACTTCTTACTCTGACCAGCTGCACCAGAAATCTGACCCGATTTCCTCTTTTATTTGAAACGGGACTGTCTATCATCCTCTTCTTATATAATAGTTTCTGCTCTAAGGGCTTCTTCAACCAAGGACCTCATATCCAAATGTTTCTGAGAACCCAAAGCCAATCTGATGTTATTATGCAGACCTCCTTCAAATCTGTGGCATAACTTCTGCTCAGTTATGAATTCATCATCTAGATAAGCACTAAGCCGCTCGAACTCTCTCTCGTACTCACCAACTGACTTACTTCCCTGTTTGAGCCTCCAGAATGCATCTTGCATGGCAGATCTATACTTAGAACCGACATATTTCTTCTCAAACTGAGTCTAGAAAAACCCCCAAGTAACCTGATCAGCTGGCGTATGTTTACGGGCTGAACTCCACCAAGTGTAAGCAGGACCCTAAAGCAAGGCTACTGCTCCCTATAGCATCTCATCTGGCTGACTCTAGGTGGTCTCAAACATCCTCTTTAACTTAAAAAACTACTCCTCTGCCTGAATCGGAGTCAAACGATCACGACTATAAAAATCCTCCGCTCCCAATCTCTTAATCTGCTCCAAAATAGGCCTCCGTCTAGGTGGAGTTAACTGCTATTCAGGACCCCGAGGTGGTTGCTGACATTGCATAAACTGATAGAAATTTGCCATCATGTTCATAAAGCCAGGCTACTGCTGAGGAGGAGGAACAATCAGCGGAGTAGCCTGATGATGAGGCGACCTCGATCGACTAATACTAACAAATGCGACACTCTCCACATCACTATCATGACGACTTTAATCAGAAGTCATACTCACAATCTAACACAAGGAGCAAGCATACATTAGCCTCATATGACTATACTGTCCAAAAATTATTTGGCATGTACATGTACTTATACTATTCTCATTGACCCACTCCGACCTTAGAACCACCTAAACCGGAGCTCTGATACCAATACTTGTAACATCCTACGTTTCGATTTATTAACTGTTCATTTTAATCCGGTTAACCTAATTGAACTAGTTAGGTTATTAAATAGACAATTAATTAAAACTGATAAATTTTATTTTTATTTTATTTTATTATTATTAATTTTTTTTGAATAGTACCATATGAATAATACCATATATATGAATAGTGCCGTATATATGAATAGTACCTTATGTATAATACTGTATGAATAGTATTGTAACACCCCCTTCCCATACGTAGGCGATCCCATCCGAGAAGGAGTGAGAAGCCGTATGAGTAAAGGTGCCACCAAGCAAATACAAAGTAAAACATACATTCATTCATAACATACATTCAGAAATACAGAATAATTAAAAACTTTATAGAAAAAGAAAGCACAGGCTGATCATGCATTACTATAATAAACTATTACAATAATGATCTGATCATCAAGCTGATACAAAAATAATATTACATAACCCAAAATATAGATACAAAAGCGGAAGCTGATACAAAACTGATACATGAGAGTTCTATACAAAAAGAATCATCACTGATACAAAAATAGCCCTACACTAAAAACTCTTCTGTGTTGGCTTGATGACGGCGACTCTCACAAGGCAAAACTCCTTCCGCACCTGCACGGGTAAACACACCGTGCTAAGCGATAAACGCTTAGTGGGGAAACACACATAAACTATGGACGGCCATTCACAATGGTCGTCAAGGCATAACACATTCACAATGGCAGAATGCAAAGGTTATAACATAATCCATTCCAGAATAATTCAATATATATATTTCATCATTAAACTCATTCAGACAACCCATTCATAGCCAGATCAGATCAGAACAATTCCATTAACATTTAAAGAACACCTGCTGACTCTAGATAGTGGATAACGAGTGTACTGAAGGTACCTTACGGGTACGAATCGAATACTGAGGGTACCTCACAGGTACAAATCAAATATTATATCATTTATCAAAACATATTATTTATATACTGAGGGGATCTTAAACAAGATCCTATACTGATGGGTTCGCGAGGAACCAAACGGGGACCTGATCGGGGTCCAAACTGAACTGAGGGCTGCAGCTAAAGACTCTATTAGGCATGCCTAACTATCCACTTACTCGACTCTAGCAGGTTATGCGACATTCAGATCACATTTCGGAGTACGGAATATAATTCATCAGAAAATCATGGTATCACGCATATCGAAGCATCAAACAGTAAGACATGCATCCTACAACAGTAAAGTCCATTCAGAACAAATACCAAATTCATTTCAGAGTTAAAAACTAGGAAATTTCAGAAAAACGAGCCGAACGGAGAAACGGGCGAGATCAGCTGGTCACTGGGCGTGACTGGCCTTCCCAACAGGCAGGTCACGCGACGTGACTTGCTTGTTCCTCGCCGGTCACGTTGCATGATCTTCGCAAATCACGCAATGCCCCCAGCAGGTCACGGTGTGACTGGACGTCACGTCTCGTGACGTGCTACTCTCCTCGCAGATCACGTCGCGTGATCTCGCAGATCACGCAACGCCTTCGCAGGTCGCACGACGTGACCGAGGATCACGTCGCGTGACTTGCTTGTTCTTCAGCTGGTCATGCGACTGGCTTCTCCGCAGGCAGGTCACGGCGTGACCGAGGGTCACGTCTCGTGACTTGCCTTCTTCCGTAGCGGGTCACGCGACGAAGAACAGTACTTCTATTTACCAGAATTTCCAGAATAAGGAATTCAATCCCAATTTGATTTAATACCATACAAACCTGTTTTTATCTTCCAGAAATCATCTCAAACAATATAGGCAACAATTATACAACTCAATTCATCAACTAATTAATCAAATCAAATTAAGAACATGTGCATTCAACTCACAAGAACATAAACCCTAGAATTTTACAGTAAATTCCAAATCACACAATTTCACAATTAAACATTCCCAAACCTAGATTCTAAGCTTCTAACACTTAGTCCCACTGCTCCCAGCAACCTCTTTGCCTTTGGGATCGCGTGGAGCCTCAGCTAGAACACAAACACAGTAATGACCATCAACATGCAACCCTAAATTAAAACTCAACCTAAAGAAGAAGATGAAGATGTAAAGTTACAGTAAAACAAAGACAAGATATGCACTTACCAAGCTAGGGGATGCAAGGAGAGATTAACTTCACCAATCAAACTAGAATCCACACCACAATACTTAGAGTAAAGAAAATGGAGAAGAAGAAGAGAAGAAACGCCAGAGAAAGAAGATAACGTAAATCTGTTATCTTCACTTCTTTCTTTTTCTTTTCTTTGCCCTAAGTATGTGTCCAAATCCTATTGATGAAGCTAATTGCTCACACCCTAACTCAACAAACATCACACACACATAATGTATTCTTAATTAAAACACCCTACAATGGTATGCTCCAATGTACACAATTAATTCCTAACTAATTCACACACTAATGTCATGTATGCACCCACATAATAATAAACCCCAAAATCATTCATTTTTACTGAAATACCCTTATGACATACTAAACACACGCGAATGCTTACGCATACAGACAGACAGACAGGCTCATTCTACTAGGGGGCAAATGGGGTGTGACAACTCTCCCCTACTAATAAGAATTTCATCCTCAAAATTCTCACCTGAACTGAATAACTGAGGGTACTGAGCTCTCATCGACTCCTCTGGTTCCCAAGTCGCTTCTTCGACCCCATGATGGATCCACAACACTTTAACCAAAGGAATCTGCTTATTTCTCAATTGCCTCACCTCTCGGGCTAGAATAGCTCGCGGTTCCTCATCATAAGAGAAGTCTGGCTGAACCTGGATATCCTGAACTGACAGAACATGCGAAGGATCTGATCTGTACCGACGAAGCATCGAAACGTGAAACACATCATGCAACTTTGCTAACTCCATCGGTAACGCCAATCTGTAGGCTACAGGTCCTACTTTAGCCAAAATCTCATAAGGTCCAATGAAACGAGGACTCAGCTTACCCTTCTTTCCAAATCGAAGCACTCTCCTCCAAGGAGAAACTTTAAGGAAAACTTTGTCCCCGATCTCAAAATGCACATCTTTCCTTTTCAAATTGGCATAAGACTTCTGTCGATCCTTGGCTGCCTTCAAATTCCGCTGCACTACTCTGATTTTATCTTCAGTATCTCTAACCAAGTCTGGTCCAATCATAGATCTCTCGGATAGCTCTGTCCAACAAATCGGAGTCCTACACTGACGACCATACAAAGCCTCATATGGTGTCATACCAATACTCGACTGAAAACTGTTGTTGTAGGCAAACTCCATCAATGATACATATCTGTCCCAACTACCCGGAAAGTCCAAAGCACAAGCTCTCATCATATCCTCCAGAATCTGAATAACTCGCTCTGACTGACCATCGGTCTGAGGATGAAACGCTGTACTGAAGTTCAATCTAGTGCCCAAAGCTTTCTGTAACTCCTTCCAAAACTTGGAAGTAAACCTTGGATCTCGATCTGACACTATGGACAAAGGCACACCATGCAACCGAACTATCTCATCCACATAGATACTGGCTAATCTGTCCATGGAGTAGTCCACTCTAACTGGCAGAAAGTGAGCTGATTTCGTAAGCCGATCCACAATAACCCAAACTGAGTCATGCTTCCTCTGAGTCAAAGGCAAACCAGAAACAAAATCCATGGCGATATCATTCCATTTCCACTCAGGAATGGATAAAGGCATAAGCAAACCCGAAGGTACCTGATGCTCGGCCTTTACCTGCTGACAAGTCAAGCACTTGGAAACAAAATCCACTATATCACGCTTCATACCGGACCACCAATAGAATTGCTTCATATCTCTATACATCTTCTCACTGCCCGGATGCATAGTAAAGACTGAACTATGCGCCTCACTCATGAGCTATCTCCTCAAATCCTCAGATTCTGGCACACACAGGCGATCTCTGAACATAAGTACCTCATCCTGAACTGAGAACTCTGACTGCTTACCCGATCTAACCTCATGCACAATCTGCTGAAGCCTCACATCATCTCTCTGAGCATCCACAATCCTCTGTCTCAAAGTAGGCCTCACACGCAACTGGGCAAGCAAAGCCCCATCAGAATCAAATCGCCACCTGAATCGCCTCAAGAACAAAGCTGAAACTGACTTCCGACTCAAGGCATCGGCGACTACATTGGCCTTACCAGGATGGTAATCCACAATGCAGTCATAGTCCTTAAATAACTCAAGCCAACGTCGCTGTCTCATGTTCAACTCTTTCTATGAAAAGAAGTACTTCAAGCTCTTGTGGTCCGAGAAGATCCTACACTTTTCCCCATACAAGTAGTGACGCCAAATCTTCAAGGCAAAGATCACAGCTGCCAGCTCAAGATCATGCGTCGGATAGTTCCTCTCATGTGGCTTCAACTGACGAGAAGCATAAGCCACCACTTTACCTTCCTGCATCAGCACACATCCAAGACCAACTCCAGAAGCATCACTGTAAATGACAAACTCCTTACCCGAAATGGGTTGAGTAAGGATAGAAGCCTCAACAAGCAACTGCTTTAACCGATCAAAACAAGACTGACACCTGTCTGACCACTCAAATCTGACTCCTTTCCTCAACAATCTAGTCATAGGAGCAGCAATCACAGAAAATCCTTTAACGAACCGACGGTAGTAACCTGCTAAACCGAGGAAACTCCTCACTTCCTGAACATTTCGAGGCGCTTTCCAATCAACAATCGCCTCAATCTTGGCTGGATCTACCTGAATACCTCTAGCTGAAACAATGTGACCCAAGAATGATACTTCTCTAAGCCAGAAATCACACTTGCTAAGCTTAGCAAACAACTGATGCTCTCTCAACCTCCGCAAAACCAATCTGAGATGCTCCTCATGCTCACTCTCATCCCTGGAATATACCAAGATATCATCAATGAACACTACTACAAATCGATCTAAGTATGGCCTAAACACACGATTCATCAGATCCATAAAAGCCGCTGGAGCATTTGTCAAACCAAACGGCATCACAAGAAACTCATAGTGGCCATACCTAGTCCGAAATGCAGTCTTCACCACATCTGCATCCTGAACTCGAAGCTGGTAGTACCCTGATCGAAGATCTATCTTGGAAAAGACACCTGCACCTCGAAGCTGATCAAACAAGTCTTCAATCCTAGGCAGTGGATACTTGTTCTTCACTGTAACCTTATTAATCTGGCGGTAGTCAATACACATCCGCAGGGATCCATCTTTCTTCTTAACAAACAGCACTGGAGCTCCCCAAGGAGATATGCTAGGTCGAATAAACCCCTTATCCAATAACTCTTGTAGCTGAGATTTAAGTTCCCTCAACTCTACAGGAGCCATCCGATAAGGTGCTCTCGAAATAGGTGCAGTACCTGGCATAATCTCAATGGACAACTCAACCTCTCTCTCAGGAGGCAAACCAGGCAACTCGCTCGGGAACACATCACTAAACTCCCGCACTACAGGGATGTCCTCAATCTGAACCTGATCCCTCTTAGAATCTAACACAACAGCTAGAAAAGCCTCACAACCTTTCCTGATAAATCTCTTAGCTTGCATCGCAGAAATCACATTATTCAACGAACTAGCACCCAAACCTTTCAGAAACACAAGAGACTGACTTCTATCCCGAAGTACAACTGTCTTCCTATGGTAATCAACTACAGCCCGATGCTTACCCAACCAGTCCATACCCAGAATCAAGTCAAACTCTCTGAAGGGTAACTCAATCAAATCCGCTGGAAGCACAGCTCCCTCAACAATCAGAGGACAACTCCTAAAGACTCTACTCACACTGACACTATGCCCTAATGGACTGGTCACACAAATCTCATAATCTAACTGATCAACAGAATGCAATTTATCAACAATCTTATCTGTGCACAAGTATGAGTGTGTGGAACCAGGATCAATTAGAGCATACAACTCAGTGTCATGGAGTAGGAACTTACCAGCAATAACATCAGGCACGTCCTGCTCATCTCTGGCTCTCATAGCATATGCTCTGATGGCACCCTGAGGAGGATGCTCAACAGTCTCAGAAGCAGCTCCATCTCTATGCCGGCCACCTCTACCTCTACCTCGGCCTCTGCCACGGGTAGCCTGAGAAGCATTCGAACCGACCCTACTGCCCTCTCTCTGGGAACCCGAATCCTCCTGTAATCTCGGACAACTGGCCAACTGATGCTCAGAACTCCCACACCTGAAGCACGCACCGGAGAGCCACCTGCACTCACCCCGATGTGTCTTACTACAATGAGGACAAACTGGTGTAGTCTCAGCTCTACCACCCCTACCAGAACCTGATACAGCTGCAGAACCCTGACGTCTACCTCTAGAAGCCGGACCAGATGCTGACTCATCCTGTGGGTTCCTAGATCTCTTACTCGAAGAAGATCCTCCACGAGAAGAACTCCTCCTCTGAGCTCTCTCGCTCATCACAGTCTCAGATAACTCAGCTCTCACTGCAGCCTCCACTATCTGATAGTAGCTAACCCCAGGTATACACATCAAGGAAATCAAAGCAATCTTCAGAGACTCATTTAACCCTGCCTCAAAATGCTTGCACCTAAAGTCATCAGTCATAACTCTTCGTGGGGCATAGCGAGATAACCTGTTAAACTCCTTCTCATAATCTGCTACAGACATGGCCCTCTGCTTTAAACTCAAGAACTGCGCCCATCTCGAATCCCTATAAGTCTGAGTAATATACTTCTTTGTGAACTCACCCTCAAAGAACTCCCAGGTAATCGGATCCGGTAGCTGAGGATGCCTACAAACTAATTCCCACCATTCAAATGCAGACCCTTGCAGAAGAGCTAATGCACACTCCGCCTGCTGATCAGGAGGACACCGAATCTCTCTCAAAGCACGCTTGACTTTATCTAACCATTTCTCTGCCATCTCAGATTCATTCAAACCTGTACCATAAAAATCCTCAACTCCTGCCCTCCTCAGATTCTCCATAGGTGCTCTAGGAGCAGTCACTCTCTCCAAAACCCTAGCCATGTCCTGATGCAACCGGAACATAGCCTCAAAGGGCATGGCTGCGGCTTCGGGCTGGACCCTAGCATGCTGAGCCGACACAGTAACAGAAACAGACGGATCTATAGCTGGAGGATTCACACTCTCGGCGGATTCCTCATGCGCACCATGAGCAGAATTAGAAGCCATCTAAACAAACAAGAAACAACCGTATCAGCCAACACAGATCTAGACACATACACATCTAAGAAACTCAAACAATCACAACAACACCCAGAAACGCCTAAACCTATGCTCTGATACCACAAACTGTAACACCCCCTTCCCATACGTAGGCGATCCCATCCGAGAAGGAGTGAGAAGCCGTATGAGTAAAGGTGCCACCAAGCAAATACAAAGTAAAACATACATTCATTCATAACATACATTCAGAAATACAGAATAATTAAAAACTTTATAGAAAAAGAAAGCACAGGCTGATCATGCATTACTATAATAAACTATTACAATAATGATCTGATCAGCAAGCTGATACAAAAATAATATTACATAACCCAAAATATAGATACAAAAGCGGAAGCTGATACAAAACTGATACATGAGAGTTCTATACAAAAAGAATCATCACTGATACAAAAATAGCCCTACACTAAAAACTCTTCTGTGTTGGCTTGATGACGGCGACTCTCACAAGGCAAAACTCCTTCCGCACCTGCACGGGTAAACACACCGTGCTAAGCGATAAACGCTTAGTGGGGAAACACACATAAACTATGGACGGCCATTCACAATGGTCGTCAAGGCATAACACATTCACAATGGCAGAATGCAAAGGTTATAACATAATCCATTCCAGAATAATTCAATATATATATTTCATCATTAAACTCATTCAGACAACCCATTCATAGCCAGATCAGATCAGAACAATTCCATTAACATTTAAAGAACACCTGCTGACTCTAGATAGTGGATAACGAGTGTACTGAAGGTACCTTACGGGTACGAATCGAATACTGAGGGTACCTCACAGGTACAAATCAAATATTATATCATTTATCAAAACATATTATTTATATACTGAGGGGATCTTAAACAAGATCCTATACTGATGGGTTCGCGGGGAACCAAACGGGGACCTGATCGGGGTCCAAACTGAACTGAGGGCTGCAGCTAAAGACTCTATTAGGCATGCCTAACTATCCACTTACTCGACTCTAGCAGGTTATGCGACATTCAGATCACATTTCGGAGTACGGAATATAATTCATCAGAAAATCATGGTATCACGCATATCGAAGCATCAAACAGTAAGACATGCATCATACAACAGTAAAGTCCATTCAGAACAAATACCAAATTCATTTCAGAGTTAAAAACTAGGAAATTTCGGAAAAACGAGCCGAACGGAGAAACGGGCGAGATCGGCTGGTCACTGGGCGTGACTGGCCTTCCCAACAGGCAGGTCACGCGACGTGACATAGGGTCACGCGACGTGACTTGCTTGTTCCTCGCCGGTCACGTTGCATGATCTTCGCAAATCACGCAACGCCCCCAGCAGGTCACGGCGTGACTGGACGTTACGTCTCGTGACGTGCTACTCTCCTCGCAGATCACGCAACGCCTTCGCAGGTCGCACGACGTGACCGAGGATCACGTCGCGTGACTTGCTTGTTCTTCAGCTGGTCACGCGACTGGCTTCTCAGCAGGCAGGTCACGGCGTGACCGAGGGTCACGTCTCGTGACTTGCCTTCTTCCGTAGCGGGTCACGCGACGAAGAACAGTACTTCTATTTTCCAGAATTACCAGAATTTCCAGAATAAGGAATTCAATCCCAATTTGATTTAAAACCATACAAACCTGTTTTTATCTTCCAGAAATCATCTCAAACAATATAGGCAACAATTATACAACTCAATTCATCAACTAATTAATCAAATCAAATCAAGAACATATGCATTCAACTCACAAGAACATAAACCCTAGAATTTTACAGTAAATTCCAAATCACACAATTTCACAATTAAACATTCCCAAACCTGGATTCTAAGCTTCTAACACTTAGTCCCACTGCTCCCAGCAACCTCTTTGCCTTTGGGATCGCGTGGAGCCTCAGCTAGAACACAAACACAGTAATGACCATCAACATGCAACCCTAAATTAAAACTCAACCTAAAGAAGAAGATGAAGATGTAAAGTTACAGTAAAACAAAGACAAGATATGCACTTACCAAGCTAGGGGATGCAAGGAGAGATTAACTTCACCAATCAAACTAGAATCCACACCACAATACTTAGAGTAAAGAAAATGGAGAAGAAGAAGAGAAGAAACGCCAGAGAAAGAAGATAACGTAAATCTGTTATCTTCACTTCTTTCTTTTTCTTTTCTTTGCCCTAAGTATGTGTCCAAATCCTATTGATGAAGCTAATTGCTCACACCCTAACTCAACAAACATCACACACACATAATGTATTCTTAATTAAAACACCCTACAATGGTATGCTCCAATGTACACAATTAATTCCTAACTAATTCACACACTAATGTCATGTATGCACCCACATAATAATAAACCCCAAAATCATTCATTTTTACTGAAATACCCTTATGACATACTAAACACACGCGAATGCTTACGCATACAGACAGACAGACAGGCTCATTCTACTACGGGGCAAACGGGGTGTGACAAGTATTGTATGGCATAGACAATTTATTTAAATCTATTTATACTTATTAATTAATCATCAAACTTAATATTTCTACCTTAATTCACTATTAACTATGCTGATTGACCCATAGCTGTCTAAGTTACTATTCATTTGGTCAGTTTTCTTTTAAGTTGGAAACCTACATTTTTACTTTACCAATAGGATTAACTTAATTTCTACCAATTATTAGGCAAGCCAAACATAATTAAACTGGTGACAGTTTTAGTAATCCATTACAGACCAAAACCCAAAATAATATTATAAGACATATACATGCCAAAATCTTAACATACTTAGTATTCCAAATAATACTCTTCAATACCACTTCCAAAATGTGTGAGGTATGCACTGCTCCAAAATGCAACGGAGTACCTACATGCAGTCAAATAAAACTACGTGCTGAGCATTAAATATTCCCAGTGGTGATTGAAATTCCATAAATTTCCACTTAAACTAATTTCACAGGCAATGAATAATATTCAATAAATAATATCATTTTAATATTCATAAGTAAATATATCTAATTTAATTACCAATTATTCAAGCAATATTATATTTAATTATCTTTAAATTACATAATTAGGGCAATTACACAATTAATCACATAAATAATTTTATTTACCATTTTATCTTTAACTTATGGTAATATTTTATTTATACCCTTAAAGTTTTTCAAAATGACGAAAATACCTTTAATTCATTTATACTTCACCAAAATTACATTTGTGCCATTAGTTCATTTTAATTTCACTACTATTACCATTATACCACTAATTCATTTTAAATTCAATAATACTACTATTATGCCACTAGTTTAATTATTTTCACTAATATTACAATTTTACCATTAATTTACTTGCCAAATTACGGTTTTACCCTCCAATTACCATTTTCATGCCAAATTACATTTTTACCCCTATAAAAGTAGCCAATTTTCATATTTAACCATTTATTAACATTTTTGCCCTTACTAACCATCCTTAACACACATATGCACAAAATTACCATTTTGCCCTCAAACATTTTATATAATTACATTTATGCCATTTTCCACATAAATAATATTTTAATCATATTTTAATTATTTTAATCTTATTTTTACCATTATGGCCCTATAACACACTAGCACACTATATATATAGGATAAACGAGACGTGAACTCCAGAAGTTCACGGAAATACTAGAGGAGTCCTGTGGAACCACCACTGTCTTTAAATACAGTACAGTACAATAAAATATTCAGATACAGTGAAATAGGAACATCATTGGCCTATTAAAAGGTGAGACGTCATGCTCACACCCGCGGTCTTATGTTCTTATGGCATGCCAACATATCCTGAATTAGACTTGACTACCAGATCACTACATAGGGCAAAATTATTTTATTTTTCACATTATTAATGGGATATACATATATTTTATGGTATATCATCATAATATCTTATTCTTTTTCATACCATTTCATCATTACACATGTGATTATCATCATTACATCATCACATGCCATGTAAACTCATTATTTCATCATGGTACACATGCATACATACATACATGCATACGGCCCGCATACTAAATTTATTTACATTAATTCATTTTATAAATTTTATCATTTATTTAGGCCAATTACATGTTGTATAACATCACCATACCATCAATTTCTATGAAAACACATCAAAATCATGACTTTACATATGATATACATTCGGCCATACATACATCACATACCTCATGATGTGTTCACATACTCTAACACATACCATTCATTAATTCACATGCCAAATACCATATATCCATCATAAATATGCATAAAATATCATGAGAAAACATGAAAATCACATGATTCACATTCGGCCAAAGAAGGAATTTTTCACAAAATTTATTTCTTCATTTTAATCATCAATACCATCATTTTTAACATCCCTAAACATGAATATCATGTTATTTTCAATTAAACATGCATAAATCACATGCTTTCTTCACAAACATAACCGAAATCCATACTTTTACTATGGAATTAAATGGCATTTGCAATCACAAACCTCAAATCCTTGAAATATACTTCCCAATTATCCTTTTCCTTGCCCTTAGCTTGATTAGAGGTTCCTTCACCTAATGGACATAATTATGTCCAAACACAAAATTAAGATTTCATCAAAATCCTACTTCCATTCATGAAATAAATTTAATAAACATCTAATTCACATCCTATATTACCTTTAGGAACCTTAAAACCAAATTAAAAATACTTAAATCATTTTACCTCAATTTTACACCCAACTTTCAAGTCTAGATTTCACCCACTTTTACACCTTCAAATGAAATTCTAAGACCACCAATGGATTGTAGATGAGCTGAATTATGTTATAGAGGTTTTATTTTGAGGTGAAATGAAAGAAAAATTAAAGAAAAATGGTGGAGAAGAGGGAGAGAAGAATTCGGCCAAGGAGAGGGGAAGGAGGAGGCTAAAATAAAAGGGAATCCAAGGGATTTCTAGATATTTGGGTGTATTTATATGGGTCCAATTGGATCCAACTAGGTCCAACCAAAGTGGTTGAGTCTGATTTTTAGTTTTCGGGTCATTTTCCACTTTTTTTATGAAATTGAATATTCCTGAATTCATTTATACTCCCAACTAATTCCATAATTGTTAGAATATTAAAATTAGTCTCCCCACAAATTGTTTGCTCAATCGAAGTTCGTTTGGGGTCCGGTTCACTCAAACCGGCCCAATTTGGTTCAGTCCAGTTTTGCCGTAAAATACAATTCTATTGCTGTCAAAAATTTCTTAAAATCATTATAAGTCTTTAATCCTCTTACATTAGAACCAGAGGAGACTTCAAATTGACTTTCGAGAGCCTATATGACCTCGTTTTTACACCAGATTACACCATTATCCTCCATTTAATATCCTCTTTCTAATGGTGAAATGAAATATTTTTTAATACTGTTCACCGTGAAGTCACTATTTATGGGACCCACAGTCACTATTCATAGACCCAGTCAAAGATGCTATCACTATTCATGGACCCAGTCAATGATGATGTTACTATTCATAAGACCCAGTCAATGGTGATATTACTATTCATGGGGTCCACCTTTACTATTCATGGGGCCCGCTTTTACTATTCATAGGCCCCACCTGGGCCCACTTTTTACTATTCATCGAAGTAAATATTTTTGGGCCATTATATCAGTAGCATTTAATTATAAGCTACATCAGAGGAGAGTTTTTAATTTGACATACATATATTTCATGGTATATCATCATAATATCTTATTCTTTTTCATACCATTTCATCATTTCACATGTGATTATCATCATTACATCATCACATGCCATGTAAACTCATTATTTTCATGGTACACATGCATACATACATACATGCATATGGCCCACATACCAATTTATTTACATTAACTCTTTTTGTTAATTTTATCATTTATTTAGGCCAATTACATGTTGTATAACATCACTATACCATCAATTTCCATGGAAACACATCAAAATCATGACTTTACACATGACATACATTCGGTCATACATACATTACATACCTTGTGATGTTTTCACATGCTCTAACACATACCATTCATTATTTCACATGCCAAATACCATAGATCCATCATAAACATGCATAAAACATCATGAAAACACATGAAATTCACATGATTCACATTCGGCCAAAGAAGGGATTTTTCATAGAAAATTTATTTCCTAATTTTAATCATCTATATCATCATTTTTAACATCCCTAGGCATGAATATCATGTTATTTTCAATTAAACATGCATAAATCACATACTTTCTTCACAAATATAATCAAAATCTATACTTTTACTATGGCATTAAATGGAATTTGCAATCACAAACCTCAAATCCTTGAAATATACTTCTCAATTATCCTTTTCCTTGCCCTTAACTTGATTAAAGGTTCCTTGACCTAATGGACATAATTATGTCCAAACACAAAAATTAATATTTCTTCAAAATCAAGCTTCCTTTCATCAAATAAACTTAATAAACATCTAATTCACATCCTATATTACCTTTAGGAACCTTAAAATCAAATTAAAAATACTTAAATCTCTTACCTCAATTTTACACCCAACTTTTAAGTCTAGATTTCACCCACTTTTACACCTTCAAACGAAATACTAAGACCACCAATAGATTCTATATGAGCTGAATTATGTTAAATATGTTTGATTTTGAGGTTAAATGAAGGTAAAATTGAAGAAAAATGGTGGAAAGAGGGAAAAAAGAATTCGGCCAAGGAGAGGGGAAGGAGGAGGCTAAAATAAAAGGTAATCCAAGGGATTTCCAGATATTTAGGTGTATTTATATGGGTCTAATTGGACCCATCCAGGTCCAACAAAAGTGGTTGAGCCGACTTGGTCCGATTTTTAGTTTTCGGGTCATTTTCCACTGTTTTGGTGAAATTGAATGTTCTTGAATTCATTTTTACTCCTAACTACTTCCATAATTCTTATAATATTAAAATTAGTCTCCCTACAACTTTTCAACTTAATTGGAGTCCGTTTGGGGTCCAGTTCACTTAAACCGGTCCAATTCGGTTCAGCCCAGTTTTGCCATAAAACACAATTCTAATGCAGTCAAAAATTTCTAAAAATCATTATAAACCTTTACTCTTCTTATAGTAGACTCTTTTATCCACTCTAACCATTTATAAAAATTCGGTCAAAATTTAGTAAAACTTCGGTTCAACCGAACCGAATCAGAGGCAACTTCAGACTAACTTTTGAGTGCCTATTTGACCTCATTTTTACATCAGATTATACCATTATCCTCCATTTAACATCCTATTTCTGATGGTGAAATAAAATATTTTCGGGTACTGGTCACCCTGAAGTCACTATTTGTGGGACCCACAGTTACTATTCACGAGACCCACAGTCGCTATTCACAGACCCAATTAAAGATGCTATCACTATTCATGGGACTCAGTCAATGATGACATTACTATTCATAGAACCCAGTCAATGATGAAATTACTATTCATGGGGTCCACTTTTACTATTCATAGGCCCCACCTAGGCCCACTTTTACTATTCATGAGCCCCACCTTGGCCCACTTTTACTATTTATCGAAGTAAATATTTTTGGGCATTTTTGGGCCATTACAGGATTAGATGAACCTCCCAATGTTCTATTGGGTAGGGGATTCTAAAATATCTCGCGTTACCCAAAATCGAGACGCTAACCCTTCTCGGACCCTCAAAGCGAGCCGGGTTAGGATCACGCACGTCACAGTGGTGACTCCACTAGTGCCTTGACAAGGCCACATCTCGTGGCCTTGACATGCGGCCTCACCTTGAGGCCGCATGTCAGGGGGTATTTAATCCCCCATTTTGCCCGTGTATGGGCTCCTCTCTCCCCACTCATTTTTTTCTTACTTTTCTTTGTTTTTTCATCCGTTTTCTCTCGCTATTTTTCTCATATATTGCCCATTTGTGATCCATTTTGTGTGTTTCTCACACCAAAGCGATCCTATTTCAACCGTCTTCAAGGTGATATAAATTTTTTTGAGTTTCTCTACGGTTTGTTTAGTGGGTATTTCACCAGCAGGTTAGTTTTTGTTTGCATTTTTTATTTTTAATTTTTATTTTTTTATTCTACATGATACATGATACGTTTGCTATTTATTTTCTTTGTAAAAAAAAATGAATGAGAAATGCTTACCTTGTTCCTTGCGCGAACCAGTGGGTGGAAAAGTGAAAACGAAGTAGAAATAATGTGTAAATGTGGGATGCGTAGAGACTAGATATTTATGTAAAATTTTTCAGCATGTAATTAGATTCTGCTGTTATGTTTATTTTTATTGCTTATTTAAATAAGATGTTAAAGTGTAAATAAGTAAAGATAATGCCAGCTACAAATGCAAACGAGTAGAAAATAATAATTGCTATTTTGAGTTATTTGCTTGTAACAGAAAAAATGTACATAATTTGGGCATTAAAATTGGTTGAGTAGGACTTGAACCTTGTTGGAATATTTTGTGCGTATACGGATTTGATGAACTTTTGTTAAAATGTCGCCCAAACTTAGTCAAAATCATGTTCTAATTTAGTCAAAATGCTGCCCGAATTTAATTAAAATGCTTAAATTTGTAGCATGAAAAGGTAGTTTAATATAGAAAATTAGTCGATAAAATAATATTGATTAATTTATCTCGCATAAACTAACTGTCAATTTATTTCCAGGATGCCTCGACAGCATAGAGTACGCCAGAGACGTGATGTACCTCTGCCTCCAGAGGAGATGACAGACACGTAGAGACAGCATTTTTAGACCTTATGGCAAATAGGGCTTGTACCTAGTAGATTTGTGTCTAGACCGTTCCTACAGCAGATAGGCATGTGGGATGAGGTGAGCGCCCTGATAGCATCAGCTGGCTGGACCGAGTTCCTGAGATTAGCTTACCAGACTTATCCAGAGATCACTAGAGAGGGGTTGGCCACATTACAGTATAAGGGGTATCAAAGGCCAGACACGAAGCCGGGGACTATATCATTCTAGGCTAGAGGCAATTATCATGAGATGAGCCACTTAGATTTCTCTCGGGCGATGGATCTCCCGATAGGGGAGCAAGTCTTGGTACCAGATAGGACCGTCCCCACACATTGCTGGGAGCAGATCGCTGCACTAGGTGTCCCTTACCGCTCTAATCAGGCAAAAAGCACTCTGTTGTGTTCACAGGCCCTGAGGTACATTTAGAAAGTATTGGCTAGCAGTTACCTTGGCCGAACTGGGAGTCAAGGTTGTCACACCCCAACCTATAACATGGAGACTTCTCCTCGGATTAGAGGGAGAAGGATCCCGATAAGTAGGAGTGTCACATCCCACTAGTACAAACGAGCAAACATCACATACAGAAATGACATATCAGAGTTAAATAAAAACTTTAAAAGAAAGGAGAGCGATACAAAGGAAAATGAATACTTTTATTAATATACAAAAAGAGGTCTTTACATCTTACATCAGTTTACAAAAAGACCCAATTACATAAAAGCCCAAGATACACTGTTCCGAAGGGCTAACAAAACATTATATCTATTACAAAAGAAAGGAAAGCATATATTACAGAACACCCAGTCACTAATTGCGTTGGCCTTCCCGATGCGACACGCCCCGAACATGCGTACCAAAACCTTCCACACCTGCACGGATAAACACTCGTGCTAAGCGAAATCGCTTAGTGGGGAGAACACAAATGCATAACCGCCACTCACAGTGACGACAACAGAAAGCACATGACAATGATACAATTATAGACATTAAATCATACATAGTTAATTCAAATATTTATATTATCATCCAATGTTCTTGTACAAAGATACACTAACACCTGCTTAATCATAAACAGTGGATAACGAGTACACATAGATACTTGAGAGTATCAATATCATATTATGGACACATAGATACCCGAAGGTATCGAATCATTCTTTTTATTTTGTTTCCAAATTGCTTTCACATAGAATCTTAAGAAAGATTCAAACAGAGGGATCGCGAGGATCCGATCGGGGGACCTGATCAGGGTCCAAAATCGTACACATAGCTGCAGCAACACATAACTCTATTAGGCATGCCTAACTATCCACTTTCCGACATTAGCAGGTTATACGAAATCTTGTCAAATTAACATACATATTATTCATTTAAATAGGTATTCCAGGCTTTAATGAAAGAATGCATACCAAAAAGAAATCAAGTCATTAAGCAAAAAGGAGAAGAAATATAATTTGGAAGTCACGTCTGTCGCGCTCGCGACGACTGTCCCGCTCACGACAGAAGCCAAACTACACCTCCCCGCCTCGTCTCGCGATCGCGAGTGACCTCATGCTCGCGAGAGGACGTAGGTGCTGCTCTTCTGTCGCGCTCGCGAGGGTTGTCGCGCTCGCGACAGAAGAGAGCCTTGTACAAGCTCGGAGCTCGAGCACTCTGTCGCGCTCGCGACAGAGAGCTCCATCGAGTTCCTTGGCGCGACATCTCTCGCGCCGGCACGAGGGTTGAAACCTCCGCACTCTGTCGCGCTCGCGATAGTGTCGCGATCGCGACAGACACGGGTTTTTCAGCTCTTACGCCCAAAATCTGCAGAATTCACACAAAATTCACATCCAAACTTCCAAAATTGATTCTAAACCTCAAAATTGAGCAATACAAGCATCCACAACTCATTATATAATTAAAAACCCAGCTTTATCACTATTTATCTTAATTAAATCAAGCCAAATACATGCTCAATTCTAAGAAATCCCAAAACAGTAATTTTAACACTAATTGCAACTATTCACATGATTCCTTGCAAATCTTTCAACAATATTCATTCTCTCATATCACATATCACACTAATTCCAATTCAAGCTATAATAACACAACTCATAATCCCAATCAAAGCAAAACCACAATTATCAAACTCAAATCACAAATATACATAAAAAGACAAACGTTCCCAAACCTTCTTTCCTTAGCTCCTATTCGCGAGCTCCGCTCCCGCTAGCGATTTCTTTCCCTTTCGCCGTTCTAGGAGCCTCCTCTGAACCACAAACCCACAACAACCAAGATCAATTTTACAACTACCCATACATATATATATAATTATAAAACCTAGAGAAGAGGAAGAAGAAAATCTAAGACATAAATAATCCCTACTCACCTTTAAGCTTTAAAATCACTAACCAAACAACTCTAATTACTCAAATAAAGAAGAGGGAGCAATATTGTGCAAAGAGAAAGGAAGAACAAAGAAAGAAGAAGAAGAAGTGAAGAAAGTGGCGTGAAGAAGAGAGGGAGAACGGGAATCAAAAAGGGAATGGCTGCCTTCTCTCTCTCTCTCACCAACCTCATTAAATGTTAACCTATCCATATGCCACATGTCACTCTCTCCAAAGGACACTTGCCCCATAATACACCCTACTCCCATACATTAATATACACACTAAACTATCTCTTACTCACACCTTACTTCTATACACCCACCTATACACTAGCCTAATTCCTCTTCTCAAACTAATACACATACATATTAAATAAATAATCCAATATAACACATACATGCAACACATACAAATACACACATACAGACACGGACAGGCTCAAACTACTGGGGTAGTTTTGGGGTGTTACAATACTCCCCCACTTAACAAAATTTCGTCCTCGAAATTTTTACCTGTTCCAAATAACTGAGGATATTGTAATCTCAAAGCTTCTTCTGGTTCCCATGTAGCTTCCTCAATGCCGTGATGCTGCCATAAAACTTTGACTAACGGTATCTGTTTATTCTGAAGCTGTCTGATTTCCTTATCCAAAATCTTTTTCGGTTCTTCATTAAACGAAAAGTCTGGCTGAATCCGAATATCTTGTACTGGTAACACATGCGAAGGATCAGACCGATATCTCCGAAGCATAGATACATGGAAAACATCATGTAGTCTAGCTAATTCCATAGGCAAAGCTAACTGATACGCTACTGGACCTACTTTTCTTAGGATCTCATATGGCCCAATAAAGCGTGGACTTAACTTGCCTTTCTTTCCAAAACGGAGAACCTTTCGCCAAGGTGACACTTTTAAGAAAACTCTATCACCTACTTCATACTGAATATCTCTGCGCTTCAAATTAGCATAAGAATGCTGTCGATCCTTAGCTGCTTTCAAGTTCTGTTGCACAACCCTTACTTTTCCTTCTGTATCCAGCACTATATCCGGACCTATCATAACCTTTTCTGACAGTTCAGTCCAACATATTGGTGTTCTACATTTCCGTCCATACAATGCTTCGTAAGGGGCCATACCAATGCTCACTTGATAACTGTTATTATACGCGAATTCCATCAAAGACACATACCGATCCCAACTTCCTGAAAACTCTAAAGCACAACCCCGGAGCATATCTTCCAAAACCTGAATAACCCTGTCTGATTGACCATCGGTCTGCGGATGAAAAGCAGTACTAAAATTTAACCGAGTTCCCAAAGCCGCTTGAAGCTCTTTCCAAAACTTGGATGTAATACGAGGATCTCGGTCTGATACAATGGATAACGGAATCCCATGCAATCGAACTATCTCATCCACATAAAGTTCTGCCAACTTATCCATAGAATAATCCAACCTTACCGGTAGAAAATGCGCAGACTTCGACAATCGATCCACTATAACCCACACTGAATCATGTTTATGCTGAGTCATAGGCAAGCCAGATACAAAATCCATCGTGATGTCATCCCATTTCCATTGAGGAATGGGTAAGGGATGAAGCAATCCCGATGGCACTTGATGCTCGGTTTTCACTTGTTGACAGGTGAGACATCTTGAAATAAATTCTGTTATATCTCTTTTCATGCCTGGCCACCAATAAAATTGCTTCAGGTCCTGATACATCTTGTCCCCACCAGGGTGCATAGTAAAGACTGATGAGTGAGCTTCTTGTAACAAATTCTTCCTTAACTCACCCACATTAGGCACACATAACCGATTACCGTGTCTAAGCACTCCTTCACTATCTAACAAGTACTCAGTCCGCTTGCCCTCTTTCACTGCTTGACAAACACGCTGTAGCACATGGTCATCCAACTGAGCCTTTGCAATCTCCGATGTCAAACTCGGCTTAACTTTAAGTTGAGCAATCAAAGCACCTTCAGAATCAAACCTCCATCTGCCTCGGCTAGCTAGCAACGCAGACATAGATTTTCTACTGAGAGCATCAGCCACTACATTAGCTTTACCCGGATGGTAGTCAATAATACAATCATAATCCTTGAATAGTTCCAACCATCTCCGCTGCCTCAAATTCAATTCCTTCTGAGTTAACAAATACTTGAGACTCTTATGATCAGTAAAAATCCTGCACGTCTCCCCATACAAGTAGTGCCGCCAGACTTTAAGCGCAAACACTACCGCTGCTAACTCCAAATGGTGGGTCGGATAGTTCTGCTCACGAGGCTTCAACTGTCTTGATGCATAAGCTATCACTCTATTCCCTTGCATCAGAACACAACCTAAACCAATTCCCGAAGCATCACTGTACATAGTGTACTCTTTACCCGAAACCGGTTGTGTGAGCACAGGAGCTTTAACCAATAACTCTTTTAAACGATCAAAACTGGCTTGACACTTTTCAGTCCATACAAACTTAACATCCTTCCGAAGTAGCCTGGTCAAAGGAGAGGCTAACACTGAAAATCCCTGAACAAACCGTCGATAATACCCTGCTAAACCTAGAAAACTTCTTACATCAGGTACATTCTTCGGAGGCATCCAATTTACAATTGCTTCAATCTTACTTGGATCAACACGTACACCCTCTGCTGATACCACATGTCCAAGGAAAGCTACTTCATTCAACCAAAATTCACACTTACTGAGTTTCGCATACAGTTGATGATCTCTTAACATTTGCAACACCAATCTAAGATGTTCCTTATGTTCCTTTCGGTCTCTGGAGTATACCAAAATGTCATCAATAAATACCACAACAAACTTGTCCAGATACGGTCGGAAAATTCGATTCATCAGATCCATAAAGGCTGCAGGTGCATTGGTCAAACCAAAAGGCATCACTAGAAATTCGTAATGACCATAACGTGTCCGAAAAGCCGTCTTAGCCACATCTGCTTCTTTAACCCCCAACTGGTAGTAGCCTGATCTCAAGTCTATCTTAGAGAATACCCAGCTCCTCTCAACTGATCAAAAAGGTCCTCAACCCTCGGTAATGGATACTTATTCTTAATAGTTACTTTGTTAAGCTGTCGATAATCAATGCACATCCGTAGGGTTCCATCCTTCTTTTTAACAAACAGCACTGGAGCACCCCACGGTGATACACTGGGCCGAATGAATCCTTTGTCTAACAACTCCTGTAACTGACTTTTCAATTCCTTCAATTCCATTGGAGCCATGCGGTAAGGAGCCTTAGAAATCGGAGCGGTACCTGGAACAATCTCTACTGACAATTCAACCTCTCTCTCGGGAGGTAATCCCGGTAGTTCCTCCGAAAAGACGTCTACAAAATCTCTTATAATAGGAATGTCTTGAATCTTAACTTGACCTCTCCGAGAATCCAAAACCACAGCCAAAAATGCTTCACATCCTTTCCTAATAAATCTTCTGGCTTTTATAGCTGATACTACATTATGCAAAGAACTGCTTCCAATTCCCTTCACAATAACAGGTACTTGATCTTTATCCTTTAAAACCATTACTTTCCTATGACAGTCCACTACTGCTCGGTGCTTATCCAACCAATCCATCCCCAGAATAATATCAAACTCGTAAAACGGCAAGCAGATCAAATCCACAACAAACTCTGTACCTTGAATCTTTAAGGGACACTTCCGACACACCCGATTAACCAAAACACTCTGACCCAACGGACTAGATACACAAATCTCATATTCCAACTTCTCCTCACTTCCCAAACTATCCCATAACTTATCAGAACACACATAAGAATGGGTAGAGCTTGGGTCAATCAAAGCATAAACTTCAGAGTCAAGCAAAGAGAACTTACCGGCAATCACTTCGGGAGCATTCTGTTCCTCTCGGGCTTTCATAGCATAGGCCCTACCAGACGATGGCACAGGGCGATCTACTGATTCTGAGGGTTCTCTCTCTCGAGGCCGACCACCACGACCCCTTCCTCTACCCCGATTACGACTTCCTTGGGGTACATTAGATCCAGCTCGGCTCCCTTCCTGTTGTCCCGAAGGATCTCCATACCGATTCGGACAATTCGCAAGTAAATGGTCCATAGAACCACATCTAAAACAGCCTCCCGTTAACCATCGACACTCACCCCAATGTTGTTTGTTACAATGAGTACATCGGGGAGTGCCATCTCCTCTACCTGAGCCCGCTCCCCTGGAAGAACCCTGTCTCCTCCCTCTAGGAGCCGGACTAGCTACAGACTCATCAGCAAAGTTTCCTTGCGATTCCCTTGGTCTCTTGCCTGAAGAAGAGCCACCTCTAGCAGACTTCCTTCTTTGAGCTTTCTCTCTCAGAATATTCTCAGAACGCTCCGCCCTCAAGGCTGCTTGAACTAACTGATAATAACTCACATTTGGAGCCGACATCAAAGAAATTAGCATCACCTTCAGAGACTCATTCAAGCCTGATTCAAAATGTTGACATCTGAACTCTTCTGTGAGAACCCTTGGTGGTGCATACTTACTAAGCTTGTTAAACTCATCTTCATATTCGGCCACAGACATTGTTCTTTGCTTGAGAGTTAGAAACTGCGCCCACTTGGCATCCTTATAGGCTTTGGTCGCATACCGATTCTGGAACTCACCCTCGAAGAATTCCCAAGTAATCGGTTCAGGGACCTGCAGTTGACTAACCACTAGTCTCCACCAATCATAAGCAGAGCCTTGTAACAAAGACAGGGCACACTCCACTTCTTGCTCTGGTGGACATCTTATCTCCCTAAGTACTCTGGACGTCTTCTCTATCCACATCTCTGCCTTATTAGATTTATCTATGCCAGTACCAAAGAAATCTTCTGCCCCATGCTTTCTTAACTTCTCAATAGGAGCACTTGGTGCTGTTACCCTTTCAAGTACCCTAGTCATACTCTGAAGCATCGCTTCCAACGGTCCAATAGGCACTTCAGGTCGCCCCCTAGGAGGTTGAGCCGGACCAGAAACTGAGGGATCTTGCTCTTGGGGATTCGTACTTTCTGCTGACCCCTCAAATGATCCACGAGCGGACTCCATAACTACAAAACATACACGCAGTGCGCATCAGGCCAACACAACCCCAACAACCTATCTAACACACTGAAACCCAATAACATCTAAACCAATAGCTCTGATACCACCTAATGTCACACCCCAACCTATAACATGGAGACTTCTCTTCAGATTAGAGGGAGAAGGATCCCGATAAGTAGGAGTGTCACATCCCACTAGCACAAACGAGCAAACATCACATACAGAAATGACATATCAGAGTTAAATAAAAACTTTAAAAGAAAGGAGAGCGATACAAAGCAAAATGAATACTTTTATTAATATACAAAAAGAGGTCTTTACATCTTACATCAATTTACAAAAAGACCCAATTACATAAAAGCCCAAGATACACTGTTCCGAAGGGCTAACAAAACATTATATCTATTACAAAAGAAAGGAAAGCATATATTACAGAACACCCAGTCACTAATTGCGTTGGCCTTCCCGATGCGACACGCCCCGAACATGCGTACCAAAACCTTCCACACCTGCACGGATAAACACCCGTGCTAAGCGAAATCGCTTAGTGGGGAGAACACAAATGCATAACCGCCACTCACAGTGACGACAACAGAAAGCACATGACAATGGTACAATTATAGACATGAAATCATACATAGTTAATTCAAATATTTATATTATCATCCAATGTTCTTGTACAAAGATACACTAACACCTGCTTAATCATAAAGAGTGGATAACGAGTACACATAGATACTTGAGAGTATCAATATCATATAATGGACACATAGATACCCGAAGGTATCGAATCATTCTTTTTATTTTGTTTCCAAATTGCTTTCACATAGAATCTTAAGAAAGATTCAAACAGAGGGATCGCGAGGATCCGATCGGGGGACCTGATCAGGGTCCAAAATCGTACACATAGCTGCAGCAACACATAACTCTATTAGGCATGCCTAACTATCCACTTTCCGATATTAGCAGGTTATACGAAATCTTGTCAAATTAACATACATATTATTCATTTAAATAGGTATTCCAGGCTTTAATGAAAGAATGCATACCAAAAAGAAATCAACTCATTAAGCAAAAAGGAGAAGAAATCAAATTTGGAAGTCACGTCTGTCGCGCTCGCGACGACTGTCGTGCTCGCGACAGAAGCCAAACTACACCTCCCCGCCTCGTCTCGCGATCGCGAGTGACCTCATGCTCGTGAGAGGACGTAGGTGCTGCTCTTCTATCGAGCTCGTGAGGGTTGTCGCGCTCGCGACAGAAGAGAGCCTTGCACAAGCTCGGAGCTCGAGCACTCTGTCGCGCTCGTGACAGAGAGCTCCATCGAGTTCCTTGGCGCGACATCTCTCGCGCCGGTGCGATGGTTGAAACCTCCGCACTCTGTCGCGCTCGTGACAGACACGGGTTTTTCAGCTCTTACGCCCAAAATCTGCAGAATTCACACAAAATTCACATCCAAACTTCCAAAATTGATTCTAAACCTCAAAATTGAGCAATACAAGCATCCACAACTCATTATATAATTAAAAACCCAGCTTTATCACTATTTATCTTAATTAAATCAAGCCAAATACATGCTCAATTCTAAGAAATCCCAAAACAGTAATTTTAACACTAATTGCAACTATTCACATGATTCCTTGCAAATCTTTCAACAATATTCATTCTCTCATATCACATATCACACTAATTCCAATTCAAGCTATAATAACACAACTCATAATCCCAATCAAAGCAAAACCATAATTATCAAACTCAAATCACAAATATACATAAAAAGACAAACGTTCCCAAACCTTCTTTCCTTAGCTCCTATTCGCGAGCTCCGCTCCCGCTAGCGATTTCTTTCCCTTTCGCCGTTCTAGGAGCCTCCTCTGAACCACAAACCCACAACAACCAAGATCAATTTTACAACTACCCATACATACATATATAATTATAAAACCTAGAGAAGAGGAAGAAGAAAATCTAAGACATAAATAATCCCTACTCACCTTTAAGCTTCAAAATCACTAACCAAACAACTTTAATTACTCAAATAAAGAAGAGGGAGCAATATTGTGCAAAGAGAAAGGAAGAACAAAGAAAGAAGAAGAAGAAGTGAAGAAAGCGGCGTGAAGAAGAGAGGGAGAACGGGAATCAAAAAGGGAATGGCTGCCTTCTCTCTCTCTCTCACCAACCTCATTAAATGTTAACCTATCCATATGCCACATGTCACTCTCTCCAAAGGACACTTGCCCCATAATACACCCTACTCCCATACATTAATATACACACTAAACTATCTCTTACTCATACCTTACTTCTATACACCCACCTATACACTAGCCTAATTCCTCTTCTCAAACTAATACACATACATTAAATAAATAATCCAATATAACACATACATGCAACACATACAAATACACACATACAGACACGGACAGGCTCAAACTACTGGGGTGGTTTTGGGGTGTTACAAAGGTTCCATAAATGCCACCGAGATTTGGAGTCTGTGGGCCATGATGACTGGTAGACATCTGAACATTGCCCATGAGATTTTATCCGCATTAGTCAGAGCTGGGCAGGGGACCACTGGGCATATATGCGTCGGAGGAGTGCTGACTAAGGTACTCCTTCATTTGAGACACGATCCCAGCACATTTGGTCCACATTTCTAGGGAGATATATCTGTTAATCTTTCCATCGCTGGTTCTATGGGTATGGTAGAGCCGATATCAGAGGAATCAGACGATTATAGGCTACTCAGTATGGCAGAGACCAGGCTTCTCTACAAGTTGCCTCCACTCCTAGATGTAGTTGGTACATCAGGAGGTGATTACCTACATCCATATGAGGAGGAATTATGTACGCCACAGGATAAGGAGGGTGCATATGATTTGGACATAACACATCTTATGGGTACTCCCCCTTCACAGCGGATCCTGCATGAGAGCAGAGCCCGTACCACTCCTCCACCACAGATTCATTACAGTCAGCCAAGCCATCCGGGGGCATCCTCCTCTATAGCCTCATCGCTACCTGAGTACAGGGCAGAGCAGAGTCAGCCCACTCCAGAGATGTCATTCCAGTCCATGTACTAGGATATGATGTTTATATTTGCTGTTCTTAGGCAGCGCCAAGATGAGAGGCTCACCCTATTTGGCCAGCAGATGGCAGAGCGGTTCGGAGAGATCAGTATGCATTTAGACAGGATAGAGGGATCTATGACTACCTCGCTGGCTGCGACAACACAGAGAGTTGATGAGTCCTTCCAAAGGATGGATGATTCATTAGTTGCCACCCGACACTGGATGGATGTCTTGGAGCATACTTCTGTAGGGGTATCCCAGGGTGTGAGGGATCTGCGTGAGGATTTAGGGAGAGATTTACCCGTCATCCGAGAGGATTTTGGGTTTCACATTGATGGATACGCTTCTGTTGTATCTAGCCTAGCCTCCAATTTTCAGGAGCTATCTCAGACTGGTGCGAGCTTGGCTAGCCCATTCCTCGACAGACAGGCAGAGGTTAGATTCCAGGTATCCCATCTGTCATCATCGAGGCCACCGCCTAAGGATGTCACACGTTAATTGGCACTTCATCCAGCTCAGCCTGATGATCCAGACATGCCCATAGACTCCTCCTTTGTAGAGTGGATTTCAGAGAAAGATCATCAGTATAGATATGCATAATATATTCAATTATATTAACATACTTCATAAAATAGTCAAGGAACAAACCTAGAGGCATCATAAGTTCGGAATTCAAACATTGGAATCACCAAAGAAAACTCATTCAATACAACACATCTGTCGCGCTCGCGATCCCTGTCGCGCTCGCGACAGAGATCATAGTCTCTTCGCTGCGCACGCGCGACGGACTTCGCGATCGCGGGAAGGAGAGAAGGGCCCGGCTCTGTCGCGCTCGCGATATTGTCGCGGTCGCGACAAAGGACAAGTATTGCTATCGCGGGGTCGCGATAAGTCGCGTGCTCGCGATAGCACAGGCCAACAATGTGCTCTGTCGCGATCGCGACAGTTGTCGCGCTCGCGACAGAGAGCAGATAAACTATTGCTATCGCGGACTCGCGACAACGTCCCGTGCTCGCGACAGCACAGTATCAGAATCACCGGTCTCTGTCGCGCTCGCGATAGAGTCGTGATTCCGAAAATCTGCAGAATTTCACAGGATCTTTCCTTCCTCAAACTCACCCACAAACACACGAAACACCTCCAAAGGTCTCTTACCTCATCGCCAACCAGTCACCCATCATTGACAACATAAATCCAACATTCGTATCAAGTATTTCAATAAAACATGCCATTAACAATATCCATATACACAATCTATAATAACAACATTATTTGTCATCATCTCAATCGCACCCACATTAAATGCATTCATACATATGGTACATCATGTTAAGGTTACTCATGAGACCATCACATAATAGCACTCATCAATACACAAACCTTCACGGAGTTATATCTATTATTAATTACTAGTTAAATCACCAATCTTAATCATACTCATAAGTTTTTCCCAAAGACAACTACTTATATATCCACTTAAATACCCTAAACATGCATAAGAACTGATGGGAAAGGTACGGGATTGATCTGGGTCAACCCTAGACTCAAAAATAGAGAAGAAAAGGCTCAAAACATGCTTTTCTATCGCGAGGTCGCGACCCTTGTCGCGCTCGCGACAGAAGCTCGCCTCAGCTACCATAACAGACTGCTTTTTACTACAAATTAGCATCGTGAAAACCGACCTCTAAACCTCATTTTTAGGAAAAGTTTTCTTCTTAACAAATGTTCTCCTACGTCTTAACTTTCAAATGGAACAAAGTTCAGGTCAATTGGACATCTAAAACTCGAGATATAAACTCCACAACCTATACTGGTCAAACAACCCGACACAAAAAGAAACACTACGGTATTATCAAAAATTCAGGGTCTTAGAGCAAGAATTTGCCCAAGGCTATTTCTAAGACTTTTAAATAAATGTAAATAATGGTTATAATGGCGCAAGAATCACATAGGTCGGAGTTCTAAAACTCTACTTATGACAAAAACACTACACAGGGGTCAGATGAAAACGAAACAGAGTTTACCCAATCCTAGACTTCACTTTCACTTCTCACACACCTTCAACTTAAGCCACATCATGCATTATTAATACATTTATCCACACCAATACATGCATAAGACTCATATCAAACCACTCAATTTACTGGAAATCATATACCAATGTATATTCAAACTCAAAAAGAATTTAGAGTAAAGACAAATTAAAATTCAAGTAAAGGAAATCAACTCCCAAACCTCTTGTTGCACAATAGCTGCTCTCTTCAAGCTTGCTCCTCAAACCTTTTTTTTTTTTGCCCTTATACTTGCTCTTGTTAGCCAAACCTTACACAAAGCAAAAACCCAAGAATTACTCTTAACCCAAAAACCCTAACTCAAACAAAACAAAGAGAAGAAGGGGAACATAATCTCTCTTAGGAAACCCTAGCACCCAAAACCATACACATACCTCCATAAAAGACTCTTAGGCTCCACCAAGACATCAACCCATGCCTAGCCACCGAGAAGAACACGATCCAAGGAAAAGAAAAGAAAGAGGAAGGAGGAGGAGAAGAGCAAAACGTAATCTGCCTTCTCACTCTCTCTCTCTTTCCTTAATCTTATCTCCTCTTAATTGCTTACTCCACTTGGCTACTTCCCATAGGCCCAAATGTCCTCATATTACTAGCCCACTTAGCATCCTTTAATTGGCTCACACAAAATATCTTTGACTACATTTACACACACACCATACACATACACACACTAAATCACTTCTCATAAAATATCCTACATCCTTAGTTCCATACCCATAATCCACTTGATAAATATTTCTTTTATGCAAATATCTCCAAGGCACCATGCTCATAAATCACTCAATGAAATCCCTTAGCCCATTAACATCCTACTACCATACACCACTAACACACCATAATAATTCCTTTACTTACTTTATTTAATTAATTTCCTTAGTAAATAAATCCTTATTATCCATATTACTCATGCATAAATTACCGAAATACCCTTCACTTAACCGACTTAGCTTGCCGATTTCGACTAGGCCCGATTTGGGGTGTTACAATAGGCTCCAGTTAATCGGAATTTTATGTGCTGAGGGACCTTTATGGAAATGATTATGTGGCTGTTATTCATCCCGAGCAGAGGGCTAATGAAGAGAGGCCTCAAGTAGGCATGATAGACTATTGGGATTCAACCAGTGAGAGTAACGCTGAGAAAGTTGACGAGTCAAAAGACTTATGGAACTCTGAGGGCGAAGAGAAGGAGCAAAACGTGCAGGCTGTCACTCGGAGTGGGAGAGTGGTACCGAAAATTGAGAAACAACAGGACCTAATACCCCCAACTGTGGAGCAAGAGCCAGAAGAGTACCATATTTTAAAGCAGTTAAGGAAGACACCAGCTTAGATATCAGTATGGGTACTGATGCAGTCTCCGAGTCATAGGCATAAGCTAGTAGAAGCCTTATGGGAATCAATAGTTGCTACCACCATTTTGCCTACTGAGCTGTTGGATATGGTAAAAGGTTTATAGAGAATATAGTCTACATCGATGCTGACCTACCAATTGAGGGCCACAATCACAACTGCCCCTTATATATCAGAGCCCAAATTAATGGTAAGCACACGGCCTGCACCATGGTGGATGATGGGACTTCCATTAAAGTATGCCCGCTCGTGGAATTATTTACCTTTGGGATGAATGAGAGCATGTTAAGCAGATCTGACCTGACCATCACCACCTACGATAATTCAAGGAGGCAAGCCACTGGGACTTTCAAGGCGCAGGTGAAAACTGGGCCAAGTAAGACTAAAGCTGAATTCATTGTCCTACTTATTCCGGCCAACTTGGCTATGCTACTAGGGAGGCCATGGTTTCATAAGTTGGGAGGGGTTCCATCTACCCTCCACCAAATGATTAAAATCCACTATAAGGGTCAAGTTGTGATCAATAAGGTGGCCAGCGATAATCAAGTGTCGATCCTCGGGATTTCTAACCAACCTTTCAGCGGATTCCATGTGGCCATGATGAATGAAGAGGTTAGTTCAGTGGAGAGCCCTCAGGTTGCTAATATGATGAAAAGGATGAACTACCTCCCAGGGGCCGGTTTAGGCAGGAACTCACAAGGGCCTCAAGCACCCATCACCACAAGGGTGCAGAAAGATAGGAAGGGGTTATGTTATATGGTTGAAGTTGGAAAGAACAAGCCTAAGAAGAAGCCCACATAGATCCCTCATATTGAAGAAAGTTTTGTGCCAGCTGCATCATTGTGTGCTTATTGTGGAGAGGCCGAGCCACAATGGATTGATGATAAGATCACCCCGGGATTTGAGATCTTCAATGATGTCTTTGATTGGTACAGTGGAAAAGTCAAGTTTGTAGAGGGTTTCTAGGACGAGGAGATTCTCAGCCAAACTTTTACATGGGATCAAGAAGTCCCTAAAGAAGTCATCACTGGCAGCTTGTTGGCCACTCGAGTAAAGGGCAAGGAAAAGGTGGAAGTTTAGGTAACAATCCCAGAATTTAAAGACCTGAAGATTGCAAAAAATCAAGACGGCGGACAGTCGGCTTTGGCACCAGCATCAGCAGAAGATGTTAATGAAAACTTTTCAGATGTACTTTTCATTCCTGAACTATTTGATAATGATGTTTATAATTATGAGTATTTCAATAAGATGAACGACTTTGCTTACTTGTGTGATGTTTCTCATGATTTCATTATGCATGATCACGAACATGAATCATTCATATTTGACATCAACTTAACTAATACTACCTCATTTAATCTCGGAACTTTGGAAAACCCAAAGGAAATCTTGATAGCATCCGATATAACTCTTAAAGAGAGAAAGAATTTTGAGAGAATATTAAAAAAATTGAAAAGGTCTTTACCTGGACCTATGAAGACATACCGAGAATTGATTGAGAAGTCGCCGAGCATGCCATCCCAACCTATCCAGAATGCAAGCCGGTCAAGCAGAAGCTCAGAAGGCTCAGACCAGAGTGGGCAGAGAAGGTAAAAAAGTAGGTGCACAAATAGATTAAGGCTAAGTTCTTGGTAGAGGTTCAATACCCAACGTGGTTAGCTAATGTTGTCCATGTAGCCAAAAAGGACGAAAAGGTTCGAGTGTGTGTTGACTACCGAGACCTAAACAAAGCTTGCCCGAATGATGACTTTCCTTTGTCTCACATAGATGTCCTAATGGATAGCGCTGCCGCCTACAGTATGTATAGTTTTGTGGACAGATATGCTAGGTATAACTAGATCCTTAACAATATAGCAGATCGGATCAAGATGGCTTTCATCAAAGAATGGGGTACTTTTTCCTATAGGGTTATGCCTTTTGGGTTAAAAAACACCGGAGCGACCTATTAGAGAATGGCCACCAAAATTCTTGATGACCTAATCTATATAGAGGTAGAGGTGTATATTGACGATTTGATGATCAAATCAGTTACTCGAGAGGGTCATTTTGAGGCTTTAGAGAAGTTCTTTCAGAGGATTGATAAGTACAATCTTTGCCTCAACCCCAAGAAGTGCATATTCGGAGTAACCTCAGGTAAACTGCTAGGCCATATTGTAACAGAAAGGGAATTGAGGTGGATCCCGATAAGGCCAAAGCAATCAGAGAAATGCCAGTATCACAGAAAGAAAAAGAAGTCATGAACTGTTTAGGCAAACTATAGTACATCAGTAGGTTCATCTCAAAGCTCGCTTCAGTGTTCGAACCGATCTTTAAGCTTCGTAGGAAGAATCAGCCAGTTTAGTGGAATGACAATTGTGAGAAAGCTTTTGATGCCATCAAAGAATATCTCCTACACCCTTCAATTCTGCAACCGCCACGACCGATTAAGCTATTGATCCTCTACCTGGCAATAGAGGAAAATTTTGTAGGCACCATGATGTCCGAAGAGGATGAATTTGGGGTTGAATTTGCAGTTTACTACCTTAGTAAGAAATTCCTGCCGTATGAAGCCAAGTATGTTGAGGTGGAAAAGATTTATTTAGCAGTAATCTGGGCTTCGAAGAAACTAAGACACTACTTCCATTCTTACAAGGTGCAGGCAGTCGCCAAACAAAACCCTCTTCGATATCTGCATAAAGCACCCTCCTTGCTAGGAAAAATGGGGGGATGGCTGATATTACTGCAACAATTTGATGTAGAATACATCACTAGAAAGACCATCAAGGGCCGGGAAGTTGTAGAGTTTTTAGCCGACCATTCAATCGAAGGTGACTAATTTGAATATGAATTCCTAGATGAAGACGTGGCAGCTATTACAGTGCAAAAGTGGCAAATGTTCTTTGATGGGGCGGTGAATAGCAAAGTAGCTGGAGCAGGAGTAATTTTGGTAACCCTAAAGGGTGAGAAGCTTCCCTTAGCTAAGAAACTGAGATATAAAGCACCAACAATGAAGTCGAGTTCGAGGCTTGCATTTTCGAGTTGGAAGCGCTCTCAACCGTGGGGGCAAAAGTAGCAGAGGTCTTTGGAGACTCATCCTTAGTAGTCCATTAGGTCAAGGTTTAATGGTCCGTCATAGAAGAATGACTATTACCATACGTGAGGTGCTTGAAGGAACTAAGTGGTCAGTTTGAAATTTACACTTTTAGCTATGTGCCCCGAGATGAGAACCAATTAGTAGACGCCCTGGCCACCCTTGTAACCATATGGGATAACCCCGAAGGAGTAGTCATGAAGCGCATACTCATTTCTAGTTCAGACAAGCCATACTTTGAAACTGAATAGGTGGGGATGTTGAGGTTACCGATGAAAGGCCATCGTATTACGATGTCCATAATTATTTGAAAAAGTCAGTATTCCCAGAAGAAGCCACTGAAAAGGACCAAAGGATGATTCGCAAGCTATCCTCCCAGTTCATCAGTATAGATGGTGTGATGTACAAGAGGCAAGCTGATGGCATACAGCTAACATGCTTGGGCGAGAAAGAGGCCAAGAAGGTTATGGAGGAGACCCATGCTGGGGTCTGTGGAGCTCATATGAATGGTCTAACTCTGGCAAAGAAAATCATGCGCCAAGGGTTCTTCTGGTAGACAATGGATACAGATTGTTTTAACTATGTGAAGCAGTGCCAACTATGCCAGCAGTATGCCAATCTAAGACACCTGCCAATTTCAGAGTTATGCAATCTTACATCTCCGTGGCCATTTGCAACTTGGGGGATTGACATCATGGGAGAAATGCATCCGACAGCCTCTAACGGGCATAGATTCATCGTGGTCGCTATCGATTACTTCACTAAGTGGGTAGAGGCTGAATCCTTCAAGAAATTGAGTGCCCAAGAAATGGCCAGGTTCATTGAACGATACCTAATTTGTAGATATGGACTCCCGCATAACATTGTGTCAAATAACGGGGTACAATTCCAAGCTGAAACCAAGTATATGCTCAGGAAGTATGCCATCCAGCACCCTAAGTCCTCTCCTTATCGACCACAGGCCAATAGGGCAGTCGAGGCAGCTAATAAGAATGTAAAGAGGATACTAGCCAAGATGGTGCAGACTTATAAGGAGTGGGCAGAAAAGCTACCTTTCGCACTATAGGGCTACAGGACCACTGCCAGAACTTCAACAGGAGCTTCCCCCTTCTCTTTGGTTTGTGGGATGGAAGCAATTTTACCAGTAGAATTGAAATCCAATCCTTGAGAGTGATATCAAAAGCCAAGCTACCAGAAGCGGAATGGGCATAATAACGGTTGTTACAATTGAACTTATTGGATGAGGACAGAATGCGGGCCTATTACCACAATCAGATTTACCAGAAGAGATTAGGCTGATTATTTGGGAAGAAAGTCAGAAAGCACCCCCTAAAAGAAGGGGATTTGTTCTTCAAGCAAATGAGGCTAGGGGTTCTGAACTTCCGAGGCAAATTCAGACCAACTTGGGAAGGGCCTTTTATTTTAAAGAAGATATTATCTAAAGGAGCAGAAATTTTAATAGACAGCGATGGAAACAAGTTAAGGGAACCGGTTAATGTGGACAGATTGAAAAGGTTCCATGGCTAAAGAGCAAAAATTATAAGAAGATAACGAATGCCCTAGGGGTTGAAAATCGAAAAAAGGCGGCCTTGCTAAAATTTGGCGCCCTGCCAAGGTGAAAACCAAGAAGGCACCTTGGGCAAAAATTTAGGGTTGAGAGAAAATGTTTAATCATTAAAACTCGAGAAGGCTGATTGATAACAAGAGTTATGATGCTTTCAGGATCCATCCCGAGACTAGATATGGTCTTGTATTTTGAGCTTGATATCAAATAGTGGTCGTGTGTAATGAAATCATATTGAAACATATACTTATATGGAATTATATGCTCAAAATAACTCACTTCATATGATTAATGTCATCTAGTTCCCTTGTGAAAAGATAATACATTATTTTCCATCGGATGCATACTATTTATCCGTTGTTGCTTTTATCGACAAGGGGCTTTAGCCATCTTACCTTGAGGAACATCAAACGTAAAAAAAAAAAAACAAAAAAAGCTGTTAGAGATGACAACCGTGACTAGCTCTCTAAGCAAAAGTTAGGCCAAAGGGCAGGGTGAAAACCTGGAAACAGGCAGTCTATCCTACAAAAAAAATGAAATGAATAAAAGCCACTGGGTTGTGTTGGGTCTATCCCAGGCAAAAGTTAGGGACAGGGTCATGTGAAAATCCCTAAGGGGACGCATTTCCTACTAAGAAAAGCTAGCGTGAAAATCCACGAGGGACGTGTGTGACACGCATTGAACCCCGAGGCTCCCCGAAGGCCTGCTTTTAGGGCGATCGGATGGAGGTTCATGAAAACTTGTAAGGTATTTACAAGTGCGTCTATGTTGGGCAACAAGGAGGTTTCTTAGAGTCGCCACCCAATAGAACATTGGGAAAGGTCATCTAGCCTCAGTGAGCCTAAGACAGTGCTGCTATGTCCATCATAGGCAAGCCGGAGGTGTCTTGGAGGTATCCAGCCTAATGACAAAATGGTCCTCTAGCCTCATGCTTGGGCAAACTAGAGGTGTCTTAGAGGTATCCACCTTAATAGAACGTTAAGATGGTCCTCTCGCCTCGTAACGCCTAGGACTGTGTTAATTTGATTCTTTTACGGGACACAAGAGGTGTCTTGGAGGTTTTCCACCCCAATAAAATGACAAGGTAGCCCCTCTCGCCTCATTGAGCCCAAAGACTAGAGTAGGTTCGAGACTCCCCATTTATTTATACCTTGGTTAGGTTTATAATCGAGTTTTGAATTTATCGTTTCATCCAATTCCTCATTCAATTTAATGCAGTTAATTAAAGCGTAGGTTGTCCACTCAAGGAAAAGCAATAAACAAAAGCATAAAGTAAAGTATATGCAAATACATTACAATAATACTAGGGGCGGAATACAACCCCCATTGTAAATAAAATACAAATCATTCATAAATCGGGTATTCATTAATGATGAGGACATTGGTTCTCGCATGCATATTTATTATGAAACATCGTTGATGTGATGATTTATTTGGGTATGAAAAACTTGGACATTGGTCCCATTTTTATCTAGAAAAGATGCCAAATTAATTAATAGAAATGTTTTTGTGATTTTCTTTTTAGCATGCCTAAAATAAACAATTTTATTAAAGATTACATGGCAAAATAAATGAAAAAGCCAAATAAAACAATTAAATATCTAATCCAAACGAACCTCCTGGATCTCCTCGTGTGCTCGCAAAAAATACCCAAGTAAAGAAAATAAGTTTTGACAAAAAATAAAATACAAATGAAATAAGGTTAGTAATTAAATCAATTAAATCAATTAATGATAAAATGAAATAAAATAAAGAGAGATGGCATCAAAAATGGATTAAATGAATTAAAATATTAATAACTAAAATAAATGGGAAAAATACATTATAAATGACAACTGAATTAAAAGATATGATTGAAATAATACAAAACGTGTTAATGAATTAATATATGAAAATATGCACATAATAATAATTACAATGAAAATAAATAAATAACAATAAATAAACATGTGACAACGATAAAAAGAATGATAAAAATGAATAAGAGAACGATGAAAATAATCAAATGAATAACATGATTAATTAAATATGTTCACAAATGATATAAACCATTTACATGGTGAAAATATCAATTAAAACAAATTTATTAATTACATGTTAAAAATAATGATGAATTAAAGTGAAATAAATCAGTTAAAAATAATGATGAATTAAAGTGAAATAAATCAATTACATGTTAAAAATAATGATGAATTAAAGTGAAATAAATTAATTACATGTTAAAAATAATGATGAATTAAAGTGAAATAAATTAATTACATGTTAAAAATAATAAACAGTCAATATTTACATGAATAAAAACAAAATAATATGATAATATTAATAACAGTAATGAAAATAATGAAAGAGAATGATAATAAACTAATAATGGCAATAATAATATATAAACATAATAATATAAACATTAAATGGAATAAACCTACAAGACATAGAATAAATAAATGAGAATAATAATGAAAATATACATGTTAATGAATTAAATATAAACAAAATAAATAAAGGAAAATAAAAGATTCAAGCCCGGAATATTTACCCTCAGAGTTTCGGATTCGATGAAGGTAAAAATAATGATTGATTTCCTTGTTTTAGTTTGCAAGATTAGAATTAGGATATGAAAATATTGGAAATTTCTTCCAAGAAAAATAGGCTTGAAAAAAAAACTAATAAAAAAAAAACTCTTTGAGAACAAAGAATTAATTTCTTTCCTCAAAAGAATTCTTTTTATTGATTAAACAAAAAAAACCTTGAAAAAGTTTAATGAAAAACAAATGAGAAGACAAAAAAACTGAATTTTGAGAGCAAATCTTCAATTTATTTGTCTCAAAATTAAATCCATCAACAAAATTCCATCCAAAAATATATTTAGAAGAAATTGTTTTGGAAAAAGAATGAAAGATTGATTTTTCTTTTTGATCTTTGGTTGGGGAAAAAATCTGGAATTTTTTAGAGAGTTTGAAAGGAAGAAAAGAGAAAAAGATGAAGAGAAAAACCCTAGAAGAATCCCCCCCATCTAGGTTTTCATCTCTTTCTTTTATATTAAGAAAATAGGAAAATAATATTAATTAAAGGGATAAAACTTAATAAATCAGATATTACCTATTTTGAATTTTAAAAATTTAATAAATACTTAAAAAAACCTGAAAAAATGGGATAAAAAACGGAATTTTGGGTGAAAAATCGGAAAAATCTGGATTTTGGGCGATTTCGGCAGCAGATGGGCGAGACAGGGCGACCGACGCCCCGTCGGTGGCGTGCTGGCGCGCTCGCTGGGCGAGTAGCGCAGCAGCGCCGCACGCAGGCACTGCCACGTGGCCGACACTCCGATCTTTTTTTTTAAATTTTTAAAATTAACAAAAATACTATAATTTATAAGCCCCATTTTTCAAAGCTAATTTTCAAAGCATTTTTTATTAGTTTTTTTATTTTTCACTCTAAAATGCAAATTTTACAAGAAAATCACCACTTTTAACCTTTTTGCCTGTGACACGGCATCTTATCATCATTAGGTAACTCTGATCTGGGCTGCCTCAGGACCTGGTTGTTGGGTTTCGTCGGATTAAAACAACATTAAACGCAGCGGAATAAAATCGAAACCCGAAACAGGATCCAAGTATTTTCGATTGATTCAGAAAGAAGAGATTAAAATTACTAACCTTTAGAATGAAATTAACTCCTTTAATCCGGACTGAAGACGCTGCCTTTAACACTAACGTCCTCTATCGGTATCCACACGCACGAACAAATGAACAGAAGATGCAGGGGTGCTAGCTCCCTTGAATGCGAATGGATTTTCTTTACTTTCTTTCTCAAAGAATAATGGTGGTTCTGTTTTCTTTTCTTTCTTTCTCAAAGAAGAACGATGGCTGTATATTTTTTCTTTCTTACTCTCTCATCATAAAGAAGGCAGCCACTCTAATCCTTATTCCTTTAGAATAACGTGATTAGTGTTTTATTAGGGTTAAACTTCTTTTTCTAACCTATATCCCATATATAACTGTATATATATTTCAAATCCTTTTCCTCTTAGGAAAAGATAAATGAGAATATTTTCTCTTAATTCAAAATTAAGATATAATATATATATATACATATATTTATATATATATATATTTATTTATTTATTTATTTCTTATTCAAAATAATAAGAAATAATATATTAATACATATTATTATCTCATATTCAAAATAAGAGATATTTATATGTATAAATATATATATATATATATATATATATATAAATATGTAATTTCGAAATTAAATATAAATACCTATATTTATATTTTATTCCGAACTAACCCAATAAAATCCATTATGTTCATTTTGCTCTTGGTGTGTGACCCAATAGGTTTATATTATGTTGGCAGTGGGCCTAATCCCATAAAAGCCCACAAGTCATAATTGGTCTCTAGCAAGACATTATGACTACCCAAATAATATAAATATCGTTAGTCCGATTTTAACCTGATAATAGAACATGTTATTATCCTTTTGTCACACGATATCTTGTATGAACATAAGTCATGGTCCATGTCAAACTTAAAATGTTCAAACATATAATTTCTCAATCACTAAGCAAACTGATAAATTCAAATGACATTGATAACACTATCAATTCATTCGAGCACGGCCATGCATTTTACAGTCCTACTTATCGAGGGGCCCAATAGATATCTCTCTCATTAGAGAGGGACAAATTCCATCTTGATTATTCACTTTCCTCTGCATAATTTTCACTATGTCCGATCATAAACTTTATAATTATCCGATTAAAGATAACGTTTGATTATGTCAAAATATAATGATCCTTATGTAGGAAACTATGATAACCTCAGGTCAAAGGATTCAATAATATATCTATTATAAGATCACTTATGACATTAACCCATGAAGTGATCTTATAGTGGGTCTATCCAGTACTTTGTTCTCTAGCAAGTACATATAGATTTGATTTATATCAACATATATAATCATCCCATGATTATCAATGATAATCTATACTAGTCTTAATTTATCTTTATGCCCTTTATTGATAAATGACTAGGGACAACATTAATAACATTGTTATTCAAAAATATTACAATAATGTAACATGCCAATAATATCAATGCGAAGAAAACCATTATATAAATGAAAATGTAATGATTACATCAAGGTCCAAATGTTTGGCCTAGGGCATAACCACTAACACTGGTGTCTACAGTTGCCCCCAATTTTGGGGAAACTAGTGCACTAGTGCCTAGATGAGCCAAAATTCAGAGAAGAAAGGAAAGAGATGCATACCTGAGGCAGCCCTTACCTTTTGCAGTGTCGAATTTTGTGACTTGTCGCTGCTGAGCTGTAGTGCTATCCGACTGTGGCTCGTTTGCAATCTTTTCTATCGCATTGTGCCGCTCGCCTCAGGTCAGCTTGCACGGCATTTGTTATATGCGGTGTCGTCTAACCACAATCCCGTTGCGATCTGTTCTATCGCGTGTGCTCCATTGTCCTCGTCCCGGCATGCACGGTGGCAGGTTTGTCCCGCTGGCCTCATCTCAGCATGCGCGGTGTGAGGTGAAGTGTTGTCTAACTGCATCCTCTGTTGCGATCTGTTCTATCGCATGTCCCTCGCTAACCTCATCTCGGTCTGCACGGTGCCTGGTTTGTCCCGCTGGCCTTATCTCGACTCGAACGGTGTGAGGTAAAGTGTTGTCTAACTGCATCCTCTGTTGTAATCTGTTCTATCGCGTGTCCCCCGCTAACCTCATCTTGGTCTGCACGGTGGCTGTGAGATGCAGTACTCTCTGACTACAACCTCTGTCTGCGATCTCTTCTATCGCTGGTGATCCGCTAGCCTCATCCCGGCCTGTACGGTGTCTGTGAGATGCAGTGCTCTCTGACTACAACCTCTATTTGTGATATCTTCTATCGCTGGTGATTCGCTAGCCTCGTCCCGGCCTGCACGGTGTCTGTCAGATGCAGTACTCTCTGACTACAACCTTTGTTTGCTATCTCTTCTATCGCTGGTGATCCGCTAGCCTCGTCCCGGCCTACACAGTGTCTGTGAGATGCAATACTCTCTGACTGCAACCTCTTTTTACGATCTCTTCTATCGCTGGTGATCCGCTAGCCACGTCCTGGCCTGCACGGTGTCTGTGATATGCAGTACTCTCTGACTACAACCTCTGTTTGCGATCTCTTCTATCGCTGGTGATCTGCTAGCCTCGTCCCAGCCTGGACAGTGTCTGTGAGATGCAGTACTCTCTGACTACAACCTCTGTTTGCAATCTCTTTTATCGCTGGTGATCCGCTAGCCTCATCTCGGCCTGCACGGTGTTTGTGAGATGCAGTACTCTCTGACTACAACCTCTGTTTGTGATCTCTTCTATCGCTGGTCATCCGCTAGCCTCGTCCCGGCCAGCACGGTGTCTATGAGATGTAGTGTTCTCTAACTACAATCCCGATGAGAGATGCAGTGTTCTCTGACTGCAATTGTGGTTGCGATCCGTTCTACCGCATGTGTTCTGCTGGCCTCATCTCGGTTCGCTCATTGTTTGTGAGATGTAGTGTTCTCTAACTACCATCTGGCTAGTATGATTTTTGATCTACTAACCCCCATCTGGTTAGCACATTATCTGATCTGCTAACCCCCATCTGGCTAGTGCAATATCTGATCTGCTAACCCCTATCCGGCTAGTATAATGTCTGATCTGCTAACCCCCATCTGGTCAGTATAATGTCTGATCTGCTAACCCCCATTCGGCTAGTACATTATCTGATCTGCTACTCCCCATTCGGCTAGTACATTATCCAACTGTCGACCATCCTTAGGTCAGTATGGTGAACCATTTGTCACTTTATTTGTTGGCCCTTATCCTGGACCTCTTCTTTTTTACTACCTCAAGGAAAAAGCAAATGTACAGGGCATATAAAAGAGATGCATACCTGTGGCAGTACATACCTGTTGGGGCCAATGTTAGAGTGTGCTCGCGAAGGACGGTTGGTTGTTCCCCATTTTCTTGATTGCACTGACTGTGACATTCCAGATATCGATTCCTCTATCATCTCCAATGCAGCCTCCTTGTTAAAAAGACCTGCATACTTCTCAAGAGGGTGAGAGAATTTAATGTTGAGCCTCTAGGGCAGAAAAAAGATTTGACCTTTCTCAAAGAAAAAATTAGATTGGAAATTTTGTTGTTTGCTTGCAGGCGGGTGATTTTTCTATTTTGTTTTCGTTTTTGTTTCTGTTTTTTTTTTTGTTTTGTTTCTTTTGTGTTTTCACATTTTTGGACATGTTTGAACTTTACATTTTGAATGTATTTACAGTATATTGGATTTTTAAGGCCTTGAAAATGTCTTCTTCTTTTTGTTTTGTTTGTAGTTTTTATTGTTTTGGTTTTAGAAGTTATTTTTGTTGTTGTTTTGAGAGTTTGTATTCTTATACCTTTATTTTCTTTGAGAATTTGTACATTTGAATTTGGCTTTGATACACTTACTATGTGATGTGTGTGAGTGTACATCTTATGAGAGAGAAACTTACCTGGTGGCTTCCGGCATGGCATGCATGAGTCTCACAATGTTAGGCTGAACTCATCTCTTGGATCATCTCTAAGCATGAGGTCTATTCGGACCCCTCATCTGAGCCATGTACATATAAAAAACACTGTGCACGTGTGTGGAATGTGCAATATACATACATTTGAATCCGGATTGTGTGAGGTGTGTGAGCGTACATCTTACGACAGAAAAACTTACCTGTTGGCTTCCGGCATGGTGTGCATGGAGAGGCTTATTCTTTTAAATGTATTTCCAGGAGTAGATCCTTGAGATTCCATTCTCGTGAGGGCTTTATTTTGATTCGATTGTATGTAGAGTCAAAACTGTACCTTGGCCCATTTTTGCGTCTGATTTTCCTCCGACTAAAGTATGTGTGGGTAGTCTGACTTCTCAAAGGATCTTCTTTTCTGTAGATTTGTGTGATTTCGGATTGCCCTCAGCATGGTGTGTCTGGATAGGCTTATTTTTCTGGGGATTCCACCTCTGTACATATTCACCTGATTTCATGCCGGATACAGTGGCCGATAATGTTGAGCTGAACCTATCTCTTGGATCACCCTTGCTCATGAGGTCTATTCGGAGTAATGCCTCTAAGTCATGTACACAACCACATATACAAAAGATTGTGTGCGTAGGGAATTATGTGTGTGAAATATACATACAAAACTATATACAGAAAACACATGCAAAGGATTAATGTACAAGAATTGTTTGTGCATATATAAACGTGTGAAAGACCGAATGCACGTGACAAGCATGTGATATGCAAAAATGAATAGACCACATCCCAAGTGGTTAAGGGATTCGTTGAGGGTGCTGCTCGGCTGCTCACATTGTCTGATGCTTCCAAGGATATAGAAAAGCATTGTCTTAGCTTTACGGACTCTGACCCAGAATCTTTTCAAGGAGAACTGACTCGTCCGCATCTTTGCCCCCCGGTCAATGAACATTTTGCCCCCAGGACTCTGAATCAAGTTCTGCATTATGCACCACCTGCCTAAAGGAAATTTATTCGGAGTAACGCTGCCTTATCGCTCCAGGCTTCAAAGTTCATTGTTTTAAAGGTAGTGTGTCCCTTGTGGATTTTCACACTAGCTTTTCTTAGAGGGAAATGCGTCCCTTTAGGGATCGTCACAAGACCCTGTGCCTAATTTTTGCCTGGAATGGACCCAACCCAATCCAACGGCTTTTATTCATTTTTATTTTTTGAAGGACAGACTGCCTGTTCCCAGGTTTTCACCCTGCCCTTTGACCTAACTTTTGCTTAGAGAGCGAGTCACGATTTTCATCTCTAACGGCCTCTCTTTTATTATCTTTTTTTTTGAGACTCTCCTGCCTTTCCGGTATGGTTGCAAGAAAAGTTGAAGCTATTATCAAAGCCCCTTCCTAGGGTAATCAGCAGTTATTCTCTGAGGTATTTCTCCCTAAGCATCAGTTGCATTTCAATCCCTCCCTTGATGAATGTGTTGCTAGATTGGGTGAGCTAGCAGATGAGAATCTGGTTCTTGAAGGCCTCATGAGGCTGCCTTTTACACTACTACCTATTGTGCTTGATAATTCAGAGGGATTAATGATGTAGTGAGACATTCCCTATCTTTTCAAGGCGGGGTCTTATCTTCAGCCTTTACTTCTCAGTATCATGATCTTTGGACTGAACTACCAGAGAAAACTACTATACCCTTTTCTGGGAATCATTCTGTAACTTCTACCAGTGCATATAGAGGGTAGACACCTAGCCCCGCAGTTGATAATAGGACCTGGCCACTAAGGCAGCCGGCCGGCGAGAGCAGTAGTAAGGTCTAGTTCAGATTTGCATGGATTTTAAGCAATATGTTCCTTTTTAGAACAGAACTAGGAAATAATATCAATGAATGAATTTAGTTTTATTTCATTTCACAACATTGTGCCTATTTCAGTACGATTTCAATATACATGATCACCATTTAACACTAATTCAAAAATGCAAAACTACATTCATTCACAGAGCCAAATCTTGATAGCATCAACTCCTGTTACCAATCAGCCCTCTCGGGTTTTCTTGATTGGATATTTTCTCTCATGCCTCTAATTTTTGGCCAGGATGCCTTTTTTCGGTTTTCATCCTGACAAGGCGCCCAATTTTAGCAAGGCCGCCTTTTTCGGTTTTCGACCCGCGGGGCTTTTATTCTCTTCTTTTGATTTTATTGTCTTTAGCCATGGAACCTTTTGAGTCTATCAATATTGATCGGTTCTTTGAATTCATTACCATCGCTATCTGACAGAATTGCAGCTCCTTTTCATAACAGCTTTTTGAGGACGAATGGTCCTTCCCACGTTGGTCTGAACTTTCCTCTGATATCAGGTGTACCTGGTCTCATCTGCTTGAACACCAAGTCCCCTTCCTTCAGGGGATGCTTCTTGACTTTGTTTCCAAAGGATCTAGCGAGCCTCTTCTGATAAATTTGGTTATGGTAATAGGCTCTCAATCTGTTCTCATCCAACATGTTTAAGTGCTGTAACTGTTGTTGTGCCCATTCAGCTTCTGGGGTCTGAGCTTCCATGACCACTCTTAGTGACTTGAGTTCAACTTCAACTGGCAATACTGCCTCCGTTCCATACACTAAAGAGTACGGTGTGGCTCTTGTAGATGTTCTGGTGGTCGTTCTATAACCCCAGAGTGCAAAAGGCAGCTTTTTCACCCAATCTTTATAATTCTGAACCATCTTGGCTAGAATCATCTTGATACTTTTGTTGGTGGCTTCTACTGCCCATTGGCTTGAGGGCGGTATGGGGATGACTTATGATGCTCAATACCATACTTCTGGAGCAATTTCTTCGTCTCGGCCATAAACTAGACCCTGTTGTCAAATACCATGTGGTGCGAAAGGCCATATCTACATATCAAGTTCTTCTCAATGAATTTTGCCATATCTCGAGCATCCACCTTCTTGAAGGATTCAACTTCTACCCACTTAGTAAAATAGTCGATGGCGACAATGATGTATCTGTGTCTATTGGAAGCCGTAGGACGGATTTTCCCAATAATATCGATCCCCCATGCTGCGAACGGCCAAGGCGATGTCAAATTATGCAATTCTGATACGGGCAAATGCCTCAAATCTGCGTATTGTTGGCATAACTGACACTACTTCACATATTTGAGCAATCATTATCCATGGTGAGCTAGAAGAATCCTTGTCTCATAATCTTTTTAGCCAATGTCAGTCCGTTCATATGGGCTCCGCATATGCCGGCGTGCGTTTCTTCCATTACCCTCTTGGCATCTTTCTCATCCAAACATCTCAACTGGATACCATCAGCCTGCTGTTTGTATAATATCCCATTTATGCAAATGAACTGGGTAGACAATTTGCGAATCATTCTCTGATCTTTCTCAGTTGCTTCCTCTGGAAAAGTCATATTTTCCAGATAGTTCATAATGTCGTAATACCACGGCTTCCCATACGCTACTTCTGTTTTCATGACTGATTTAGATTCGAAGCTAGGTCTATCAGAGTTAGAAATCAAAACCGGCCTCATAACTACCCCTTCTGGATTGTCCCACATTGACACTAAAGTGGCGAATGCGTCGACCAACTAATTTTCGTCCCTTGGAACGAAATGTAATGTACACACTTCAAACTGACTACTCAGGTCTCTAAGTGCTTAATGTACGGCATTAGCCTTTCTTCGTTAACAGCCCATTTGCCTCGAATTTGATTGATCACCAAGGATGTATCACCAAACTCTTCCACTTTCTTTGCCCCCAAGGCTATTAATGCTTCCAACCCAAGAGTACATGCTTCATACTCGGCTTCATTATTGGTAGCTTTGAACCTCAGTTTCTTTGCCAAAGGGAGTTTCTCATTATTCGGGGTGGTCAGAATGACTCCTACTCCTACCCCCTTATTGTTCACAGCCCCATCAAAGTATAGTTGCCATCCCTGAACTCCGTTGGCTGTCACATCCTCATCTGGAAAGTTGAACTCGTATGAGTCTCCTTGAATTGGGTGTTCTGCTAGGAATTCTGCCACTGCACGCCCTTTGATAGTTTTTCAAGTAACGTACTCTATATCAAACTCTTGTAGCAGCAACAACCACCTACCCATTTTTCCAAGTAAGGATGGAGCCTCTTGCAACTATCTCAAGGGATTCTACTTTGCTACCACCTGTACCTTGTAGGAGTGAAAGTCGTGTCTCAACTTCTTAGAGGCCCAAATTACCGCAAGACAGATCTTTTTTACTTCTGCATACTCAATCTCGTAAGCCAGGAACTTCTTGTTAAGGTAGTAAACAACAAATTCTACTCGGAATTCATCTTCCTGGGCCATCATGGCACCTACCGAACTATCTTCTATTGCTAAATACAAAATCAGTGGTTTGACTGGCAGCGGCGGTCTCAAAACCGGTTTATTCAGCAAATATTCTTTGATAGTATCAACAGCCTTCTGACAATTTTCGTTCCATACTACTGGTTGGTCTTTTCTGAGTAGTTTGAAAATTGGCTCACAAATCGAAGTTAGTTTGGCGATGAATCTGCTGACATATTGCAATCTGCCCAAGAAGCTCCTTACATCTTTTTCCTTCTAAGGCACTGGCATTTCTCTGATGGCTTTAACTTTGTCTGGGTTGATCGCGATGCCCCTTTGGCTAACCACATATCCTAGCAGCTTCCCTGACGTGACTCCATATATACACTTCTTAGGATTTAATCGCAGATTGTACTTATTTATCCTCTGAAAAAACTTTTCCAGGGCTTTGAAATGACCTTCTCTAGTGGCTGACTTGATCATCATGTCATCCATGTATACCTGCACTTCTTTATGGATCAAGTCGTTTAAGATTTTTGTCTCCATCCTCTGATAAGTAGCTCATGCATTTTTTAGGCCAAAAGGCATTACCCGGTAAGCATACGTCCCCCATTCTATGATGAAAGCTGTCTTAATTCAGTCAATTATTTTACTAAGAATTTGATTGTAGCCCGCATAACCATCTCCAAAGCTATACATCTCGCAAGTAGCGGCGCTGTCTATCAACACATCTATATGGGGCAGCGGAAAGTTATCTTTTGGACAAGCCTTATTCAAGTCCCGATAATCTATGCATACCCTTACCTTGCCATTCTTTTTGGCTACGAGGACAACTTTGGCCAACCAAGTTGGATACTGCACCTCAACTAGAAAATTGGATTTGATTTGCTGGCGAATCTCCTCTTTTACTTTATCTGCCCATTCCGGCCTATGCCTTCTCAATTTCTGTTTAACAGGTTTATGGTCTGGATATGTAGGAATAGTGTGCTCTGTGACTTCCCGATCGATTCCTGGCATATCTTCGTAGGTCCAGGCAAAACCCTTTTTGTATTTTGTTTTAATTCTCTCAAATTTTCTCACTCTTCAAGAGTTATGTCAAATGCCATCAAGATTTTTGAGGTTCCAAGAATAAACAGAGTAGCATCAATCGAGCTAATGTTAAATATAAATGGATTATGATCATGCATAATGAAATCGTAAAAAAATCACACAAGTGAAGGAAATTGTTCGATTTGTTAATAAAACTAAAAAACGTCATTAATCATTATTAAAAAAAAAGTTCAGAACTAAGAAGGAAAGTCTAAGCTATCATCTTCCTCTCTCTTCCGATGTAGGTGTTGTTGCCAACGGTCCATAATCAACTTCAGGGCCCATCCTTCCTTCCTTTGAGCTCCTTGTCCATGAGGCCTTGAACCTGTTGTAGACACTGGGTCCCGAGTAGCCTTGATCAAGATTACCCAATGATGAAATTAAGTGTGCCGATCTATAGGCAAAAAGAATGAAGTTGGAAGTGACGATTTCCTTGTCGATTTGTTGTTTTAAAATTAAATAAAAATGTATTTCAAAAATATTTTTAAAGTATTTTAAAAATTATTTTGTGATGAAAAAAGTGAGTTTTAAAATTATTATATTTTATAGAAAATTTTAAAAAAAAAATTAATTCGCGCGAGTGTCGGGCTGCGGCAGCGCTAGGCGCGCGCAACGCCCAGCACTCGCCGCGCGCCTGCGCGCGGGAAGGCCATCGGGCGGGCCGACGGGGCGCCCCGCGCCCCTGTGCGCCTGTTTTCGCCCGTTTTGGTCTTTTTGGCCTTTTTGGCCATAACTTCTTCATTTTAAATGCTTTTTAACTCATTTTTTTTTGCATAATTCAATTCAAAAAGCCTTTTATCTTCCAACCCAATAAATTTAGTTGTTTTTTGTAGTTATGGGAATTCATTTCTCAAGTAAAAAATCTGAATTTTGAGGGGAATAAAAAGGGTTTTTTAATGAGAATTGGGGGGGATTTTTTTTTTAAAAAATATTTTTCTTCTTTATTCTTCTTTCAAGAACAAATTCTCTCAATTTCTAAAGGAATTTCCAGCAATTCTTAAGGCAAAATATAACAATTTTTGTTCTTGAGAATTTTCTTATTTTCAATTGACAATTTTTGCTTTGAGACAAATAAATAAATTATTTGTTCTTGAGTAAAAATTCACTTTCAATATTTTATTTTCTAATTTTATTCCAACAATACAAGACAAGGAATTGGATCTTACCTTCTTTTCATCAAGATAAATTTTGAGGGTAAACATTTTTGGCTCAATTTCTTAGTTTAATTTTTAATTTTATTTTTATTTCTAATTAACTAGTTAACATGTAAATTCTTTTAGTCTTATTATTTTCTTATTATTTCTTTTTTTTGTTTTTTATTTGATAAGTTAACAATGTAAATTCTCTTAGAACTATTTTATTATTTTTATTCAATTGTTCATATTATTTTTATTTAATTGTTCATGTTGTTCATGTTGTTCATCTTCTTTTATTATTATTATTATTATTATTATTATTATTATTATTATTATTATTATTATTATTATTATTATTATTATTATTATTATTATTATGTTTGATTGTTCATATTCTTTGTTATTATTGTGTTATTATTACTATTGTAGTTATTAGCATCATTAGTATTATTATTATTATCCTTATTCTTGTTTAAATTTATTATTACTATTATTATTTATGCTTTATGCATGCTGATTTTTATTATTACTTTTGCTTTTTATGCATGATTGGGTGTTATTGTTGTTATTTTGTATTTTTATGCATGTTAAATTCTATCATCATTATTTTATGCTTGTTTTTGCATGTTGAATTTTATTATTATTATTTATGTTTTATGCATGATAATTTGTTAATTAATTTGATTGCATATTTTTATTATGTCATTTTAATTAGCTTGTCATACATGATGCAATTTTGATTGCTTTAATTTAATTATTTTCATTTTATATGTTTAATTAATTTTTTGCTAACTTCACTTTTATTTGTTTTTTTTTCTTTTATTCTTAATATTTATTTTTATATGTGAGTCTTTTCCATACCAACTGGGAGCCCAGGAAAATTTAAAGATCCATTTGGGAGTTGATTAGTTAATTTTATTATTTTCATTTCTTTTGCTTTCATTATTTTATTTCTAATATGTAATTTGTAATAAGTTTATTTAATTTTATCTTTATGCATGTTAATTAAAAAAAATCACAAAAATATTTCTATTTAATTAATTTGGTTTTTCTAAATAAAATGGGACCAATGTCCTAGTTTCTTCCATCCAAAATAAATTGTTATTTTAAATTTTTTTTTCTTTAACTATGCATGAGAGGACCAACGTCCTCATTTTTAATAAATATCTCAATTTATGTATGAATTGTATTTTATTTACAAATGGGGGTTATATTCCGCCCTTAGTTTTGTTGTAATTTATTTTGCTTTCATTTATTTTATTTATCGCTTTTATTATATGATTGACATGCGCGTTTAATTAAATTGCATGAAAATTAAATGAGAAAGGGGATGAAATACTAAATTCAAAACTCAATTATACACTTAACCAAAGGTATGAATAAATGGGGAGTCCCGAACCATCTCTGGTCTTTGGGCTCAACGAGGCGAGAGACCCATTTTAATGGGATCTCCAAGACACCTCTTGTGTCCTGTAAAAAGGCTTTAACTTGCATAATCCTAGGCTCCACGAGGCGAGAGGGCCCTCCTAATGTTCTATTAGGATGGGACCTCCAAGACCCCTCTGGCTTGCCCAAAATGGACATAGCAACGCCGTCTTAGGCTGACTGAGGCGAGACGAACTTTCCCAATGTTTTATTGGGTGGTGACTCCATAAAATCTCCTTGTTGCCCAAACTAGACGCACTTGTAAATACCTTACAAGTTACAATGAACCTCTCTTGATAGCCCTAAAACGGGCCTTCGGGAACATACGGGGTTCAGCGCGCATTACAGTGGCGACTCCACTGGGGAACACTAAGAGACTTCCCTTCGAAAGTACCTTGGCTAAAATTTACAATTGAGTTTTAATTTGGAAATTTCATCTCTTTTCGAAATTGCATTGCATCCATTCTAGAGCCTTAGATTATGCTAGTTTGGTCCCTATTTTAAACCCCGGTGCATTCTCGAAGCACAACCCTACGTTCACTCAATGTGGGAAAGTGTTAAGGATAATCACCAGCCCAAGCCTCGTACCTTATGGTATATCAAATGGTGACCCAATCAGTCGTTATGCTCGTGATGAGCTAGACCCGTTGGCAGGGACCATGCTTGGGTAGCCCTAAAGTATCACTACCTTTGACCAAAGCTCATGTAATGGCAATAGATACTTCCACTAGGTGAAATGTACCATAATACCGTACTTGCTGTATGGGCCATCATATATTGAACAAGATCAGTTAAATTAAATGGTCTTTATCAAAGGCTTTCATGCCCCGGTAGGCCCATATTAATTTAATTGAGGTGTTTAAATACATAATGGCCCAACACTCATACGTGTGTACATTAAATAAGAGCTGTTATGCTGTCGGTTTTCCACCGTGCACCATACGCATTTAAAGGGTTCCCTGTTAACCCTTGGATAAAGCCCACTGTAGGCACCGTGTCTCAGAGCGGTCCGGATCAGAGATTACCCTATGATGAAATCAGTATCCGAGCCTTTACAAACGGTTTAGATTGGGAAATTTTAGTCCCATACTCCACGAGAAATGAGTCTTTTCACCTTTTGTAGGCAGAGGGGGGAAGAATGGGAGTTTCTGAGTCAAAAAGTATGTTTTCCTCGACAGACGGCCAGCCCGTCTGTGGGAGGCCAGCCCGTCGCTTAGGGTCACAGACGGCCTATGGTTTTTCCGACGCCCGTCGGACGGACCCGCTTCTTCCAGAGCACGCCAGCTGATTTCTCGGAGCACGCAACCTCTCCAATGCCCGTCGGTGGAAATGGTAGGGCCGTCGGATCAATCCTTGTGTCAGAAGGATTCTTCCAACGCCTGTCGGTCGTGCCTGGCCTATAAAAGCTTTGAATTTCTTCCTAAAAAGGGTTCCAAAAATTTTCAAGAGGGGAAACTCTGCTAAATTTCAAGCGTATTTTCTCTCTCTTCCAGCAAACACACATCAAGAAATTTCTTTTAATTTGAGGATCAAACCTTTAAAAAGGAACTAAAACTAATTAGTTTTCTTTGGGTTTTTGATTCCAAAGTCAATCTTTTTGAGGGGTTAAGAAGGAAACAATCTATATTCCTCTTTTTGACCTTTCATTTCATTTCTCGTAGAACGTGCGAGACTCTAATCAACACCAAGAATCTTACTAAAATATTATCTGAGGGTAAATATTCCGGATTTATTCTCCATGTTATTTCATCTTTATTCTTTATTTTTGCTATTCTTTTGGCTTTTTGCTTTCACTTTCCTTTATTTTGATTCTCTTCATATCATTTTGTGATAAAAATCCATTTTTGCTTTGAAAAAAAGAGTTTTTCACTGTTTATTTTCAAAGGCAGTGGTGACCGACGGGTCATCTATTTCACCGACGCCCGTCGGTCACCTCACCTACAGACGCCTTCTCTCTTGAGTGAGCAACGGGATATGTTGGTCACTTTGATTGACGCCCGTCGGTCACTTGACAGACTGCCGTCGCTGGTTCCTGTCTCCATGTTTCCAAATCTTTTCTATTTTTTCAAGTCTTTTTGACTTCATTTATGTTGAGCTTTCATATATTAACGTCTTTTAACCTTCTGTGAGCATATATTGATTTTCTTGGACTATCCTGAGCTCGAGGGGCGATCTACCATGCTCGGAGGATTCCGTCCGGTTTAGTTTTCTAACCCTCTTGGTTATTTCCATTTATTTGTTTATTCATTATTTGTTCTATGCACATGTATATGCCCTTTTTGTATCCCGTTAAATATAAAAATTGATTAATGTTTTATATTCAATAAAAAGAGGTTTTCATAAAAGCCAGGACCCAATGTCCTATTTTTATCAAATAAAAATTCATCACAATAAAAATAGCCATTTTGATAATGATATAGTTCGAGGACCAAAGTCCTCAAAATAAGCAATGCCCCGATTTGTGTATGTAGCGCACATTTATAAAAGGGAGTTATATTCCGCTCCTTGTATTATTGTAATTTATTGTTTTCATTACTTGCTCATTTACTGCTTTCCAAATGTGAATAAATGCGCCTTTAATCAATTACATCGTGTGGAGAGAGAGCGAATTAATGATAATTAAAATTTGATCATAAAATAATCAAGGTAGAAATAGATGAGAAGTCCCGAACCCATCTCTGATCTTTGGGCTCAAAGAGGCGAGAGGTTTACCCTCAAAGACACCTCTTGTGTCACGAGATTTTGACGTTAATCCTAGGCTCCTTAGGGCGAGAGGTTCACCCTCCAAGACCCCTTTGGTTGGCCCAAAATGGATACTAAGCGCAGTCTTAAGCTCTCCGAGGCGAGAGAAACTTTCCCAATGTTCTATTGGGTGGCGACTCTATGAAACCTCCTTGTTGCCCAACATAGACGCACTTGCAATTTATTGCAAGTTGTTAGAGGACCCTTAATTGCCCGATCGCCCTCAAGCGGGCGGTCAAAGGGGCGGCCGAGGGACAATCCGGCGCTCGTCACAGTGGCGACTCCACTGAGGACTTATGGTTTGAGGCTTCAATTTGAAAATACCTCCTTTAACATTTATGATTAAAGTTTAATTCATAAATTTGCTTTCTCTCATTTGCATTCGCATCCCATTAGAGCCTTAGAATATGCTAGTTTGGTCCCTCTATTAGCCCCGGTGCATTCCTGAAGCACGACCCTATTTTCACTAAATTTAGGGAAGTGTTAAGGATAATCACCAGCCCAAGCCTCGCACCTCAATGGTATATCAAAATGATGACCCGATCGGTCATTATGTTCGTGATGAGCTAGGCCTGTCGGTAGGGATCATGCTTGGGTAGCCCTAAAGTAACATCTTCCTCGTCCAAAGCTCATATAGTGGCCGTAGCTACTTTCCACAGGTGATATGAACCATAATTCTATGCTTACTGTATGGATCCTCATGTATTGGTTGAGTCCAGATGTATTGCTTGGAAACCTAACCCAAGGCTTTCATGCCACGGTAGGGCCATGTAAAATTTTTTGGAATGTCCAAATACATGATGATCATTATCCATTCGCTTGTACATTAGCATAGGAGTGTTATGCTGCCGGTTTTTCGCCGTACAACATGCGTGTCCATTGGGTCCCTTGCTGACCCTTGGGCTAATCCCACCTAGGAAAGAGACCGCGTGACCACGTGTGTGGGAGAAATAAGGGTAGAAGGACCTACTTGCTTGCTTGTATTTTGTGGGTGTTGCATATCACGACCACGCATTACGTCTGCATTCCATGCATCATATCTAACGCTTTGCCCCTGCAGCCATCATAGATCTGCCTAGGTGGACTAGATCGCCTACCGGACGATTGATCCGAGTTCCTACATCTGAGCTGTCAGGTAGAGAGGGCCTTTCAGAGATCTTACCAGAAGTCAGCTGTACTGTGTCTGAGATGGCAAACTCAGCTAGGGGAGATGACGCCACCAGGGCCATGATTGCAGAAGAAGTGGGCCGACGGTTTGAGGAATTTGAGGGTAGAATGATGAATATGCTAACTGCTTTGGCACAATAGAATGCTCCGCAGAATCCACCACCTCCTCCTCCCGTGAGACAGCATGAGCGAGAAGAAGAAAGAGCTGAGAGGCAAGAAGAGCCTGTTCAGCCGCCGCCAATATAGCTGAGGTTGGTAGCTTCGGGAGGGCAGAGAAGAAGACCAGTGCTGAGGGTAGATGATGACAGGGATGATAAAGACGACAAAATGAGTTCTGTATTTGAGAGAGGGAAGGCACCTCAAACTGATGAGTTTGTTCTGAAGAAGATGGAAGAGAGGTTTGAAGCCATGGCCCGCATGCTGAGTAGAGGTCAGGGAATGAACCCGGAGGAAAAGGAACTGGAGGGAGAAGACCCGATTCCTTACAATTTCAAGATGCCTGATGTGCAAAAATTTGACGATACCTCTGACCCGACTGCCCATGTGAAGCAATACTCTCTGGTCATGAAAGGGACCACTTTGTCTAAAAGGCAGAAGGTGGAGTACTTTTGCTTGAGCCTGACTGGCCCTGCCATCAATTGGTACCATAGCCTCAATCGTCGGACTAAGGAAGATTGGGATCTACTCACGGAGGAGTTCTTGAGGCAATACGATTGCAACACCAGGATGGAGGTGACTCTTAAAGATCTTGAATTGCTCTAACAGAAGGCCGGGGAATCTTTTCACGACTATCTCACCCGCTGGCGAAATAGGGTAATGGAAATGCGAAGAAAGCCCCAAGACCAGATCTTCCTGTTTATCAAGAACGCAAGCCCGTATTTGAAGGATGGTTTGAAGATGAAAGGGTTGAAGGATTGGGAATCTCTTAAAGACATAGCCATTGAGGCAGAGGGGGAATTCTTGGCTCGGAAGGCTAACAATGATAATTTTGCAAAGAGAGCTAATACCGGTCAAGGTACCAGTAGGCCAACTGGTCCCAATAGTAGCACCAGAAGAAGAGTTGAGGTGTCTGCTACTGACGCAACGACCTCGAGGAAGTTTTTGAACTTAGGAAGACCACTGTCTTGTGTCTTAAGAAGCTTGATGAAGGAAGGGAAGTTGCAACCTCTGGCTCCTAGGCCTGCTTTGATGCAAGGGAAGCCAGGTCATAAGGACAATGAATACTGTGCATTTCATCAGCACACGGGCCATCTAACAGACAAGTGTAAGGCGCTGAGGCACTCCATTCAAGATCTGATTGATGACAAGCAGATTTTCGACCCGGAGAAGAGGGAGGACAAGAAGAAGCCTGGTTATAATGCCGTACCACCACCAGTTTTTATGGTCGGATCCAGCTTTCCAGAGTGGTACGTGCTGCAGGATTTATATGGGAGCGAGAGTATTGCTGTTGTTTGTTCTGAGGATAGAGAGGAAAGAGCAGTAGTGGCAACCATTGATTGTTGGTCAAGCAGCGAGAGTGGTGGAGAGGCCGAAGAGGAAGGAGAGATGAACCCTGACTTGTGGAGATCTGATGAGGATGAAGAAGAGATAGGGGCTGTGACAAGAAGTGGGAGAGTGGTCCCTGAGATTACGAGGGCACCTAAACCAGCGCAGCCATCAACGAAAAAAGAGCCAGAGGAGAACTAGATTGTTAAGCAGTTGAAAAAGACCGCAGCTCAGATATCCATCTGGGATCGTTTAAGACAGTCCCCTTCTCACAGGCAGAAAGTGGTAGAGGCTTTGACTGAGTCCACTGTTGCCACCACAATTTCCCCATCAGAACTTCTGGGTCTAGTTAAAGGAGGATCGGGCGAGAAATTGGTTTTTTCCAATGCCGACCTGCCGGTCGAGGGCCGCGATCATAACCGACCTCTGTACATCAAAGCACAGATTAACGACAAGCACACCGCTTGCGTTATGGTAGATGATGGATCTTCTATCAATGTTTGCCCTCTGATAGCCCTTCAGGCTTTTAGATTGAGCGAGGATATGCTCAGAGAATCAGACTTGATGATTACAGCCTATGATAATTCAAGAAGGCAAGCCTCAGGAACATTCAAAACCCTGGTCAAGACGGGACCTATTGAGGTAGAAGTAGAGTTTGTGGTTCTACCCATCCCAGCTAATTTCTCAGCCCTGCTTGGGAGACCTTAGTTTCACAGATTAGGAGGAGTACCATCCACGCTGCACCAAATAATAAAGTTCGCACACGAAGGGGAGGTGATAACTATTAAGGCGGCCAGAAAGAATCAGGTGTCAGCTCTTGAAATTGCTAATCAGCCCTTTAGCAGCTTCCACGTGTCAAAGATAGGAGAAGAACACGGGTCAGCGGATAACCCAGCTGTGGTCAACATGATGAAAAAGATGCACTATCTCCTTGGGGCTGGTTTGGGTAAAAACTCTCAGGGGCTGCAAACTGCAATCACCACTCGAGGTCAGAAGAACCGGAAGGGTCTGGGGTACAGAGGCGGTTTTGGCAAGAAGAAGACGGTGGATAAGATCCCTCACATTTCAGAAAGCTTTATGCCCGCATCCTCAGTATACGTTTAGAGGTTCATTTAGACGATACAAGTTTAGGGTAAAAAGTGGTGCCGTGAGGCACCAAAGGCGAGTCTTCTGTCGCGAGCGCGACACATGTCGCGACCTCGCAACAGAACAACTCATTTTAAGCTTTTTCTTCTTCTTTTTGAGCTCCTAGTTGCCATGGGTCAACCCCTTATCCTTCCCCTTAGCTTATTATGCATGTTTAGGGTTAGTAAATGACTATAAAGTAGTTATCAACGGGGAAATGCACATGAGTATGAGTAAATTGGTAATTTAACTAATAAAGTATCAATGTATAGTTGTAGGAAGTACAATAATTGACATGATAAATATGTATGAACTTAGGAATTGTTATATAATGCATTTGGTATCGAGTATAGAGCCTTTTTGTAATCTATCTTCCTTCGCCAGCGCGACCTCTTGTCGCGATCGCGACAATGAACTTGGCTTCTGTCGCGAGCGCGACTTCTTGTCGCGATCGCTACAGTTGTTTTGAAGAGAGTGTTTTCTTCCATCTTGCTTTGCATGATTTATATGTTTATGTAATGAATTTAAATGTTACATGCTTTTAGTTGTTGAACAAGATTGTATATGAATTACATGCCTCTGAATTTGATAAATGCACTTGAATTTTAGTTGGTAAGTTGATATCTGTGTATAGTGTGTGAGTTGGTATTGAGCCTGATTACCGTTATAGTGGATAGATAAGCATGCTTATAAAGGGATTATCGAGTGCAGCTGCCAACGTTCAGCCCCGTTTGGGTGAAGCGGGTCGACCTCCGAGAATGGTCATTAATAGAGATAGATGAAAATGTTTTGTGACTTCGGTCTATCGAAAATGTTTTTATATAGAGCGTCCCGTATCCACCATGAAAGGAATTCAGGCTTGTTTTGTTAAATGTTGTGTAGTGAACTTGAGATGATTATAGTGTTGCTTCGAATGAAGCCATAGTACATGAGAGGAATGTTTAATTACATGACAGCTTTGTATACAAGTGTATAATTACATGAGCGTGTTTACATGTATATGGACACATGATAGCATACATTTGAATAAATGATATGTACCAGTTGTAATGTATATGGACAAGTAAAAAAGTACATGTTATATGCACGTGAGTTCATAGTACTTAATAATTGAGCATGCTACCTGTACATGTATAAGAGCTATATGCATGTGATATTTCATTTTGTCATATGAAATGTGTGTTTTATTTGTGACTTCGTAAAGAAGTCCTTTGCAGTATTTTCATCCCCACTAAGTGTTATCGCTTAGCACGGATGTTTATTTCCGTGTAGGTATACAGGTTCGAAACAGTGAGCGAGCATCTGCAGGTCAAGGCCACTAGGGAGTATTATTTAGGTCTTTTGTATAGATTAGATACAGAGCTAGTGATGTTTTGAGTAACATCATTATGTAATAAAAGTTAAAGAATCACATGTAAATGTATATGTAAAGTTAAATGAAAACAGAGTGTAATATGAACATGTATAAAGAGAAAGAAGTACATATGTATAATTGATATGAAATGCATGTTGGGCCCTAGTGTAGTATTTAATTACTTTTAAATGGATGTGTTTATGCTATCGCTTCCGCTAGTATACGTACATGTATACGTTAGTGCCCGCGTAGCGCCCCGATATTCCTTACCGGGGGTATGGGGGTGTTACAGTAGTCATGGAAGCCCAAATCCCGGAGGCCGAATGGGCACGACAAAGGCTACAACACTTAAACTTACTGGATGAGAGTAGGCTGAAGGCTTATTATTACAATCAGATCTACCAGAAGAGGTTGGCCAGGACATTCTGAAAGAAGGTGACAAAGCATCCGCTGAAAGAAGGGGACTTAGTGTTCAAGCAGATGAGACCCGGTATACCAGATATCAGAGGAAAATTCAGACCAACCTAGGAGGGGCCGTATATTCTTAAAAAGCTGTTGTCCAAAGGAGCTGCAATCTTGTCAAATAGCGATGGAAATGAATTTAAGGAGCTGATCAATGTCGACAGACTCAAAAGGTTCCATGGCTAAAGACCAAAATAAAAAGAAGAGAATAAAATGCCCTGCAGGTTGAAAATCGAAAAAAGGCGGCCGTGCTAAAATTGGCCGCCTCGACAGGGTGATAACCGAAAAAAGGCATCCTGTGCAAAAATTAGAGGCACGAGAGAAAATGTCCAATCGTGAAAACCCGAGAGGGCCGATTGGTAACAGGAGTTGGTGCTGTTAAAATTTGGTTTCATGTATTAATAGGGCGTACGCAGTTGAGTAAATGTCAAAACTGATCATGTATGCTGAAATTACTTAGAAATGTACACAATTTCGTGAAATAGAATGAATATTATTCTTTTCATTTTCATCATTTTCTAATTCTGCATTAAAAAGAAATGTAGCACCAAAAGAGATACATATGTAAGCTAAGCTAAGCTAAGTACTGCTGCTGCTCTCGCCGACCAGATGGTTGAGCCCTCGTGTCCTATTATCAGATGCTGGGCTAAGGATCCACTTCTTGTATTCGCTAGTCGAAGCCACAGAATGATTGCCGAACCTCGGAATAACAGTCTTCATTGGTAGCTTGCTCCAGAGCTCATAATACCGAGAAGCAAATGCAGCCGAAAGAGCTCCTCCCCAAAAAGATAAGGGAACCCTCACCACATCCTGGGTCATCCCGAGCTGACGCGTACATTGAGAGGTGATATAGAAGGTGGCTTGACGGAGCCCACAGAGGGGAACACACCCCGATGGCCCATTAATGACCACATGAGATAGTGGGAGCCAGGTAGATGTGAAACTGATGTCGTCATCTGACAGCTCGCCAAATCTGGTAATGCCTTCACCAACGGTGGCACATTCACACAGTCGTCGGCGCGGAAGGAAATGGCTCGGTGAATACTGTGGAATAACTCGAGGAGGTGGCTCAGACAGCATCCTCAGTTTCTCTTGCAGCCAGATCTGAAAAAAAAAGCCGCTGGAGTAAGTAGGGTTTACTTCAGGCAAAAATAAGGCACAGGGTTGTGTGAAAATCAGAAAGGACGCACCTCCCGCTAAGAAAAGCTAGTGTGAAAATCCATAAGGGACGCACTACCTTTAAAATATTGACGTACCTGGAGTAATAAAGGGCTGCTGGTAAAGGTAGTTGTGGATCCAGAACTCACAGCATCTAAGCCCAGAATGGTCTCAGCCAGAATGAGTGGGAAGGGTGATGATCCCCGATGAAAGTCGCTCAGAACTCCAAACAGGCGAGGATCACCTGTCAAACCCCCTGGAACAACAGTGAGAATGTTCACCATGCAAAACAGAAATATGATGCTTACTCGGTAGGTGGGGATGTCAGTGAACTGATCTAGAGCCTCGACCAGTGGCTCCAAAGCAAAGGAAGAGCCCGGAGAAATCAGCCGGATGGCCTCAGAAGAAGGTATGCCGAGAGCCATAGCTATGTCCCGAGTCTGGAGTAAGCCGCAACGGGGGACACAGGACAGAATGCTAGGAGGGAACCAGGCTCCGAGAATGGCAGCTAGCTTCTCAGGCAGGGGGCACAACTCCTGGTAGGTGAACCGGAAGACGTGAAACCGGGGGTTCCAGAAGTGGGTCGCCGCCAGAAGAAGGTTCTGATCAACTTTGACCCGATGCAGATAATTTAACCCAGACAGAGAAGAAAGGGCGCCTTTTTCCCAAGTGTGTTTGTCATCTAGGATGCGGTGCATTCTTTGGACTAGAGAGGAAGACATTCTAATGAGAATAAAGGGCTCAAGATGTGGGGAAAATGAAGACACACAAAAGGAGCAAAATTTTTGGACGAATTTATAGAAAGGCGTCACCGACGGCCTACCCGTCTCTCCCAAGAGACGGCCTGCCCGTCGGTAAAGATCCACCTGGCAGATGCATACGTCAGCATAGCATTAATCACGCGCATTCATTACGCATTAATTGGAACGACAGATGGTCAGCCCGTCGGTCACGAAACTCTATATAAGGGCGAGTGACAGACGTACCAGCGGCGCTGTCACTTTCACTTCTCCTCTCCAAAATGGTTCTCTTCATTTTTTCTGCATTTTCAAGCGTCTTTTCTCATTTTTTTTTGCAATTTCTTCATCTTTTCGCGTTCTCCACTCACTGGACGCTCAAACATTCATATTTCTTCAGTTTTCTACACTTTTCGCGACGTCAAGTAAGTAAAATAACTAATTTTTTATTTAATTTAATTTATTTGTTCATTCATTCTTCTTCCTTTAGCCTTAGAAATGGCTAGAATGCTTTAGATGCCTTAAAAATTTAGGGAGAGTGCTGCCCATTTTTATTTATTTATTTATTTTTTATATATTTTTTTGTAGTGCAATTAATCTTAACTTTTGCATGATCACATAGAAATAGAATTTTCTTATACCTTTGTTGCCTTAAAAATAGGCTTTCTAGCATATGTATTGTGTTATTGAGGCCTGAGGCTATTATTTTGTGTTGTTGGGGACACACTCTTGCCGGGGTGCATCCCAATTTTATTTATATATTGTTGTTGAGGCGTGAGGCCTAGTTTGATGCCTTTTCATGCAGGAGGTTGGGCACACCCTTGCCGGGGAGCTGCCTAAATTTTCTTTTTTTATTCTAAAATTGAATATTTTTGCGTATAATGCATATCTTGGGATCTAGAAAGCCCATTTTTATTCGCTTTAAATATTTCCATGCCGATTGCATGTTTCCTCTATTTTGATATGTGCGAAGCATGCTGGGCAACATCCCTTGACAGGACGTCCGCCCCTTTTCATTTATTATCTGTTTTTTTACTTCGTATTCGGGCCACTGTTGCCCAGGTGAGGCCTAAATGGGCTTTCACCTAATAATGTCTGTTTTGTCAAATTTTCACCATCTAATTTTTCTTTTGCAGGATGCCTCCTAGATGCAGAGCACCATAGGCCCAGCCCGAGGTCGTGGTTCCGGCTTGGATGGACGATGAGTCAGCTCAGAGATATAGAGCGCTGGCTCAGGTGGAGATTCGGGCTAGCCGCTTCGTGTCCCGGCCATTCCTAGAGGCCCTGGGGATGGCCCCGGAGGTCGACATGCTTGTTGAGGGCGCCGGATGGATATAGTTCCTTGACCCCGCTTTCCAGACCTTCCTAGAGGCTACTCGCCAGGTCCTAGCCACCCTACGTTATGGCGATTTTCAGAGATCAGATACGGAGCCCGGGGTGGTCCAGTTCTGGTTCGATGGCCAGCACTTCAGTATTACCAGGCAGAGGTTCGCGCAGGCCATGTGTCACACCCCGATCGGGGCCTAGTCGGAATTTGCTTGCTCGATCGGAATGAGTGAGGGTAATTCGGTAATTTGTACATGAATAATAAGGATTTATGTGCAAAGAAATTAATTAAATAAGTTAAGTGAAGGAAATATTAGAGTGTGCTTAGTGTGTATGGAAGTAGGGTATAAGTGGATTTTAGGAAATGATTTGGTGTGACTCAAGTATGGTACCTTGAAGATATTTATTCAAGAATTAATTGTGTGTGTATGGAGTATGGTGCAAGGTGGAACAAGTCAAAAGGGGAATTAAGGGACCAATAAGATTTGGACACATGGCTTGTGGTAGGTGTGCATTAAGTGTGAAAAAGAAAATCAAGTGAGAGTAAGAGGAGTCCACGTTTTTGCCTCTTCCTCTTCCCGATTTTTCCATTTCTTTTCCTTTTCTTCCTTTTCTTTGTTCCATCTTTTGGTTTTGAATGAATTAGAGGTGATTTAGTGGAGATTGGAAGCAAGATTGTTAAGGTAAGTTGGAGTTTTAGGGTTCTTAAGGATGGATTTTCCTTTCTCTCTTGTTATTTCTTTTGATTTTGTGTGAGTTAGGGTTTTGAATTAAAAAGTAATTTCTGGATTTTTGGCTTGTGTAAGTTGGTGGTAACAAGAGGAAGCTCAAGGGCAAGGAAACGACTGTAGATAGAAGCTAGGAAAGGAACTGTGGATTTTTGATTTCCAGGTTTGGGAATTTTCTTTTATCTGTATATGAATTTTTATATATTTATGTATGATATAAGTTTCTTGAGTGTGTTGTGATGAATTGTGATGATGGTAGTGAGTGTTGGCTCAATTGACTTATTGGTGCATGTGAATAGGTTTTTGGGAGAAAAATTGGTTTAGAATACACTGGACCTTTCTTCGGTTATTACACTGTTTTGGGAGTTTTTGAACTCCAAATCATTCGATTCTTGAAACATTAGAACCATGAATTCCATTACTTTAAATGTCTCAGAAATAGCCTTAGACAAATTCTCGCTCTAAGACATCGAAAATTTGATTACAAATGTAGTGTCCCTGTTGTGGCGGGTTGTTTGACCAGTATGGGTTGTGGAGTCCATATCTGGAGTTGTAGACATCCAATTGATGTGAAAATTGTTTCATTTGAAAGCTAAGACGTAGGAGAACATTTGTTGAGAAGACAACTTTTTCTAAAAATGAAGTTTAGAGGTCGGGTTATATGATACGAAATGGTGGTAGAAAGCAGTATGTTAGGGGAGCTGAAGCGAGCCTCTGTCGCGAGCGCGACAAGGGTCGCGACCTCGCGACAGAAAAGTATGCTTTGAGTCTTTTCTTCTATATTTTTGAGTCTAGGATTGACCCGGATCAATCTCGTATCTTTCCCATCAGTTATTATGCATGTTTAGGGTAATGAAATGGCTATATGAGTAATTATCGTCGGGAAAAATTTAGGAGTATGCTTAAGATTGATGATTTAACTAGTAATCAATAATAGATATAACTCCATGGAGGTTGTTTATTGATGAGTGATATTATGTGATAGTCTCATGAGTAACCTTAGCATGAAGAACCATATGTATGAATACATTTAACGTGGATGCAATTGAGTTGATTGACGAATAAGGTTGTTATTATAGATTGTGTATATGGATGTTGTTAAGGGCATGTTTTATTGAAATACTTGATACGAATGTTGGATTTATATTGTTAATAATGTGTGACTGGCTGGAGATGAGGTAAGAGAACTTTGAATGTGTTTCGTGGGTTTGTGGGTGAGTTTGAGGAAGGAAAGATTTTGCAAAATTCTACAAATTTTTGGAATCATGACTCTGTCGCGATCGCGACACTATCGCGAGCGCGACAGAGACCGGTGATTTTGATGTGGTGCTGTCGCGAGCACGCTACACTGTCGCGACCCCACGATAGCAATAGCTTATCTGCTCTCTGTCGCGAGCGCGACAACCGTCGCGATCGCGACAGAGCACATTGTTGGCCTGTGCTATCGCGAGCATGCGACTTGTCGCCACCCCGCGATAGCAATACTTGCCCTCTGTCGCGACCGCGACAATATCGCGAGCGCGACAGAGCTGGGCCCTTCTTTCCTTCCCACGATCGCGAAGTCCGTCGCGCGCGCGCAGCGAAGAGACTATGGTCTCTGTCGCGAGCGCGACAGATGTGTTTTGTTGAATGAATTTTCTTGGTAATTCCAATGTTTGAATTCCGAACTTGTGATGCCTTTAGGTTTACTCTTTGACTATTTTATGAAGTATGTTAATGTAATTGAATGTATTATGTATAATTATAGTTTTGATCTTTTCTAAGATTATCATGTTATGTTCAAAGTGTAAATTGTATGATGCATGTTTGACTTTATGAACTTGTTCATATGTCTCAACTATTGCTAATTGGGTACAATGATATAAAGTATGTGATTTGAAATATGATTTGTATTAAGCATGACTGATATTATGAATTTCTTTATATGTCTAATATACTCTGGATTAAGTATAATGATATTATATATATTGTCTGATGTGATACCTGATTTAAATGATGCATGACCTGCGAGAGTCAGTCTAGTGGATAGTTAGGCATGCCTAATAGAGTCTATGTATGTGTAGCTGCAGCACCCCTTTGAACGATTTGGACCCTGATCAGGTCCCCGAATGGTTCCTCGCGAACCCCTATTATGTGTATGTGTATGGATCTTATTTAAGGTCCTGTTCAATGAAATGTTGCCTTCCGACTAGTACCTGTATGGTACATTATATTATGTGTTCCCTCTGAGGGTTACCCGGTCAGAGATCGGGCTATGTGTTTCCTCATGAGGTCTCTCTCTCAGTACTCGTTATCCACTATTTTGAGTCAGCAGGTATTTCGTTTGCTTTATCTGATATGAACATGAAAATGTGATATCTGAATGAGCAAGAATCAGATTATGTGTATATGAATATGACTACGGGCTTCAGATGGTAAATCTGTACTTAGTAAACATGACTTTTCAGTTAACATGATTATCCGTACTTGGCATGTGATTTGTTATTAGTTTCTGAATGCTTTGAAATGATTCGATCGATGTATTTATGTATATGAGTTAAGCATGGTTTTATTGTGTACAAGCATGTGAGTCAGATCGGTTGTGAGGGTAAGTATATATGTCACACCCCATTTACCCCCTAGTAGTATGAGCCATGTATGTGTGTAAATTTATAAGTATTTTGGCATGTGACAAGGGTATTGTGGGGTATATTGCATGTTATAAGAGTTATTTTAATATGTGGGTGCACATATGTTAGTAGGGTGTGAATTAGTTGGGAGATACTTGTGTGTGCATGCATATATCATTGTGGGATGTGAGTAATGGTGTAGTGATTGTGTGTTTTACTCACACATTAGTAGGGTGTTTTAAGTTGGGTTTTGATTGTGTGTAGTGAGCATACCATAGTAGAAGGAATCTATATGGGGTATCATTGTGTGTGTTGCTCATACATATGTGGGGTGCATTATTAGAGTGTTTTATGGTGTGTGATTGACATATGATGGTTAGGTGTGAATGATTAGTTTCCACCAATAGGAAAGTGACAAGTGTTAGGGTTAGGAAAAGAAAAAGAAAAAGAAATAGAAAAGGGAAAGAGCAGAATTTGCTCTTCATTTTCCCGTAGCCTCCTCCCCTCCTCATCTCCTTCTTCTTCTTTGCTCTTCTTTTGTTTTCTCTAAGCTTGGATTCAAGCCCTTGGTGGTGGGAATTGATCACACTTTGCATTAATTAGTGAGTTCATGCATCTCTTTTGTGTAGTCTTCTTCATATTTTCTGGTTTTGGATTTGTAAGTTAGAGTTTTGAGTTTGTGTATTTTTATGGTTTGATGCTTAGTTGAGCCTCCTCGCGATCCTAAAGGCAAAGAGGTTGCTGGATCCAGTGGAGTCAAGTGATTGAGCTCCTAATTTTCAGGTTTGGGAATTGGTTTGTTGATTTATGTGTTAATGGTTTTTAATAACTGAATTGAGTATTCTGAGATATTAATTTATGTGTTGTGATGGTTTGAATTAAATTTGGTGAATTGATGGTGTCAAATGAGTTGGTTTGAAGCTTGTTGAACTTCATAGTGCAAATCTGTTTTTGAGGGTCAGATTGACCTTTGGTCATTCTTTTTAGTATAAGTTGAGTTTTAGAACTCCAAAATACATGATTCCAGTTGGGTTAGAACCACAACTTCCGTATCTAAAACTTTGTAGAAGTAACTATAATTTAATTCGGACTCTAACTATTTTAAAATCGCCCATTACAGTAGCAAAAAGCATCAGGTGTGTCTGTGGAACAGGGTAGAGAAATTTGAGTATATCTCCCCGATTTTCGTTCCAAATGATCTGAAATTTTGTCACTAGAAAGATAACATCTTGAGAATTAATTGTTATGAAGATAAGTTTGTCTAAAAATGTCATTATTAGTTCAAAAATGCATATAGATTCAGTAAATTAATTCTGCCCTGTGTTTAATAATGTTTGGGAACTGGTTGGAAAGCACAGCTGTGCTTTTGGGTATGACACAGCTGTGTTTTGGCTTTTAGATCGACCATATACAGCAGAGCACAGCTGTGCTTTATAAAAAGCACAGCTGTGTTTTAATAAAATTTGTCCCTCTTCACCAATTCATCCTAGAATCGATCCTACACCTCCGAATTAGCCCCAAAGTGTCTAGAAACGCCTGAAAAATTTAATATTACTTATTAAACAATTAGGTAATGAGGATATATAATTAAATTACCTATGAATTGAATAAATTCTTATAACGAAAAATTAATTAATATGATGATTAACCATGAATTAAACTATAAGTATAATTTGCTAGATGAATAAATACTCATGACGAGAATTATATAACATGTGTATAATTTATGATTAAGGCATTAAACCTAATATATTATTTGATTAAATCTAATTTAATTAGGAAGCAGGAACTTGTGATTTGAATATTATATAAGCTATCTAAACGTTATTTAATGTCTTCTTATATGCTTTACATCTTATAATTGTATTTTTGCTATGCTAAATATTTGTATGCCATATTATGCTTTAACTTATTAACTTAATGTGTCATGCTTAAAAATAATTGCTTTATGGACGTTAAATTCAATGGTTATTCATATTGAACAAATGTGTAACTAAATGTGAATTGTGTTATGCATGACCTGCGAGAGTCAGTCTAGTGGATAGTTAGGCATGCCTAATAGAGTCTTTTAGCTGCAGCCCTCAGTTCAGTTTGGACCCCGATCAGGTCCCCGTTTGGTTCCTCGCGAACCCTTCAGTATAGAATCTTGTTTAAGATTCCCTCAGTATATAAATAACATGTTCTGATAAATGATATAATAATTGACTTGTACCTGTGAGGTACCCTCAGTATTCGATTTGTACCCGTAAGGTACCCTCAGTACACTCGTTATCCACTGTCTAGAGTCAGCAGGTATTCTTTAAATGTTAATGGAAATGTTCTGATCTGATCTGGCTTTGAGTGGAATATCTGAATGAGTTTAATGATGAAATATATGCTGGTTTACTCTATAATGTATATGATTATGAGATACTGAATGTATGGCTTTTAAATACGAGCATGCTTATATGAATTATGCAATAGTCCTTGCATTCTGCCATAGTGAATGTGTTATGCCTTGACGACCACTGTGAGTGGCCGTCCATAATTTATGTGTGGTTCCCCACTAAGCGTTTATCGCTTAGCACGGTGTTTTTACCCGTGCAGGTGCGGAAGGCGTTTTGCTTTGAGAGAGTCGCCGTCATCAAGCCAACACAGAAGGGTTTTAGTGTAGGGCTCAGTTTTGTATTCGTGATGAATCTTTTTGTATAGAACTCTCTGTATCAGCTTCCGCATTTGTAATATTATTTTGTTCCAGCTTGTCGATCAGATCATTATTGTAATAGTTTAATTATAGTAATGCATGATCAGCTTTTGCTTTCTGCATGTAAAGTTTTAATTATTCTGTATTTCTGAATGTATGTTATGAATGGATGTATATATATTTTGCTTTGCTTTTGTTTGGTGACACCTTGTCTCATACGGCATCTCACTCCTTATCGGATGGGATCGCCTACGTATGGGAAGGGGGTGTTACAGTTAGTGGTATCAGAGCATAAGTTTAGGCGTTTCTGGGTGTTATTGTGATTGTTTTGAGTTTCTTAGATGTGTATGAGTCTAGATCTGTGTTGGCTGATACGGTTATTTCTTGTTTGTTTAGATGGCTTCTGATTCTGCCCATGGTGCGCGTGAGGAATCCGCCGAGAGTGTGAATCCTCCAGCTGTAGATCAGTCTGTTTCTGTTACTGTGTCGGCTCAGCATGCTAGGGTCCAGCCCGAGGCCGCAGCCATGCCCTTAGAGGCTATGTTCAGGTTGCATCAGGACATGGCTAGGGTTTTGGAGAGAGTGACTGCTCCTAGAGCACCTATGGAGAATCTGAGGAGAGCAGGAGTTGAGGATTTCTATGGTACCGGTTTGAATGAGTCTGAGACCGCAGAGAGATGGTTAGATAAAGTGAAGCGTGCTTTGAGAGAGATTCGGTGTCCTCCCGACCAGCAGGCAGAGTGTGCATTAGCTCTTCTTCAGGGGTCTGCTTTTGAATGGTGGGAATTGGTTTGTAGGCATCCTCAGTTACCGGATCCGATTACATGGGAGTTCTTTGAGGGTGAGTTCACAAAGAAGTACATTACCCAGACCTATAGAGATTCTAGATGGGCACAGTTTTTGGGTTTGAGACAGAGGGCCATGTCTGTAGCTGAGTATGAGAAAGAGTTCAACAGGTTATCTCGCTATGCCCCTCGAGGAGTTATGACTGATGACTTTAGATGCAAGCATTTCGAGGCTGGATTAAATGAGTCATTAAAGATTGCTTTGATTTCCTTGATGTGTATACCTGGGGTTAGCTATTATCAGATTGTTGAGGCTGCTGTGAGAGCTGAGTTGAATGAGACTGTGATGAGAGAGAGAGCTCAGAGGAGGAGTTCTTCTCGTGGAGGATATTCTTCGAGTAAGAGATCTAGGAACCCACAGGATGAGTCAGCATCTGGTCCGGCTTCTAGAGGTAGACGACAGGGTCCTACAGCTGCGTCAGGTTCTGGTAGGGGTGGTAGAGCTGAGACTACACCAGTTTGTCCTCACTGTAGTAAGTCACATCGGGGTGAGTGTAGGTGGCTCACTGGTGCATGCTTCAGGTGTGGGAGTTCTGAGCATCAGTTGGCTGGTTGTCCGAGAAGGCAGGAGGATTCGGGTTCCCAGAGAGAGGGCAGTAGGGTTGGTTCGAATACTTTTCAGGCTACCCGTGGCAGAGGCCGAGGTCGAGGTAGAGGTGGTCGGCATAGAGATGGTGCTGCTTTTGAGTCTGTTGGGCATCCTCCTCAGGGTGCCATTAGAACATATGCTATGAGAGCCAGAGATGAGCAGGGTGCGCCTGATGTTATTGTTGGTAAGTTCTTACTCCATGACACTGAGTTGTATGCTCTAATTGATCCTGGTTCCACACACTCATATTTGTGCACAGATAAAATTGTTGATAAATTGCATTCAGTTGATCAGTTAGATTATGAGATTTGTGTGACCAGTCCATTAGGGCATAGTGTCAGTGTGAGTAGAGTTTTTAGGAGTTGTCTTCTGATTGTTGAGGGAGCTGTGCTTCCAGCGGATCTGATTGAGTTACCTTTCAGAGAGTTTGATTTGATTCTGGGTATGGACTGGTTAGATAAGCATCGGGCTGTAGTTGATTGCCATAGGAAGACAGTGGTACTTCGGGATAGAAGTCAGTCTCTTGTGTTTTTGAAAGGTTTGGGTGCTAGTTCTGTGAATAATGTTATTTCCGCGATGCAAGCCAAGAAATTTATCAGAAAAGGTTGTGAGGCTGTTCTAGCAGTTGTGTTAGATTCCAGGAGAGATCAGGTTCAGATTGAGGATATTCCTATAGTGCGGGAGTTTAGTGATGTATTCCCGAGTGAGTTGCCTGGTTTACCTCCTGAGAGAGAGGTTGAGTTGTCCATTGAGATTATGCCAGGTACTGCACCTATTTCGAGAGCACCTTATCGGATGGCTCCTGTAGAGTTGAGGGAACTTAAATCCCAGCTACAAGAGTTATTGGATAAGGGGTTTATTCGACCTAGCATATCTCCATGGGGAGCTCCAGTTCTGTTTGTCAAGAAGAAAGATGGATCCCTACGGATGTGTATTGACTACCGCCAGATTAATAAAGTTACAGTGAAGAACAAGTATCCTTTGCCTAGGATTGAGGATTTATTTGATCAACTTCGAGGTGCGGGTGTCTTTTCCAAGATAGATCTTCGATCAGGGTATTACCAGCTTCGTGTTCAGGATGCAGATGTGGTTAAGACTGCATTTCGGACTAGGTATGGCCACTATGAGTTTCTTGTGATGCCGTTTGGTTTGACAAATGCTCTAGCGGCTTTTATGGATCTGATGAATCGTGTATTTAGGCCATACTTAGATCGATTTGTAGTAGTGTTCATTGATGACATCTTGGTGTATTCCAAGAATGAGAGTGAGCATGAGGAGCATCTCAGATTGGTTTTGCAGATGTTGAGAGAGCATCAGTTGTTTGCTAAGCTTAGCAAGTGTGACTTTTGGCTTCGAGAAGTATCATTCTTGGGTCACATTGTTTCAGCTAGAGGTATTCAGGTTGATCCAGCCAAGATTGAGGCGATAGTGGATTGGAAAGCGCCTAGAAATGTTCAGGAAGTGAGGAGTTTCCTTGGTTTAGCAGGTTATTACCGTCGTTTTGTTAAAGGATTTTCTGTGATTGCTACTCCTATGACTAGATTGTTGAGGAAAGGAGTTAAATTTGAGTGGTCAGACAGGTGTCAGTCTTGTTTTGATCGGTTAAAGCAGTTGCTTGTTGAGGCTCCTATCCTTACTCAACCCATCTCGGGTAAGGAGTTTGTTATTTACAGTGATGCTTCTGGAGTTGGTCTTGGATGTGTACTGATGCAGGAAGGAAAAGTAGTGGCTTATGCTTCTCGTCAGTTGAAGCCACATGAGAAGAACTATCCGACGCATGATCTTGAGCTGGCAGCTGTGATATTTGCTTTGAAAATTTGGCGTCATTATTTGTATGGGGAAAAGTGTAGAATCTTCTCGGACCACAAGAGTTTAAAGTACTTCCTTTCACAGAAGGAGTTGAACATGAGACAGCGCCGATGGTTGGAGTTATTTAAGGACTACGACTGCATTGTGGATTACCATCCTGGTAAGGCCAATGTAGTTGCAGATGCTTTGAGTCGGAAATCGGTTTCAGCCTTGTTCTTGAGGCGATTCAGATGGCGATTTGGTTCTGATGGGGCTTTGCTTGCCCAGTTGCGTGTGAAGCCTATTTTGAGACAAAGGATAGTGGATGCTCAGAGAGATGATGTGAGACTTCAGCGGATTGTGCATGAGGTTAGATCGGGTAAGCAGTCAGAGTTCTCAGTTCAGGATGAGGTACTTATGTTCAGAGATCGTTTATGTGTGCCAGAGTCTGAGGACTTGAGGAGACAGCTCATGAGTGAGGCACATAGTTCAGTCTTTACTATGCATCCAAGCAGTGAGAAAATGTATAGAGATATGAAGCAATTCTATTGGTGGTCCGGTATGAAGCGTGACATAGTGAATTTTGTTTCCAAGTGCTTGACTTGTCAGCAGGTAAAGACTGAGCATCAGGTTCCTTCAGGTTTGCTTATGCCTTTATCCATTCCTGAGTGGAAATGGAACGACATCACCATGGACTTTGTTTCTGGTTTGCCTTTGACTCAGAGGAAGCATGATTCAGTTTGGGTTATAGTGGATCGGCTTACGAAATCAGCTCACTTCTTGCCAGTTAGAGTGGACTACTCCATGGACAGATTAGCCAGTATCTATGTGGATGAGATAGTTCGGTTGCATGGTGTGCCTTTGTCTATAGTGTCAGATCGGGATCCGAGGTTTACTTCCAAGTTTTGGAAGGAGTTACAGAGAGCTTTGGGCACTAGGTTGAATTTCAGTACAGCGTTTCATCCTCAGACCGATGGTCAGTCAGAGCGAGTTATTCAGATTCTGGAGGATATGATGAGAGCTTGTGCTTTAGATTTTCCGGGTAGTTGGGACAGATATGTATCGTTGATGGAGTTTGCCTACAACAACAGTTTTCAGACGAGTATCGGTATGGCACCATATGAGGCTTTGTATGGCCGTCAGTGTAGGACTCCGATTTGTTGGACCGAGTTATCTGAGAGATCTGTGATTGGACCAGATTTAGTTAGAGATACAGAGGAAAAGATCAGAGTTGTGCAACAGAATTTGAAAGCGGCTAAGGATCGACAAAAGTCATATGCAAACTTGAAGAGGAAAGATGTGCAGTTTGAAGTTGGAGACAAAGTTTTCCTTAAGGTATCTCCTTGGAGAAAAGTGCTTCGATTTGGAAAGAAAGGTAAACTTAGTCCTCGCTACATCGGACCGTATGAGATTTTAGCTAAAGTTGGTCCGGTAGCCTATAGACTAGCTTTACCGATGGAGTTATCAAAGTTGCACGATGTGTTCCATGTTTCGATGCTTCGTCGATATAGATCAGATCCTTCACATGTTTTATTGGTTCAAGATGTGCAAGTGCAGCCTGATTTTTCTTATGATGAGGAACCAAAAGCTATTTTAGCCCGAGAGGTAAGACAATTAAGGAGTAAACAGATTCCTTTGGTTAAAGTATTATGGGATCACCATGGAATCGAAGAAGCAACTTGGGAAACCGAAGAGTCAATGAGAGCTCAGTATCCGCAATTGTTCAGTTCAGGTGAGAATTTCGAGGACGAAATTCTTATTAGTAGGGGAGAATTGTCACACCCCATTTACCCCCTAGTAGTATGAGCCATGTATGTGTGTAAATTTATAAGTATTTTGGCATGTGACAAGGGTATTGTGGGGTATATTGCATGTTATAAGAGTTATTTTAATATGTGGGTGCACATATGTTAGTAGGGTGTGAATTAGTTGGGAGATACTTGTGTGTGCATGCATATATCATTGTGGGATGTGAGTAATGGTGTAGTGATTGTGTGTTTTACTCACACATTAGTAGGGTGTTTTAAGTTGGGTTTTGATTGTGTGTAGTGAGCATACCATAGTAGAAGGAATCTATATGGGGTATCATTGTGTGTGTTGCTCATACATATGTGGGGTGCATTATTAGAGTGTTTTATGGTGTGTGATTGACATATGATGGTTAGGTGTGAATGATTAGTTTCCACCAATAGGAAAGTGACAAGTGTTAGGGTTAGGAAAAGAAAAAGAAAAAGAAATAGAAAAGGGAAAGAGCAGAATTTGCTCTTCATTTTCCCGTAGCCTCCTCCCCTCCTCATCTCCTTCTTCTTCTTTGCTCTTCTTTTGTTTTCTCTAAGCTTGGATTCAAGCCCTTGGTGGTGGGAATTGATCACACTTTGCATTAATTAGTGAGTTCATGCATCTCTTTTGTGTAGTCTTCTTCATATTTTCTGGTTTTGGATTTGTAAGTTAGAGTTTTGAGTTTGTGTATTTTTATGGTTTGATGCTTAGTTGAGCCTCCTCGCGATCCTAAAGGCAAAGAGGTTGCTGGATCCAGTGGAGTCAAGTGATTGAGCTCCTAATTTTCAGGTTTGGGAATTGGTTTGTTGATTTATGTGTTAATGGTTTTTAATAACTGAATTGAGTATTCTGAGATATTAATTTATGTGTTGTGATGGTTTGAATTAAATTTGGTGAATTGATGGTGTCAAATGAGTTGGTTTGAAGCTTGTTGAACTTCATAGTGCAAATCTGTTTTTGAGGGTCAGATTGACCTTTGGTCATTCTTTTTAGTATAAGTTGAGTTTAGAAACTCCAAAATACATGATTCCAGTTGGGTTAGAACCACAACTTCCGTATCTAAAACTTTCTAGAAGTAACTATAATTTAATTCGGACTCTAACTATTTTAAAATCGCCCATTACAGTAGCAAAAAGCATCAGGTGTGTCTGTGGAACAGGGTAGAGAAATTTGAGTATATCTCCCCGATTTTCGTTCCAAATGATCTGAAATTTTGTCACTAGAAAGATAACATCTTGAGAATTAATTGTTATGAAGATAAGTTTGTCTAAAAATGTCATTATTAGTTCAAAAATGCATATAGATTCAGTAAATTAATTCTGCCCTGTGTTTAATAATGTTTGGGAACTGGTTGGAAAGCACAGCTGTGCTTTTGGGTATGACACAGCTGTGTTTTGGCTTTTAGATCGACCATATACAGCAGAGCACAGCTGTGCTTTATAAAAAGCACAGCTGTGTTTTAATAAAATTTGTCCCTCTTCACCAATTCATCCTAGAATCGATCCTACACCTCCGAATTAGCCCCAAAGTGTCTAGAAACGCCTGAAAAATTTAATATTACTTATTAAACAATTAGGTAATGAGGATATATAATTAAATTACCTATGAATTGAATAAATTCTTATAACGAAAAATTAATTAATATGATGATTAACCATGAATTAAACTATAAGTATAATTTGCTAGATGAATAAATACTCATGACGAGAATTATATAACATGTGTATAATTTATGATTAAGGCATTAAACCTAATATATTATTTGATTAAATCTAATTTAATTAGGAAGCAGGAACTTGTGATTTGAATATTATATAAGCTATCTAAACGTTATTTAATGTCTTCTTATATGCTTTACATCTTATAATTGTATTTTTGCTATGCTAAATATTTGTATGCCATATTATGCTTTAACTTATTAACTTAATGTGTCATGCTTAAAAATAATTGCTTTATGGACGTTAAATTCAATGGTTATTCATATTGAACAAATGTGTAACTAAATGTGAATTGTGTTATGCATGACCTGCGAGAGTCAGTCTAGTGGATAGTTAGGCATGCCTAATAGAGTCTTTTAGCTGCAGCCCTCAGTTCAGTTTGGACCCCGATCAGGTCCCCGTTTGGTTCCTCGCGAACCCTTCAGTATAGAATCTTGTTTAAGATTCCCTCAGTATATAAATAACATGTTCTGATAAATGATATAATAATTGACTTGTACCTGTGAGGTACCCTCAGTATTCGATTCGTACCCGTAAGGTACCCTCAGTACACTCGTTATCCACTGTCTAGAGTCAGCAGGTATTCTTTAAATGTTAATGGAAATGTTCTGATCTGATCTGGCTTTGAGTGGAATATCTGAATGAGTTTAATGATGAAATATATGCTGGTTTACTCTATAATGTATATGATTATGAGATACTGAATGTATGGCTTTTAAATACGAGCATGCTTATATGAATTATGCAATAGTCCTTGCATTCTGCCATAGTGAATGTGTTATGCCTTGACGACCACTGTGAGTGGCCGTCCATAATTTATGTGTGGTTCCCCACTAAGCGTTTATCGCTTAGCACGGTGTTTTTACCCGTGCAGGTGCGGAAGGCGTTTTGCTTTGAGAGAGTCGCCGTCATCAAGCCAACACAGAAGGGTTTTAGTGTAGGGCTCAGTTTTGTATTCGTGATGAATCTTTTTGTATAGAACTCTCTGTATCAGCTTCCGCATTTGTAATATTATTTTGTTCCAGCTTGTCGATCAGATCATTATTGTAATAGTTTAATTATAGTAATGCATGATCAGCTTTTGCTTTCTGCATGTAAAGTTTTAATTATTCTGTATTTCTGAATGTATGTTATGAATGGATGTATATATATTTTGCTTTGCTTTTGTTTGGTGACACCTTGTCTCATACGGCATCTCACTCCTTATCGGATGGGATCGCCTACGTATGGGAAGGGGGTGTTACAATATAAGATGTGATTATACCTTCAGTCTCCGTTTTGGGAGTGTTTACAGCATGATATGCTATGTATTAGAGTTGCGCAGCAAAAGTGTGGTGTTTTGGTTGTTTCTTGGTATGTGGCTTAGCATGATAACACTGGTGTCGTGTTTTGGGTTATGACTGTTTTGGCCCATTCCTGATATATGTATATGGTTATGTATGTGAGTTTCCGAATGAATGCCTTTATTATGCAAGTCTGTTTAGATATGTATTTTGAACATCCGTAATTGCCATTTGAATGTATTTTGCCTCGACGACCATTGTGAATGGCCGTCCATATTATTATGTTTGTTTTCCCCACTAAGCGTTATCGCTTAGCACGGGTTCTTTTTCCCGTGCAGGTGGCAGGTTTGCTTCTGTTCGAGTCGTGCATCTGCAGAGTCGGCCACATAGGAGTTAGAAGTGATGTATTTTGTGTAATTTCTGTAGCCTGGATTTTGTAATTCTGTAAAATATGTATATGTAATAATATGTAAAGAGACTGAAGTAACATTTTGGGCGATGTAAATATTTGTTATTGAAAATCTCCTCTATTTTATCGTCTGTCTGTAACTTCTGCTGCATGGTGATAAACTTACATATCTGTATGTTTCTACTTAATGTACGTGCGTGGGTGAAGTATGTATGATCAGTCTGTGCCTGCAAGTTAAGTCAAGTTTTTAATTAACCTGTATTTCGTATGTATGTTATGTATGAAAGTATGCTTCCGTACTGTGCATATGAATATCTGTGTGAATGAGTGTCGGGTAACGCGTCCGTCGGCGTCCTTCCAACGGGGACGGCGATGGGGGTGTTACATTTAGTGGTATCAGAGCATAAGATTCTGGTTGCCTTATTTGTTTGGGTATTGGGTCTTTGTATGTTACTTGTTATGTGTCGAGTCTTTGTTTGAGAGTCAGTTTTGTGTCGTGGCCTAATGCAGATGCGTCTTGTCCTATGTGTGTTATGTTAGATGGAACCTGAACCGAATGAGAGGGTGAATGAGATGACAGAAAGTGTGAACCCAGTTAGTACTGATCAAAGTGTTTCGTTTCTGTGCACCTTTTGGTTAGAATTCCGGTCCTGTTTCTAATAATAGAACATTAGTGCAAGGATTAATTTGAATTCTGGATAGACTGGCTGCTCCTAGAATTTCTCAAGGTTTTATTCAGAGTGTACCTCAGTAAAGAAAGGTATCAAGTAAGTGGATGAGTATTTGGATCTTATAAGGTTTTGGTAGTACTCTATATGCCTGTCAGCTATCTCTAGAAAAGTGTTTAAATGAAAGCATATTGAATCATGGGGATGGGACAAAATGCATCATTATAGCATCAATTGCATCACTCTGCATACATGAATCATCTCAATCTCATTACATCATCATCATCCCTTTGACAATACATGATAAGCATATGCACATATGTTTTGATTGAGAGAAAGCTGACAGGTTGTATATGTACTATTTGATATTAAGATTAAGGGTAAAAATGACTCGCTTAGCAATCGTTTAGAAAAGTGTTCTGTGTTTGAGTAAAGATTGAACCGAAAGAGTATTTTGGGATCTTATACAGGTGAAGGTAAGAAGGATTTTAAAGTTAATAGGAGGGTTAATGGTACAGGGAAACGTAAGTATGATGGACATCTTTTAAGTAACGAAGGATTTATGTATTAATTGGTGAAGTTAGTTGGTTTATGTGTAAAGTGTTCGGGTTTTAATTTCAGTCGGGCATTTAAGTAATAATTGTTCTGATAAATGTGTTTGATGCGAATATAAGAAAGTAATCTACGTTTGGTGTAAGCTGAGTAGAAAGTGATTAAGAGTACCGCAATAGTAATAAGTGTAAGTAAGTGAATAGTTTTAGAATACAATGTATGAGTCTGAGGATGAATTGAAGTGTAGTTTTGGAGTTTCTTCTGGTGTATGTGAATTTCGAGGACGAAATTCTTTTAGGAGGGAAGATTTGTCACACCCCGATCGGGGCCTAGTCGGAATTTGCTTGCTCGATCGGAATGAGTGAGGGTAATTCGGTAATTTGTACATGAATAATAAGGATTTATGTGCAAAGAAATTAATTAAATAAGTTAAGTGAAGGAAATATTAGAGTGTGCTTAGTGTGTATGGAAGTAGGGTATAAGTGGATTTTAGGAAATGATTTGGTGTGACTCAAGTATGGTACCTTGAAGATATTTATTCAAGAATTAATTGTGTGTGTATGGAGTATGGTGCAAGGTGGAACAAGTCAAAAGGGGAATTAAGGGACCAATAAGATTTGGACACATGGCTTGTGGTAGGTGTGCATTAAGTGTGAAAAAGAAAATCAAGTGAGAGTAAGAGGAGTCCACGTTTTTGCCTCTTCCTCTTCCCGATTTTTCCATTTCTTTTCCTTTTCTTCCTTTTCTTTGTTCCATCTTTTGGTTTTGAATGAATTAGAGGTGATTTAGTGGAGATTGGAAGCAAGATTGTTAAGGTAAGTTGGAGTTTTAGGGTTCTTAAGGATGGATTTTCCTTTCTCTCTTGTTATTTCTTTTGATTTTGTGTGAGTTAGGGTTTTGAATTAAAAAGTAATTTCTGGATTTTTGGCTTGTGTAAGTTGGTGGTAACAAGAGGAAGCTCAAGGGCAAGGAAACGACTGTAGATAGAAGCTAGGAAAGGAACTGTGGATTTTTGATTTCCAGGTTTGGGAATTTTCTTTTATCTGTATATGAATTTTTATATATTTATGTATGATATAAGTTTCTTGAGTGTGTTGTGATGAATTGTGATGATGGTAGTGAGTGTTGGCTCAATTGACTTATTGGTGCATGTGAATAGGTTTTTGGGTGAAAAATTGGTTTAGAATACACTGGACCTTTCTTCGGTTATTACACTGTTTTGGGCGTTTTAGAACTCCAGATCATGCGATTCTTGAACCATTAGAACCATGAATTCCATTACTTTAAATGTCTCAGAAATAGCCTTGGACAAATTCTCGCTCTAAGACATCGAAAATTTGATTACAAATGTAGTGTCCCTGTTGTGGCGGGTTGTTTGACCAGTATGGGTTGTGGAGTCCATATCTGGAGTTGTAGACATCCGATTGATGTGAAAATTGTTTCATTTGAAAGCTAAGACGTAGGAGAACATTTGTTGAGAAGACCACTTTTTCTAAAAATGAAGTTTAGAGGTCGGTTTATATGATACGAAATGGTGGTAGAAAGCAGTATGTTAGGGGAGCTGAAGCGAGCCTCTGTCGCGAGCGCGACAAGGGTCGCGACCTCGCGACAGAAAAGTATGCTTTGAGTCTTTTCTTCTATATTTTTGAGTCTAGGATTGACCCGGATCAATCCCGTATCTTTCCCATCAGTTATTATGCATGTTTAGGGTAATGAAATGGCTATATGAGTAATTATCGTCGGGAAAAATTTAGGAGTATGCTTAAGATTGATGATTTAACTAGTAATCAATAATAGATATAACTCCATGGAGGTTGTTTATTGATGAGTGATATTATGTGATAGTCTCATGAGTAACCTTAGCATGAAGAACCATATGTATGAATACATTTAACGTGGATGCAATTGAGTTGATTGACGAATAAGGTTGTTATTATAGATTGTGTATATGGATGTTGTTAAGGGCATGTTTTATTGAAATACTTGATACGAATGTTGGATTTATATTGTTAATAATGTGTGACTGGCTGGAGATGAGGTAAGAGAACTTTGAATGTGTTTCGTGGGTTTGTGGGTGAGTTTGAGGAAGGAAAGATTTTGCAAAATTCTACAAATTTTCGGAATCATGACTCTGTCGCGATCGCGACACTATCGCGAGCGCGACAGAGACCGGTGATTTTGATGTTGTGCTGTCGCGAGCACGCGACACTGTCGCGACCCCGCGATAGCAATAGCTTATCTGCTCTCTGTCGCGAGCGCGACAACCGTCGCGATCGCGACAGAGCACATTGTTGGCCTGTGCTATCGCGAGCACGCGACTTATCGCGACCCCGCGATAGCAATACTTGCCCTCTGTCGCGACCGCGACAATATCGCGACCGCGACAGAGCTGGGCCCTTCTTTCCTTCCCACGATCGTGAAGTCCGTCGCGCGCGCGCAGCGAAGAGACTATGGTCTCTGTCGCGAGCGCGACAGATGTCGCGAGCGCGACAGATGTGTTTTGTTGAATGAATTTTCTTGGTAATTCCAATGTTTGAATTCCGAACTTGTGATGCCTTTAGGTTTACTCTTTGACTATTTTATGAAGTATGTTAATGTAATTGAATGTATTATGTATAATTATAGTTTTGATCTTTTCTAAGATTATCATGTTATGTTCAAAGTATAAATTTTATGATGCATGTTTGACTTTATGAACTTGTTCATATGTCTCAACTATTGCTAATTGGGTACAATGATATAAAGTATGTGATTTGAAATATGATTTGTATTAAGCATGACTGATATTATGAATTTCTTTATATGTCTAATATACTCTGGATTAAGTATAATGATATTATATATATTGTCTGATGTGATACCTGATTTAAATGATGCATGACCTGCGAGAGTCGGTCTAGTGGATAGTTAGGCATGCCTAATAGAGTCTATGTATGTGTAGCTGCAGCGCCCCTTTGAACGATTTGGACCCTGATCAGGTCCCCGAATGGTTCCTCGCGAACCCCTATTATGTGTATGTGTATGGATCTTATTTAAGGTCCTGTTCAATGAAATGTTGCCTTCCGACTAGTACCTGTATGGTACATTATATTATGTGTTCCCTCTGAGGGTTACCCGGTCAGAGATCGGGCTATGTGTTTCCTCATGAGGTCTCTCTCTCAGTACTCGTTATCCACTATTTTGAGTCAGCAGGTATTTCGTTTGCTTTATCTGATATGAACATGAAAATGTGATATCTGAATGAGCAAGAATCAGATTATGTGTATATGAATATGACTACGGGCTTCAGATGGTAAATCTGTACTTAGTAAACATGACTTTTCAGTTAACATGATTATCCGTACTTGGCATGTGATTTGTTATTAGTTTCTGAATGCTTTGAAATGATTCGATCGATGTATTTATGTATATGAGTTAAGCATGGTTTTATTGTGTACAAGCATGTGAGTCAGATCGGTTGTGAGGGTAAGTATATAAGATGTGATTATACCTTCAGTCTCCGTTTTGGGAGTGTTTACAGCATGATATGCTATGTATTAGAGTTGCGCAGCAAAAGTGTGGTGTTTTGGATGTTTCTTGGTATGTGGCTTAGCATGATAACACTGGTGTCGTGTTTTGGGTTATGACTGTTTTGGCCCATTCCTGATATATGTATATGGTTATGTATGTGAGTTTCCGAATGAATGCCTTTATTATGCAAGTCTGTTTAGATATGTATTTTGAACATCCGTAATTGCCATTTGAATGTATTTTGCCTCGACGACCATTGTGAATGGCCGTCCATATTATTATGTTTGTTTTCCCCACTAAGCGTTATCGCTTAGCACGGGTTCTTTTTCCCGTGCAGGTGGCAGGTTTGCTTCTGTTCGAGTCGTGCATCTGCAGAGTCGGCCACATAGGAGTTAGAAGTGATGTATTTTGTGTAATTTCTGTAGCCTGGATTTTGTAATTCTGTAAAATATGTATATGTAATAATATGTAAAGAGATTGAAGTAACATTTTGGGCGATGTAAATATTTGTTATTGAAAATCTCCTCTATTTTATCGTCTGTCTGTAACTTCTGCTGCATGGTGATAAACTTACATATCTGTATGTTTCTACTTAATGTACGTGCGTGGGTGAAGTATGTATGATCAGTCTGTGCCTGCAAGTTAAGTCAAGTTTTTAATTAACCTGTATTTCGTATGTATGTTATGTATGAAAGTATGCTTCCGTACTGTGCATATGAATATCTGTGTGAATGAGTGTCGGGTAACGCGTCCGTCGGCGTCCTTCCAACGGGGACGGCAATGGGGGTGTTACACCATGGGGCTTCCCAGAGAGGAGGGGGTCGAGATCCCACGGCGAGCAATGAGACGCGCCCACTGGGTGGCCATTGCCTTACCGGGAGTGCTGTATGACCATGATACAACGAAGAGCACCGTACTGGTGTCTCAGGCACTCCGGTACCTGCACAGAGTGCTATCCAGTTCGTACCTTGGTCGAGCTGGTAATCCAGGGTCGCTTAATGCGGCCAAGATCTGGAGCCTCTGGGCTATGGTGGCAGGCCAGCGCCTCAACGTTAGCCATGAGATTTTGGCTAACTTGGTCAGAGTTGGCAGAGGGCTGACACCAGTGGTGATAGTAGGAGGAGTCATCACTCGGTTGCTTTTGGGGTTAGGAGTTGCCCAAGACAGGCTGAGAGGACCCCTGGATGAGGGGATACATGTGGATGCCGCAGCGGCAGTGCAGATGGGGATGATCTCCCAGATATTAGGGCAGGCAGAGGCTTACAGAGTGCTGTCCATCCATGAGACCAGGCGAATGTTCTCCCTTCCACCGTTGGGTCCAGACCCGGAGCAGCCAGAGCCAGAGCTGGAGCAGCAGCCTCCACAGCCAGAGCCGCAGCCTCCTCAGCATCCTTTACCCGAGCCGGAGCAGCAGCCTCCTCAGCCTCCCCAGCCTCAGCCTCAGACTGTGCCACCGCCACCACAGCAGGAGCAGCCAAGGACCCCGTCGAATTTCGACATGGAGTTCACTATGGACGAGCTCTTTGCGGCTTCACCAACATCCAGAGCGCCGATGCCTATTCCATCGCCCAGCATTAGGGTACAGAGGACTACCCACGGGCCCCCCGAGAGGTATCACCCATATTTTCGGGGCGACCCAGGGGCATCCACCTCCGCAGCCCCGCCGCCAGAGTCAGCACAGCAGTAGCCAGCACAGCCTGACTTCTCTCAGCTCCTCACTTCCATGTTCGCAGCCTTGGAGCGACGGCAGGATGAGAGAGACAGAGCTATACATGAGAGGTTAGACCGTCAGCAGGCTGCTAGTCAGGAGCAGTCTCGGGGGATAGAGCGGTTGGTTCAGGAGCAGGCCGGTTATATCGAGCACACAGCGCAAGAGCAGGCTCAGGTCCTGGAGGCTTTTAGAGATGAGCAGGCGAGGCTAATAGAGCAGATCGCCCAGGGCTAGAGGGAGCTTAGGCAGTAACTCACTCATGAGATGAGGACGTCTCAGGACCCGGCATCTCAGAGGGTTGATATGACCCTACAGATGATCGACGAGTCACTCAACTCCCTGAGATCCCTGGTCCAGGCGATAGAGGGGATCCTCCCACCCTTGTCTTAGACCATGAGGGAGTTCAGAGAGTGGACAGAGCAGCGCCTAGAGCAGATGAGGAAGGCCGCCAGCGGGCAGACCATTCAGATGAGCCAGGCCTTCAAGAAGCTAGGAGGCACAGTTTCAGATACCTTAGGGTTTATGAGGACTTGTACTCAGCCCTTCTTGGATGGCTATGCTCAGATTAGATTCAGACAGGCCCATGATGCTGAGGCAGGACCCTCCACGGCTCAGCCTCCACCTCTGGCACAGCCAGCTCCACCTCCACCTCCGCCAGGGACAGTGCACATATCAGATGACGAGGATCCTGATGAGCCCTCTGACTACACTCCCCTCTGATGTTCAGGGAGTCACTTTTGTATTTTCACTTTGTATATACATTGTACAAAAATGGATATTTGTAGTGAAAAACTTTTGATTTCAGTTTTATGCATTTATTCAGTTATTTATGATTCATTCATATGACAGATGAATATATGTTTTCACATTTGCTCAATAAGAAAAATGATGAAAAAATGATGAATGACAACTCAGTAGAAAAGAATATAAATGAAACATGACATGGTAGATAAAGCAAAACCACGCCATTCATGGACATGTTAAAAGATAACAACTCAAACATGAATTAACAAAACCTTTTATCACATAGGTACAGAGAAACATCGATCAGAGCACAAGCATCGATTAGAAGTCCGAACAAGGGCGCCTAAGATTCATGTCTTCTGGGAACGGGGAACCCAGCGAGGTCTCCTCCTCTAAAAAATCGAGATTACAGTCAGAGAGTACCTCATCTCACAGTTCACGCGGCAGCCAGAGAGTGCTACGCACCTTGTAGATCGGATGGGGGTTAGCAAGGGAACTTCACCAACCGAAGTTGCAGTTAGAGAACACTGCTTTTCACACCGAGACTGTGGTTAGAGAACACCGCAGCTCACCAACCGAAGCTGCAGTTAGAGAAACACTGCTCTTCACAGCGAATTTGTAGTCAGAGAGTGTTATATCTCCTCAACCCTGCGCAAGCCGAGACGAGGCCAGCAGAAGCAGAAGTTGTAGTTAGAGAACACTGCTCTTCACACCGAGACTGTGGTTAGAGAACACCGCACCTCACCAACCGAAGCTACAGTTAGAGAAACACTGCTCTTCACAGCAGATTTGTAGTCAGAGAGTGCTACATCTCCTCAACCCTATGCAAGCCGAGACGAGGCCAGCAGAAGCAGAAGTTGCGGTTAGAGAAACACTGCTCTTCATATCGAGATCGTGGCTTGAGAATGCTACATCTCACCAACACCTATAGGTCGAAATGAGGCCGATAGGTATACCTTCACATCGCCAAACAGACTGAGACGAGGTCTACCCGGCAAAAGGCACGGAAGGTGAGAACCGCCATAGGTACGCTTGCTTCCTTTCTGTCCTTTCTCTAAGTTTTGGCTCATCTAGGCACTTGTGCCCTAGTTTCCCCAAAACTGGGGGCAACTGTAGGCACCGTGTCCCGGAGCGGTCCGGATCAGAGATTACCCTATGATGAAATCAGTATCCGAGCCTTTACAAACGATTTGGATTGGGAGATTTTAGTCCCATACTCCACGAGAAATGAGTCTTTTCACCTTTTGTAGGCAGAAGGGGGAAGAATGGGAGTTTTTGAGTCAAAAAGTATGTTTTCCTCGACAGACGGCCAGCCCGTCTGTGGGAGGCCAGCCCGTCGCTTAGGGTCACAGATGACCTATGTTTTTTCCGACGCCCGTCGGATGGACCCGCTTCTTCCGGAGCCCGCCAGCTAATTTCCCGGAGCACGCAACCTCTTCGACGCCCGTCGGTGGAAATGGCAGGGCTGTCGGATGAATCCTTGTGTCAGAAGGATTCTTTCGACGCCCGTCTCCACATCTGACGCCCGTCGGTCGTGCCTGGCCTATAAAAGCTTTGAATTTCTTCCTAAAAAGGGTTCCAAAAATTTTCAAGAGGGGAAACTCTGCCAAATTTCAAGCGTATTTTCTCTCTCTTCCAGCAAACACACATCAAGAAATTTCTTTTAATTTGAGGATCAAACCGTTAAAAAGGAACTAAAACTAATTAGTTTTCTTTGTGTTTTTGATTCCAAAGTCAATCTTTTTGAGGGGTTAAGAAGGAAACAATCTATATTCCTCTTTTTGACCTTTCATTTCATTTCTCGTGGAACGTGTGGGACTCTAATCAACACCAAGAATCTTACTAAAACATTATCTGAGGGTAAATATTCCGGACTTATTCTCCGTGTTATTTCATTTTTATTCTTTATTTTTGCTATTCTTTTTACTTTTTGCTTTCACTTTCCTTTATTTTGATTCTCTTCGTCTCATTTTATGATAAAAATCCATTTTTGCTTTGAAAAAAAGAGTTTTTCACTGTTTATTTTCGGAGGCAGTGGTGACCGACGGGTCATCTATTTCATCGACGCCCGTCGATCACCTCACCTACAGACGCCCTCTCTCTTGAGTGAGCGACGGGATATGTTGGTCACTTTGACTGACGCCCGTCGGTCACTTGACAGACGGCCGTCGCTGGTTCCTATCTCCATGTTTCCAAATCTTTTCTATTTTTTCAAGTCTTTTTGACTTCATTTATGTTGAGCTTTCATATATTAACGTATTTTAACCTTCTTTGAGCATATATTGATTTTCTTGGACTATCCTGAGCTCGAGGGGCGATCTACCATGCTCGGAGGATTCCGTCCGGTTTAGTTTTCTAACCCTCTTGGTTATTTCCATTTATTTGTTTATTCATTATTTGTTCTATGCACATGTATATGCCCTTTTTGTATCCCATTAAATATAAAAATTGATTAATGTTTTATATTCAATAAAAAGATGTTTTCATAAAAGCCAGGACCCAATGTCCTATTTTTATCAAATAAAAATTCATCACAATAAAAATAGCCATTTTAATAATGATACAGTTCGAGGACCAAAGTCCTCAAAATAAGCAATGCCCCGATTTGTGTATATAGCACACATTTATAAAAGGGAGTTGTATTCCGCTCCTTGTATTATTGTAATTTATTGCTTTCATTACTTGCTCATTTACTGCTTTCCAAATGTGAATAAATGCGCCTTTAATCAATTGCATCGTGTGGAGAGAGAGCGAATTAATGATAATTAAAATTTGATCATAAAATAATCGAGGTAGAAATAGATGAGAAGTCCTGAACCCATCTCTGATCTTTGGGCTCAAAGAGGCGAGAGGTTTACCCTCCAAGACACCTCTTGTGTCAAGAGATTTTGACGTTAATCCAAGGCTCCTTAGGGCGAGAGGTTCACCCTCTAAGACCCCTTTGGTTTGCCCAAAATGGATACTAAGTGCAGTCTTAGGTTTTTCGAGGCGAGAGAAACTTTTCCAATGTTCTATTGGGTGGCGACTCCATGAAACCTCCTTGTTGCCCAACATAGACGCACTTGAAATTTATTGCAAGTTGTTAGCGGACCCTTAATTTCCCGATCGCCCTCAAGCGGGCGGTCAAAGGGGCAGCCGAGGGATAATCCGGCGCGCGTCACACCCACCTAAGAAAGAAACTATGCTACCTCGTGTCTAGGGGCAATAAGGTTGGAATGATCTATCTGCTTACATGTGTTTGTCTATGTTGCATCAGCACGACCATGCATTGCTTTTTAATCAGGCATCATCCTAACGAGATGTATTTTTTTCAGCCATCATAGATTCGCCCGAGTGGTTTAGGGGTCCTAACGGTCGGTTGAGAAGGATTCCACTCTTGGGGTTACCAGAGCTAGTGCCGTATCGGAGCATAGATTCTCTTTCAGATAGTAGTGAGACTTTCTCTTCAAAATCATCAAGTATGTCTAATCCAGCCAGTGGGTCTGATGCAATAAGGGCAATGATTGCCGAGGAAGTGGGGAGAAAAATGGAAGAGTTTGAGGCTAGAATGATGGCCATGATGGGCAATCTTGCCACTACCATAGCTGGACAACAAGTTGCTGCTGCTCCTATTAGGGGGCCAGATGAACAAGGGGCTATTAGGGAGGATCCCCCTGCTGTAGTTGACCCACCTGCGGTTGAGCAAAGAGTACCAGCACCTGTTGGGCGTAGAGAAGGCCCAAGATCTGAGGTTGACCTCTAGGAGGATGAGCAAGAGGAATAGATAATAGCAAAGGGAAAGTCACCCAAGCTAGAGGAAGCAATGTGGAGGAAGATGGAGGAGAAGTTTGAGGCTATGACAAGGATGATGATGATAGGAAGGGGAATGAACCCGGAGGATCGTGAGTTTGATGGGGATGATCTGGTCCCCCAGAACTTCAAGATGCCTGATATCCCAAAATTTGATGGCACCTCTGATCCTACTGCACACATTAAGCAGTATTCATTAGTCATGAAGGGGACAACTTTAACAAGGAAGCAGAAGATAGAGTACTTTTGCTCGAGTCTTACAGGAGCTGCCATTGACTGGTACCATGGGCTAAACAGGAGGTCTAAAGAAGACTGGGACTTGTTGACTGAAGAGTTCCTAAAGCAATACGATTGCAGTACTCGGATGGAGGTCACACTGAAGGATCTAGAGCTATTGCAGCAGAAGGCTGGGGAGTCTTTCCATGAACATCTCACCCGGTGGAGGAACCGAGTTATGGAGATGAAGCGCAAACCTGATACACCCGATCAGATCCAGTTATTCATTCGGAATGCTAGCCCATATCTGAGAGATGGACTGAAAATGAAGGGGCTAAAAGATTGGGAGTCCTTGAAGGACATTGCTATAGAGGCAGAAGGAGAATATATGGCCAGAAGGGCAAGCAGTGAGGCTTATACCAAGAAGGGCTACAATAATCAAGGTGCAACCAAGTCAGCTAGTTCCAGCGATGGTAACAGAAGTGGGAAGACAGTTGAGGTGTCTGCAACAGGAATGAATCAGAGGTACTTCTCGAATTTGGGTAGGCCTTTGTCTTGGGTTCTTTAGAGGTTGATGAAGGAGGGAAAGCTACAACCCCTACCACCTAGGCCAGCTAGGACCCAAGGGGAACCGGGGCATAAAGAGAACGAGTACTGTGCCTTCCACCAACATACGGGTCATCTGACAGACAATTGCTTCAGGCTGAGGCACCAGATTCAGGATCTGATCGATAGTAAGCAGATCACTGATACTGAAAAGAGGGAGAGCAAGAAGAAGTCTAATTTCAATGCTGTGCCACCGCCTGTCTTCATGATTGGGTCGAGCCTACCTGAATGGTATGTATTATAGGATTTGTATGGAAATGAATACGTCGCTATCACTCGCCTTGAGATAAGTGAAGAAGGGATTCCCGTGGCGGCGATAGACTGTTGGTCCACTAGTGAGAGTGGAGACGAAGACGAAGATGAGAAAGATGGAGAGTTCGCGGATCCATGGGATTCGGAGGAGGATGAGAGAGTTGGGGCTGTAACAAGAAGTGGGAGAGTGGTCCTAGAAATTGAGAAGTAGTAGGACTCAGTGCAAGCACCTGTGGAGAAGGAGCCGAAAGAAAATTCCATAATAAAGCTGCTGAAAAATACTACGGCTCAGATATCTATTTGGGACCTTCTAAGGCAGTCCCCTTCTCATAGACAGAAATTAGTTGAGGCATTGAGTGAGTCCACCGTAGCCACCATAATTTCTCCATCTGAGCTGCTAGATCTCGTCAAGGGGGGATCAGGGGAAAGACTTGTGTTTTCTGATGAAGATTTGCGAACTGAAGGCCGCAATCACAACCGACCACTATACATCAAGGCTCAAATTAACGGCAAGCACACTGCTTGTGTTATGGTTGATGATGGGTCATCTATAAATGTTTGTCCCCTAGTGGTACTTCAGGCTTTTGGGCTGGACGAGAGTATATTAAGTAAGTCTGATTTGACCATCACAGCCTACGATAATTCTCAAAGACATGCATTGGGAACATTCAGAGCTCTAGTTAGGACTGGACCTGTTGAGACGGAGGCAGAGTTTGTGGTCTTGCCTATCCCAGCAAATTTCTCAGCTCTGCTTGGAAGGCCGTGGTTCCATAAATTGGGAGGAGTGCCGTCCACCCTACATCAAATGGTAAAGATGCCTCATGAAGGGGTGGTGGTGACCATTAAAGCAGCGAGAGAGAACAAAGTGTCTCCTTGGGGATCTTTAATCAGCCATTTAGTGGCTTCCACGTATCAGTGATTGGTGAGGAGCAGGGCTTGGCAGGTAGCCCTCAGGTGATGAACATGATGAAGAGGATGCATTTCCTCCCAGGTGCTGGATTGGGTAAAATTTCGCAGGGGTTGCAAGATGCCATCACAACACAAGGCTAGAAAGATCGAAAGGGTCTGGGTTACAAAGGAGGACATGGCAGGAAAAAAGTGTCAGAGAAGATCCCCCACATTTCAGAGAGTTTTGTTCCCTCATCTTCGGTTTATGCATATACTGGAGAAGAAGAACCTCAGTGGGTGGATGGAAAGATCATTCCGGGGTTTGAAATTTTTAATGATGTCTTCGATTGGGATGTTGGAGTTATCAAGTCCGCATAGAACTTCTGGGATGAGGAGATCATGACTCAGTGCAGTGTCTGGGACAGGGATGGGCCCGAGGAGATTGTCACTGATAAGCTGTTAGCTACCAGGTTGAAGGGAAAGGAAAAGATGGTAGAGCCAGAGCTGAAGTTTAAAGATTTGGAGATTTCAACGGAGGTAGTTGAAAAGCCTCCACCAAGCCAAGAAGTTAAAGCCCAGTCGGCTGCAGCATCATCATCAACAGAAGATGAAGGCAGTAGTTGTTTAGATAGTCTTTTTATGCCAGAACTTTTTAATGACAATGTTAATGTTTCTGATTATATTAATGAGATGAATAACTTTGCTTACTTGTGTGATGTTTCTGATGATTTCATTTCTCATGATCATAAACATGATGCATTCATTTTTTACATTAACTCAACTAGCACGACTGCATTTAATCTCGGAACTTTGGAGAATCCAAAGGAAATTTTGATAGCATCAGACATAACTCTTGAGGAGAGGCTAAAATTTGATAGAATATTAAAAAAATATGAAAAAGTCTTTGCCTGGACCTACGAGGACATGCCGGGGATTGATCGAGATGTAACCGAACATGCCATTCCAACTTACCCAAAAAGTAAACCGGTCAAGCAAAAGCTCAGAAGACTTTGGCCAGAATGGGCTCAGAAGGTGAAAGAGGAGATCCATAAGTAGATTGAGGCTAAGTTTCTACTGGAGGTTAAATACCCGACGTGGCTGGCTAATGTAGTTCCTGTGGCTAAAAAGGATGGAAAAGTTCGAGTATGTGTGGACTATCGGGACCTGAACAAAGCCTGCCCAAAAGATGATTTTCCTCTGCCTCATATTGATGTGCTGATAGATAGTGCCGCTGCTTGCATGATGTACAGCTTCGTAGATGGGTACGCAGGGTACAATCAAATCCTTAACAAGATAGTGGATCGGATTAAGACAGCCTTCATCACCGAATGGGGTACATTTGCATACCGGGTTATGCCTTTCGGACAAAAGAATACAGGAGCGACCTATCAGAGGATGGGCACTAGAGTTCTCAATGATTTGATCCATAAGGAAGTGGAAGTGTATGTTGACGACATGATGATCAAGTCAACTACCAGAAAAGGTCACTTCGAGGCCTTGGAAAAGTTCTTTCAAAGGATTAATAAGTATGATCTACGCCTCAATCCCAAGAAGTGCATTTTTGGAGTTACCTCGGGTAAGTTGTTAGGCCATGTGGTAAGCCAGAGAGGAATTGAAGTGGATCCTGACAAGGTCAGGGCCATTAGGGAGATGCCAGTGCCATAAAAAGAGAAAGAGGTTAGAAGTTTCTTGGGAAAGCTTCAGTACATCAGCCGATTTATTGCCAAGCTGGCTTCAGTATGCAAGCCCATCTTCAAGCTTCTTAGGAAGAATCAGCCGGTGGTGTGGAATAATGATTGTCAATTGGCTTTTGATACTATTAAGGATTATCTCCTGAATCCTCAAGTTTTAAGACCACCACGGCATGCCAAACCATTAATCCTGTATCTTGCAATAGAAGACAATTCAGTGGGTGCCATGATGGCCCAGGAGGATGACTTTGGGGTGGAGTTTGCTGTCTACTATCTTAGCAAGAAATTCCTGACATATGAAGCCAAATATGCGGAAGTGGAAAAGATTTGCTTAGCAGTTATTTGGGCTTCTAAGAAGTTGCAGCACTACTTTCATTCCTTCAGTGTACAAGCGGTTGCTAAGCATAACCCGCTTAGGTACCTTCAGGAAGCGCCCTCTCTGCTGGGAAAGATGGGAAGATGGTTATTACTGTTGCAGGAGTTCGATATCGAATACATCACCAGGAAAACCATTAAAGGAAGAGCTGTAGCTGAGTTCTTGGCTGAGCATCCTACTGAGGGAGACCAATTCGAATACAATTTCCCAGATGAAGATGTCATGGCCATAGCAGTACAAAGGTGGCAATTGTTCTTTGATGGGGCAGTCAACAGTAAAGGGGCAGGAGCAGGGATCGTTCTTATGACCTCGGATGGTAAAAGGCTGCCATTAGCCAAAAAGTTAAGGTGCAAGGCAACCAATAATGAAGTAGAATATGAAGCTTGCATCTTCGGATTGGAAGCACTGCTTTCTCTAGGGGCAAAGACCGCAGAAGTCTTTGGAGATTCTTCATTAGTAATTCATCAGATCAGAGGGGAATGGTCAGTTAAGGAAGAAAGGTTGTTACCTTACGTGAAGCACTTGAGAATATTGAGTAGCCAGTTCGAGATTTGCACTTTTCACTTCACCCCTAGGGATGAAAATCAATTGGCTGATGCTCTCGCGACATTGGTGTCCATGTGGGATAATCCAACAGGGGTTACTATGAAACCCGTGCTAATCTCTAGCTCGAAAAAGCCTTATTTTGAAGCTGAGCAGGTGATGGATGTTGGGGTCACCGATGGAAACCCTTGGTACTACGACATTCAGAATTATTTGGAACGGTCAGTTTTTCTAGAAGAAGCCACGGAGAAAGACGAAAGGATGATTCGAAAGTTGTCCACTCAGTTCATCAGTGTAAATGGCACTTTGTATAAAAGACAAGTCGATGGTATCCAATTAAGATGTTTGGTGGAGAAAGAAGCTGAAAAGGTTATGGAAGAGGTTCATGCCGGAGTCTACGGAGCTCACATGAATGGCTTAGCCTTAGCGAAGAAGATCATGCTCCAAGGATTCTATTGGCTCACAATGGATACAGATTGTTCAAAATATGTGAAGCAATGCTAGTTATGCTAACAACACGCGAATTTAAGGCATGTCCTAGTTTCAGAGCTACATAATTTGACATCTCCATGGCCATTTGCAGCTTGGGGAATAGATATCATAGGTGAGATACGTCCTACAGCGTCTAATGGGCACAGGTTCATTATAGTTGCCATTGATTATTTCACTAAGTGGGTCGAAGCTGAATCTTTCAAGAAGATTGATGCTAGGGATATGGCTAAGTTCATCGAGCGGAATTTGATATGTAGATATGGCCTCCCACACCATATTGTATCTGATAATGGGGTGCAATTCTTAGCAGAAACTAAACAGATGCTTCAGAAGTATGGAATCTAGCATCACAAGTCTTCTCCTTACCGTCCTCAAGCTAACGGTGCGGTTGAAGCGGCGAACAAGAATGTGAAAAGAATACTGGCTAAGATGGTTCAGAGCTATAAGGATTGGGCGGAGCACTCTGGGGTTATAGAACCACAGTCAGAACCTCTACGGGAGTAACACCGTTCTCCCTGGTATATGGAACCAAAGCAATTATGCCGGTTGAAATTGAGCTGAAATCCTTAAGGGTAGTCATGAAAGTCGAGACTCCAGAAACAGAATGGGCACAACAGCGATTGTTGCAGTTGAATCTGTTGGATGAAGATAGGTTGAGAGCCTATTATGACAATCAGGTTTATCAGAAGAGGCTAGCTCGGTCCTTTGGTAAGAAGGTACGAAAGCACCCGTTGAAAGAACGGGATTTGGTCTTTAAGATGATAAGGCCGGGAGTGCCAGACATACGAGGAAAATTCAGGCCAACCTGGGAAGGTCCGTTCATTTTGAAAAAGTTGCTAACAAAGGGAGCAGAAATCTTGGCAGACAGCGATGGGAATGAGGTTAAAGACCCGGTCAATGTCGATAGACTAAAAAGGTTCCATGGCTAAAGACCAAAAATGAAAAGAAGAGAATAAATGCCCTGTAGGTCGAAAACCAAAAAAAGGCGGCCTTGATAAAATTGGGCGCCCTGTCAGGGTGAAAACCGAAAAAAGGCATCCTGGGCAAAAATTAAGGGCCAAGAGATAATGTTCAATCGAGAAAACCCGAGAGGACCGATTGATAACAGGAGTTTGATGCTTACAAGATCTATTCCGAGATTAGGTGTAGTCTTGTGCTTTTGAATTCTTGTTAAATAAGGATCATGTATGATGAAATCATATAGAAATGTACTCAATTTGGCAATGAATAAAAGAATACAGTTTACGTTTTCATTGTTCTTTTAGTTCTGCCTTAAAAATAAATATGTCACTTATTCATCTAATGACTATTGTCTAATCATTCTGTCGGAAGGTGCCTAAGCAGATAGGTGCTATTCACTCTTAGCGGTGGTTCTGATAATAGCTTTCTCTTGCAGCTCAAAAAAATAAAATAAAATAAAAAATAAATAAATAAAAAAAAGGATAAAAAAATCTTGAAAAAAAAGAGGCCGTTAGAGATGAAAATCGTAACTGGCTCTCTAAGCAAAAGTTAGGCCAAGTGGCAGGGTGAAAACCTGGAGACAGGCAGTCTGCCCTACAAAAAAAAATATATATGGAAAAAAATAAAAAGCCGCTGGTTCGGGTTGGGTCCATTCTAGGCAAAAGTTAAGCAAAGGGTTATGTAAAAATCCCCCAAAGGGACGCATTTCCCACAAAGAAAAGCTAGTGTGAAAATCCACAAGGGACGCACTACCTTTAAAATAATGACTTTCGATGCCTGGAGTAATAAGGCGGTATACTTCGGATGATCTTCTTTTCAGCTAGATAAGGCATAATTGAGGACATGAGTTATAATCCTGGGCATATGATCATCGACCGGGGGGCAAAGATGCACTGGATGTCTCTTTCAGAAAACTTATTGGGGACGTTATCCCTAAGGCCATGATGACAATCCTATTGATTCCGGGGGCATGGTGGAGCAACCAAGCTATGTCCTCAGCACACCCTGGGCCACCTAGGGCATGGTCTATACATTCTTGCAAGCATTCGTATCTCATATCATACACACATGTTTTCTTGTATGTATTTTTGTGCACATAATTTTGCAGGAAATATCTAAAAGAAGACAGTCACCATTCGAAGATGGAATCCTGCACTTTTAGTAGTCTTGTCAGCGACTCGGTGCAGTGCACTTTTGGTAGTCTGTAGCAGACTCGGTGCAGCTCAGAAGAGCAAGTTTCGCGTTTCGTAGTCTTGTCAGCGACTCGACGCATCATAATCAGAAGAAGGAACAGTGCACTTTTGGTAGCTTTGGTAGTGGCTCGGTGTAGTTCTTTTGTGCACTTTTCGTAGTCTTGGTAGTGACTCGGCGCATCTCTCTTGTGAGTTTTTAGTAGCCTTGTCAGTGGCTCGGCGCATCACCGTCTTAGGATGGAACCCTGCACGTTTAGTAGTCTTGTCAGCGACTCCGTGCAGCGCACTTTTTGTAGCCTTGTCAGCGGCTCGGTGCGATTTTTCGTTCTGCGCTTTTAGTAGTCTTGTCAGTGGCTCGGCGTATCGCTATCTGTGGATAGCACCTGTACATTTAGTAGTCTTGTAAGCGTGCAGCGTACTTTAAGTAGCCTTGTCAGCGGCTCGGTGCGATTTATCTTTCGCATTTTGGTAGTCTTGGTAGTGACTCGGTGCATCTCTCTTGTCCGTTTTTAGTAGCCTTGTCAGTGGCTCGGTGCATCACCGTCTTAGGATGGAACCCTACACGTTTAGTAGTCTTGTCAGCGACTCCGTGCAGCGCACGTTTTATAGCCTTGTCAGCACTCGGTACGATTTTTTGTTTTGTGCTTTTAGTAGTCTTGTCAGTGGCTCGGCGCATCGCTATCTGCGGATAGCACCTGTACGTTTAGTAGTCTTGTCAGCGACTCCGTGCAGTGCACTTTTAGTAGCCTTGTCAGCGGCTCGATGCGATTTATCTTTCGCGTTTTGTAGTCTTAGTAGCGACTCGGCGCATCACCGTCTTAGGATAGTTCCTTGGCACTTTGTAGTCTTGTCAGCAACTCAGTGCAACTCAAGAGGATGAATCATAGCACTGTTCCCGAGGGAGGCAGCGGGAAGGAGGCAGCCTCAGGTACGCGCTTCTTTCCTTTTCCTAAATTTTGGCTCACCTAGGCACCCACACACTAGCCTCCCCAAAATTGGGGGCAACTGTAGACACCGGGTCCCGAGTAGCCTTGATCAGGATTACCCAATGATGAAATTAAGTGTGCCGATCTATAGGCAAAAAGAATGAAGTTGGAAGTGACGATTTCCTTATCGATTTGTTATTTTAAAATTAAATAAAAATGTATTTCAAAAATATTTATAAAGTATTTTAAAAATTATTTTGTGATGAAAAAAGTGAGTTTTTAAATTATTATATTTTATAGAAAATTTTAAAAAAAAAAATTCGAGGAGTGTCGGGCTGCGGCAGCGCCCAGCGCTCGCCAAGCGCGTGTCGTGCTCGTGCGCGTGGGGCGCGGGCGCGCACTGATGGGAAGCCCATCGCGCGCGGGAAGGCCGTCGGGCGCGCCGACGGGTCGCCCCGCGCCCATGTGCGCTTGTTTTCGCCCGTTTTGGTCTTTTTGGCCTTTTTGGCCATAACTTTTTCATTTTAAATGCTTTTTAACTCATTTTTTTTGCATAATTCAATTCAAAAAGCCTTTTATCTTCAACCCAATAAATTCAGTTGTTTTTTTCTAGTTATGGGAATTAATTTCTCAATTAAAGAATCTGAATTTTGAGGGGAATAAAAAGGGTTTTTTAGTGAGAATTGGGGGGGATTTTTTTTAAAAAAAATATTTTTCTTCTTCTTTCTTCTTTCAAGAACAAATTATCTCAATTTCTAAAGGAATTTCCAGCAATTCTTAAGGCAAAAAATAACAATTTTTGTTCTTGAAAATTTTCTTATTTTCAATTGACAATTTTTGCTTTGAGACAAATAAATAAATTATTTGTTCTTGAGTAAAAATTCACTTTCAATATTTTATTTTCTAATTTTATTCCAACAATACAAGACAAGGAATTGGATCTTACCTTCTCTTCATCAAGATAAATTTTGAGGGTAAACATTCTTGGCTCAATTTCTTAGTTTAATTTTTAATTTGATTTTTATTTCTAATTAACTAGTTAACATGTAAATTCTTTTAGTCTTATTATTTTCTTCTTATTTCTTATTTCTTGTTTTTGTTTTTTATTTGATTAGTTAACAATGTAAATTCTCTTAGAACTATTTTATTATTTTTATTCAATTGTTCATATTATTTTTATTTAATTGTTCATGTTGTTCATGTTGTTCATCTTCTTTTATTATTATTATTATTATTATTATTATTATTATTATTATTATTATTATTATTGATTGTTCATATTCTTTGTTATTATTGTGTTATTATTATTATTGTAGTTATTAACATCATTAGTATTATTATTATTATCCTTATTCTTGTTTAATTTTATTATTACTATTATTATTTATGTTTTATGCATGCTGATTTTTATTATTATTTTTGCTTTTTATGCATGATTGGGTGTTATTGTTGTTATTTTGTATTTTTATGCATGTTAAATTCTATCATCATTATTTTATAGTTGTTTTTGCATATTAAATTTTATTATTATTATTTATGTTTTATGCATGCTAATTTGTTAATTAATTAGATTGCATATTTTTATTATGTCATTTTAATTGGCTTGTCATACATGATGCAATTTTGATTGCTTTAATTTAATTATTTTCATGTTATATGTTTAATTAATTTTTTGCTAACTTCACTTTTATTTGTTTTTTTTTCTTTTATTCTTAATATTTATTTTTATATGTGAGTCTTTTCCATACCAAGTGGGAGCCAATGAAAATTTGAAGATCCATTTGGGAGTTGATTAGTTAATTTTATTATTTTCATTTCTTTTGCTTTCATTATTTTATTTCTAATATGTAATTTGTAATAAGTTTATTTAATTTTATCTTTATGCACGTTAATAAAAAAAATCATAAAAATATTTCAATTTAATTAATTTGATTTTTCTAAATAAAATGGGACCAATGTCCTAGTTTCTTCCATCCAAAATAAATTGTTATTTTAATTTTTTTTTCTTTAACTATGCATGAAAGGACCAATGTCCTCATTTTTAATAAATATCCCGATTTATGTATGAATTGTATTTTATTTACAAATGGGGGTTGTATTCCGCCCCTAGTTTTGTTGTAATTTATTTTGCTTTTATTTATTTTATTTATCGCTTTTATTATATGATTGACATGCGCGTTTAATTAAATTGCATGAAAATAGAATGAGAAAGGGGATGAAATACTAAATTCAAAACTCAATTATAAACTTAACCAAAGGTATGAATAAATGGGGAGTCACAAACCATCTCTGGTCTTTGGGCTCAACGAGGCGAGAGACCCATTTTAATGGGATCTCCAAGACACCTCTTGTGTCCCATAAAAAGGCTTTAACTTGCATAATCCTAGGCTCTACGAGGCGAGAGGGCCCTCCTAATGTTCTATTAGGATGGGACCTCCAAGACCCCTCTGGCTTGCCCAAAATGGACATAGCAGCGCCGTCTTAGGCTCACTGAGGCGAGACGAACTTTCCCAATATTTTATTGGGTGGCGACTCCATGAAATCTCCTTGTTGCCCAAAATAGAAGCACTTGTAAATACCTTACAAGTTACAATGAACCTCTCCTAATAGCCCTAAAACAGGCCTTCAGGAAGATACGGGGTTCGGCGCGCGTCACACCTGTTCCCTTAAAGCTCGACATTTATCAGTGTCATATCCAGCCTGCTGATGATAGACACAATATTGATCTACCCGATGTCCTGGACGCCCTTGGCTTTTAGAGGGTCCAACTCATTTTGATTGCAACTTCCCTTTCTTAGCAAAATAGGCAAAATGCTTCGACAGAGGCTTTTCTAAGATGATGCGGTCATTTCGGGTCACCTCCGTAGCCGGTATCTTCATATCTCTACCACTTATTCTGCTGCTATTGCTATGACTTGGGCACCCTTCAGTAATTCTAGACGGCTCAAGATTTTGAACTTGCTTCCTCGGGATTTTCAAGTCATCAAATAGACCTGTGGCATACTGATGAGGATCCATTATCCCATAACCCACAGTTGGCTTAGTTGATCTCAACGGAGGGAAAGACTCGCCTAAACCAAAGCAATATTTTTGGGCCACTCCAGCCACCGGCACTTTTTTGATCTTCTGAATGCCGACGGAACTATCACCTCTGCATAGACCACTTTTTCTCTCCGAGTCGTAGTACCAAAGGCGAGCCTCTTATTGGCGGCTTGGGCAGTAGCACGTTTGGATCGTTGAATTGCCTCCTCGAGGACGTCTATTTTTCTCTTGGGGCCACCCATCATCGTCATCTTAAACCCCTCATTACAAAATTGTCCTTTTCCTTTTTGCCTTAACTGCAGAACACAAGGCATCTTTCCTCTGGACCCGATTCCCGGCATGTATGCTATTGCAGCTAAGCCTTATTTGCTCTGTGGCATGGCAAAACCAGTATGTTGTGCCTAGATGGTGTCATCGTTGTCACACCCCAAAAAGGGCCTAGTCGGAATTTTGAGCGATAAGTCGTGGTATTAAGGGTATTTCCGTAATTTGTGTAAGAGGAAAATTGGATATTAAGGATTTTGTGCAAGAAAATTTATTAAGTATGTTAAGAGGAGAAATATTAAGGTGTGCAGGTGGTGTATGGATGTAGGGTATGCTAATTGTGATTAATCTAGTGTGTGCTTGTAATGTACGGGAGTAGGATGTAAGTGGGTTTTAAGGAATTATATGGTGTGAGTGGTGTTTGGTGCCTTGAAGATATTTATTCAAGACATGGTTGTGTGTGGTTTGTGTATGGTGCTTTTAGTGGAAAAGTCAAGTGAGTGGATGTTTGGTCCTATAGGATGTTGACAAGTGGCTTGGTAGGTGGGCAATTAATGGGAAAAGAATTAAGGAAAAGAAGAATGAGAGGGAGAGCAGATTTTCACGTGGGTTTCTCTCCTCTCTCTCCCGTTCTTTCTCTTCTTCTCTCCTTTCCCATTTCTTGCGTTTCCTCTCTTGGTTGTGTGAGTTGGAGCTGATTTGGTAGGGTTTGAAGAGCAAGATTAAGAAGGTAAGTGGTTAGATTTTGGATTATTGTGTTTGGATCTTCTTCTTCTTCTAGTTGCTTTTGATTTTGGGAATTTAAAGTTTGGATGGGTAATTTGTGAGTTTTGGTATGTGCAAGTTTTGAGTGACAAGAAGAAGAACAAAGGCAAGGAGAAGGTTCAAGAGTGAAGATCAGCTGGGTTTTTGGTCTACAAGAGGTTTGGGAGTTTTGATTTCTTCATTATGTTTGAGTATGTATTTATGTTTGTTTCTAATAAATTGAAGTGCTTTGATATGAGTTTATGCATGATTTAATTTGAGTAAATGTGTTAGTAATCCATGTTATTGAATGAGATGAATTTATATGTGAGTTGGCTTGGAAATGCATGAGTTTGAGAAATCTTTTGAATTTGATGTTTGATGGTGATTTTGGACAATTCTGTTCCGTTTTTGTTTGACCTCTGTGCATTGTTTTTGTCATATCTGTAGTTATAGAGCTCTGAATCGTGTGATTCCTGATCCATTAGAACCATGATTCCCATTCCTTTAAATGTCTCAGAAATAGCCTTGGACTAATTGTCGCTCTAAGACATCGAAAAATTGATTTCAAATGTAGTGTCCCTGTTGTGTCGGGTTGTTTGAACAGTTTGGGTTGTGGAGATCATATCTGGAGTTATAGGTGTCCTTTTGACCTGAAATTTGTTGCATGTGAACGGTAACATCCTAGGGAACATTTGTTAAGAAGGAAGTTTTAGCTAAAAATGAGGTTTAGAGGTTGGTTTAGGCAATGCAAATCTGGGGCGTTAAACAGTCTTCTGCGGGTTCTGAATCGAGCGTCTGTCGCGATCGCGACAAGGGTCGCGACAGAAAAATCTAGTTTAGCCTTTATTTCTTCATTTTTGAGCCCTCGATTGATTCGGATCAATCCCGTACCTTCCCCTCAGCTTTTTATGCATGTTTAGGGTAATTAAATGGCTGTATAAGTAGTTGTCTTTGGGAGAAACTTAGGAGTATGATTAAGAATTGGTGATCTATCAAGTGATTAATAATAGATATAACTCCGTGAAGGTTGGTTTATGGATGAGTGTGGATATGTGTTGATCTCATGAGTAAACGAGGCATGTTGTACCGTATATATATATATGAATGCATAACATGGGTGCGTTTGTGATGAATGGCGATTAGTGTTGATATTATAGATTGTGTAAATGGATATTGTTAGTGGCATGTTTATCGAAATTCTTGATACGGATGTTGTGTTTATGTTGTCAATGATGTGTGGCTTGCTGGAGATGAGGTAAGAGACCTTTGGTTATGTTTCGTGTGTGTGTAGGTGAGTATGAGGAAGGAAAGATGCTGCAGAATTCTGTAGATTTCCGGAATCATGACTCTGTCGCGATCGCGACACTGTCGCGAGCGCGACAGAGACCGGTGATTATGATGCTGTGCCATCGCGAGCACGCGACGTTGTCGCGAGCCCGCGATAGCAATAGCTTGTGTGTCCTCTGTCGCGAGCGCGACGACCGCCGCGATCGCGACAGAGCACATTGTTGGCCTGTGCTATCGCGAGCACGCGACTTGTCGCGACCTCGCGATAGCAATGCTTGCCCTCTGTCGCGATCGCGATAACGTCGCGAGCGCGACAGAGCCGGGCCCTTCTCTCCTTCCCGCGATCGCGAAGTCCGTCGCGCGTGCGCAACGAAGAGACTATGGTCTCTGTCGCGAGCGCGACAGGCATCGCGAGCGCGACAGATGTGTTCTGCCGAATGAGTTTTCTGTGGTGATTCCAATGTTTGAATTCCGAACTTGTGGTACCTTTTGGTTTATAATTGGACTATTTTATGAAGTATGTTAATATAATTGGATGTATTATGCATATCTATACTTATGATCTTTCTCTAAGATTGTTATGTTATGCTTAAAGTGTAAACTGTATGATGCATGTTTGACCTTATGAACTTATTCATATGTCTCACCTATTGCTGATTATGCATAATGATATAAATTATGTGATTTGAAATATGATTTGTATTATGTAAGACCTGCGAAAGTCAGTCTAGTGGATAGTTAGGCATGCCTAAAAGAGTCTTCCGCTGCAGCTTCCGTTATCGTTTGGACCCCGATCAGGTCCCCGTTTGGTTCCTCGCGAACCCCTTTAATGTATTTGGATCTTGTTTAAGATCCTTCCGAAAGAAAAATGTTTGTGAATGAAAATAGAAATGGTTTTCGATTTGTACCCGTAAGGTACTTTCCGTAATCGGCTTGTACCCGTAAAGTACTTTCTGTATACTCGTTATCCACTATTTTGAGTCAGCAGGTATTCTGTATGTTTTGCCTAATATGAACAAGAGAATGTGATTATGAATCTCTGAATGGGTTAAGTGTGACCTAAACATGTGAATTGGACATAATTATCTACACATATGGGTATATGCATAACATATTGTGAATGTACGGTATGCTAACGATTGTGAATATAGATACGGGAATTCAGATGTGTGTAACTGTGACCATGATCTTTTGAATGACATGAGTTCGATTAGTTATGTCTATTTTGAATGCTATGATTAGTAAGTATGTGCACAAATGTGATTTTGTACTTTTGGCGGTTATAGTGATTTATATGAATCAAGATCCGTAGCTAATGTGCTCTTGACCTTGGAATATATATATATATTGTGTTATGTTACGTGCCTCCTCTCTCTAGTTTTCCTATTGTAGTGATTTCAGCATGTGGGCATGTATTTACATTTCAAGGCATGATAGAAGTATGTTTAGTTAACTAGCGTTCTCGGCATGATAATTGGGTGCGTATTGCCTGATAACTGTATTGCATGTGAATGGGCTTTCCATTAAATGCATGAGCCCTTGGCACGATAGTCGTATGTGTATATGAACTTCCGAATGCATGGCTTTCCTATGCAGGCTTATTTATCCATCTGTTGTGATTAATTGTATATGCTATTTGTGTATGTAATTTGTTCTGGCGACCATTGTGAATGGCCGTCCATCTTGCTTGTGTGTTCTCCCCACTAAGCGTTTATCGCTTAGCACGGGCTCTTTTCCCGTGCAGGTGGCAGGTTGGGTTCGGTTCGAGTCATGCATCTGCAAGGTCGGCCACATAGGAGCTGTAGCGTTTTATTATTTTGTTCAGCTTCTGTATTTCGGATTCTGTAATTTTGTAGCCTTTTTCTTATGTATTTGGTTATGTAAAGGATATTATTGTAATTAAGTTTTCAGTTATTCCTCAGTTTTATCGTTTGCCTTATGCTTCCGCTGAGTGATTATATGTATGTATGTGAGTTAATGTATGTTCAGCTTTTGTTTCTTTAAAGTTTTAATTTACCCTGTATTTTGGTATGTATGTTTATGTATGAATGTATGTATATTCTGTATCTGCGTGGTGGCACCTTTACTCTTACGGCATCTCACTCCTTATCGGATGGGATCGCCTAAGTACGGGTAAGGGGTGTTACAATCGTGGCAGCAAAGTCTTCCTTCATAGTCTTTATCCGGGCTTCAAATTCTTTCAGCCTGCTCTCTAAGTCCCGTGCTTTCCTATCCATTTCATCAATAATGAGGGCATAGGTTGCACTCGGTCTTTCTAATGGATTGGCCATGTTACTTTCTATCAAATATTATAAAAGGGGAGGACTTGTTGTTCTCTGAGCCCACATATTCTGCTCCTCAGAAAGAAAAGACAAATAAAGTGCTGATTAGTCACCTGTCAGGACCTTTAGACCACCTAGACAGATCTATGATGGTTGCAAAAAATACGTGTTAGGATGATGCATGAATGACATATAAGATGCATAATCGTGCTATGCAACATCCACAAATCACATGCAAGCACATAGGTCCTTCCAACCTTGTTACTCCCACACACGAGGTCGTGCAGTCTCTGTCCTAGGTAGGATTAGCCCATGGGTCAACCGAAAACCCGATGGACACGTATGGTGCACGGTGAAAAATCGGCAGCATGACCTCTCTTAGCTAATGTGCATACGCATGGGTTTTGACCATTGTGTATTTAGGCAGTCCGAATAAATCGACATGGGCTTATCGGGGCATGAAAGCCTTTGATTTGGTGACCAATCAAATTATTTGGGTTTGTCCAATACAAAATGATCCATATAGCAAGCAAGGTATTATGGTTCATACCACCTAGGGGAAGTATCTATTGCCATTACATGAGCTTTGGTCAAAAGTGATGTTACTTTAGGGCCACCAAAGCATGGTCCCTGCCAATGGGTCTAGCTCATCATGAGCGTAACGACCGATCGGGTCTCCATTTAATATACCATGATGGTACAAGGCTTGGGCTGATGATTATCCTTAACACTTGCATACATTGAGTGAACGTAGGGTTGTGCTTCGGGAATGCATCGGGGTTAAAAGAGGGACCAAACTAGCATAGATCTAACGCTCTAATGAGATGCAATGCAGTTTTGAAAAAGGATGAAATTTTTAAATTAAAACTCAATTGTAAATTTTAATCAAGGCACTTTCAAAGCGAAGTCTCGAGTAATGTCCCCAGCAGAGTCACCATTGTGACGCGCGCCGAACCCCGGGGCTCCCCGAAGGCCCGCTTTTAGGGCGATCGGGTGGAGGTTCATGAAAAGTTGTAAGGTATTTACAAGTGCGTCTATGTTGGGCAATAAGGAGGTTTCTTGGAGTCACCACCCAATAGAACATTGGGAAAGGTCTTCTAGCCTCAGTGAGCCTAAAACAGCGCTGCTATGTCCATCATAGGCAAGCCGAAGGTGTCTTGGAGGTATCCACCCTAATGACATAATGGTCCTCTAGCCTCATGCTTGGGCAAACCAGAGGTGTCTTGGAGGTATCCACCTTAATACAACATTAGGATGGTCCTCTCGCCTTGTAGCGTCTTGGACTGTGCTAATTTGATCCTTTTACGAGACACAAGAGGTGTCTTGGAGGTTTTCCACCCCAACAAAATGATGAGGTGGCCCCTCTCGCCTCATTGAGCCCAAAGACCAGAGTAGGTTCGAGACTCTCCATTTATTTATACCTTGGTTAGGTTTATAATCGAGTTTTGAATTTATCATTTCATCCAATTCCTCATTCAATTTAATGAAGTTAATTAAAGCGCAGGTTGTCCACTCAAGGAAAAGCGATAAGCAAAAGCATAAAGTAAAGTATATGCAAATACATTACAATAATACTAGGGGCGGAATACAACCCCCATTGTAAATAAAATACAAATCATGCATAAATTGGGTATTCATTAATGATGAGGATATTGGTCCTCGCATGCATATTTATTATAAAACGGCGTTGATGTGATGATTTATTTGGGTAAGAAAAACGAGGACATTGGTCCCATTTTTATCTAGAAAAGATGCCAAATTAATTAATATAAATGTTTTTGTGATTTTCTTTTTAGCGTGCCTAAAATAAATAATTTTATTAAAGATTACATGGAAAAATAAATGAAAAAGCCAAATAAATGAAATATTACAAATAAAGCAATTAAATATCTAACCCAAACGAGCCTCCTGAATCTCCTCGTGTGCTCGTAAAAAATGCCCAAGTAAAGAAAATAAGTTTTGACAAAAAACAAAATACAAATGAAATAAGGTTATTAATTAAATCAATTAAATAAATTAATGATAAAATGAGATAAAATAAAGAGAGATGGCATCAAAAATGGATTAAATGAATTGAAATATTAATAAACTAAAATAAATGGGAAAAATACATTATAAATGACAAATAAATTAAAAGATATGATTGAAATAATATAAAATGTGTTAATTAATTAATATATGAAAATATGCACATGATAATAATTACAATGAAAATAAATAATTAACAATAAATAAAACATGTGACAATGATAAAAAGAGTGATAAAAATGAATAAGAGAACGATAAAAATAATCAAATGAATGACATGATTAATTAAATTTGTTCACAAATGATATAAACCATTTACATGGTAAAAATATCAATTAAAACGAATTTATTAATTACATGTTAAAAATAATGATGAATTAAAGTGAAATAAATCAATTACATGTTAAAAATAATGATGAATTAAAGTGAAATAAATTAATTACATGTTAAAAATAATAAACAGTCAATATTTACATGAATAAAAACAAAATAATATGATAATATTAACAACAGTAATGAAAATAATGAAAGAGAATGATAATAAACTAATAATGGCAATAATATTATATAAACATAATAATATAAACATTAAATAGAATAAACCTACAAGACATAGAATAAATAAATGAGAATAATAATGAAAATATACATGTTAATGAATTAAATATAAACAAAATAAATAAAAGAAAATAAAAGATTCAAGCCCGGAATGTTTACCCTCAGAGTTTCGGATTCGATGAAGGTAAAAATGATGATTGATTTCCTTGTTTTAGTTTGCAAGATTAGAATTAGGATATGAAAATGTTGGAAATTTATTCTAAGAAAAATAGGATTGAAAAAAAATCTAATAAAAAAAAACTCTGAGAACAAAGAATTAATTTCTTTGCTCAAAGCAATTCTTTTTATTGATTAAACAAAAGAAACCTTGAAAAAGTTTAATGGAAAACAAATGAGAAGACAAAAAAACTGAATTTTGAGAGCAAATCATCAATTTTTTTGTCTCAAAATTAAATCCATCAACAAAATTCCATCAAAAAATATATTTAGAAGAAATTGTGTTGGAAAAAGAATGAAATATTGATTTTTCTTTTTGATCTTTGGTTGGGGAAAAAATCTGGAATTTTTTAGAGAGTTTGAAAGGAAGAAGAAGAGAAAAACCCCTAGAAGAATCCCCCCCATCTAAGTTTTCATCTATTTCTTTTTATATTAAGAAAATAGGAAAATAATATTAATTAAAGGGATAAAACTTAATAAATCAGATATTACCTATTTTGAATTTTAAAAATTGAATAAATACTTAACCAACCTCTTTTGCATTTTATCACTTCATATTGATTTTACACATAAAATTCCATTTTATTCAAAATAAAATAGGGTTTTTAGTTAATTTTCCTTATTTTTTTGGGATCTGGGACGAACCGATGGCCGTTGCTCAAATCGTCGAGGAGTTCTGACTCCACCCGTTGGTTGGCCCAGGGACGGCCATCGCTCACTTACCATGGTCCGTCCCTGGGCCTTCCTTTTTCATTTTCTTCTTTTCTTTCTTCTATCCCTTATTCTTATTTTCCATGATTGATTTTTCATAGATTCTTTCCATTATTTACTTTTCATGTCTAGTTTATTGTTGATTATTGCACTTACGTGATTTTTGTTTTTGTGAGTTTTATTGTTTCTTTATTGGATTCGGGATGTTAAAAATGGAGGACACCATGATGATCTGAGAATATTATTCGTGTTTATTCTTTTACCCTACTTCTCCTCATTTCAATTTCCATTTTATTGTAAATATTATTTTTTTCCGATAACATGCAAATGGCTAAATGTTTATATTAATTAAGTTGGAGTTTTGTTAATAAAATGGGACTAATGTCCTAATTTTTATCGAAACAAACTATCACTTTAAAATTATTCTTTTTGTGAATATACATGCAAGGATCAATGTCCTCATCCCTAATAAATGCCATGTTTTCTGTATGATTACATTTCATTTACAATGGGGGTTGTATTCCGCCCCTAGTTTTGTTGTAATTTACTACATTTTCATTTACCTTATGTTAGTCTTGCTTTTGTTTATCGCTTTTATTACGTGAATGATCTGCACTTTAATTAATGCATTAAATTGTATGAGAAAACGAATGAAATATTAAATTCAAAACTCAATTATAATTTAACCAAGGTATGAATAAATGGGAAGTCCCAAACCATCTCTGGTCTTAGGTTCAACGAAGTTAGAGGACCATCTCAATGTCTCATTGGGATGGGGTCTCCAAAATACCTCTTGTTGCCAAAAATAGGCCCAATTTGCATTGTCTTAGGTTCCATGAGGTTAGAGGACAATCTCCTATTGGGATGGGGTCTCCAAAATATCTATGGCTTGCCCAAAATGGACATAGATGAGCCGTCTTAGGCTCAGTGAGGCTAGACAACCTTTCCCAATGTTTTATTTGGTGGCGACTCAAAGAAACCTCCTTGTTGTCCAAAATAAATGCCCTTGTAATCTCTTACAAGTTCCATGAACCTCTCTCGAATGCCCTAAAAGCGGGTCTTCGGGGCCCCATGGGGTTCGTCACGCATCACAAGTATCATCCCTACGGCCGTCCAGATTCGCCGGGGGCACCCACTTCGGAAGCTCCGCCGCCACCACCTGGACCAGGGTTTGAGCGAAGCCAGACAAGTATGGAGGCCCTAGTCCAGGCCATATATGAGAGGCTGATGGCTATGGAGCAATATATGGACGAGAGACTGATGGCCGCGGAGCGGCGTGCTGATGAGAGGCTGATTGCCATGGAGCATTGTATCGATGGGAGGCTACAGGCCATAGACGGGAGATTGTAGTGGATGGAGCGGCTCGTGGAGGAAATGGCCAAAGGGGTCGGCATGAGACACATCCCGGTTAGTGAAGCCTCCACAGGAGGGTGTGGACACTAAATTTACAGACATGACCGGTCAAATTAGAGACCACTAATTTTCAGGGAGACCGTCCATTATGATATTTACTTTAGTTCATTTTTATGCCAAACAGACACTCGACATGTAGATGATCCTTTATTATCTCTACTTCTTTGTTCCTATTAGCACGTTTTTGGCTTAATCTTGCAGGGAATATTAGACAATGAAAATTAGTTGAAAAAGCACAACCGGACACCCAGTGAGACCCTCTTTCATGACTTGTAGAGTTGTTTATTTTGTACAAAACAGATATATTTTGTATGATGATGATCAATTGCTTCCTTTATGTATTTATTTTCCTTTGGCACGCTTTTGATGCATGAAGGATAAAAATAATATATTGAGATGACAAAACCATAGATGATAAAATGATAAAATGAGATAATAACAATTGAACCTTCGCAAAAGGTGAGTGATCAAAATGATTTTTATGAAAAATTGATCTAACAACATTTGTTTTATTCAGGGGACAACTGAGGCTATGCTATAAAACAACTTTGTACTTTGTGGGTCTGAAGCAGACTCGGTATAACCCAGAAGGATGACAATCCCTCCACAGTCTAGATGGTGACTAGACGAGACGTTCTCCTTCGTATAGTAGCAAGAAGGTCGCCGCTTCAGGCACAAAATCTCAATAGTGATTTCACACGCCTACTAATTGGTGTTTATCAATCATGTTTTTCAAAGTCTAATGGTTTCACACACCTACTAGCTAGTGTTTATCAATTTTTCAGCCATGATTTCACATGCCCACAAATTGGTGTTTATCAAACGCATTCTTCAAAGTCTGGCGGTTTCACACACCTACTAGTTGGTGTTTATCAATCGTTCAACCGTGATTTTACACATCGCCAAGCTGACATTTATCAATCACGCAACTCAACCGTGGTTTCACACATCGACAAGCCGACGTTTATTAATTACGCAACCCGATCGCAGTTTCACACACCGACAAGCTAGCAAAGGCTAAATACACCGCGATCATAGATGACAATGCAGTAGGAAGGTCGCTGCCTCAGGTACATGCTTTTTTGCTTTTCTTTCTAAATTTTAGCTCACCTGGACACATACGTGCTAGTTTCTCCAAAATTAGGGGCAATTGTAGACACTGGGTCCCGAGACGGTCCAAGATCAGGATTACTCAATTATGAAAATGATGCTTATTCATAGGCAAAGAAGTTAGAACTGATGATTCCATTGTCGAAAATCCTTCTTCTTAACTAAAAAGTTTTTTTTATTATGTTTTATCTTCTACGGTTTTTGGTGACCTGCTACTGAGGTGGCCTGTGTAGCGCGTGAGGCACAGCACCTGCTTGCGTGCACGCGTGCGAGGCATAGTGCCTGCGTGTGGCCTCTAGCGCGAGGCTGCACCTAGGCGCGCGATGTGCAGCTACCCACTCGTAGGCAATCTCCCTCTTATCCCTTTCCCACCTGTAAAATCTGGTCCTTAACAGATTTTAAAGACCGTTTTATTCAGTTTTCAGGGTTTTTTAGGGAAAAAGAAATAGAAAGGGGTTTTTGTCCTTTCCTCTTTTAAGAAGAAGAGGGAAGATAAAGGAAAAATAAGGGTTTATTTTGGGGGGACTCCTTCAAACAAAAGAGAGAGGAAAAGAGAGCAGAGGAAGAAAAAAAAGATGAGAGTGTTTTTGAGAGAAAATAAAACATTTTTCCAAAGGTTTTTTTTCTTTGATTTTCTGTAACCCAAAAAAATATTTTTTTGAGTTTGAGCTTAACTTGAGATAGGGAAATCGATTCCCCTACCTTGGGTTTATTTTAAAACAAAAGCCAAAAATCACTTCTCATTTTAGACTGTCCTTTTTTGAGTTTTTTTAAGTTATCTTGAATCTATTTTGAAACTCGACAAGGGAGTCGGATTGGAACATCTTGCTTCCAATATAATCAAATCTGAGGGTAAAGATTATTGGACTCATTTTCCTATTATCTCATTTTATTTCAGTCCATCTTGTTTTATTTTTCATGGTACTGATTACTACATGAATATTAGTTTGATGAATGCATGCCCTTTTCTCTGAGTGTTAAATTTGTTGTTTTAATGTGGTTTTTTTTGCGATGATTTTTTATATGTCTATCTACTATTATTTTTTATTGCATGTTCATATGCTGGTTCATTTCATGTTGGTTTATTTAATTTCATTTGTTCTCATTATTTTTGTTAATATCATTACCACTACTGTTGACAATATTGTTGTTGTTATTGTTGTTGTTGTTGTTGTTATTATTATTATTATTATTATTATTATTATTATTATTATTATTATTATTATTACTATCATTGTTATGATTATTATTAGTATTATTTATTGTTAATATTATTGTTATTACTATTATTATTATTGTTATTATTATTATTTTTGTTATTGTCATTATTATTATATTTTTGCATGACTAATTTCTAATCCCTTTTGCATGTGAGCTGTTTTGTGTATTAAATTAATGTATTCAATTTAACCCATTTCACTTCCTCCATGCATGTCGACCATGTTTTATATTTCTCTTTCCTTTATGTTTACGTGGTCAATTTTAGAATTATTACTAACCTTTTTATTGTTGTTTTTTCTTGTTTGGGGTTTAAAATGTGACCTTGTTTGGATGAGCACCTTCGTTGTCACACCCCATATCAGGCCTGGTCGGAATCGGCACGTTAAGTCAGGAATTCAAGGGTATTTCAGTAATTTATGCTTGGGGGAAATTGGACAATAAGGATTTTATGGCTTTTTCCCCTACTGTGTGCTATATTACCTTGTTTATATGAATGGTTTATTAGTGATTAACAATATGTTATGCATATCCTTGATCAGATCCTCCTCTAAGAATATTCTGCCATGCTTAAGAGTTTATTGTATCATTCCACGTCTAAGATTATGCGTTATTAATCATTGGCATAATATGATTCCACATGTGTTCCTGACATGCTTTAGTAAATTGAGTAGTGCTAAAATGTGATCGATTGACTTATTGCATGCTTCGGAATATGGATTGTATGAGGTATGATTGATATTATGCTATGCAAAATTATTTGAATAATATGGTTGATGTCTGAATGCATTAGTATGCTTTAGCCTTTGAACTCAATGTGTTATACTTAAATGTAATTTGGATTATGCATGATTTATACTTAGTTATCCTCACCTATCGCATGATTAGGATTTTGTATTGATAATCTTCGGCATGGTAGTGCCTCCATACCTGATTTTTGACATGCTTTAGAACATTGTTTAATGTTAAAGTGTGTTGACTGTTTTATGTTTAGCAATGAGAATTGCATGATATATGACCGACTTCATGAGCATATTTATATGTCTATCGTACTCTGGTTTTTGCATGATGTATATATATTTATGCGTTGTGCAATTCGAAACGTGAATTGTTTCATGCATGACCTGCAAGAGTTAGTCTAGTAGATAGTTAGGCATGCCTAATAGAGTCTTATAACTGCAGCCCTCAGTTCTGTTTGGACCCCGATCAGGTCCCCGTTTGGTTCCTCGCGAACCCTTTATGTGAAAGGATCTTGTTTAAGGTCCCCTTTGAAAACGTTTTGTAAAAGTTAAAAGTATCTGATTTATCGGCTCGTACCCGTAAAGTACTATCTGTATCAGCTCGTACCCGTAAATTACTGTTCGTATACTCGTTATCCACTATTTTGAGTCAGCAGGTATTCTGTTTGTTTTGCCTAATATGAACAAGAGAATGTGATATTCGATTAAGCATGATTCTGGACATGTGAATCGGTTATGTATCCGAATGTGATTATGAATCTCTGAATGGGTTAAGTGCGACCTAAACATGTGAATTGGACATATTTATCTGCATAATTGGGTATATACATAACATATTGTGAATGTATGGTATGCCAATGGTTGTGAATATAGGTGCGGGAATTAAGATGTGCGTGACTGTGGCCATGATCTTTTGAATGCCATGAATTCGATTAGTTATGTCTATAAGAATATGAATTAATAGGTTTTGAATGCTATGATTAGTAAGCACGTGCACAAACGTGATTTTGTACTTTGGACGGTTATAGTGAATTATGTGATTCAAGATACGTAATGAATGTGCTCTTGACCTTGGAATGTTATATATATATATGTTGTGTTATGTTACGTGCCTCCTCTCTCTAGTTTTCCTATTGTAGTGATTTCAGCGTGTGGTCATGTATTTACATTTCAAGGCATGATAAAAGTATGTTTAGTTAACTAGCATTCTCGGCATGATAGTTAGGTGCGTATTGCCTGATAATTGCATTGCATGTGAATGGGTTTTCCGTTAAATGCATGGGTACTTGGCATGATAGTCGTATGTGTATTATCTCTCGTGACTGTGCACGGTAGGGTACTGACACTTGATGCCCCGGTAACTTTATGCATAAGAGTCTGTATGTATTCTTACATGAATATTTGTATCTACTATGATCCCTTGTCTACTAGGGGCTTTGCTTAATATGATATAAGAGTGTAGTATTCGGACGAATATGATATTGAGACGAGCACTCAGGTAATATGTACAAGTATGTGTATATGAACTTCTGAATGCATGGCTTTCCTATGCAGGCTTGTTTATCCATCTATTGTGATTATTTGCATAGGCCATTTGTATATGTGACTTGCCTTGACGATCATTGTGAATGGTCGTCCACTTTGCTTGTGTGTTCTCCCCACTAAGCGTTTATCGCTTAGCACGGACTCTTTTCCCGTGCAGGTGGCAGGTTTGGTTCTGTTCTTGTCGCGCATCTGCAAGGTCGGCCACATAGGAGTTAGAAGTTTTGTATTTTTATTCAGCTTCTGTAATTCAGCATTTGTATTTCAGTATTATTGTATATGTAATTAATTATGTAATGATCTGGAGATTATATTGGGATATGTAAATGTTATTATATTTATTAGTTATTCCTTTGTTTAATTATTCGCTTTTTGCTTTCGCTAGTGCCTGCGTGTGCGTGAGTTATTGCATGATCAGTTTGTGCCCGCAAGGTAAGTTTTTAATTTACCCGTGTTTTTGTATGAATGTATGCTTCCGCATAGTGTTTGTGTGCATGTATGTGAGTGAGCGTCGGGTAGCGCGCCCGTCGGCGCCCTTCCAACAGGGTTGACGATGGGGGTGTTACATTCGTGATCAAGTCGAAAGGTCACAACGCGCAGGAGACTACATTACTTGGGTGAGACCTTACCTACCACTTGTTTGTATGATTGTATTTATTTTCAAATAAAGTATTTTATTTTTTACGCATATCGGTTAAAAAATTACAAAAATATTTTTACAACTAAATTGGGATTTTTATTAATAAATTAGGACCAATATCCTCAATTTTAGCCAAGGAATGCAAAGTGTAATGGATTAAAACGAAGAGTTAAATTTCTTAAAAATTGGATCACTCATCCCGGTTTTCAGGCCAATAGCCGAAATAACTCTTCGATCCCTCTTTAAGTGAGCGTGAAGGAACCAATGTTCCCGAACCAAATAAATATCCCGATTTATGCATGTCTCCTCTTTTGATTAATTTTGCTTGATTGTTTAACGTTATGTTTATATATATCTTGTAGGCCTTTGTAATTAATTATTTTTGGGGCAATTTTATTTAGGTTTTCTTTCATTTGGGGATTGTATTCTTTCCCAATTTATTCTTTATAAATGGCATGGCTTTGTCTGTTTATCTCTTTATTTACCGCTTTCTTTAATAGCTTTCATTTATCGCTTTTTTAGTGCTTGAATTGCCTTTAATAAATTGCATTAATCATGTGAGAAGAGAGATGGAATTTTCTAATCTAAAAACTCATTTATAACTTAACTTAAGGCATTAATAAGATTGAAGTTCCGAACACCTTCTCTGGTTTAAGACCCCCGAGCTTAGATGACCTTTTCCAATTTCTTATAAATTGGGTGGCGACTCCAAAATACCTCAAAGGTGCCTAAAGGTTTCATGAGGCTAGATGAACTTCCCTAATGTTCTATTGGGTGGGATTCCAAAATGTCTCATGTTACCCAAGATCAAATGACGCGAACCAATCCCTCGAGCCCTAAAGCAGTCTTAAAGAGGGCCTTCCCGGTTCAGCGCGCGTCACACTGCCCATCTAAGAACGGCTGACCAAGACCCCTTATAGTCCCAGCCGGGTCACGAACGCCCATCCCCAATGCAGAGATGGTCAAAGTGTGGTCTCTAATACGATCGGTCATGTCTATAAGTCTGGCACCCACACCTTCTTGTCGATGCCTCACTAACTGGGATGTACCCTGTGCCGACCCCTTAACCATCTCCAACTGGAGCCTCATCATATCAATAGACTCATCCACCATCTAGAGGGACTCATCCACCTGGCGTGCTACTACTGCGTGGGAGGCTTTCATGGACTCCTCAAGTCTGTCCTAGCGCTGCCGCATCTCCTCCATGAGCCGCTCCATGCACTGCAGTCTCCCATCCATTCGCTACTCCGTGGCTATTAGCCTCTCATTAGAGCATTGCTCCATAACCATCAGCCTCTCATCAGAGCGCTACTCCATAGCCACTAGCCTCTCCTCTGTACACTGCTCCACAGCCATTAGTCTCTCATCAGAATGCTACTCTATGGCCATCAGCCTCTCATCAAAACGCTGCTCCATAGCCATCAGCCTCTCATCCATATGCTTCTCCATGGCCATCAACCTCTCATCCATATGATGCTCTATGGCCATTAGCCTCTCATCGAAATGTTGGGATCTAACATCCAATGTTTCTAAAATCTCCCTCTATATGGCCTGGACAAGGACCTCCATACTTGCCTGGCTCTGCTCTATCCCAGGCCCAGGTGGTGGTGGCGGAGCTGCAGAAGTAGATGCCCTCGGAGAATCTAGATGGCCATAGGGATGATACCTCCTAGATGTCTGAGGATCAAACCCCCAAGTATGCATATGAGGAGGGTTGTGCCTTCGATCCTCTAGAGGAAACGGCTGTGAAGATGGAGTGCGAAGAAGATCCGCCACATCCATACCATCTGATGGAATGTGAGGCTCTCATCCCTCTAGCTACGGATGATGATACTCCTCATCTGGCTGAGGTTGTGGAGGCTTCTCCCCAGCCTGAGGCTGATCCTCGGATGGTGCCGCAGCTGCGAGCGAAGGTAAGTGATACATCTGTCGAGTATTAGCTATGGTAAGTAGTCTATGCGCTCCTGCCTGCCCAGGCAACTACTCAATCATGCCCATGTATCTGGCAAGGGCCCAATCAGCATAAATGTTTCCATCCGCGAGTGGGCCAAACGTGTTGGGGTTGCAACCTAAGTGCAGTAGCAACTGGTGACTATCCCACCTATACATATCTGTGCCGTAGTCCCTCAACTCTGTCTAACTATACCGGCCATAATCTCGTGACTATTGTTAAGCGGCATCTCTATTGCCATGGCCCATAGACTCCAAATCTCCATTGCATTGATAGCGCTAGGACTACCAGTTCGGCCCAAATAGCTGCTAGCCAAAACCCTCTGAATATATCTATACACCAGCGAAGCTAATAGAGTACTCATGGCTGTATTATGGTCATAATGGGTCCTTGGTACTGTGATCATTTTCCATCGATGTGACAAAACAGCCCTATTTGGTACCTGTACATGGTCTCCAGTCGGAAGACCTATAATCTGTGCAAAACTCTAGCGACTCATCGTATGCCCTATGTCTTAGACCCGAAAGGATATAGCCCCAGGTTCTGTATCTGATCTCGAGAACCACCTATACTTAAGCATAGCCAGGAACTCTATAGTAACCTCTGGGTATATGAGAAGGCTAGTGTAAGGAAATCCATCCAGCCTATAGCTGCTAACAACGTGCTGACCTCCTCCCATATGCCCATCTGCTCCAAGAATGTCCGGGATAGAAATTTACTAGACAAAAACTGTGGATGACATAATGCCTCACACTCTGTCTCTGTGCACCAGTCATCCATGCTAGAGGTGGAATGTCTGCTAGTTCCCTAGGTGGAACGCGTCGTGGGTGGGGGCATCTTGAAAAAATTCAAACAATTATTTATTTATTTTTAATTTTTTTAACACTCCCTGAATTCCTGGGGGTGTTTTTCCGAATAACCTTCATTGCCTAATATTTCCTAAAAAATTAAAATCCATATACAGGGGTAAATTGTGCACGTGAATGTGCACATGCTATGCAAAATGCGAGCAGTAAATTCTTCCGAGTGGCCCAAGTATCGAGGTGCAATCTCATTCTCGAGGATCTGAACTTGGATGATTCTTGACCCAGATTTGATCTAGTTAACCCCGCAACTCACGATTGGCATCCTCTAACCACTCTCGGTGTCATTCGTCATTATTTTAAAGGTAGCGCATCCCTTGCGGATTTTCACGCTAGCTTTTCTTTATGGGAAATGCGTCCTTTTGGATTTTCACATAGCCCTGTGCCTTATTTTTGCTTGAGGAGATTCCAATTCAACTCAGCGGCTTTTATTTATTTATTTTTCTATTATTTTCTTTTTATTTTCTATTTTTCTTTCTCCTTTCTCTCCTTTTTTTCCCTTTTCTTCTTTTAAGCTGTTGAAAACATACTCAATCGACCTAGGTATCTGGCCGGCCAGAAAGTACTCAGAAGATAATCATTAGATCAGATAGACTTAATAAAGAACACTATTTTTCTTCTTTTTATAAAAAAACTAAACAACATGAATTCTTCATTGCAGAATCATGTATATCTCCATATAATTTCATCACTCATGATCATCATTGGACCAAATTCAAGCAAATACAAGACTATATCTACTCTCAGGATAAATCTTGTAAGCGTCCCACTCCTGCTACCAATCGGCCCTCTCGTGTTTTCACGATTGATCATTTTCTCTCAGTCCTTAATTTTTTCCCAGGGTGCCTTTTCGATTTTCACCATGGCAAGGCGCCAAATTTTAGCAAGACTGTCTTTTTTCGATTTTTGACCTGCGAGGCACTTATTCTCTTCTTCTGATTTTTGGTCTTTGGGCATGGAATCTCTTTAATTTGTCGACATTAATCGGGTCTTTAAATTCATTCCCATCATTGTCTGCTAAAATCATTGCCCCCTTTGTTAGCAACTTTTTTAGCACAAACGGACCCTCCCAAGTTGGTCTAAATTTTCCCCGGATGTCTGGCACTCTCAGCCTCATCATCTTGAAGACCAGATCCCCTTCTTTCAATGGGTACTTTCGTACCTTCTTGCAAAATGACAGAGCTAGCCTCTTTTGATAAACTTGGTTGTGATAATAAGCTCGCAACCTATCTTCATCCAATAGATTAAACTGATGTAATCATTGCTGTTCCCATTCTGCATCTAGAATCTCAGCTTCCATGACTACCCTTAACGATTTCAGCTCAATTTCAACTGGAAAAACTGCTTCAGTTCCATATACTAGAGAAAATGGCATTGCTCCTGTTGAGGTTCTGACAATGGTTCTATAACCCTAAAGTGCAAAGGGTAGCCTTTCTGCCTAGTCTTTATAACTCTATACCATCTTGGCCAATATTCTTTTAACATTCTTATTTGCTGCTTCAACCGCGCCATTAGCCTGAGGTTGGTAAGGAGAAGACTTATGATGCTAGATTCCATATCTTTGAAGCACCTGTTTAGTTTTTGCCAAGAATTGTACCCTATTATCAGACACAGTGTGGTGCGAGAGGCCATATATGCATATCAAATTCCTCTCGATGAACCTGGCCATGTCCTTGGCATCAATCTTCTTAAAAGATTCAGCTTCGACCCACTTAGTGAAGTAATCAATGGCGACTATGATGAACCTATGCCTATTAGAAGCTGTAGGATGTATCTCGCCTCTGATATCTATTCCCAAACTACAAATGGCCATGGAGATGTCAATTTATGTAGCTCCCAAACCGGCACATGTCTCAAATTCGCGTATTGCTGGCATTATTGGCATTGCTTCACATAATTTGAATAATCTGTATCCATCGTGAGCCAATAGAATCCTTAGCGCATGATCTTCTTTGCTAAAGCTAAGCTATTCATGTGAGCTTCGAAGACCCTAGCATGAACCTCTTCCATAACCCTTTCAGCTTCTTTCTCTGTCAAAACCCTCAATTGGATGCCATCAGCTTGCCTCTTGTACAAAGTGCCATCTACACTGATGAATTGAGTGGATAACTTTCGAATCATTCTTTGGTCTTTCTCTGTGGCTTCTTCTAGAAAAACTGTCCTTTCTAAATAATTCTGAATATCATAGTACCAAGGGTTTCCATCGGGAACCTCAACCTCCATTACCTACTCGGTTTCAAAACAAAGTTTTTCCGATCTAGAGATCATAATAGGTCTCATAGCAACCCTTGCCGGATTATCCCATATCGATACCAGCATCGCGTGAGCATCAACTAATTAATTCTCATCCCTAGGGACGAAGTGAAAAGTGCAAGTCTTAAACTGGCTACTTAACATTCTCAAGTGCTTCACATAGGGCAACAACCTCTCTTCTTTAACTGACCACTCCCCTCTGATCTGATGGATTACTAAGGATGAATCTCCGAAGACTTTCACGGTCTTTGCCCCCATGGCAAGCAGTGCTTCCAACCCGAAGATGCAAGCCTCATATTCAGCTTCATTATTAGTAGCCTTGTACGTCAACATTTTTGGCTAATGGTAGCTTCTCACCATCCGAGGTCGTCAGAATAATCCCTGCTCCTGCCCCTTAACTGTTAATTGCCCCATCGAAAAATATCTGCCACCCTTGTACAGCTATGGATATGACATCTTCATCTGGGAAATTGTATTCGAACTGGTCCCCCTCGATAGGATGTTAAGCTAAGAACTCAGCTACAACTCTTCCCTTGATGGTTTTCCTAGTTACATACATTATATTGAACTTTTGTAATAGTAGCAACCATCTTCCCATCTTTCCTAGCAAAGAGGGTGCTTCTTAAAGGTATCTGAACGGGTTATGCTTAGCAACCGCCTGTACACTGAATGAATGGAAGTAATGCTGCAACTTCTTAGAGGCCCAAATTACCGACAAGCAGATCTTCTCGACCTCAACATATTTAGTGTCATAAGGTAAGAACTTCTTACTGAGGTAGTACACGAAAAACTCTACTCTGAACTCGTCTTCTTGAGCCATCATGGCACCCACTGAATTGTCCTCAATGGCTAGATACAATAATAAAGGTTTAGTGTAACACCCCAATAGAGACGCCATGCAACCTTCCCAATCAGAGAGCCACGCAACATCCCTATCGGAATGCCACGCTCGGAACAAACACATAACATACATAAAAATAGCTGAAATGAAACTTGAGACCAAAATGATCATTCATTCATAACATAACAACAATATCATTACAAACCGATCGAACACAAAATAATAATAATAATTACATTATCCCAAAATATACATAATGGAAGCTGGACAAAAGAATATTACAACTGAGAGATTCACAATAACAAAGGAATCATATTACAAAATGCTGAGGCCTATATCCGACCCTCTGTGTTGGTTTGACTGGCGGAGACTGTCCCAAAGCTAAACACCTTCTGCACTTGCATGGATGGAACACCGTGCTAAGCGATAACGCTTAGTGGGGAAACAAATAGTAACATGGACGGCCATTCACAACGGTCGTCAAAACAGAGCACATACATAATGGCAAATGCTAATACTCATACACATACATATCCAAACATCACTGAAGCTCATTCATTGCATTAGAAGTTGTAGCATAATCACATTCGATCGTAATTCACATCCGTTCGGAAATCACATTCGCATTAGTATAATCAGAATATAACAAAACATAACACATCACTTGCTGCCTCTTAGTAGTGGATAACGAGTAAACGCATAGAGGAACGCATAAGGGTGTACCCGTGGGTACTATTCTAAAGCAACTTCTTATTTTTCGCATACAAAACACTTTTGCATAGGTGATCTTAAACAAGATCAAAATGCATAGAGGATCGCGAGGACCCAAACGGGGACCTTATCCGGGTCCAAAACGCATAGCGCTGCAGCTTCAAAACTCTATTAGGCATGCCTAACTATCCACTAGATTGACTCTCACAGGTCATGCATAACTCATTTCACATTCCATCTCATAGCATAATTATCATGGAAAGTCATTACATAATGAATATAAAAACAGTCTTACCGTTCACACAGTAATATCCACCCATGAAGAACGGACAAGAGATCCCTTGTTGGAAGGACTGAGAAAGATCAATGATCAGCGTCGAGATCACAACAAGAGTCGCATTAGCAATATCGGCCAGAAAGCCAAGCGCAAAAACAAATACTCAACTCTCTGTCACGCTCCTGATCGGCTACTCACTTGGGGCTTTCCCTCCAAAAATGCCTAGCTGCTGTTTAGGCATGCAATGGAGTGCTCGAGCCTATACCGATTTGCAGATAACAGCTCGAGTAGAACTGCTTATCTCCCGTTCAGCAACAGAGCGCTCGATCGGGATCTGGAATCACCAATCCCCATTACGCTCATGCCGATCGGCACGCTCGTAATAGAGTTGTGTTCTAAATCTGCAGAAATTCTACAGAACACTTCGAGACCCAGAATCATGCCCAAAAATCCAGCTTACCTTGGATCGAACCTTATCATAACATCAAGCATCACAAACACAACTTAAATCACCAAAAACTCATAACAACCAATTTCCAAAAAGTTAACCAAAGATACGAAACCAAGAACAATGCATCCAAAACACATAAATTCCCTATACTCCTAGTTGCGATCTCCACTCCTGCTAGCCTTCTCTTTCCCTTTAGGATCACGAGGAGGCTCTTCTAAACCAGGAACCCAAAAACCACACAAACACAAACCTTGAATCAACATACAACCCACAAAACTGAAAGAGAAGAAGAAGAAGAAGAAGAAGAAGAAGACTCAACAAATCTTATCGAAACAACTCTTGAGCTGATCAATTTCCACCAACAGCTCGACCAAAGGAAGAGATCACAAGATGAAGCAAGAAGAAAGAAGAAATGAAGGAGAAGGAGGTGGCGGCGAAGAAAAGAGAACTAAAGATTTAGGGCAAAATGCTGCTCTTCTTTTCCCTTCCCTTGCCTTACCTTATATACCCCTTCCTAACCCTTTCCACTTGTCCTCTTGTGATTCGGTGGAACTTGACCACTCATAACCACACACACACACACAATACTAACACTAAAAGCCCACAACTCAAGCAATAAGGCCCAAACTAAAACATCACATGCCAGAACATTCATAAACACAGAGACAAACAGGGCTCAAACTACCAGGGGGAAAACGGGGTGTGATAACTCTCCCCTACTAACAAGAATTTTATCCTCGAAATTCTCACCTGCACTGAACAACTACGAAAACTGAACCCTCATAGTCGCCTCTGGCTCCCAAGTCGCTTCCTCAACCCCATGATGCCGCCAAAGAACTTTAACTAGAGGAACTTGCTTGCTTCTCAACTGGCTCACTTCCCGATCTAAAATTGCCTTTGGTTCCTCATCATGCGAATAATCAGAATTAATCCAAACATCCTGAACCGATAACACATGTGAAGGATCCGATCTATACCGACGAAGCATGGAAACATGGAAGACATCAAGCGTCCTAGCCAATTCGATCGGTAAAGCTAATATATAGGCCACCGGACCAATCTTCTCCAAAATCTCGAAAGGCCCAATGAACCGAGAACTAAGCTTACCTTTCTTACCATATCGCAACACTTTCCTCCAAGTTAAAACCATAAGGAAATCTTTGACCCTGATCTCAAACCGAATATCCTTTCTCTTTAGATTGGCATAAGACCTCCGCCAATCCTTAGCCACTTCAGATTCCACTGCACAACTCTGATATTCTCTTCGGTATCCCTGATCATCTCTGGCCCAATAAAAGATCGCTCGGTTAACTCTGTCCAACAAACTGGATTCCTACACGACCGACCGTACAAGGCCTCAAACGGTGACATCCCAATGCTCGACTGATAGCTATTATTGTAGGCAAACTCCATAAGCCACATATACTTGCCCCAACTGCCAGAAAAATTTAAGGCACAAGCCCGGAGCATATCCTCTAAGATCTGAATAACCCGTTCGGACTGTCCATCCATCTGAGGATGAAATGCCGTGCTGAAATTCAATTTGGTACCCAAAGTCCACTGCAATTCTTTCCAGAACTTCGATGTGAACCTTGAGTCCCAATCAGACACTATAAGCAACGGCACTCCATGCAGTCGGACCACCTCATCCACATAAATACTGGCCAACCTATCCATCGAATAATCCATTCTAACTGGCAAAAAATGAGCTGACTTGGTAAGCCGATCCATGATCACCCAAACTGAATCATGCTTTCGCTGAGTTAGTGGCAAACCTGACACAAAATCCATGGCAATGTCATCCCATTTCCACTGAGGAACGGATAAAGGAGTGAGCAATCCCGAAGGGACTTGATGCTCAGCCTTTACCTGTTGACAAGTCAAGCACTTCGCCATGAATTCCACAATATCTCTCTTCATCCCAGACCACCAATAGAATTTCTTCATATCCCGATACATTTTCTCGCTACCTGGATGCATGCTAAAGACCGTAGTGTGTGCCTCATTCAAAAGCTTCTTCCTTAACTCATCACTCTCGGGCACACACAACCGATCCCTATACATAAGCACCCCATTTCGATCGGCAAACTCAGACTGCTTACCTGATCGGATCTCCTGCAAAACTTGCTGCAATCTCACATCATCCTTCTGAGCGTCCATAATCAACTGTCTTAAGGTCGGCTTCACTCTCAATTGGGCAACCAAAGCACTGCCCAAATCAAACCTCCACTTGAATCGCTATAAAAACAAAGCCGACACAGACTTCCTTCTTAGAGCATCCGCAACCACATTGGCTTTACCCGGATAATAGTCCACAATGCAGTCATAGTCTTTGAACAACTCCAACCACCGGCGCTGTCTCATATTCAGGTCCTTCTGTGTGAGGAGGTACTTCAAACTCTTATGATCTGTGAAAATCCTACACTTCTCCCCATACAGATAATGCCACCAAATCTTAAAGGCAAAGATCACAGCCGCCAATTTCAAATCATGCGTCAGATAATTCTTCTCAACGAGATGCATAAGCCACAACTTTACCCTCTTACGTCAACATACATCCAAGCCCGATGCCTGAAGCATCACTATACATTACAAACTCCTTGCCCGATCGGGGCTGAGTCAGTACAGGAGCTTTAACCAACAAACTCTTTAGCTTCTCAAAGCACGTCTGGCACTCATCCGACCACTCAAATCTAATTCCTTTTCTCAACAACTTCATCATAGGAGCAGTAATGACTTAAAAACCCTTCACAAACCAATGATAGTACCCTACCAAACCAAGGAAACTTCTCACTTCAAGAACATTCCTAGGCACTCTCCAATTCACAATCACCTCAATCTTAGCAGGATCTACTTGAATACCCTTAGCTAACACAATGTGACCCAAGAAAGACACCTCTCGGAGCCAGAAATCACATATGCTAAGCTTCGCAAACAAACGATGCTCCCTCAAAATCTGCAGTACTATCCGAAGATGCTCTTCATGCTCACTCTCATCCTTCGAGTAAACCAGAATATCATCAATGAACACTACTAAGAATCGATCGAGATATGGCCTGAACACTAGGTTCATCAAATTCATAAGAGCCATACGAGCATTAGTTAATCCGAATGGCATCACAAGAAACTCATAGTGGCCATATCGCGTCCGAAATGCAGTCTTAACCACATCCGCATCCTTAACCCGAAGCTGATAGTAACTCGACCTGAGATCAATCATAGAGAAAACACCCACTCCTCTGAGCTGATCGAACAAATCTTCAACTCTCGACAACAGATACTTGTTTTTCACTGTGACCTTATTGATTTGCCGATAGTTGATGCACATCCTCAAGGAACCATCCTTCTTCTTAATAAACAACACTGGGGCTCCCCAAGGAGATATGCTGGGTCGGACAAACCCCTTATCCAATAACTCTTGTAGCTAAGTCTTGAGCTCTCTCAATTCTACAGGAGACATTCGATAAGGTTCTTTCAAAATAGGAGTAGTACACAGCACTATCTCTATGGACAACTCCACTTCCCTCTCCGAAGGCAACCCAGGCAACTCACTAGGAAACACATCTCTGAACTCTCTAACCACTGGGATATCCTCAATCTTAACCTGGTCACGCTTAGAATCTAACACCACTGCTAGAAATGCTTCACAACCTTTCCTCATGAACCTCTTAGCTTGCATGGCAGAAATTACATTCCCCATGGAATCCGAACCAGTACCCTTAACAAAAACTGAAGAATGATCTATATATCTCAACACCACAATCTTCTTATGACAATCAACCACAACCCAACGCTTACTCAACCAATCCATGCCCAAAATCAAATCAAAATCCTGAAATGGCAACTCGATCAAATTAGCGAAAAACACAACCAATAGGGGACAGTTCCTAAACACTCTACTCACATTGACACTATGCCCTAAAGGGCTGCTCACACAAACCTCATACTCTAACTGATCAACAATACGCAACTTATCAAATAACTTATTCGTGCACAAATATGAGTGTGTGGGAGGGTCAATTAGAGCATACAACTCAGTGTCAAAGAGTAGGAACTTACCAGCAATCACATCAGGCGCATCTTGCTCTTCCCGAGCCCTTATAGCATACGCCCTCACTGGAACCATCAAAGGCCGATCGACAAATCCCGACGGGGCTCCCTCTCTAGGCCGCCTGCCTCGACCTCTATCTCTACTCCTAGTCCGATCGGATTGCAGTACATTAGACCCCGCTCGGTTAGTCTCATACTGATCCCCAGAATTCTCATATGACTTCGGACAGTTAGCCAGAAGGTGATTAGTGTTTGCACATTGAAAAAACTGCCTGTAAGCCACCTGCACTCTCCCATATAGCGCTTACCGCAGTGAGAACACTCTGGCATCATCTCGGTCCTTTTACCAAAACCACCACTTCCTGCATTAGATCCCATAGCAGAACCTTGCCTCCTGCCTCTCGAAGCCGGACCCGAAGAAGTCTCATCCTATGGGTTCTTATACCTCTTACCCGATGATGATCCTCCACAAGAGGCATTCAGTTTCTGAGCTCTCTCCCTCAGAACCAACTCTGACCTTTCTGCTCGGACAGCCGCTTGAACAATCTGATAGTAGCCAATGCCCAGAGTACACATTAGAGAAATTAGTATTACCCCCAATGACTCATTCAGACCGGTCGCAAAATGCTAACACCTAAACTCCTCTATTAGGACACCCTCTGGAGCATACTTAGAATGACGATTGAACTCCTTCTCAAATTCAGAAATCGACATCGCTCTTTGTTTCAACCCGAGAAACTGAGCCCACTTCGCATCTTTATACTCCCTAGTCACATACTCATTGGTAATCTGTCTCTCAAAGAACTCTCACAAAATCGGATCCGACAATTGAGGATGCCTAAGAACCAACTTCCACCAATCTAAAGCAGATCTCGGAAGCAACGCCACAGCACTTTCAACTCGCTATTTAGGAGGACACCGAAACTCCACTAGAGCATGCTCCACCTTCTTTATCCACTTCTCAGCATACTCAGATTCGTCCAAACTAGTCCCATAGAAGTCCTTTGCTCCAGATCTCCTCAAGCTTTCTAATAGGGCTCTCGGAGCAGTCACTCTATCCAAGACATGAGCCATGTCCTGAGAAATTTTCAATAGAGCCTCGAAGGGCATGGCTGCGGCCTCAAGCTGGACCCCAGCTGGTTGAGCCGACACAGACATAGACACAGACACAGACGGATCTAGTGCGGGAGGGTTCACACTCTCAGCCGACCCCTCTAACGACCCGCGCACAGAATCAGAAGCCATCTAACAACAAATACGAGGACAACCGTATCAGCCAACACAATCCTAAGCATACGCCAATACACAACAACACCCAGAAAATCCTAAATCGGAGCTCCAATACTAACAACTGTAACACCCCAATAGAGACGTCACGTAACCTCCCCGATCGGAGAGCCACGTAACATCCCGATCGAAATGCCACGCTCGGAACAAACACATAACATACATAAAAACAACCAAAATGAAACTTGAGAGCAAAACGATCATTCATTCATAACATAATAACAATATCATTACAAACCGATCGGATACAAAATAATAATAATAATTACATTATCCCAAAATATACAGAACGAAAGCTGAACAAAAGAATATTACAACTAAGAGATTTACAATAACAAAGGAATCATATTACAAAATGCTAAGGCCTATATCCGACCCTCTGTGTTGGCTTGACTGGCAGAGACTCTCCCAAAGCTAAACACCTTCCGCACCTGCATGGATGGAACACCGTGCTAAGCGATAACGCTTAGTGGGGAAACAAACAGTAACATAGACGGCCATTCACAACGGTTGTCAAAACAGAGGACATACATAACAGCAAATGCTGATACTCATACACATACATATCCAAATATCACTGAAGCTCATTCATTGCACTAAAAGTTCATACAAATCCATAGGCGCATAATCAAATTTGGTCGGAATTCACATCCGTTCGGAAATCATATTCGCATCAGTATAATCAGAACATAACAAAACCTAACACAACACCTGCTAACTCATAATAGTGGATAACGAGTAAATGCATAGAGGAACGTATAAGGGTGTACCCCTGGGTACTATTCAAAAGCAACTTCTTATGTCTCGCATGCAAAACACTTTCGCATAGGTGATCTTAAACAAGATATAAATGCATAAAGGATCACGAGGACCCAAACGGGGACCTGATCAGGTTCCAAAACGCATAGTGCTGCAGCTTCAAAACTCTATTAGGCATGCCTAACTATCCACTAGATTGACTCTCACAGGTCATGCATAACTCATTTCACATTCCATCTCATAGCATAATTATCACGGAAAGTCATTACATCATGCATATAAAAAATGTCTTCCCGTTCACGCAGTAATATCCACCCATGAAGAACGGACAAGAGATCCCTTTTTGGAAGGACTGAGCAGATCAATGATCACTGTCGCAATCACAATAAGAGTCGCGGTTGCAATAGCGGCCAAAAAGCCAAGCGCATAGATAAATACTCAACTCTCTATCACGCTCCTGATCAACTACTCACTTGGGGCTTTCCCTCCAAAAATGCCTAGTTGGCGTTTGGGTCCGTAACGGAGTGCTCAAGCCACTACCGATCGGTAGATAACAACTCGGGTAGTACTGCTTATCTCCCGTTCAGCAGCAGAGTAATCAGTCGGGATCTGGAATCACCAATCCCCATTACGCTTGTGCCGATCGGCATGCTCGTAATAGAGTTGCATTCCAAATCTATAGATATTCTACATAACACTTCGAAACCCAGAATCATGCCCAGAAATCCAACCAAAAATCCAGCTTACCTTGGATCGAACCTTCTCATCACATAAAGCATCACAAACACAACTTAAATCACCAAAAACTCATAACAACCAATTTCCAAAAAGTCAACCAAAGACACGAAACCAAGAACAATGCATCCACATAAATTCCCAAACCTACATAAATCCTATGCTCCTAGTTGCGATCTCCACTCCCGCTAGCCTTCTCTTCCGTTTAAGATCTCGAGGAGGCTCTTCTAAACCAGGAACCTAGAAACCACACAAACACAAACCTTGAATTAACACACAACCCACAAAACCGAAAGAAGAAGAAGAAGAAGAAGAAGAAGACTCAACAGATCTTACCGAAATAACTCTTGAACTGATCTATTTCCACCAAAAGCTCGGCCAAAGGAAGAGATCACAAGATGAAGCAAGATGAAAGAAGAAATGAAGGAGAAGGATGCGGCGGCGAAGAAAAGAGAACTGAAGAGTTAGGGAAAAATGCTGCTCTTCTTTTCCCTTCCCTTGCCTTGCCTTATATACCCCTTCCTAACCCTGCCACTTGTCCTCTTGTGATTTGGTGGAACTTGACCACTCACAACCACACACACACACAACACTAACACTAACACTAAAAGCCCACAACTCAAGCAATAAGGCCCAAACTAAAAAATCACATGCCAGAACATTCATAAACACACAGACAAACAGGGCTCAAACTACCAGGGGGAAAATGGGGTGTGACAACTCTCCCCTACTAACAATAATTTCGTCCTCAAAATTCTCACTTGCACTGAACAACTGCGGATACTAAACCCTCATAGTCGCCTCTGGCTCCCAAGTCGCTTCCTCAACCCCATGATGCCGCCAAAAAACTTTAACAAGAGGAACTTGCTTACTTCTCAATTGCCTCACTTCCTGATCTAAAATGGCCTTTGGTTCCTCATCATACAAATAATCAGACTTAATTCGAACATCTTGAACCGATAACACATGTGAAGGATCCGATCTGTACCGACGAAGCATGGAAACATGGAAGACATAATGCATCCTAGCCAATTCGATCGGTAAAGCTAATCTATAGGCCACCGGAACAATCTTCTCCAAAATCTCGAAAGGCCCAATGAACAAAGGACTAAGCTTACCTTTCTTACCAAATCGCAACACTTTCCTCCAAGGTGAAAGCTTAAGGAAAGCTTTGTCCCCGATCTCAAACCGAATATGCTTTCTCTTTAGATTGGCATATGACCTCTGCCTGTCCTTAGCCATCTTCAGATTCCACTGCACAACTCTGATCTTCTCTTTGGTATCCCTGATCATCTCTGGCCCAATAAAAGATCGCTCGATTAACTCTATCCAACAAACTGGAGTCCTACATGGCTGGCCGTATAAGGCCTCAAACGGTGACATCCCGATGCTCGACTGATAGCTATTGTTGTAGGCAAACTCTATAAGCCGAACATACTTGTCCCAACTGCCAGAAAATTCTAAGGCACAAGCCCGAAGCATATCCTCTAAGATCTGAATAACCCGTTCGGACTGTCCATCCGTCCGAGGATGAAATGCCGTGCTGAAATTCAATTTGGTACCCAAAGCTCGCTGCAATTCTTTCCAAAACTTTGATGTTAACCTTGGGTACCGATCGGACACTACAGATAACGGCACTCCATGTGATTAAACCACCTCATCCACATAAATACTGGCCAACCTATCCATCGCATAATCCATTCTAACTGGCAGAAAATGAGCTGACTTGGTAAGCCAATCCATGATAAACCAAACTGAATCATGCTTCCGATGAGTCAGTGGCAAACCTGACACAAAATCCATAGCAATGTCATCCCATTTCCACTGGGGAACGGATAAAGGAGTGAGAAATCCCGAAGGGACTTGATGCTCAGCCTTTACCTATTGACAAGTCAAGCACTTTGCCATGAATTCCACAATATCTCTCTTCATCCCAGACTACCAATAGAACTGATTCATATTTCGATACATTTTCTCGCTACCTAGAGGCATGGTAAAGACCGTAGTGTGTGCCTCATTCAAAAGCTTCTTCCTTAAGTTATCACTCTCGGGCACACACAATCGATCCCTATACATAAGTACCCCATTTCGATCGGCAAACTCAGACTGCTTACCCGATCGGATCTCCTGCAAAACTTACTGCAATCTCACATCATCCTTCTGAGCATCCACAATCGACTGTCTTAAGGTCGGCTTCACTCTCAATTGGGCAACCAAAGCACCGCCTAAATCAAACCTCCACTTGAACCGCTACAAAAATAAAGCCGACATAGACTTCCTGCTTAGAGCATCCGCAACCACATTAGCTTTACCCGGATGATAGTCCACAATGCAGTCGTAATTCTTAAACAACTCCAACCATCGGCGCTGTCTCATATTCAGTTCCTTCTGTGTGAGGAGGTACTTCAAACTCTTATGATCTGTGAAAATCCTACACCTCTCCCCATACAGATAATGCCGCCAAATCTTCAAGGCAAAGATCACAGCCGCCAATTCCAAATCTTGCGCCGCATAATTCTTCTCATAAGGCTTCAACTGACGAGATGCATAAGCCACAACTTTACCCTCTTGCATCAACACACATCCGAGCCCGATGCCTGAAGCATCACTGTACATTACAAACTCCTTGCCCGATCGGGGCTGAGTCAGTACAGGAGCTTCAACCAACAACCTCTTCAACTTCTCAAAGCACGTCTGGCACTCATCCGACCACTCAAATATAATTCCTTTTCTCAATAACTTCATCATAGGAGCAGCAATGACTGAAAAACCCTTCACAAACTGACGGTAGTACCCTGCCAAACCAAGGAAACTTCTCACTTCAGGAACATTCCTAGGCACTCTCTAATTCACAATCGCTTCAATCTTAGCAGGATCCACTTGAATACCCTTAGCTGACACAATGTGACCCAAGAAAGACACCTCTCGGAGCCAGAAATCACATTTGCTAAGCTTTGCAAACAAATGATGGTCCCTCAAAATCTGCACTACTATCCGAAGATGGTCTTCATGCTCACTCTCATCCTTCGAGTAAACCAGAATATCATCAATGAACACTACTACAAATCGGTTGAGATATGGCCTAACACTCGGTTCATCGAATCCATAAAAGCCGCAGGAGCATTAGTTAATCCGAACGGCATCACAAGAAACTCATAGTGGCCATATCGCGCCCGAAATGCAGTCTTAACCACATCCGCACCCTTAACCCGAATCTGATAGTAACCCGACAGGAGATCAATCTTGGAGAAAACACCCACTCCTCTGAGCTGATCGAATAAATCTTCAGCTCTCAGCAACGGATACTTGTTCTTCACTATGACCTTATTGATTTGCCGATCGTCGATGCACATCCTCAAGGAACCATCCTTCTTCTTAACAAACAACACTGGGGCTCCCCATGGAGATATGCTGGGTCGGACAAACCCCTTATCCAATAACTCTTTGTAGACACCGGGTCCTGAAATAGCCCAGATCAGAGTTATCCAATGATGATAAGATGCCTACTCACAGGCAAAAAGGTTAAAAATAATGATTTTCTGTTCAAATTTGCATTTTAGAGTGAAAAAATAAAAAAATAATAAAAAATATTTTTAAAATTAGATTTTAAAATTCCTCGGCAATGCGCAGCGCCTGCGCACGCTGCGGGGCGCTACTGCGACGCGAAGCACCATAGCGTAATGCTCCGCTTGAGCACGCGATGGCAGCCCATCACTCGCCAGCGGCGAGCGTCCGTCAGCCCTATTCGCGGTAAATCCACCGAAATCGCCAGAAATTCAATTTTTTCGGATTTTTCACCCAAAATTCCGTTTTTTATCCCATTTTTTCAGGGTTTTTAAGGATTTATTCAATTTTTAAAATTTAAAATAATTCATATCAGATTTAATTAAGTTTTTTCCATTAATTAGTTAGGTTTTAATATTTTTTTCATATAAAAAGAAAATGATGGAAAGAGAATAGGGGGGATTTTTTCTAGGGTTTTTCTTCATCTTTTCTCTTCTTCTTCCTCTCAAATTCTTTCTAAAATTTTCCAGATTTTCCCCAACAAAAAAAAAAAAAAATAGTTCAATTCTTCTTCTTTTTCCAATGGAATTTCTTCGAATACATATTTTAAGATGGGATTTTCTTGATGGCAATTGATTTTGAGACAAACATAACAATTGTTTGCTCTCCAAATTCATTTTTGATTTTTTTTTTTTTTAGTTTTCAATCGATTGTGAGACAAACATAACAATTATTTGCTTTCAAAATTTATTTTTGATTTATTATTTTAGTTTTCAATTAAACTTTATTCCAATGATTTTTATTTGAATCCCTTTTTGATGAAAAATAGATTTTGAGACATTCAAAATAAATGTTTGTTCTTGAAATCTAATTTTTCATTTGATTTTCTAAAAAGAAGTTTTTTTTTTGTTTTTTCATAAATGATTTTTTTTTATTCAGACAAACAAAAGGATTGTTTGTTCTTGAGAACCCTTTTTGTTTAATCAATAAAAATCATTATTTAGGCAAAGAAATTAATTTTTTGTTCTTAAATAATTTTTGATCATTTTTTAAGACTATTTTTCCTTGGAATAAAATTCCAACATTTTTATTATCTCAACTCTAATCTTGCAAATCACAAACAAGGAAATTAATCATCATTTTTACCTTCATCGAATCCGAAATTCTGAGGGTAAACATTTTGGGCTTAAATCTTTTATTTTTTTATTATTTTGTTCATATTTAATTTATTAACATGTATATTATTTTTATTATTTTCATTTATTTATTCATTTATTCTATTGTTTTTATATTTGTCTCATTTAATATGTTTATATATTATTTTTAACATGTAATTAATTAATTTATTTTGAATGATCTTTTTGCAATGTAAATATTTTATGTTAATTGGGATAACATTAATTAATTATGTCACTTATTTAATTATTTTGATCATTCTTTTATTCATCATTTTTTATCATTCTTTTTTTCATTGTTATTGTTATATATTCGTTGTTTATTCATTTATTGGCTTATCCTCATTTTCATTATTATTATCAAGTTAATATTTTTATATGTTGATTCATTAACATGTTATATTTTATTTCAATTACATCTTTTAATCCATTTGTCATTCATAATGCATTTTTCTCATTTATTTTGGTCTATTAACATTTTAATTCATTTATCATTCTTTTGATGTCATCTCATTTTATTTGTTTTAATTTGTTATTCATTATTTTATATGTTTAATTGATTTTATTGATTTAATTACTAACATTATTTCATTTGTGTTTTATTTTTTATGTCAAAACTTATTTTCTTTACTTGGGCATTTTTACTGCGAGCACACGAGGAGATCCTGAAGGCTCGTTTGGGTTAGATATTTAATTGTTTTATTTGTAATATTTCATTTATTTGGTTTTTTTCATTTATTTTGCCATGTAATCTTTAATAAAATTATTTATTTTAGGCAAGCTAAAAAGAAAATCACAAAAACATTTCTATTAATTAATTTGGCATTTTTTCTGAATAACAATGGGACCAATTTCCTAGTTTTTCATACCCAAATAAACCATCACCTTTAACACTTTTTTAAAAGTATGCATGCGAGGACCAATGTCCTCATTTTTAAAAAAATCCTGATTTATATATGATTTGTATTTTATTTACAATGGGGGTTGTATTCCGCCCTTAGTTTTATTGTAATCTATTTTCACGCACTTTACTTTAATTATGCTTTATTTATTTATCGCTTTCCCTGAATGGACAATCTGAGCTTTAATTTAACTGTATTAAATTGAAATAAGGAATGGGATGAAACGATAAATTTAAACTCAACTATAAACCTAACCAAGGTATGAATAAATGGGAAGTCCCGAACCATCTCTGCTCTTTAAGCTCAAAGAGGCAAGAGGGCTATCTCAATATTCTATTGGGATGGGGCCTTCAAAACACCTCTTGTGTCCCGTGAAAGGATCAAACTTGCACAGTCCTAGGTGCCATGAGGCGAGAGGGCCATCTTAATGTTCTATTAAGGTGGATACCTCCAAGACACCTCTGGTTTGCCCAAGCGTGAGGCAAGAGGACCACTCTATCATTAGAGTGAAAACATCCAAGACACCTTCGGCTTACCTATGATGGACATAGCAGTGCTGTCTTAGGCTCACTGAGGCTAGATGACCTTTCCCAATGTTCTATTGGGTGGCGACTCCAAGAAACCTCCTTGTTGCCCAAAATAGATGCACTTGTAATTTCCTACAAGTTCTCATGAACCTCATCTCGATCGCCCTAAAGGCGGGCGGTTTAGGGCACCACGAGGTTCGGTGCACGTCACAGTGGTGACTCTACTGGGGACAATACTCGAGACTTCGCTTCGAAAGTGCCTTGGTTAAAATTTACAATTGAGTTATAATTTAACAATTTCATCCTTTTTCGAAACTGCATTGCATCTCATTAGAGCCTTAGATCTATGCTAGTTTGGTCTCTCTTTCAACCCCGGTGCGTTCTCGAAGCACAACCCTACGTTCACTCAATGTAGGGAAGTGTTTAGGATAATCATGAGCCCAAGCCTCGTACCATCATGGTATATTAAATGGAGACCCGATCGGTCGTTACGCTCGTGATGAGCTAGACCCGTTGGCAGGGACCATGGTTGGGTGGCCCTAAAGTAATAACACCTTGGCCACAGCTCATGTAATGGAAATAGATACTTCCCCTAGGTGGTATAAACCATAATATCTTGCTTGCTATATAGATCATTTTGTATTGGACAACCCCAAATAATTTGAATTATCTCCTAATCAAAGGCTTTCATGCCCTGATAGGCCCATGTCAACTTATTCGGACTGCCTAAATACACAATGATCACAATCCATGCACCTGTGCATTAGTTAAGAGAGGTTATGCTGCCGGGTTTTCACCATGCACCATACGTGTCCATCGGGTTCCCTGTTGATCCATGGGCCAATCCCACCTAGGAAAGAGACTATGACCTCGTGTGCAGGAGTAACAAGGTTGGAAGGACTTATGTACTTGAATGTGATTTGTGGATGTTGCATAAGCACGATCATGCATCTTATACGTCATTCATGCATCATCCTAATGGGTGTGTTTTGCAGCCATCATAGATCGACCTAAGTGGTCAAGAGGTCCCCAAGGGCAACTGCATAGGAATCCATTCTTTGGGCTGCCAAAAAAGGTAGAGTTCTTTGACTCAGTTTCAGAAAGTAGTCACACTACATCATCCCAGTTCTCTATAGATTCAAAAATGGCCAACTCACCAAGAGGGACAGATGCTACCAGGGTTATGATAGTAGAAGAAGTGGGCCGAAGCCTTGAAGAATTTGAGAACCGGATGATGGCCATTATGACTACATTGGGTCAGCCAGCTGTGCCGCAGAACCCAACTCCTCCTCCCATGAGATAAAATGAACGGGAGGAGGACAGATAAGACAGGCAAGAGGAAATTCGCCCACCACCTACAGACTTGAGAGCAACAACGTCAGGGGTGCAGACGACAAGGCCAGTCCAGAGGTTAGAAGATGACCTAGAAGAGGATGAATATGAAGAGCCACTGTCAGAGAGAGAGAAAGGACCCCAGACAGAAGAGGCCATCTAGAAGAAGATGGAAGAAAAGTTTGAGGCAATGGCGAAGATGTTGACAAGGGGTCGAGGGATGAACCCCGAGGACAAGGAGCTGGACGGGGAGGATCTAATCCCTCTGAATTTTAAAATGCCTGATGTCCCGAAGTTTGATGGCACATCGGACTCCACCGCATATATTAAGCAATACTCCCTGGTGATGAAGGGGACGATGCTGACAAAGAGGCAGAAGATTAAATACTTCTGTTTGAGTTTGATAGGTCCTGCGGTGGACTGGTATCATGGGCTGGAACGAAGAATAAAGGAAGACTGGAACCTACTGATGGAGGAGTTCCTCCAGCAATACGACTATAGTATAAGGATGGTGGTCACTCTAAAAGATCTAGAGCTACTACAACAAAAGCCAGATGAGTCATTTCATGAGTACCTAACCCGATGGGGAACCAGGTAATGGAGATGAAGAAGAAGCCGAATACTCAAGACCAGATTAGACTGTTTATTAGGAATGCCAACCCATATTTGAAGGATGGGTTAAAGATGAAGGGGCTGAAGGACTGGGAGTCCCTGAAAGACATAGCCATCGAAGTTGAGGCTGAGCATCTAGATAAAATGGCTAAATCTGCAATCCTGGCCTTAGGTAAGAACAAGGGAAGCAGCAGTGGTAATGGGGGCAATACAAGGGCAGCAGAAGTCTCAACCACCGGAATAACTCCCAAACACCTCACTATCTCGGGCAAGCCATTATCTTGGCACTTCACCCGTCTCATCAAGGAAGGGAAGTTACAGCCCTTGCCAGCTGGGCCTGCCCCAAGACAAGGAAAGCCTAGGCATAAAACAGACTGGTATTATGAGTATCACCAGTACACAGGGCATAGAATAGACTATTATCGTCCTCTAAGGGATCACATTCAAGAATTGGTGCCTGTCCTAGAGGAAGAAAGAAAGAATTAGAGTTGTTATGATGCCTTTCTTTTTTTTAAAAGTGTATTCCTGAACTATGCGCTGGTTTCTCTTTTCTATTTTAATAATATGGGCTTTTCTTATATATTCATTATCATATCTTATTGCATCAAGCACAAACGATAATCATGATTAAGGCATTAGTTTAATAAACATGGTTTCATTCAGTCTCAATAAATAGTAATCTTGGTTGCATCCAATTTGACTCCCGAAGCGAGATAAAATTTGAGAGAATAAAAAAAAGTGCGAAAAAGTCTTTGCCTGGACCTATGAAGACATGCTAGGAGTTGATCGCAGAATCGCCAAGCACACCATTCCAATATACCCCGATCATGGACCAGTCAAGCAGAAGCATAGAAGACCCAGGCCGGAAGGGACAAAAAAGGTTAAAAGGAGGAATCCACAAGCTGAAATGAAGCCGAATTCTTTATTAACACCCGGCTTGGTTAGTGTCATCCCAATAGTCAAAAAGAGCGAAAAAGTATGAGCTATCAGGATTTGAACAAAGCTTATCCAAAAAATAAGAGAGAGAAAAAAAGAACAAAAGAAAAAGAACAAAAGGAAAGGAACAAGAAAAAAAAGAGAAAAATAAAAAAAGGAGAGACAAGGAAAGCCATCCTGGGGGCAAGCTTTGTTCAAATCCCGTTGATCTACACATGCCCGTACCTTGCCATTCTTCTTGGCTACCAAAAAAGGACCAAAAGACTAATTAACAAATCGTCTAAGGGGTGTACTATACAAACGACAAGTCGATGACATTCAATTGAGATGAGTGGATGAGAAAGGAGCTAAGAGGGTCATGGAAGAAATTCATGCCAGAATTTATACTGGCTATATGAACGGTTTAATGCTGGCAGAAAAGATCAAGAGACAGGGATTGGGCAGAGAAATGACCTTTTGCACTTTGAGGCTAGAGAGCCACCACTGGAACCTCTACAAGAGTCACCTATTATTCCTTGACATAGGGGGCAAAAGCAGTATGGCTGATCGATGTAAAGCTCAAATCTTTAAGGACGGTCATGGAAGCCTAGATTTCAAAATTCAATAGGGCGCAGCAACGGCAGCAGCAGTTAAGCAAGTCAGAAAAAGGACAAGTCATGAGATTACTGCCACAGTTAGATCCATCAGAAAATACTCTGCTCGATCATTCGGGAAGGAAGTCAGAAAGCATCCGACGAAAGCGGGAGATTCATTCTTCAAGCAAATAAGGCCAAATATTCCAAACAAATGGGTAAATTTAAGCCGATGCGAGAAGGTCCTTTTGTTCTTCAGAGATTGTTATCTAAGAGAGCAGCAACGGACAGCAATGAAGATAACTTCAAAGAACCGGTCAACATTGACAGACTCAAGAGAATACAGGGATAAGGACTAAAAAAATCAAAAGAAGAGAATAAAAGCCCCGCGGGTCGAAAACCGAAAAAAGGCGGCCTTGCTAAAATCGGGCATCTCGTCAGGGTGAAAACCGAAAAAAGGCACCTTGGGCAAAAATTAGAGGCTTGAGAGCAAATGTTCAATCAAGAAAACCCGAGAGGGCTGATTGATAACAGGAGTAGGATGCACATAAGGTGTTACTCATTAAGATTGAATAAAACTAGTGTTTTTGTATCACATGTCTAGTTATGGTCATTCTTATTGCTATATGGTGCATAGAGATAGAAATGTATGCATAAGCTAGGCGTAAACATGTTATTAAACGGTTAAGAGAAACCTGTTGCAGGCATAAGGACATATGCTGGAGCAATTCAGAAGGCAGTAATAACAATTTTTTGTGACAAATCTTCCTCCTACTCTTAAAAAAAAAATTAAAAAATAAGGCTGTTAGAGATGAAAACCGTGACTGGCTCTCTAAGCAAAAGTTAGGCCAAAGGGCAGGGTAAAAACCTGGAAACAGGTAGTCTGTCCTTCAAAAAAAAAATAAATAAAAGCCGCTGGAGTGGGTTGGGTCCATTCCAGAAAAAAAAAAATAGGCACAGGGTTATGTGAAAATCCCTAAAGGGACGTATTTCTCGCTAAGAAAAGCTAGTGTGAAAATCCACAAGGGACGCACTACCTTTAAAACAATGACTACTGACGCCTGGAGCGATAAGGCGACATTACTCCGAATGACTTTCCTTTAGGCAGAACTTGATTCAGAGTCCTAGGGGCAAAATGCTCATTGACCGGGGGGCAAAGATGCGTACGGGTCAGTTCTCTTTGAAAAGATTATAGGTCAGAGTCCATAAAGGCAAGACAATATTTTTTTTAGATCCTTGGAGGCATCAGACAATATGAGCAGCCAAGCAGTACCCTCAACGAATCCCTTAACCACCTGGGATGTGGTCTATCCATTTTTACATATCACATGCATCTCACGTGCATTCAATCCTTTATGCGTATAGAGATGCACACACAACTCTTATACATTAATCCTTTGCTCGTGTCTCGTGTATATAGCTTTATGTGTACATTTCACACACATTATGCACACACAATCTTTTGTACATACTTTTGTGCCAATAACTTTACAGGGAAAAGGCCGAACCAAAGGACAACTTCAGCAAGTTGAATTCAAGATAAAGCCCATGCAAGTCGAAATCATGTAAGCCCATGAAGGGATTATCTTTAAGACCTTTTTAAGGCATTATCAATCTCTTCGGAGCATTATCTTTAACTCCTTTTTTTAAGGCATTATCAGTCTCTTCGGAGCATTATCCTTAAGTCCTTTTTTTTAAGGCATTATCAGTCTCTTCGGAGCATTATCTTTAAGACATTTTTTAAGGCATTATCAGTCCCTTCGGAGCATTATCTTTAAGATCTTTTTTAAGGCATTATCAGTCTCTTCGGAGCATTATCTTTAAGACCTTTTTCAAGGCATTATCAGTCTCTTCGGAGCATTATCTTTAAGACCTTTTTTAAGGCATTCTCAGCCTCTTCGGAGCATTATCTTTAGGTCCTTTTGTTAGGGCATTGTCAGCCTCTTCGAAGCATTATCTTTAAGTCCTTTTCTTAAGGCATTTCGAATCTTTTCCAAGACGTTCTCACTCTTTTCAGAGCATTAAGTTATTTTCAAAAAATGTCCCAAATCCCTTCAATCCAAAGTGATCCAAGAGATGGGTTTAGCTCAACATCGTCAGGCACTATCAAGAAAAGCAAGCCTATTTATGCATGCCATGCCGGGGGCAATCAGGTAAGTTTCTCTATCATAAGACACATGCTCACACACATCACACAATAAGTGTACAAAATCCAAATTCAAATGTACAAAGAATACAAATTCTCGGCAACAAAACAAAACAACACAAAATAAAAAGAAGAAGATATTTTCAAGGCCTTGAAAATCCAATATACTGTAAAAATTCAAATACATCCAAAATGTAAAAATCCCAAAAACAATAGGAACAACAGTAAATGAAAAAAAAAACAAAAACAAAAACAAAGATCATTTTAAGCGACGCCAAAGACATTGAAACCTATCTGCCTGCGGGCAAGCAACTAAAACTTCCAATCTATTTTCCTCTCTTGAGGCTCAACATCAAATTCTCTCGCCCCCTTAAGAGATATGCATGTCTTTTCTAAAAGGAGGCTACATTGGAGATGATAGAGGAATTGATATTTGGGGAAAAACTAACCGTCCTTTAGGGGGGCACCCGTCTGACATCGGCCCCAACAGGTATGTACTGCCACAGGTAAGTACCTCTTTTATATACCCTGCGTATTTGCTTTGTCCTTTATTGTAGAAAAAAGGTTCATGATAAGCGCTAGTAAAGACAATGACGAGTGAGTCACCATACCGACCTAAGAATGGTCAACAGTCGGATATTGCACTAGCCGGATGGGGGTTAGCAGATCAGACACTGTACTAGCTGGATGGGGGTTAGCAGATCAGACATTGCACTAGCCGGATGGGGTTAGCAGATCAAGATATTGTACTAGCCGGATGGGGGTTAGCAGATCAGACATCGTACTAGTCGGATGGTGGTTAGCAGATCAGACACTACACTAGCCAGATGGGGGTTAGCAAATTAGAATATTGTACTAGCCGGATGGGGGCTAGCAGATCAGAATATTGTACTAGCCGGATGGGGGTTAGCAGATCAGAATATTGTACTAGTCGGATGGGGGTTAGCAGATCAGACATTGTACTAGCCGGATGGGGGTTAGCAGATTAGAATATTGTACTGACCGGATTGTGGTTAGCAGATTAGAAATTATACTGACCAGATGGTGGTTAGCAGATCAGATATTATACTGACCGAATGGTGGTTAGCAGATAAGAGGTTACACCAATCGGTTGGAGGTTACCAAGGTTATGCTGTGCAAGCCCAGAAGCGGCTACCAAGATAGAATGTTCAATCACATCGCAACGGGATTGTCGTTAGAGAACACTACATCTCACAGACTCTGTACAGGACGGGACGAGGCTAGTGGGACACCAGCAATAGAACTGATCGCAAATAGAGGTTGTAGTTAGAGAATACTGCATCTCATAGACTCCGTCCAGGCGGGCACGAGGCTAGCCAAACACCGGCGATAGAACATGTCACAAATAGAAGTTATAGTTAGAGTACTGCATCTCACAGACTCCGTGCAGACTGGGATGAGGCTAGCGGGACACCAGCGATAGAACAGATCGCAAACGAAGGTTGTAGTTACAGAATACTGCATCTCACAGACTCCGTGCAGGCCGGGATGAGGCTAGCAGGACACCGGCAATAGAACATATCGCAAATAGAGTTTGCAGTTAGCGTACTGCATCTCATAGACTTTGTGCAGGCCGGGACGAGGCTAGCGGGACACCAGTGATAGAATAGATCGCAAACAGAGGTTGTAGTTAGAGAATACCGCATCTCACAGATTCCGTGCAGGCCGGGACGAGGCTACCAGGACACCGGCGATAGAACAGATCGAAAATAGAGGTCATAGTTAGAGTACTGCATCTCACAGACTCTGTGCAGGCCAGAACGAGGCTAGCGGGACACCAGCGATAGAACAAATCGCAAATAGAGGTTGTAGTTAGAGAATACTGCATCTCACAGACTCTGTACAGGCCGTGATGAGGCTAGCGGGACACCGGCGATAGAACAGATCGCAAATAGAGGTTGTAGTTAGAGTACTGCATCTCACAGACTCCGTGCAGGCTGAGACGAGGCTAGCGGGACACCAGCAATAGAACAGATAGCAAACAGAGGTTGTAGTTAGAGAATACTGCATCTCACATACTCCGTGCAAGCCGTGAGAAGGCTAGCGGGATACCGGCGATAGAACAGATTGCAAATAGAGGTTGCAGTTAGACAACACTTCAACTCACACCGCGCAGGCTGAGATGAGGCTAGCGGGGCAGACCAGCCGCCGTGCAGACCGAGATGAGGTTAGTGAGGGACAGCGATAGAACAGATCGCAACAGCGGATGCAGTTAGACAACACTTCACCTCACACCGTGCAGGCCGAGATGAGGCTAGCAGGACAGACCAACCGCAGTGCAGACCGAGATGAGGTTACCGGGGGATAACGATAGAACAGATAGCAACAGAGGATACAGTTAGACAACACTTCACCTCACACTACGCAGGCGAGATGAGGCTAGCGGGGCAGACCAAAAGCCGTGCAGACCGAGATGAGGTTAGCGGGGGATAGCGATAGAATAGATCGTAACAAAGGATGCAGTTAGGCAACACTTCACCTCAAACTGCGCAGGCCAAGATTAGGTTAGCAGGATAGACCAGCCGCCATGCAGACCGAGATGAGGTTAGCGGGGCACGCGATAGAACAGATCGCAACAGGGTTGTGGTTAGAGAATACCGCATCCCACAGAAACCGTGCAAGCCGAGATGAGGCTAGTGGGACAGATCAGCCACCGTGCATGCCGAGACGAGGATAGCGGAGCACACGCGATAGAACAGATCGTAACGGGATTGTGGTTAGAGGACACCGCCTCTCACAGATGCCGTACAAGCCGACCGGAGGCGAACGGGACAATGCGATAGAAATGATTGCAAACGAGCCACAGTCGGATAACACTACAGCTCAACGGCAACAAGTCGCAACATTCCACACGATAAAAAGATAAGGGCTGCCTCAGGGCTCATCTAGGCACTAGTGCACTAGTTTTCCCAAAATTGGGGGCAACTGTAGATACCAGGTCCTGAAATAGCCCAGATCAGAGTTACCCAATGATGATAAGATGCCTACTCACAGGCAAAAAGGTTGAAAATGATGATTTCCTGTTCAAATTTTCATTTTAGAATGAAAAAAAAAAAATAAAAAATATTTTTAAAATTAGATTTGAAAAATGGGGTTTAGAAATTGTAGTATTTTTAGTTAATTTTAAAGTTTTTTTTAAAAAAAAAAGGGGTCGAGCGTTAGCCGCGGAGGCGCACGCGCGCGCTGTTGCGATGCGGAGCGCCATCGCACGGCGCTACGCTCGCCCGCGCGGCGTCGCGCGGTCACCTGCCAGTGCGCGGCACGCATGCTGGCAGCCCGTCGCTCTCCAGCGGCAGGCATTCGTCAACCCTGTTCGCCGTAAATCCGCCGAAATCGCCCGAAATTCAGTTTTTTTCTATTTTTCACCCAAAATTCCATTTTTTATCCCATTTATTAAGGGTTTTTAAGGATTTATTCAATATTTAAAATTTAAACTTATTCATATCTGATTTAATTAAGTTTTTTCCATTAATTAGTTAGGTTTTAATCTTTTTTTCATATAAAAAGAAAATGATGGAAAGAGAATAGGGGGATTTTTTCTAGGGTTTTTCTTCATCTTTTCTCTTCTTCTTCCTCTCAAATTCTCTATAAAATTTTTCAAATTTTCCCCTACAAAAATAAAATAAATAGTTCAATTCTTCTTCTTTTTCCAATGGAATTCTTCTAATACATATTTTAAGATGGGATTTTCTTGATGGCAATTGATTTTGAGACAAACATAACAATTGTTTGCTCTCAAAATTCATTTTTGATTTATTATTTTTTTAGTTTTCAATCGATTTTGAGACAAATATAACAATTGTTTGCTCTCAAAATTCATTTTTAATTTATTATTTTAGTTTTCAATTAGACTTTTTTCCAATGATTTTTATTTGAATCCCTTTTTGATGAAAAATATATTTTGAGACATTCAAAATAAATGTTTGTTCTTGAAATCTAATTTTTCATTTGATTTTCTAAAAAAGAAGGTTTTTTTTTTGTTTTTTTCATAAATAATTTTTTTTTTCTTGAGACAAACAAAAGGATTGTTTGTTCCTGAGAACCCTTTTTGTTTAATCAATAAAAATCATTTTTTAGGCAAAGAAATTAATTACTTGTTCTTAAAGAATTTTTGATCATTTTTTAAGACTATTTTTCCTTGGAATAAAATTCCAACATTTTTATTATCTCAACTCTAATCTTGTAAATGACAAACAAGGAAATCAATCATCATTTTTACCTTCATCGAATCCGAAACTCTGAGGGTAAACATTCTGGGCTTAAATCTTTTATTTTTTTTATTATTTTGTTCATATTTAGTTTATTAACATGTATATTGTTTTTATTATTTTCATTTATTTATTCATTTATTCTATTATTTTTATATTTGTCTCATTTAATATGTTTATATATTATTTTTAACATGTAATTAATTAATTCATTTTGATTGATCTTTTTGCCATGTAAATATTTTATGTTAATTGGGATAACATTAATTAATCATGTCACTTATTTAATTATTTTGATCATTCTTTTATTCATCATTTTTTATCATTCTTTTTTTCATTGTTATTGTTATATATTCGTTGTTTATTCATTTATTGGCTTATCCTCATTTTCATTATTATTATCATGTTAATATTTTTATATGTTGATTCGTTGACATGTTATATTTTATTTCAATATTATCTTTTAATCCATTTGTCATTAATAATGCATTTTTCTCAATTATTTTGGTCTATTAACATTTTAATTCATTTATCATTCTTTTGATGTTATTTCATTTTATTTGTTTTAATTTGTTATGCATTATTTTATATTTTAATTGATTTTATTGATTTAATTACTAACATTATTTCATTTGTGTTTTATTTTTTATGTCAAAACTTATTTTCTTTACTTGGGCATTTTTGCGAGCACACGAGGAGATCCTGAAGGCTCGTTTGGGCTAGATATTTAATTGCTTTATTTGTAATATTTCATTTATTTGGTTTTTTTCATTTATTTTGCCATGTAATCTTTAATAAAATTATTTATTTTAGGCACGCTAAAAAGAAAATCATAAAAACATTTCTATTAATTAATTTGGCATTTTTTTGAATAAATATGGGACCAATGTCCTAGTTTTTCATACCCAAATAAACCATCACTTTTAACACTTTTTTAAAAGTATGCACGTGAGGACCAATGTCCTCATTCTTAATCAATATCCCGATTTATGTATGATTTGTATTTTATTTACAATGGGGGTTATATTCCACCCCTAGTTTTATTGTAATTTATTTTCACGCACTTTACTTTAATTATGCTTTATTTATTTATCGCTTTCCCTGAATGGACAATCTGAGCTTTAATTTAACTGCATTAAATTGAAATGAGGAATGGGATGAAACGATAAATTTAAAACTCAACTATAAACCTAGCCAAGGTATGAATAAATGGGAAGTCCCGAACCTTCTCTGGTATTTGGGCTCAACGAGGCAAGAGGGCTATCTCAATATTCTATTAGGATGGGGCCTCCAAGACACCTCTTGTGTCCCATAAAAGGATTAAACTTGCACAGTCCTAGGCGCAACGAGGCGAGAGGTCCATCTTAATGTTCTATTAAGGTGGATACCTCCAAGACACCTCTAGTTTGCCCAAGCGTGAGGCTAGAGGACCACTCTATCATTAGAGTGAAAACCTCTAAGACACCTCCAGCTTGCTTATGATTGACATAGCAGTGTTGTCTTAGGCTCACTGAGGCTAGACGACCTTTCCTAATGTTCTATTGGGTGGCGACTATAAGAAACCTCCTTGTTGCCCAAAATAGACGCACTTATAATTTCCTACAAATTCTCATGAACCTCATCCCGATTGCCGTAAAGGAGGGTTGTTCGGTGGGTTCGGCGCGCGTCACACTCTTATAGTTAAGCCTTGAGCTCTCTCAACTCTACAGGAGCCATTCGATAAGGTGCTTTCGAAATAGGTGTAGTACCCAGCACTATCTCTATGGACAACTCCACTTCCCTCTCCGGAGGCAACTCGGGCAACTCACTAGGAAACACATCTCCGAACTCTCTAACAACTGGGATATCCTCAATCTTAACCTGGTCACGCTTAGAATCCAACACCACTGCTAGAAATGCTTCACAACCTTTCCTCATGAACCTCTTGGCTTGCATGGCAGAAAATACATTCCCCATGGAATCCGAACCAATACCCTTTACAAAAATTGAAGACTGATCTCTATCTCTCAACACCACAGTCTTCTTATGACACCACAGCTCGGTGCTTACTCAACCAATCCATGCCCAAAATCAAATCAAAATCCCGAAATGGCAACTCGATCAAATCAGCGGAAAACTCAACACCTTGATGAACCAATAGGGGACAGTTCCTAAACACTCTACTCACATTGACACTATGCCCTAAAGGGCTGCTCACACAAACCTCATACTATAACTGATCAACAATACGCAACTTATCAAATAACTTATCCGTGCACAAATATGAGTGTATGGACCCAGGGTCAATTAGAGCATACAACTCAGTGTCAAAGAGTAGGAACTTACTAGCAATCACATCAGGCGCATCTCGCTCTTCCCGAGCCCTCATAGCATACGCCCTTGCTGGAACCATCAAAGGCCGATCGATAATTCCCAACGGGGCTCCCTCTCTAGGCCGACCCCCTCGACCTCTACCTCTACTCCTAGTCCGACTGGACTGCAGTACATTAGACCCCGCTCGGCTAGTCTCACGCTAATCCTCAGAATTCTCATATGATTTCAGACAGCTAGCTAAAAAGTGATCAGTGCGCCCACAATTGAAATAACCGCCTGTAAGCCACCTGCACTTGCCCATATGTTGCTTACCGCAGTGAGAACACTCTGGCATCATCTCGGTCCTATTACCAGAACCACCCCTTCCTGCACTAGATCCCATAGCAGAACCTTGCCTCTTGTCTCTCGAAGTCGGACCTGAAGAAGTCTCATCCTGTGGGTTCCTATACCTCTTACCCGATTCCGTTTCTGAGCTCTTTCCCTCAGAATCGACTCTGACCTTTCTGCTCGGATAGCCGTTTGAACAATCTGATAGTAGCCAATGCCCGGAGTACACATCAGAGAAATGAGCATTACCCTCAATGACTCATTCAGACCGGTCTCAAAATGCTGACACCTAAACTCTTCCATTAGGACACCCTCTGGAGTACTTAGAAAGACGATTGAAATCCTTCTCAAATTAAGAAACCGACATCGCTCTTTGCTTTAACCCTAGAAACTGAGCCCACTTCGCATCTTTATACTCCCTAGTCACATACTTATTGGTAAACTGTCTCTCAAAGAACTCCCACGAAATTGGATCGGGCAACTGAGGATGCCTAAGAACCAACTTCCACCAATCGAAAGCAGATCCCTGAAGTAACGCCACAGCACTTTCAACTCGCTACCGAACCTCCACTAGTACACGCTCCACCTTCTCTATCCACTTCTTAGCATACTCAGATTCATCCAAACTAGTCCAATAGAAGTCCTCTGCTCTAGATCTCCTCAAGCTCTCTAATGGGGCTCTCGGAGCAGTCACTCTATCCAAGACATGAGCCATCTCCTGAGAAATTTTCAACAGAGCCTCGAAGTGCATGGCTGCGGCCTCAGGCTAGACCCCACCTGGTTGAGCCGACATAGACATAGACACGGACGGACCTAGTGCAGGAGGGTTCAAACTCTCAGTTGACCCCTCTAGCGACCCACGTATAGAATCAGAAGCCATCTAATAGCAAACACGAGGACAACCGCATCAGCTACGCCTATACACAATAACACCCAGAAAAACCTAAACTGGAGCACTGATACCAACAACTGTAACACCCCGATCAGAGAGCCACGCAATATCCAATATCCCGATCGGAAAGCCACGCTCGAAACAAACACATAACATACATAAAAATAGCCGAAATGAAACTTGAGAGCAAAACAATCATTCAATTATAACATAATAACAATATCATTACAAACTGATTGGATACAAAATAATAATAATAATTACATTATCCCAAAATATACAGAATGAAAGCTGAACAAAAGAATATTACAACTGAGAGATTCACAATAACAAAGGAATCATATTATAAAATGCTAAGGGCAATATTCGACCCTTTGTGTTGGCTTGGCTGGCGGAGACTCTCCCAAAGCTAAACACCTTCCGCACCTGCACGGATGGAACACAGTGCTAAGCGATAATGTTTAGTGGGGAAACAAATAGTAACATGGACAGCCATTCACAACGGTCGTTAAAACAAAGCACATACATAATGGCAAATGCTGATACTCATACACATGCATATCCAAACATCACTGAAGCTCATTTATTGCATTAGAAGTTCATATAAATCCATAGGCACAAAATCACATTTGATTGGAATTCACATTCGTTCGGAAATCACATTCACATCAGTATAATTAGAACATAACAAAACATAACACAACACCTGTTGACTCATAATAATGGATAACGAGTAAACGCATAGAGGAACGCATAAGGGTGTACCTGTGGGTACTATTCAAAAGTAATTCTTATTTTTCACATACAAAACACTTTCGCATAGGTGATCTTAAACAACATCTAAACGCATAGAGGATCGTGAGGACCCAAACAGGGGCCGGCTCAGGGTCCAAAATGCATAGCGCTGCAGCTTCAAAACTCTATTAGGCATGCCTAACTATCCACTAGATTGACTCTCGCAGGTCATGCATAACTCATTTCACATTCCATCTCATAGCATAATTATCTTGGAAAGTCATTACATCATGCATATAAAAACGGTCTTACCATTCACACAGTAATATCCACCCATGAAGAACGGACAAGAGATCCCTTTTTAGAAGGACTGAGCAAATCAATAATCACTATCGCGATCACAACAAGAGTCGCGTTTGCAATAGCGGCCAGAATGCCAAGCGCAAAGAAAAATACTCAACTCTCTATCACGCTCCTGATCGGCTACTCACTTGGGGCTTTCCCTCCGAAAATGCCTAGCTGCCGTTCGAGCACGCAACGGAGTGCTCGAGCCACTACCGATCGGCGAATAACAGCTCGAGTAGAACTGCTTATCTCCCGTTCAGTAGTAGAGCGCTCGATAGGGATCTGGAATCACCAATCCCCATTATGCTCGTGCCGATCAAAATGCTCGTAACAGAGTTGCATTCCAAATCTGCAGAAATTCTACACAACACTTCAAAACCCAGAATCATGCCTAGAAATCCAACCAAAAATCCAATTTACCTTAGATCGAACCTTCTCATCACATCAAGCATCACAAACACAACTTAAATCACCAAAAACTCATAACAACCAATTTCTAGAAAGTCAACCAAAGGCATGAAACTAAGAACAATGCATCCGAAATACATAAATTCCCAAACCTGCACAATCCCTATGCTCCTAGTTGCGATCTCCACTCCCGCTAGCCTTCTTTTTCCCTTTAGGATCATGAGGAGGCTCTTTTAAACCAGGAACCCAAAAACCACACAAACACAAACCTTGAATCAACACACAACCCACAAAATCGAAAGAAAAGAAGAAAAAGAAGAAGAAGAAGAAGAAGTCTCAACAGATCTTACCGAAATAACTCTTGAGCTGATCAACTTCCACCAAAAGCTCGGCCAAAGGAAGAGATCACAAGATGAAGCAAGAAGAAAGAAGAAATGAAGGAGAAACAAGCAGCGGCGAAGAAAAGAGAATAGAAGAGTTAGGGCAAAATGTTTCTCTTATTTTCCCTTCCCTTGCCTTGCCTTATATACCCCTTCCTAGCCCTTACCACTTGTCCTCTTGTGATTTGGTGGAACTTGACCACTCATAACCACACACGCACACACATACAACACTAACACTAAAAGCCCACAACTCAAGCAATAAGGCCCAAACTAAAACATCACATGCCAGAACATTCATAAATACATAGAGAAACAGGGCTCAAACTACCAGGGGGCAAACAGGGTGTGACATTTAGCAGACCGTGGTGGTCTCAAAACAGGTGGGTTGAAAAGGTAGTCCGTAATAGTATCGAAGGCTATCTGGCAATCACTATTCCACTTGACTGGCTAATTCTTTTGAAGGAGCTTCAATATTAGCTTGCATACTAAGGCTAGTTTAGCAATAAAGCGACTGATGTATCAAAGCTTTCTTAAGAAACTTCTGACTTCTTTCTCCTTTTAAGGCACATGCATTTCTCTGATTGCTTTGACCTTATCAGGATCCACTTCAATTCCCCTCTAACTCACTATAGCAACTTCCTCGAGGTAACTTCGAAGACACATTTTTTAGGGTTGAGGCGGAGGTCGTACTTATCGATCCTTTAGAAGAACTTTTCTAAAGCCTCAAAGTGATCATTCCTTGTAGCGGACTTGATCATCATGTCGTCAACATACACTTCAACTTCCTTATGGATCAAGTCATCTAAAATCTTCGTAACCATCCTCTGATAAGTCACTCCCGCATTCTTTAACTCGAAGGGCATAACTCTGTATGCAAACATACCCCACTCAGTAATGAAGGTAGTTTTGATCTGATCTACTATCTTATTGAGGATCTGATTGTACTCGACATATCCGTCTATGAAGTTGTACATCATGCAAGCAGCCGCACTATCCATTAGCACATCGATATAAGGTAAGGGAAAGTCATCCTTTGCACAAGCCTTGTTTAGATCCCGGTAATCCAAAGACATCCGTACTTTTTCGTCCTTCTTAGCTATAGGGACTACTTTGGCCAACCATGTTCGGTACTGAACCTCCACTAGAAATTTGGCCTCAATCTGCTTATGGAACTCTTCCTTCAACTTATGTGCCCATTTCGGCCTAAGCCTCCTAAGCTTCTGCTTGATTGGTCTAAACTTTAGGTAAGTCGGGATGGCATGCTCAGCAACCTCTTTATCAAACCCCGTCATGTCTTCATAGGTCTAGCCAAAGACTTTTTAGTATTTTTTTAGTATTGTCTCAAATTGTACTCTCTCTTAAGGAGTTATGTAGGATGCTATCAAGATTTCCCTTGGGTTTTCCAAGGTCCCGAGATTAAACATAGTCGTATTAGTTGAATTAATGTCAAAATGAATGCATCATGTTCGTGATCATGCGAAATGAAATCATTAGAGACATCACACAAGTAAGCAAAGTCATTCATATTATTGGTAAGACTGGAATTACAAACATTGTCACTATTAAAAAGTTTTAGAATAAAAAGAGCATCTAAATAATTATCATCTTCATTTCCCGCCGACGCAGAGTCCACAGCTGATAGTGCACTGTTGTCTTCACCTGGAGGAGGTTCGACTACTACCTCATAAATCTTCATGTCCTGGTGTGATGCGTGCTGAACCCCGGGGCGCCCCGAAATGCCCACTTTTAGTGCTTTCGGGAGAGGTTCATGAAAACTTGTAAGAAATTACAAGTACGTCCATTTTGGGCAACAAGGAGGTTTCATGGAGTCGCCACCCAATAGAACATTGGGAAAGGTCGTCTAGCCTCAGTGAGCCTAAGATAGCACTGCTATGTCCATCGTGGGCAAGGCGGAGGTGTTTTGGAGGCCCCACCCTATTCAAATATTAGGATGGCCCTCTCGCCTTGCGCTTGGGCAAACTAGAGGTGTCTTGGAGGCCCCATCCTAATAGAACATTAGGATGGCCCTCTCGCCTCATGGTGCCTAGGACTATGCAAATTGAGCCTTTTTATAGGACACAAGAGGTGTCTTGGAGGCCCCACCCCAATTGAACATTAAGATGGCCCTCTCGCCTCATTGAGCCCAAAGACAAGAGAAGGTTCGGGACTTCCCATTTATTCATACCCTGGTTAAGTTTATAATGGAGTTTTGAATTTAGCGTTCCATCCCATTTCCCATTCAATTCCATGCAATTTAATTAAAGCGCAGGTTATCATTTAAGGAAAGTGATAAATAAAAGCCTGATTAAAATAAAGCATATGAAAATAAGTTACAACAAAATTAGGGGCAGAATATAACCCCCATTGTAAAAAAAATAAAATCATACATAAAATGGGTTATTTGTTAAGGATGAGGACATTGGTCCTCACATGCATGGTTAAAGAAAACAATTTTAAGGTGATAATTTATTTTGGATGGAAAAATTGGGACATTAGTCCCATTTTATCAGAAAAGACTCAATTTATTTGTAAAAATATTTTTAGTGATTTTCTTTTTAAACGTGCATTAAAATAAATAATTTTACATAAAATACACAAATACGATAAATAAATCAAAATAAAGGAAAATGCAGAATTTAAATATGCAAACCAAAGTGAGATTCCTAATCCCTCGATCTCGCATCTTCATCCATAGATAATGCTCAAATTAAAAGACAAGTGTTATAGCTAAAAAGAAAAATAAAATTAAGGTTAGTAATTAAATCAAATCGAATAAAATACAATGAAATAAAATGGATCAGTCAAATTAAATTAAATAAATAAAACTAACAAAAATATTAATTAAGCCAATCAAGTGAGTAAAACAAATAAATAAAAAGGATAAAAACACATAAGTGTGAGTAATGAAAGGAATTAAAGATACAAAATTGATTTAATTAAATTAACTATTTACATGTTGTCAATATTAGCATAATATATAACACCCCCATACCCCCGGGAAGGAATATCGGGGTGCCACAAGCCAACCACACATACGCGTACACATGCATACACAATAGCGGAAGCGATAACAATAAATAATTAAAATATCTTACGCCAAACATACATCTCTTATAATATATAAACTGTACATATTACAAAAGTTTTATACTTATTACATATTCACTTTCGGTACATATACAAAATAGTTAACATATACACTATGATATTATGCTTCTATATACATAATGATGTTACTCAAAACATCAGAAACTCTATCTAGTACAAAAAGATCTTCATCAAGCTCCTAGTGGCAATGGCCTGTAGATGCAAACTCTCTAATCGCATCCCGAAAACCTACACGGGAAAAACACCCGTGCTAAGCGATAACGCTTAGTGGGGATAAACAGAAATAACAGACTTCGAATGAAGTCACAAATATATCACGTGCATATCAATAGTCATGTCATATATAAATATTCATATACACATCCTTGTAAGCAAATACCATCATGCTTCAACCCATTCATGTGCAAAAAATCAAAATATGGCAAACGATGTTGGTAACATTTCATACTATGTTCATATATATATATACAAGTCTCTACTTCATCTCTTGTACACTACAAAATATATATATACATATATATTTGCCTGAATTCTCAACAATGGTGGACATGGGCACTGTGGGTACTAGTTAATTGTATTAAACTCTAGAGAACTAACTCAATTACATTGAATACATTAGGTATTCATCAAGTAGACACAACTAAGGTCACTGTTGCAGCCGCCTCTAACCCTTTATAAGCATGCTTATTTATCCACTAACATAACAATTCAGGCTCAAACACACACTCTAAACATATCACTGATCAATACAAGAATAATCAAAATCAAAACACTACTATTTGCTTAATCATTTACACAAATTAGAGTAATAACATATGCAAGACAAAATCCCTAAGACATAGGTCATGCAATAGCACTAAACCATGCGAAGCATTTTAAAGATAATGTTGGAAAAATATATGGATTACGGGATAATATGCAAATCCCTCATAGCCATTTAACATTTCAAAACCAAAATCTCAAAATAGAAGGGAATTACATGGCGGTATGGGTAAGCCTTACCGCCGTGTAAGCCACCCCACACAGGGGTAAGGAAAGGCCCTTACCGCTATGTGACAAGCTAACAAAACAAAGGGGCAGAAACAAGTTACACAGCGGTACGCATTTTCCTTACCGCCATGTAACATGGAATGTTCTTACCATCGTGCGACAGGGCGGCAAAGCAAAAAACAAGGCAGAATAGGTTTACACGGCAGTATGCCATCCCTTACCGCCGTGTAAAACACCCAGAACCAAAAATTTTCAGCAGATAACACTTATTTACATGCCAAACTTAATTCACACTCAACAATAACTCATACAATTATGCATTCCCCTTCAATTTACCAAGCACATGCACTCTAAACATGCTCATGATCATACATAAATAGAATTAACACAATAATCATTCAATATCTCTAAATTAACACAATAATAGGCAACCCCAAAATTTATCCACATTACATGCTCATATACTTTCAACACACATACAAACACCAATATATCACTATCATTGAACCAAAATTCACTGCTTCATTAAAAAGAAATCACTAAAATTCCATAATTAAAAGACATAACACACACTCTCAATGCAAATGAGAAGTCGGGCAGATAAGCTACCAAACTCATGCAAATAATCAAATTACATAATCATAAACATATATAAATACATATAACATAAGAATACCGCAAGCAATCAAAATGAACAACGTCAAAATCGCACACGATCCTGACCTCTAGGTAGCTTGACCACATCTCTCTAATCGGTTCCAATCTTCTCCTTTCCCTTGTCCATCTTCTTGTCCACAGCTTCAACAAAATCATTCAAATAACCCATGAATCAATCCTTTTTTTTCACATTAAATCAAAAACAGAAACCAAGTAGAAAAAGAAGACCAATAATAACATTACCCACTTACCTCTACTCAAGAACCAAGTCAAACCCTTCTCTTACTCTTCAAACCAATCCAAATGGTTTGCTCGAAGAACAAAGCAAATGAAGAAGAAAAGGAAAAAAAATGACAAAGCAAAGGAGCACGGCAAAATCAAAAAGCAAAGAAACAAAAGAAGAACTATAGGCCAAAATCAGAAATTGAAAGAAGAAAGAGGAAGGGAGTGGCCGGTCAACCCAAAGAAAGCCAAATCCTCTCATTAATGCCCACCAAATCTCACAATAAATGCCAAACCACTTCCCTTAATGCCAACCAAACCTAATTAAATACATTAATTTACTCAAAATAAATACTCCATGCCAAGTGTTAATTCCCTACGATGCCACTTGTCAAACTCCTACAAAGCCACATGTCCATAACACATCAAATAATCCAAAATAATCCAACAAAAATTAATCGAAAACTTCTAGGGTCAAATCGATGTGTTACATAATATTATTAAATGGCAAAGAAAATAAAAATAAATTAATTAATTACGTGTTAAAAATAATGAGGAATTAAAGCAAAATAAATTACTTACATGTTAGAAATAATAAGAAATCAAAGTAAAAATAAATTAATTACATGTTAGAAAAATAATATATAAACATATTAAATAAGACAAATATATGAACAATAGAATAAATAAATAAAAACAATAAAAATATACATGTTAATCAATTAAATATGAACAAAAATGAATAGAAAAAAAAAATGAGATCAGTCCCAGAATATTTACCCTCAGAGTTAGGATTCGATGAGGGAAAAAAATTGATTGATTTCCTTGTTTTTGATTTGCAAAATTAGAATTAAAGATGATAAATAGAAAAAATTGGAATTTTATTCCAAGAAATAAATTGCAAAAAAAATGAAATGAAATAAAAATTCTTAAGAACAAAGAATGATTTCTTTGTCTCAAGAAAATAATTGATCAAAACAAGGGTAAAAATCTCAAGAGCAAAGAATCATTCCTCTTTCTCAAGAAAAAAATATGAAAAAAACATTTTTTTTAGAAAATCAAATGAAAATTGGATTTTAAAACAAATAATTATTTTGTTTGCCTCAAAATCCATTTTTTCATCAAAAAGGAGTTTCAATAAAAATTCTTTGAATAAAATTTAATCGAAAACAAAGAACAAGCCAAAAAAATTGAATTTTGAGAGCAAATAATTATTTTATTTGTCTCAAAATTAATTTCTATCAACATAAATCCTTCTAAAAATATGTTTTTAGAAGAAATTTCATTGAAAAAAAAAAGGAAGAAGTAGAAGAAGAAATGAAATGAAATTTTCAGTTTTTATTTTTGAGGGGAAACCTAAAAAACCTTGGGAGAATTTTGAAGAAAAAGAAGAGAAAAAAAAATGAAGAAGAAACCCTAAAAATGAATTCCCCCCTTTTTTTTCCATCCTTTTCTTTTTATATGAAAAAAATAGAAAATAAAATTAATTAAGGGAAAAACTAATTAATTAATTAATAATATAATTTATCTAAGTTTTAAAAAAAAAACCTGAAAATCCCTTAAAAAAGGGATAAAAAATCGAATTTTGTGGAAACAAATGGAAAAAAATGATTTTCGGGCGAAATTGGCTTTTTGCGGCGGAACAGAGGCGACTGCGCGACGGGCATCGGTCACGCACGCTAGGCGCTGAGTAGCACGCGGGGTGCCGTGCAGCGCCCGCGCACAGAGATTCGCAATTTTTTATTTTTTTTAAGTTTTAAATTTAACTAAAAATACTATAATTTCTAAACTCCATTTTTCAAATCTAATTTTCAAAATATTTTTTATTATTTTTTATTTTTTAACTCTAAAATGCAAATTTGATAAGAAAATTATCACTTTCAACCTTTTGCCCTATGAACAGGCATCTTATCATCATTGGGTAACTCCGATTTGGGCTGTCTCTGGACCCGGTGTCTACAGTTGCCCCCAATTTTTGGGAAACTAGTGCCTAGATGAGCCAAAATTCAAAGAAGCAGGAAAGAGATGCGTACCTGTGGTAGCCCTTACCCTTTTGCCTTGTGCAAGGTCGTGGCTTGTCGCTGTCGAGCTGTAGTGTTATTCAACTATGGCTCGTTCGCAACTTGTCCTATCGCATTGTCCCGCTGGCCTCCGCTCGGCTTGCACGGTGCAAGGTTCAGTGTTATCTAACTGCAACTCCATTGCGATTTGTCCCGCTGGCCTCATCTCGGCTTGCACGGTGTGAGGAGTAGTGTTCTCTAACTACAACTCAGTTGTGATCTGTTCTATTACGTGTGCCCCGCTGTCCTCATCTCGGCTTGCACGGTGCCTGTGAGATGCAGTGTTCTCTAACTACAACCTCTGTTGCTATTTGTTCTATCGCATGTGTCTCGCCGGCCTCATCTCGGCTTGAACGGTGTATGTGAGATGCATTGTTATCTAACTACAACTTTTGTTTGAGATCTGTTCTATCACTGGTGTCCCGCTAGTCTCATCTCGGCCTGCACGAAGTCTGTGAGATGCAGTGTTCTCTAACTACAACCTCTGTTGCGATCTGTTCTATCGCATGTGTCCCGCTGGCCTCATCTCGACTTGCATGGTGTCTGTGAGATGCAGTGTTATCTAACCACAACCTCTATTTGCGATCTGTCTATCACTGGTGCCCCGCTAGCCTCGTCCCGGCCTGCATGGAGTCTATGAGATGTATTATTCTCTGACTACAACCTCTGTTGCGATCTGTTTTATCGCATGTGTCCCGTTGGACTCGTCTCGGCTTGCACGGTGTTTGTGAGATGCAGTGTTATCTTACAACAACCCTGTTGGGATCTGTTTTATTGCATGTGCTGGCCTCGTCTCGGCTTGAACAGTGTTTGTAAGATGCAGTGTTATCTAACTACAACCCTATTGCGATCCATTTTATCGCATGTGTCCCTCTGGCCTGGTCTCGACTTGCACGGTGTTTGTGAGGTGCAGTGTTATCTAACTACAACCTCTATTTGCGATTTGTTCTATTGCTAGTGTCCCGCTAGCCTCATCCCGGCCTGCACGGAGTCTGTGAGATACAGTGTTCTCTAACTACAACCTCTGTTGCGATCTGTTCTATCGCATGTGTCCAGCTGGCCTCATCTCGGCTTGCACGGTGTTTGTGAGATGCAGTGTTATCTAACTACAACCCTGTTGCGATCCGTTCTATCTCATGTGTCCCGCTGGCCTCATCTCGGCTTGCACGGTGTTTGTGAGATGCAGTGTTATCTAACTACAACCTTTGTTTGCGATCTGTTCTATCGCTAGTGTCCCGCTAGCCTCGTCCCGACCTGCACGGAGTCTGTGAGATGCAGTGTTCTCTAACTACAACCTTTGTTGCGATCTGTTCTATCGCAAGTGTCCCGCTGGCCTCGTCTCGGCTTGTACGATTTTTGTGAGATGCAGTGTTATCTAACTATAACCCTCTTGCGATATGTTCTACCGCATGTGCTCTGCTGACCTCGTCTCGGCTCGCACAGTGTCTGTGAGATATATTGTTCTCTAACCACAATCCTGTTGCGATATGTTCTATCGCATGTGATCTGCTGGCCTCGTCTCAGCTCGTGCAGTATTTGTGAGATGCAGTGTTCTCTAATTGCAACTCGGTTGCGATCTGTTCTACTGCGTGTGCTCTGCTGGCCTCATCTCAGCTCGCGCAGTATATGTGAGATGCAGTGTTCTCTAACTGCAACTCGGTTGCGATCTGTTCTACCCCATGTGATTGAACGTTCTATCATGCTAGTTTTGGGCTTGCGCGGCATAACCATGGTAACCTCCAACCGATCCGTGTAACATCTTATCTATTAACCAGTGTAATATCTAATAACCACCATCCTGTCAGTACAATATCTGATCTGCTAACTACCATCCGGCTAGTACGATATCTGATCTGCTAACCACCATCCGGTCAGTACGATATCTAATCTGCTAACCACCATCCGGCTAGTACAGCATCTGATCTGCTAACCACCATCTAGCTAGTACAATAACTGATCTACTAACCACCATCTGGCTAGCACAATATCTGATCTGCTAACCACCAGCCGGCGAGCCCAATGCCTGACTGTTGACCATCCTTGGGTTGGCATAGTGACTCACTCGTCGTTTTCTTTATTGGCGCTTATCCTGAACCTCTCTTTTTTTCCTACAAAAAAAGGCAAAGCAAACGTGTAGGGTATATAAAAGGGATGCGTACCTGTGGCAGTACATACCTATTAGGGTCGATGTCAGACGGGTGCCCCCTAAAGGACGGTTGGTTGTCCCCTGGAGAAGGATTTATGGAATATGGATGTCCTCCCCTTGATTGCATGGAGTTATTTTCCAGACGTCTAAAGTGCGGACATCATCTTCTTGCAAAGTTCAGGTATCATCCTCTTAGATATCCCTTATCGACTGTGACATGCCAGATACATTTTCCTCTATCATCTTCAATCATAGCCTCCTTGTTGAAAAGACCTGCATACCTCTCGAGAGGGCTCTGTGCTCACAGGGAGACTTTTAAAAAATCTATGCTCACTGAGAGGCTTAAATGCTCACTGACTTTGATTTCGAGCCTCCAGAGAGAAAAATAGGTTTGTGCCTCCTCAGAGAAAAATTATATTTGAGGCTCCTCAGAGGAAATTTAGATTGGAGGTTTTGGTTGCTTTAGGTTTCAATGTCTTTGGTGTCCCTTAAAATGATTTTTGTAAAATTTTTCAGATTTTCACATTTTGGATGTATTTGAATTTTAACAGTATATTGGATTTTCAAGGCCTTGAAAATATCTTCTTTTTTTTGTTGTTTTGGTTTGTTTGTCTTTGTTGTTGTTGTTGCTCGAGAATTTGTTTTTGCTTGAGATTTTGTAGATTTGAATTTGGATTTTGTACACTTATTGTGCGATGTGTGTGAGCGTATCTCTTATGATAGAGAAACTTACCTGGTTGCTCCCGGTATGGCGTGCATGAGTAGGCTCGTTCTTTTAAATGTCTTCTTGGGAGCGGGTCCGTGAGATTCCATTCTCGTGAGGACTTCATCTCAATCTGATGGTTCGGTGTGGATGAGCGCCAAAGTAGAGCTGAAACTGTACCTCGGCCCATTTTTGCATCTGATTGCCTAAAGTATGTGTGGGTAGTCCGGCTTCTCAAGGGATCTTCTTTTCTGTAGATTTGTGTGATTTCGGATTGCCCTTGGCATGGATTGCCAAGATAGGCTTGTTCTTTTGGGCATTCCACCTCTATAAATATTTACTTGATTTTATGCCGGATACAGTGGCAGATCATGTTGAGCTGAACCCATCCCTTGGATCACCCTTGCTCATGAGGTCTATTCAAACCTTTCCTTCTGAGTCATATACACAATAATATTACAAAAGATTGTGTGTGAAATATACATACAAAACCATATATAAGAAACACATGCAAAGGATTAATGTACAAAAATTATGTGTACGCAACTATATGTGTAAAGGATTGAATGCAAGTGATATGTAGGGGGGATATGCAAAAGATCTATGCACGTGAGATGCACATGAGATGCAAGAATGGATAGACCACATCCTTGGTGGTTAAGAGATTCGTTGAGGATACTGCTCATATTGTCTGATGCCCTCAAGGATCAAGAAAAGCGTCGTCATGGCTTTAGGGACTCTGACCCACAATCCTTCCAAAGAGAACTGACCCATGTGCATCCTTGCCCCCCCGACCACTGAGCATTTTGCCCCTAGGACTTTGAATCAAGTTCTTCATTATGCACTACTTTCCTAAAGGGAAGTTATGTTAGTGTAAGCCCTAGCCCCAATACATTGTAATAAAACACTTTAGTTAATAAATGAGGCATTTTGTTTTATCCATTGTATTCCTGTGCATGTCAATTGATAGAACTATCCAAGAATGTCGTTTCAGTTTAAGTTATCATGTGTGAGGCACATGGTTGTAAGACCTTGAAACAAATGAGACTTCATTCTAAATATCCCTAGTCAGTCATTGTTATGGGAATAACAAATGAATTAAGACTAGTATGCTCTCTCTGATTAGTTGAGTTCTGTCTTACGGATCATAAGGACAAAAGTGTCAATCAGAGATCATAGATACATGTTTATAACATGGTATTTGGATACGATCCACACATGAGAACACTACATGGTACAAGTCATAAGTGCTCCTCATATGCAAGTTTTGTATCGGAGTTCTTAGACCTAAAATCTCTATGAAACTCTTTATGAATTACTGTGTACTTTGACATACACCTAACGTGCTCGTAACTGAGTGACAAGTATGGGTATGCTTGGTTATTCATTGATTCATGTTAGAGAGCATGAGAGAAGTGAAGGGATTACCCCTCTCTATAAGAGAGAAAAATATCATCGGCCACTTGATCAGTGAACTGAGAAGTGTATGGCCATACCGAGATGTAATAATGTGCAATCATTATTTATCTGAGAGTTCAGTATCACTGGAATATCAAGAAAGGAATTAACTTACACATGAGGATGACTTGTTCCATGCCTTATGTTAATTCTGATATTTATGGGTAAGGGAATATACAAAATTGCATTAGGTCACTAAATGCCAATTGCATTTTCATTTAATTTGAAATGCTATAATATCTTGCTAAATAATATATATAGCCTTTGAATTAATTCTTAATTCATTGCCAATATTAAATGGACCTATAGGATCGCACACAAAGCATTGGGCTTAAAATACTTGAATAAAGTATTGGGCATTAATTTGGGCTTTTAATTTAAGTCAAATTAATGTATATGTAATGGGTATTTAATTGCTAATGGACCTTGGTCCATGAGAGAGGAAATTCGGCCCACATAGGTTTAATTTCAATTAATTAATTATGTTGTATTAATTAATTTAATTGAGTATTAAATCCTAAGATATTTAATTCAAACTAAATCACTTAATAATGGGATGACCTAGCCGAAATTCCAAGGATATATACCATGGGAATTTCGGCACATGTTAAATGGAAAGTGATTAGTTTGATTAATACATCTTAAGGTTTTATTTCAAATCAATTTGAATTTTAAATTCAAAAGGGATTGAGCTAATATTTACTACTGATCTTTAGGAAGTTTTTAAGGTTGAATTAACTATCTTAAGGTAGTCAAATTCGGATTAAAGACTAGCCATAAGGAGGGGGTAGATATTAGATAAGAAAAAAAACCCTAGAAAAAAGAAAGAAAAAAAAGAGAGGAGTGGCGAAAAAGGCTGTTCCTTGGCATTGGTGGTGAACATCTAAGGTGGACAAGATCATCTAAGTTGCTGGTCATCATCAAATTCAATTTGAAAGGCATCTAAAGTTGTAAGTTATTAAAACCCTAAAATTGCATGTTTCCGATTCTTGTCATGGAATAGTTTAGCATGTATGATCAAATTTTTTTTTGTTTTCCGCTGCGTGATCATCATACACATACCATGACATATTCCATCAGTGGTATCAGAGCCTAAACATGCTTATTTTAGTGCTTTAGATGCATGAAATAATTAATTAAAAATCGTTACTTTAATTGCATGCAATGCTGGAATTTTCTGTTTTGAATTTTTTGCATTATTTAGGTGTAAAAACGATTTTAATTGATTAGCTGGGTATTATAATTAATATGACATGTTAATATACTTTCCTAAGGTTGTTTAGGGGCTGTTAATGGTCGGATTTAATTATGTATACCTGATGGTACATGTTAATGTTAAAACTAGGTGCATTATGGCATGTTAATTGAAATTTTAACAACTAGTTTTATATATTAAATGTAAAATTGGTTTTGGCATGTTTGTAAGTGTTTTTAAAAATATTAAATATCAGGTCTGGACATTATTTAAATATGGTTTTAATTCTGGTCCATGACAATTTAATTGATTAATTTTAAAATCACTTAAAACATGACTAGTTTGTGTTTGTTACATGTTTAATCAACATTGTTTGTTTTGATTTGATTAAAATGGTAAAAACACATTAAGATCAGATTGGTACAGAATGTTAAATCAATATTTATGAACTTATTTAGATTATTAAATGACTCATAAAATTGATTTAAGTGTTTGTGCATTTTTGGTATCACATAAGCATTAAACAACTAGTTTTTGTTGTTTGTTTGTTTTTATATGCATGCCATGTTTTATATATATATGTTCTTCATGATTTTATGCTTTAATTCATGTTGGTACATATTATATGTATTTTTAATGTTTATGGGCTGAATGACATAAAATTAAAAATGGCAAAATTGGAAATTATACTAGAGTTGATTTATGGCACAAATCTAACTAGTTTGTGTTTTGGGCTTTTAAGAGAACTTATTCAATAAGAGGATTTAGTCCATTGGGCCTCGGCCCAGGCCCATCATAGGGTCATCTCTTAAAGGTTCAAGTACACAATTTCCATTAATGGGCTTGGCTAATTTAATTAAAATTGGACTTTGTTTGATCCATGAATGTTATGTATATTAATTTGCTTGTTTGGTGTGATAAATGGATATGCATGGTGCATTCATGGGCCCTGGGTTTTTGTAATTAATTATGGCCTGCGAGCCATTATGTATTATTGTAAAAGTTTCATTTATTTCTTAGAATAGAATTTACTTGAAGACTTTGTAAATCAAGATGAAGCCCACCGGAGTGGTGAAGCCCAACTCGAAGATTCTTGTGTAATAGTATAGAATCTTAGTTGTAGGTTTTATGGGCCCATGTTTGTCACGCTTTACTTTATGCAATTATTTATATATGCATGCTATGAATGGATGACAAAGCGTATGCCATGTAAGCCGTAATAAAATGAATCCCTAAAATAGTAAGTCACAAAGTTGCCTTCCTAATTCGAAACATGTCAAGGCATCGATCATCGGTAACGTAGACTAGGAGTCCTAGATGCGCCCGATTATCTTTGTGAGGCATGAGTTGTGAATGTAGGTTGGACTTAACATGGAAAGGGATGCCCGGACCTAGGCAACTAATAAATGGGTTTGTGCTATAGCATCTTAAGATGTTAGCCCATTTGATCCAAGAGTCATGTACGAGTCATGATTGGAGTTATCCTACCTAAGTAACTTAACTTGTTAGGTGTACAAGCTCAGCTTGACTAATAAGGTTGTTGTGAAAAGTGGATCTTGGCCCACATTAAATCACTAACGCGAATTATTTAAAGGGATATTAATTCGGTTTGTGGGATTATTAATAAGACCTCATTTAATCTTGCTAAATTTTATTGTAGATTGAAAAATGGCATCTTCAAACAACAATTTCTCATTGCGATCGGTCCTTGAAAAGGACAAATTGAATGGCACCAATTTCATAGACTGGTCTCGAAACTTAAGGATAGTTCTTAAGCAAGAGAAAAAGTCGTATGTTTTGGATGCACCCTTGCCTCAAGAACCTGGAAGGAACGCCTCTGCGGTTCAAAGGGAAATTTTTGAGACCAAGAAGAGCGACTCCAATGATGTGACCTGTTTGATGCTAGCCACTATGGTGCCTGACTTGCAAAAGCAATTTATGGACCAAGAGGCGTATGCGATCATGGTGCACTTAAAGGAGATGTTCCAAGAGCAAGCTCATCACGAGAGGTTTGTGACAACTAAGGCCTTAATTTCCTGTAAGATGGCTGCAGGTACTCCTGTTAGTACGCATGTACTCAAGATGAAAAGGTATCTTGATACTCTTGAGAAGCTTGAGGTACAAGTACCAAAGGAATTGGCTACTGACTTGATTTTAGGATCATTGGCTGATGATTATGATCCATTTGTAATGAATTATAACATGCATGCGATGAACAAGTCAGTTACTGAGCTTCATGGGATGCTTAAGAATGCTGAAGAAAACATTCGAAAGACTAATCCCATACTGATGGTTCAAGGGGGCATTAAGAAGGGACCGGCTAAGGGAAAAGGAAAGGGAAAGGCAAAACCCAAGAATGACCTGGCTCGGTTCAAGTCAAATGGGAGCGCACCTCAGGCCCAATCCAAGCCCAAGGCGCAAAAGCCCAAGGAGAGCGAGAGCACTTGCTTCCATTGCAACAAAATAGGGCATTGGAAGAAGAATTGCGCTCTCTTCAAGGAAGAACAAAAAAAGAATGGAGCCAAGGCGTCCAATTCAGGTATTTTTGTTGTTGAAATTAACCTTTCTATTTCTACCACTTGGGTACTAGATATCGGTTGTGGTTCTCACATTTGTTCAAATGTGCAGGGGCTAAGAAATAGGAGATTACTTGGGAAGAATGAAGTGGACCTCCGTGTGGGGAATGGAGCACGAGTTGCTGCCATGGAGATAGGCGACTATCAACTCACTTTACCTTCCGGACTTTGTTTAATTTTGAAAAATTGTTATTATGTGCCTGCTATGAGCAGAAACAATATTTCAGTTTCATTATTGGATTTGGATGAATTTGATTTTGTTATTAAAAATGGCAATGCTCATATTCGTCGCCAAGGCATTTCATATGGCAATGCCATGTTGCAAAATGGCCTTTATATCCTTGATCTATCAAACAAAGAGTCCATATACAACATTAATACAAAGAGGGTTAAATCAAATGAGTTAAACCCTACTTACTTCTGGCATTGTCGTTTAGGACATGCAAACGAAAAACGCATTTCAAGACTCCACAAAACTGGAGTGCTTGGGTCATTTGACTTAGAATCTTATGATACATGCGAGCCATGTGTGCATGGAAAATTGACAAAGAGTCCTTTTAACAAGAAAGGTGAGAGGACTAATGGCTTATTGGAGCTAATACATACCGATGTATGTGGACCATTAAGTACACAAGCCAGAGGTGGTTTTAGCTACTTCGTGACATTCACAGATGACTTCAGTAGATATGGCTATGTCTATCTAATGAAGCATAAATCTGAAACTTTTGAGAAATTCAAAGTGTTTAAAAACGAAGTAGAAAACCAACTTGGCAAAAGTATAAAAGCCATTCGGTCAGATCGAGGTGGCGAATATTTAAGCCAAGAGTTTGACTGTCATCTAAAGGAGTGTGGTATTATTTCACAGCTCACTCCTCCTGGAACACCACAATGGAATGGTGTGTCCGAAAGGAGAAATCGAACTCTATTGGACATGGTTCGATCTATGATGAGTCAAGCAAATCTTCCTGTCTCTTTTTGGGGCTATGCATTAGAAACTGCTGCGTTTCTACTAAACCGTATTCCAACTAAAGCAGTTGAAAAGACACCATACAAGGTATGGACTGGGAAAGAACCCAATATGTCATTTCTCAGGATTTGGGGCTGTGAAGCACATGTTAAGAAATTAACATCTGACAAACTAGAGTCCAAATCCACTGTCTGCTTATTTGTGGGTTATCCCAAAGAAACAAAGGGATACTACTTTTACTCACAAACCGAGAACAAAGTATTTGTTGCTCGCAAGGCTGTTTTCTTGGAAAAGGAGTTCCTTCTCAAGAAAGACAGTGGGAGTAAAGTAGAACTTGGAGAAATTCAAACGCCACAAACTCCTATACAGGATGAGTTGGAAATGGGATCAAGTTCACAACCAATTGTGGAACAAGAACCCATTGCACAAGTACCTAGAAGGTCCGGTAGGGTACGTCAGGGGATTGAGAGATATGGTTTTCTAATCACCGACAGTGACACTATTGAGTTAGTAGATCGTGAGGATCCTACTACCTACCGAGAAGCTATTGAAAGCCCAGACTCGAAAAATTGGCTTGAAGCCATGAAATCCGAGATGCAATCAATGTACGATAACCAGGTTTGGACCTTGGTTGATCCACCAGAAGGTGCTAAAGTAATTGAATGCAAGTGGCTATTTAAACTCAAAGCTGATAAGACCTACAAAGGTAGACTAGTAGCGAAAGGTTTTCGACAAACACATGGTGTAGACTATGATGAAACCTTTTTGCCTGTAGTCATGCTCAAATCCATTAGGATCTTGCTTGCCATAGCTGCATATCATGATTATGAGATATGGCAAATGGATGTCAAAACTGCTTTCCTTAATGGAAATTTACTTGAGGATGTGTATATGACACAACCTGAAGGTTTTGTCAATCCCAAGAATCCTAAGAAGGTTTGCAAGCTTCAGAAATCCATTTATGGATTAAAGCAAGCATCCCGAAGTTGGAATCTTCGTTTTGATGAGGCAGTCAAAGAATTTGACTTCGTCAAGAACGAAGATGAGCCTTGTGTATACAAGAAGGTTAGTGGGAGCATAGTAGTGTTTCTGGTCCTGTATGTTGACGAAATCCTTCTCATTGGGAATGACATTCCAACATTGCAAAAGGTTAAGCAATAGTTGGGGAAATGTTTCTCAATGAAAGACTTAGGTGAAGCTGAGACAATACTTGGCATTCGGATCTACAGAGATAGATCGAATCGGCTATTGGGACTAAGTCAAGAAAAGTACATAGACAAGGTACTAAAGCGTTTTAGTATGGGAGACTCAAAGAAAGGGTACATACCTTTGGCTTTGGGAGTTCCTTTAACTAAAGAACAGTGCCCTAAAACCAAAGAGGAAAGGGACAACATGAGTAGAATCCCATATGCATCTGCTATTGGATCTATCATGTACGCTATGTTATGTACTAGGTTGGATGTTGCTCATGCACTGAGTATAACCAGTAGGTTTCAGCAAGACCCTGGTGAAAAGCACTGGTCTGCTGTAAAAGGGATTCTAAAGTACCTACGAAGGACTAAGGATCACTTCTTGGTGTATGGTGGTCAGGAAGAGCTCGTCATACAAGGCTATGCCGATGCTGCTTTTCAAACCAGCACTCAGGACTCAAGATCGCAATCTGGATTCGTTTTTGTTTTAAACGGTGCTGCTGTCAGCTGGAGAAGCTCAAAGCAAGAGACCGTTGCCGACTCAACTACAGAATCTGAGTATATTGCAGCAAGTGAGGCTGCAAAAGAGGCTGTTTGGATTAGAAATTTCATTTCTGGGTTAGGAGTGGTCCCAAGCATCCTAGATCCATTAGAAATTTTTTGTGACAACAACGGGGCCATTGCACAGGCCAAAGAGCCCCAGTCACACCAGAAATCCAAACACATACTCAGGAGGTACCACCTGATCAGAGAAATCATTGATCGTGGGGACGTCAAGGTCAGCAAGATAGCAAGTGAAGACAATGTAGCAGATCCTTTGACGAAACAGTTGCGCCCAAATCTGCACGAAGCTCATTTGAGATCATTCGGTCTTAGGGCTATGCCCAATTGGGACTAGTGCTAGTGGGAGATTGTTAGTGTAAGCCCTAGCCCCAATACATTGTAATAAAACACTTTAGTTAATAAATGAGGCATTTTGTTTTATCCATTGTATTCCTGTGCATGTCAATTGATAGAACTATCCAAGAATGTCGTTTCAGTTTAAGTTATCATGTGTGAGGCACATGGTTGTAAGACCTTGAAACAAATGAGACTTCATTCTAAATATCCCTAGTCAGTCATTATTATGGGAATAACAAATGAATTAAGACTAGTATGCTCTCTCTGATTAGTTGAGTTCTGTCTTACGGATCATAAGGACAAAAGTGTCAATCAGAGATCATAGATACATGTTTATAACATGGTATTTGGATACCATCCACACATGAGAACACTACATGGTACAAGTCATAAGTGCTCCTCATATGCAAGTTTTGTATCGGAGTTCTTAGACCTAAAATCTCTATGAAACTCTTTATGAATTACTGTGTACTTTGACATACACCTAACGTGCTCGTAACTGAGTGACAAGTATGGGTATGCTTGGGTATTCATTGATTCATGTTAGAGAGCATGAGAGAAGTGAAGGGATTACCCCTCTCTATAAGAGAGAAAAATATCATCGGCCACTTGATCAGTGAACTGAGAAGTGTATGGCCATACCGAGATGTAATAATGTGCAATCATTATTTATCTGAGAGTTCAGTGTCACTGGAATATCAAGAAAGGAATTAACTTACACATGAGGATGACTTGTTCCATGCCTTATGTTAATTCTGATATTTATGGGTAAGGGAATATACAAAATTGCATTAGGTCACTAAATGCCAATTGCATTTTCATTTAATTTGGAATGCTATAATATCTTGCTAGAGAATATATATAGCCTTTGAATTAATTCTTAATTCATTGCCAATATTAAATGGACCTATAGGATCGCACACAAAGCATTGGGCTTAAAATACTTGAATAAAGTATTGGGCATTAATTTGGGCTTTTAATTTAAGTCAAATTAATGTATATGTAATGGGTATTTAATTGCTAATGGACCTTGGTCCATGAGAGAGGAAATTCGGCCCACATAGGTTTAATTTCAATTAATTAATTATGTTGTATTAATTAATTTAATTGAGTATTAAATCCTAAGATATTTAAGTCAAACTAAATCACTTAATAATGGGATGACCTAGCCGAAATTCCAAGGATATATACCATGGGAATTTCGGCACATGTTAAATGGTAAGTGATTAGTTTGATTAATACATCTTAAGGTTTTATTTCAAATCAATTTGAATTTTAAATTCAAAAGGGATTGAGCTAATATTTACTACTGATCTTTAGGAAGTTTTTAAGGTTGAATTAACTATCTTAAGGTAGTCAAATTTGGATTAAAGACTAGCCATAAGGAGGGGGTAGATATTAGATAAGAAAAAAAACCCTAGAAAAAAGAAAGAAAAAAAAGAGAGGAGTGGCGAAAAAGGCTGTTCCTTGGCATTGGTGGTGAACATCTAAGGTGGACAAGATCATCTAAGTTGCTGGTCATCATCAAATTCAATTTGAAAGGCATCTAAAGTTGTAAGTTATTAAAACCCTAAAATTGCATGTTTCCGATTCTTGTCATGGAATAGTTTGGCATGTATGATCAAATTTTTTTTGTTTTCCGCTGCGTGATCATCATACACATACCATGACATATTCCATCAAGTTATTCGGAGTAATGCCGCCTTATCGCTCCAAGCTTCAAAAGTCATTGTTTTAAAGGTAGTGCGTCCCTTGTAGATTTTCACACTAGCTTTTCTTAGCAGGAAGCGCGTCCTTTTCCCAATTTTCACACGATCTTATGCCTTATTTTTGCCTGGAATGGATCCAACCCACTCCAACGGCTTTTATTCACCTTTTTTTATAGGACAGACTGCCTGTTTCTAGGTTTTCACCCTGCCCTTTGGCCTAACTTTTGCTTAGAGAGCCAATTACGGTTTTCATCTCTAACAGCCTTTTTTTTTAAGGGCATGACTGCAAGAAAACTTGAAGCTACTATCAGAGCCCCCTTCTAGAGTAATCAAAAATTATCTGAGTCATTTTCTCCTTAAGCATCGATTGCATTCCTTTGCCTCTCTTGGTGAATGTGTTGCTAGATTGGGTAAGGTGGTGGATGAGGATCGGGTTCCTTAGGGCTTCATGAGGCTACTTTTTACAATACTACCCATTGTGCTAAATAGTTCAGAGAGATTAATGATGTAGTGAGGCATCCCTATCTTTCCCAGGTGGACCTTTATCTTTGGCTCTTACCTCCAAACTCGAGCTGTCGGTGAAGACTATTATACCATCTATCGGGGGTTGTTCTTTCACTCCCACTAATGCATTCAAGAGGTAGGTGCTTAGTCCCTCTATCGATACTAGAACTCATTGACTTAGACATCCGGATGGTGAGAGCAGTAGCAAAGTGTAGCCATTTAGATTTCATGCATTCAGCAATTAACGATATTTCTCTTTTTATAAATGAACAAGAAAATAATGAACACATGTATTTGCAAAGATCGTGTACATTTCGGTATGATTTCTCTATACATTTTCATTATCTAACATCGATTCAAAATGCAAAGCTACATCTAATCTCATAGTATATCTTGTAAGCATCAAACTCCTATCTCCAATCAGCCCTCTCGAGTTTTCTTGATTGGACATTTTCTCCCGAGCCTCTAATTTTTGCCCAAGGTGCCTTTTTTCGATTTTCACCCTTACATGGCACCCATTTTTAGCAAGGCCGCCTTTTTTCGATTTTCCACCCGCGGGGCTTTTATTCTTTTCTTTTGATTTTTAGTCTTTAGCAATAGAGCTTCTTGGATCTGTCGATGTTGACCGGTTCTTCATATTTTCTTCCATCACTGCCTGTCGAAAATGCTGCCTCCTTGGACAATAACTTCTCAAGAACAAATGGGCCTTCCTACACTGGTCTAAATTTGCCTCATTCCTCTAGAACATTCGGACTCATTTGCTTAAAGATTAAATCTCCCTCTTTCAATAGGTGCTTTCTGACTTCCTTCCCGAATGATCGAGTACAGTGTTTTCTGATATATCTGATTATGGCGGTAATCCCATGACATGTCCTCGTCTGACGTGTTTAATTGTTGCTGCCATTGCTGCGCCCCATAGGCTTCCAGAATTTGGGCTTCCATAACTGTCCTAAAAGATTTGAGCTCTATTTTGACTGGCCATACTGCTTCTGCCCCCATGTATCGAGGAATAAAAGGTGACTCTTGTAGAGGTTTTGATGGTGGTTCTCTAGCGTCAAACTGCAAAAGGGCCATTTCTCTGCCCGATCTTTGTAGTTTCGAACCATCTTGACCCAGATCTCCTTGTTAGCAGCCTCTCCTGCCCCATTGGTTTGAGGGCAATACAGAGAGGACTCGTGGTCTTTAATGCCATACCTCTGGAGCAACTCCCTAGCCTTAGCCGTAAATTGTCCTACCGTCCTTGAACCCTGCGTGGTGCGGAAGACTATATTGACATATCAGATTTCTTTCGATGACCTTGTCCATTGGAGGTCGTAGGGTGCACCTTCCCTATGATGTCTATTCCTAAGCTCGAGCAACCAGTATCCATTGTAAGTCAATAGAACCATTTTAGTCCTTTTCGAAAGTCAAGAAAAATGGCAGAGTACGGGCATGTGTAGATCAATGGGATTTGAACAATGCTTGCCCCCAAACAGTTTCTCTTTTTTTTTTTCAGATCTACATATTGATTCTTTTCCTTCCTTCTCCCTTTTTTTTCATTATGTTTTTTTTTGTGTTTTTTTTATGTTCTTCCTTTTTTTCGAGCAAGCTTTGTTTAAATCCTGATAGCTCATACTTTTCCGCTCTTCTTGACTATTGGGATGATGCTGACTAACTAAATCGGGTGTTGAACTTCAACAAGAAATTTTGCCTTCATCAATGCTTGTGGATCCCTTCTTTAACGTTCTCTGCCCATTCAAGCCTAAGTCTTTTGGGCTTCTGCTTGGCTGGTCCATTATCAGGATTTGTTGGAATGGTGTGCTTGGCGATTCCACGATCAACTCTTAGTATGTTTTCATAGGTTTAGGCAAAGTCTTTTTCACATTTTGTTTTATTTCTCTCAAATTTTGATCTCTCTTTAGGAGTTACATTAAATGCTATCAAGATTTTCTTTTGGTTTTCCAAAGTTCTAAGATTAAACGGAGTAACATCAATTGAATCAATCTCAAATAGGGATGAGTCATGATCATGATTATGCATAATGAAATCATAAGAGATATTACACAAGTAAGCAAAAACAATCATCTTATTAATGAAATCAGAATTTCATTACTAACAGTTCAAAAATAAAAAGAACATTCTAAATAGCTAATCATTTTCCGTTCTTGTCAACACAGATGCTACAGTTGGTGGTCCATTATCATCCTCAAGAACCATCCTCCCTTCCCCAATTTAGGCACTTAATCCATCTTATTCTTTCCCTCTTGCTTTTCTAGGTCAGAGATCTGTTTGGAGTCAATCAGATCTTGAATAGCATGTCTCAAGGTCTTGCAATCATGTGTGGTATGTCCGGTGTGTTGGTGGAAGGCACAATACTGATCCCCCTTGTGATCGGGTTATCCTGGCTTCTAGCGGGCCTAGCCGGTAATGGTTGTAGCATCCCCTTCTTTATTAGCCTCTTAAGGACCCATGATAAGGATCTGCCTAAATTAGAGAAATGCCTTCGATTTGCTTCCACGGTTAGCACTTTTATTATCTTCTCTTTTTCTGGGTTCAGCATCAATTCTTGAATGCGATCTCTTAGAGGACGACAATAATCTATTCTATGCCCTGAATATTGGTGATACGCAGAATACCAATCTACTCTATGTCTAGGATGTCCTTGACTTGGGGCAGGCCCGCCTGGCAAGGGTTCTAACTTCCCTTCCTTGACGAGACGGGTGAAGTGCCAAGATAATGGTCTACCCGAGATAGTGAGGTAGCACCGAGCTGTTCTAGTGACTGAGACTTCTGTAGCCTTAACATTTGCCTTACTGTCATTGTGGCTTCTTGAGCTTTCATTTTTTAGAACATATGTTATTGCGGGGTCCCCACCCTCTTCAGGCACAATGCTACATTCTAAAGTAGGCCTCATATTTCCTTCTTGCTCAACTGGTGAATCAAATAGCCCACCATCTCTGGTCTCGAAAGGAAGAGGAGGTACTGCGGCTGTTGCTGTATGAGCCTTCTTAACCGTGGCCGACTCCATGTCATTAAGAGCTATCGCCATATGCTGAGCTTGAAGAATCAGCGCCATGGCATCCATTCTCTCTTTAATTGTGGCCAACAACCTTTTTTCAAGCTCTTCGAACCTTCTATCCATCTCCTGGCCAATTAGGGCACGAGTCTCTTCGGTCTGTTGTGAAGGGCCAACCATTTCTAATACCTTCAGATGGTTTGGTAAGGATGTTAAACCTTTGTCAGCTAACTCAAGCTCTGATCACTGTTTAGATAACTATCGGGATCCCTAAACCACCCAAGCAAATGGTCTACAATGGCTGAAAAGTAAGGAGTTAGAATAATGTATGAATAATATGCTATGAATGGTCATGTTGTACAACAAATGGCATACAATGTCTAAAAAGATCAAAGAGGTTAGAATAATGTATGTAATGCATGGAATAGATTTATGCACAGGGTGATATGTACATGTAAAGATTATATGCATATAATAGAATGTACACACGCGAAATGAAATGTACATGTTTTTTTTTATGCATGATCGTGCTATGCAAATGGTCATCGATGACTGAAAGATCTAGGGATCGTAGTGATACATGTGATGCATGAAAAAAATATTATGCAAATAAAAGGATATACACACGCACGAAGGAAATGTATAAGTTTTTTTTTTTTTTAACATGCATGAATGACATGTGATACATGAGCATACTATGCAACATCCACAACCACATGCGAGCAAGTAGACCCTTCCAACCTTATCTCTCCCACACACGAGGTCATGCGATCTCTTGCCTAAGTGGGCTTGATCCATGGATTAATAGGGAACCCAATGGACATGTATGGTGCACGGTAAAAAACTGACAGCATAACCTCTCTTAGCTGATGTTCATATGCATGGGTTTTGACCATTGTGTATTTAGACAATTTGAATAAATCGAGATGGGCCTATCAGGGCATGAAAGCCTTTGATTAGGTGACCAATCAAATTATCTGGGCTTGCCCAATACATAATGATTCATATAGCAAGCAAGGTATTATGGTTCATACCACCTAGGGGAAGTATCTATTTTCATTACATGAGTTTTGGCAAAGGTAATATTACTTTAGGGCTACCTAAGCATGGTCCCTGCCAATGGGTCTGGCGCATAACGAGCATAACGACCGATCGGATCTCAATTTAATATACCATGATGGTACGAGACTTGGGCTAGTGATTATCCTTAACACTTCCCTCCATTGAGTGAATGTAGGGTCGTGCTTCGGGAATGCACTGGGGCTAAAAAAGGGACCAAACTAGCATAGATCTAAGGCTCTAATGAGATGCCATGTCGTTTCGAAAAAAGATGAAAATTTTAAATTAAAGCTCAATTGTAAATTTTAACCAAGGTACTTTCGAATCGAAGTCACAAATATATATCCCCAGCGGAGTCGCCACTGTGACACGTGCCAAATCCCGGGGCGCCCCGAAATGCCCGATTTTAGGGCTTTCGGGAGAGGTTCATGAAAACTTGTATGAAATTACAAGTGCGTACATTTTGGGCAACAAGGAGCTTTCATGGAGTCGCCACCCAATAGAACATTGGGAAAGGTCGTCTAGACTCAGTGAGACTAAGATAGCGCTGCTACGTCAATCGTGGGCAAGCCGGAGGTGTCTTGGAGCCCCCACCCTAATAAAATATTAGGATGGCCCTCTCGCCTCGCGCTTGGGCAATCCAGAGGTGTCTTGGAGGCCCCATCCTAATAGAGCATTAGGATGGCCCTCTCATCTCGTGGTGCCTAGGACTATGCAAATTGAGCCTTTTTACGGGATACAAGAGGTGTCTTGGAGGCCCCACCCTAATAGAACATTGAGATGGCCCTCTTGTCTCATTGAGCCCAAAGACCAGAGAAGGTTCGGGACTTCCCATTTATTCATACCTTGGTTAAGTTTATAATGGAGTTTTGAATTTAGCATTCCATCCCATTTCTCATTCAATTCCATGCAATTTAATTAAAGCACAGGTGGTTCTTCAAGGAAAGCGATAAATAAAAGCATAATTAAAATAGAGCATACGAAAATAAGTTACAACAAAACTAGGGGCGGAATACTACCCCCATTGTAAATAAAATACAAATCATACATAAAACGGGTTATTTGTTAAGGATGAGGACACTGGTCCTCACATGCATGGTTAAAGAAAACAATTTTAGCGCGACAATTTATTTTGAATGGAAAAATTGGGACATTGGTCCCATTTTATCAGAAAAGACTCAATTTATTAGTAAAAATATTTTTAGTGATTTTCTTTTTAAACGTGCATAAAAATAAATAATTTTGCATAAAATACACAAATACGACAAATAAATCGAAATAAAGGAAAATGTGAAATTTAAATATGCAAACCAAAGTGATATTCCTAATCCCTCGATCTCGCATCTTCGTCCATTGACAATGCTCAAATAAAAAGACAAGTGTTATAGCCAAAAAGAAATAGAAAATTAAGGTTAGTAATTAAATCAAATCGAATAAAATACAATAAAATAAAATGGATTAATGAAATTAAATTAAATAAATAAAACTAACAAAAATATTAATTAAGCCAAGTAAGTAAAACAAATAAATAAAAAGGATAAAAACACATAAGTGTGAGTAATGAAAGGAATTAAAGATACAAAATTGATTTAATTAAATTAACTATTTACATGTTATCAAGATTAGCATAATATTGTTAAATGGCAAAGAAAATCAAAATAAATTAATTAATTACATGTTAAAAATAATGAGGAATCAAAGCAAAATAAATTACTTACATGTTAGAAATAATAAGAAATCAAAGCAAAAATAAATTAAAAACATGTTAGAAAAATAATATATAAACATATTAAATAAGACAAATATACGAACAATAGAATAGATATATAAAAACAATAAAAATATACATGTTAATCAATTAAATATGAACAAAAATGAATAGAAGAAAAAAAATGGGATCATACCCAGAATATTTACCCTCAGAGTTCGGATTCGATGAGGAAAAAAATTGATTAATTTCCTTGTTTTTGATTTGCAAAATTAGAATTAAAGTTGATAAATAGAAAAAATTGGAATTTTATTCCAAGAAATAAATTGCAAAAAAAAGGAAATGAAATAAAAATTCTTAAGAACAAAGAATGAATTTCTTTGTCTCAAGAAAATAAATGATCAAAAAAGGGGTAAAAATCTCAAGAGCAAAGAATCATTCCTCTTTCTCAAGAAAAAAATATGAAAAAAACTTTTTTTTTAGAAAATCAAATGAAAATTGGATTTTAAAACAAACAATTATTTTGTTTAATTATTTTGTTTGCCTTAAAATCCATTTTTTAATAAAAAAGGAGTTTCAATAAAAATTCTTTGAACAAAATTTAATTGAAAACAAAGAACAAGCCAAAAAAAATTGAATTTTGAGAGTAAATAATTATTTTATTTGTCTCAAAATTAATTTCTATCATTAAAAATCATTCTAAAAATATGTTTTTAGAAGAAATTCCATTTAAAAAAAAAGAAGAAGTAGAAGAAGAAATGAAATGAAATTTTTAGTTTTTATTTTTGATGGGAAACCTAAAAAAGCTAGAGAGAATTTTGAAGAAGAAGAAGAGAAAAAAAATCAAGAAGAAACCCTAAAAATGAATTCCCCCCTTTCTCTTTCCATCCTTTTTTTTATATGAAAAAAAATAGAAAATAAATTAATTAAGGGAAAAACTAATTAATTAATTAATAATATAATTTATTTAAGTTTAAAAATCGAAAAAAACCTGAAAATAAAAAAAAAATTGATTTTCGGGCGAAATTGGCGTTTTGCGGTAGAACAGGGGCGACCGCGTGATGGGCATCAGTCGCGCACACTGGGCGCGGAGCAGCGTGCAGGGCGCCGCGCTACCGCGCGTTGACATTCGCGATTTTTTTTTTTAACTTTTAAATTTAACTAAAAATATTATAATTTCTAAACTCCATTTTTCAAATCTAATTTTAAAATTTTTTTTTATTATTTTTTATTTTTTCATTCTAAAATGCAAATTTGACAAGAAAATTATCACTTTTAACATTTTGCCCTATAAATAGGCATCTTATCATCATTGGGTAACTCCGATTCGGCCTGTCTCAGGACCCGATTTCTACACCTGGATCTTCAAATCTGGCTCCGAAGATTCAATCTCAACTTTCTCCTTTCCCTTCGACTTGATGGTCAGAAGCTTCTTAGTGATGATCTCTCTTGGCTCAGACTTGTCCCAAATGTCACACTGGATCATGACTTCTTCATCCCAAAAGCCTTCTACAGATATGATAACTCCAACTTCCCAATCAAAAACATCATTGAAGATCTCGAATCCCGGCATGATCTACCATCAACCCACTGAGGCTCTGCCTCTCTAGTGTGAGCACAAATGGAGGATACAGGCACGAAGCTCTTCAAGATATGCGGAATGCCATCTAACTTCTTCTTCCTCTTGCCATTTCCACTTCCATAGCCCCCCTTTCGGTCCTTTTGACCCCTGATGGTGATAACAGACTGCTGGCCTTGAGATTTTTTAGCTAAACCAATCCCCAAAAGAAAGTTCATCTTCTTCATCATCTTCAGCACCTGGCGACTATCCACTGAGCTCCCTTCTTCCCCTATCACAGACACATAGGAGCCATTAAATGGTCGATTAACGATTCCCAAGGTAGAGACTTGGTTTTCCCTGGCAGCTTTGATAGTCACTACCTCCCTCCGTGTGGTATCTTGATCATTTGATGGAGAGTAGAGGGCACTCCCCCATATTTGTGAAACAAAGGCCTTCCTAACAAGGTCAAAAAATTGGCAGGGATAGGCAACACCATGAACTCTGCCTCCGTTTCAACAGGCCCAGTCTTTACTACCGCTTTGAAGGTACCCGAGGCTTGTCTTTTGGAATTATCATAAGCAGTGATGATGAGACCAGACCTACTCAGCATATTCTCATCCAATCCCAAGGCTTGAAGTGCTACCAACGAGCACACATTTATAGACGACCCATCATCCACCATCATGCAAGCAGTGTGCTTGCCATTAATCTGTGCCTTGATGTATAGGGGGCGGTTGTGATTACGGCCCTCAACCAGTAAGTCAGCATCATAGTACACTAGATTCTCTGCAGAATTCCCCTTAACCAATAGCTCGGATGGTGAGATGGTGGTAGCAACGGTAGACTCGCAGAAGGCCTCAACTAGCCTTTACCTATGCAACGATGACTGCCTCAACAAATCCTAAATAGATATCTGAGCGGTAGTCTTCTTCAACCGCTTCTTTATCTGATCCTCCCCTGACTTGACTGGTTCAGGTACAATCTCTAGTTGCTTCTCTACTTCTAGGACCACCCTTCCACAGTACTCACATGTAGGAGTAGCCCTGGTTACACCTCCTGGTGTGCTGGCTATAGATGTGGTCTGTCTGCCTGAACTAGCTGAGCTCCTCTATCCTTGTGGTTGTCCCTGAGAATAGACTTGTGACTGTGCTACCGGCTGAGATCCTTTCTGTCTTTTGCTAACTTGAGTGGTTGAGCCAGACTGCCCCTGACTCCTTTTTTGCCGACTTCTGATCTTTCTATTCTTCTCTTCAGCTTCTAACTCTTCTATTTCAAGAGCTGTCTCAACCAGTTCTCCAATATCAGTAAATTTATGTCCCACTAGACCCCGTCTAATCTCAGTATGCAACCCATCTTTAAATCTCTGCAGCTTCATTTCCTTGGTTGCCACGAGCTGTGGAGCGTAGTGACTCAATCTATCAAATTCTCTTAGATACTCAGTCACTGTCTTGGTTCCCTGTCTCAGATAAAGAAATGCTCTCTCCATAGCTTTCTTGTACTAAACCCTGATATATCTCTTCTCAAACTGGTCTAAAAAGAAATCCCAAGTGCGACCAGGTTCTAACACATCCCTGGAGATAGCCAACCACTATTCATGAGCTTGACCTTGAAGTAAAAAGGCTTTGCAGTCTAGTTTTTCTTCTTGTGTGATCTTCATGTGATTAAAAATCCTCTTTACTTTCTGAAGCCATTCTTCTACTTTTTGCAGAATGATGGATGCATCACCATAGAAATCTGTAGCCCCTAACTTTTTCATTCTCTCATAGCTACCCTTTTGTGGATGAGGTGGTGGCTGAGGTTGGTAATGAGGCATTGCCTCTGCCATTCTCCTCATTGTTTCAGTCATAGTTTGAAAAAATTCCGTCTGAGCCGGTGGAAAAGGCGGTACAGGAGGGGTCACTGTTGAGGATTGTATCCTATCAGTGCCCTCAACAGTAGTAGAGCCCTGACTATCTCTCTCCTCCTGACTAGCTTCTCTGGTACCCAACTCCATATCCAATCTGAAGATAATATAAGAAATAGATCTTTATAAAACATGCCTCAAATCTCATATCTTACTTATACACATACCATCAATTTGTACATATTCATTCACATCACAGGAAGTCAAATTTCATATCTCACATATACATTTATGTAATTCACCCTTCTTCGCTATTATGAATTCTCAAATCTAGGTCAAGGACCGCCTAAATCGGGCTCTGATACCACTAAATGTAACACCTATACCCGGCCCAATAAGGGTCGGGTATCGAATGTTACCCCAACTAGACCTTTCTTTGTATCTAAAATTCAATTCACATTTTAATAATTTTCAAATGCCCGGAATTTTGTGAAAAATGGACAGAGTCTCCCCTAAACCGGTCCTTATCCCCCTGTTAACTGTCATGGCCGGACTGGTACCCTAAAAGAATTAACTTAAATTGGTATGTGTGTGTGAATTGAATGTGAGTTTTGGACTAGATTGAGATGAAGGCATGACTTATTTGAAAGAGAGAAGAATAATTAAGGGATTAAATGGTAATTATATATGATTGTAATAAGCATGAGTTAAAGGCTGATTAATTAGTTTAATGATGGATTAATTAAGAATAAAATAAGATAAGAAATCTGTAAGTGGGAGGCAAAACTGAAGTGGCTTTCCGTGTGGCATCCTAAGGAATTGCCACCTCCACTTATGCATGCAAATGTTTAGGGAGTTGAGAGGTAAGTGTGGTTCAGTTACTCTCTCTCTTTTCTGTACTTTGATTATGTTCTTCTTCTTTCCGTGAGTGAAGAGGAGAGTTGGTGAGTGAGTGTATGTGCTTGTGGAATTGAAGTAAGAATTAAGGGCAAACTCAAAGGTATGTGGTTATGCATGTATATTCTCATCTTCTACTCTTTCTTCTTGGTTGAGTTGGTTTGGATGGGATATTATTGGATTGAGTTTGAGCTTGAGCATTTGTGTTGTATTGATAGCCGAAGAAGTGAAGAGAGATAAGGGAAAAGCTGTAATCGGCGAGCCGAGCATCCGTCGAGATTAGGAGCTAAGGCAATAAGGTTTGGGAACAAATCCTAAACGTGTAAATTGTATGATTTGTATTGGTCAATAGTGATTTTATTAAGAACTATATGTGTATATGGAATGATGGCATTGAGCATGAAAGGTGTTAGTGAATGAGTTGTTTGAAAGCATGTATGCTATGTGTGAATTGGGATTGATTCCAAATTGTGCTATTATTGAATGCCAAAACAAGAAGGGAAAATCAGGTATGTGCTAAATGAATAAGTGGTTGATGTTTTTGGGTTGATTGCCAAACGTGAGAATGAGATTTGAAGTCTTAATGAGAAGGAAGAATTGGACTGGAAAGCACAGCTGTGCTAGTGACAAAACACAGCTGTGTTATGGTATTTTTGCATAGGTCACGGTGACAATCAAATTGATTGTGACCGTGAGGTGTGCATAAGTTCAATTCTGCCTAATGGATTTTGTATGTCACGGTGACAATGAAATTCATTGTGACCGTGAGATACTCAAGAGAGCATTCTGTTTTGCAAAGTGAGGATATGTCACGGTGACAATGAAATTCATTGTGACCGTGACATACCCTCAAGTTGCATTCTGCCGAGAGTTGGGAACATGTCACGGTGACAATGGAATTGATTGTGACCGTGACCTGCCCCCAGTGTGCATTCTGTTTTGAACTTCAACATGTCACGGTGACAATGAAATTCATTGTGACCGTGACCTACGCTGTTTTGGCAATATAATCCTAATGTGTTTGGACTGCTAAATGGCAAGGCTTTAAGCTGTAATGAAGGACATTATGAGTAAGTGTTATGTGAGTATAAAGTAATGTATATTTGCATAAACATGATGAATTTTGAATGCAATCATATATGTGATTATTAACTATGAAAGAAGGAGATTGGAAATACTATGAGTATGTAAGTGAAGTAAATAGCTGTGTGCTATTGCAAATGTATGAAGCAAATGTGATGTTGGACAACAACATATGTGATGCGAAATGTGTTTAATGTGAAATGAATAAATGTTAACAACTTAAGCCTGCGAGTCAAGTAGTGGATAGTTAGGCATGCCTATAGGGTCAAGTGCTGCAGCCCCATGCGTTAAATGTGTCTGATTCCATGGGAATCACAATGCGAAAACAATGCGAATAATCCTTGCTGGATTTTATTATATGTGGAATGATTTTAAGTACCCGAGGGTACCAATGCGTAAAAGTAATCTCGATGAGATTCTAGTACCTGAATGGTACCAATGCGATACCCGTTATCCGCGTCATTGAATTGCAGGCTATTCAACTAATTAATAAGTGGAAATGATTGTGAAATAATATGGTAAGCAATGTGAATATGTGAACTCGCGATTAATGCTTTATGATTGAATATAGTGTTGAACCACGATGTGTATGGAGTGGTATTTGATGAGATGATTTTTAACTAAGCTTGATTGTTGGCATGCAATGTATAATAACCCTAATTGTGTGATAATTATTTGTTATGTGTTCCCCACTAAGCGTTATCGCTTAGCATGGATTTACTCTAATCCGTGCAGGTACGGATGAGAGGTGACTGGAGGACGTCCCCGCATTTTGTACGGTCAAAACTAGGAGATAGAAAGTGTAGGTTTTGGGTTGATATTTTGGGATCCTTTTTATATAAGCTTTTTGTATAATTGAAATGTGTATCAGGTATTTGAAGGCATGTAATAATATGATAATCATGAATGTGTGGCTATGGAAAATGCACTATAAGTAGTTAGCATATGATGCATGAGTTATGCTTGTAGATGATGAAATTTTATTGTTCTGAATTTATCGCGTGTTCTGTTGTGTGCGTGCGGCCTTCTCTAACTAAGATTAGCTGAGCTAGTCCGACGTTAGGGATTGGGCGTCACATTAACAATTTCAAATTTACACTTCTATGAGACATCCACACAATCCAACACCATAACCAAGCCAATCCATTATCAATTTCTCCCATCCACCTCAATATTCAACTAAAAGGTCAAATTTACCAACAGTTGTGAATTTGTCCTTTCAATACATACATTATCCAACACAAAAAAAAAATAACATCCATCCTCAATCATCATGCATATATTTACAATAACCTTAACATCCAAAATTCATCATTCAAGATGGATTACAATTCACAATCTAAAATAGCTTTCTTCAAACCGTAACAAGCTCAGATTTTACATTTCTCCAAAAGTAATTGCCAAAACAAATACTAAGCCTAAGCATCTATTCTAAAGTAAAAGAACTCCTCCATACTTTCGAATAGATCCCTGGCATGCCTTATTGTTTAAGAACCTATACACCTACGCGCAGAAATAAAAGTCCACACGCTAAGCATATAGCTTAGTGGCAACCACTAATTTCACTTTTCACAAATAATAATCTTAATTAAAATTATAACTGAATTTCATTTAAGAAAAATAATAATAATGACAGTAGAAATAATAATAGACAAATAAGTGTATGTGACCAAATTCCAAGAAGGTAATTTTCGTCGTATTCTTTATAAGAGATTTTACTTAATTGAGTCAGTAAACACATTAGTAGTTTAAATATATCAAGCAAGCAAGCCAACAATTAAATTCATTCACAATGAATCCTTAAACATAATTAAAGTTAATATATAAGTATGTGTGCATTATATGGTCTATTGCCCAAAGTAAACCAATGGGATTATGTGAGTTAAGTATGCGGGATGAGAAACAGTAATAGTACAGTAGCAGTAGAAATAACAGTAGCAGTAACAGTATTAAATTTTGCAGGTTCTCATTAACCTGCAGACGTCTCAATTATCAATGCAATCCTCGACTTCCTATGGCTAGCCAACTATACTTTCACCCATATTTCCTATCGATTACCAAGGGCAATATTAATTTCTCAATCAAATTCATTTATTACAGTCTCATTTATATAACATATCATAATTAGCAAAATCTCAAATATAAATTGTACTTTAATTTTTCCATTCACTCTATGACACCATATGGCCTTACGGTATCATTACTATACAGTCATTCACATTATAACATTATACTTCCAATTTTTATTTTGTATAAATGCCAAACTCACTTGAATGAATTTTTAAGATTAGCTAATTGTCATTTACATTCTACCAATGCATCATTTATACTCACCTATATTTAGAATAACATGCATATTAAACAATTAAGTTAATTCTAAGTTTACCGACATCAATAAATTTATACCTTCATTGTAACTTTTATCATTTAAACTCATTTACCCATCAATTACTAAAATCCCATTTTTTTTATCACAATTATACCTCATGAAATTAACATTTCAACATGTATAACTTATTTTTATTACATCAATCACTTTAACAAGCCATATTATATCCATTTATTCTTGAAAACTCAACCTATTCTCAATAAGATCTCAATTCAAACACAATTCAGACTCAAACAATATATATAGAATAAGAACAAGTGAATTTAGCGGCTGCAAACCTCAAAATTCTAGCAAAATAACTTCAACGGGATTGTCCAAGTGAACTTAGTCCTCCACTTGCTTCTCTTAACCTTTATTCCTCAAGCTATCCTCTTCTTCTTCACATAAACAAATAATGATTCAACAATAACTCAATAAATCTCAATAATAATTCAAATTAACTTAATTATATTACTTAAAAATCAAAAATTTAGCTTGTTCTAACCTTAGATCATCAAATTCCTAAACTTAAAATTCCAAATCCCTAACTCCTAAAATCTATCTTTTTACTAAATCTCTTAAATTCCAAAGTATTAGACAAAATTACTCACTCTACGATCGCTAACAAAGGAGGAAGAACTGGTGGTGTCCCACGGTGGTCGGCGATAGCAAGAATGGCGGAGAGAGAGACTAACCCGAAATAATTCGAGAAGGGAGAGAAAGAGAGAGAGCTGCCATCGCGCGAAAAGGAGAGGAGAAGAGAAGAGAAGGCGACGGAGCGGTGACTGGCCGCGGGGAGCAAAGGACCGGAGAGGCGGCAAGAAGGGAGGAGCAGATCGGGGAAAAGGGAAGGGGCTGTAAATGGGATTGGGAAGGGAGGAGGAAAGGAAAGAAGAAAAGAAAAGGAAAGGAAAAAGAAAAAGAAAAAAGAAGAAAAATAAAGTGTTTTGGTCCAAAACGACGTAGTTTCGGTAATGTAGGGCAAATTTGTGTCATTTTCCCATTTAATCCCTATTAATTCAACTTTAACTCCCCAAATAAATTATTTCACCTCCTTTCCACTTTCCTACATCCATTTAAATTAAATTTTCTTATAAAATTTCAAACCAATTAAATATTTTACAATATTTGGGGCGTTACACGACCACTTCTCCAAATGGATCGAAGCAGAGCCTCTAGCGACGATCATAGCAGAGAGGATTAGAAACTTTGCATGGAAAAACATTATCTACAGGTATGGCTTACCTAACATTTTTATTACAGATAATGGCAAGCAGTTCGACAGCTCAATCTTCAGAAATTTTTGCCAAGGCTTGCACATCAACCTGCGATTCACCTCAGTCACCCACCCCTAAAGCAACGGGATGACCGAAGTCTCAAACCGAACCATCCTGGAAGGGCTGAAGAAACGACTGGGTGAGGCAAAGGGCAATTGGACTGAATAGCTACAGAGTGTCCTATGGTCTTACAGGACTTCACCAAGGACAGGCACTCATCAAACGCCATTCTCTCTTATTTACGGTTTCGAATCAATGATACTAGTAGAGACCGGCCTCCCATCCTATCGGTCAGCATTCTATTCCAATCTGATGAACACCCAGGAAAGATACCAAGACTTAGACCTGATAGAGGAAAGGAGAGAGGACGCCTATGCCAAAATCGCCGCCTACAAATAAAGGATCACCAGATACCACAACACGAAGGTGAAGTCTAGAGCTTTCAACGTTGGTGACCTGGTGCTCAGAAAGGCCGACATAGGCGCGGGAAATGCAGGAGTTGGGAAGCTAATGCCGAACTGGGAAGGGTCGTACGAAATCTCCAAAGTCTTAAGCCGAAGTACATATAAGCTCAGAATATTAGAAGGGCTAGACATCCCCAGAAGCTGGAATGTCAAAGTACTCAAGAAGTAACACCTGTAATAATGTATCCGGAACTTAATTCAATAAATAAAGAAATTATTTTCCATCTCCATAAAAGGTATGTATGGTACAACTTATCGGCTAGGCTTGATGCTCATCCCAAGCCGAAAATGCAAAAGTTGGAGTCCATTTGTTTGCAGGTCAAGCTCCTCCATTATACTTGATGCTATTCCCGAGCCGAAAATACGAAAATCGCGTAACTCCCATTAGCTCATCCACTAGGTTCGACGCCAATCCTGAACCGAAAATGTGAGGGTCAAATTAGACTGACAGTCTCTCCCGAGTTAAGTGTTGTGCACCGATCACGGATCGGAATGCAAATTACAATGCTAACTCGACATACGAAATTGGTCACCCAATTCCAAGTTAATGCGAGGTTGAGAGCTCATTCGCTATGCTTGATGATCAGATTACGCGCCCGATCTCTAAAAGTCTAATTTATAACTTGCGCCAGATGACCGACTGATTATGCTTTTCCAATCAGATCAGACAAATCAATCACTGGTTTTAAAAGTTATTGATTTCGAAGCTTAAAAAGCTTCTTCAAATTCAGGAAGTATCTCTACTTAATTAGCTTGATCATATTAGTAAATCATATCTGAAAGAAAAATTTGCAGTTTATTGAAAAATGACAAATTGTATAAGTTACAAGAATCATTACAAAAGGAAAAAAGAAAAATCTAAGTCTCTATATCTACAATTTCTACATTGACAGGGGCCGAGATCGAGTTAGCAGCAGGCTCTGCATTTGGCTCAGCAGGAAGTTGGAAAGACTCGACAGCCGCCTCAAAGATAGGCTCTGCTGGCAAGGAAGCACCAACTTTAGGTCCGAACAGCGCACCAGGCAGAACTTCAGACGATAAGAGGTTCCCATCGGTTGTTCCCTCGGCCGCCTCCTCTTGAGGAGCCTCCTCCTCATCATCACTAGATGGGGGGTCGGGCAGATTCCCTGGGTCCTCCATCCAGTCGGGTTCAACCTCAGGAAAGCGCTTCCCGGCCTCATAAATCAACCGAGACAACAACTTCCCTTGAGCCTCACCCAATTGATCAACTAGTTGCTCCTTCTGAGAGGCAAGCTCCTCCTCAAGCCTCTTTCTCCATGCCATCTCCTTATCTGTCGAAGTGGCCTCCAAGGAGTCCCGCTCAACGCGAAGCTGGTCACACTCTGCCAAAGCTTTGCCCCTCTCCTCATTGGCCCTAGCACACTCGGCGCCCAGAAGCTTACACCCGGTGCTTAGTCTGGCCGCCTCCTCCCCGAATCTCTTGCACTGAGCGCTATCGGCAAATAGGCACGCAACTTCTACCTTCAGCCGATCGACCTCACTTTGCTGAGTCTTCAACTCCTGGGCATGCTGAGAAGCCTCCTTCTTCAGGCTTGCTACCTCTGAACGAAGGATAGAGGCCTCCTTCTAATCAGCATCAGATCGAACATCTGCCTCCCCCTTCGCCTTAGCAGCATCCTCCCACCTCACCTTTAAGAAGCTCGCCATGCCGTGCAAGTGCAGGTCCCTCTTGATGAACTAAAAAAAAAAAGAAGAAGAGAAGAGGAGAAAGGAGAACATCAGTAAGAGAAGGCATCGCCAATTTTTAGACATCTTGAAACGAACTGACTAAGTTTCACCTCCAGGTTCTGTTGATTAAACATGCTGCACTCCCGGGCAAGCAAGCTAGGATCTCCCATGTCCTTGAAGTCATTGTCCTAAAGAATACCCCAAAAAATGTAACTGGTAACTACCTTATTGCCCACTGACCAGTCATTACTGAAGTTCTCCCTCAGCACATCCTTCAGGGGCACGGTTCGCCTCTCTGGGACTCCCCCTACAGCTCGCTGGGCGGACTTGCCTTGGACAGGTGCCTTGCCTTTCGCTGCAACTCGGGCGTTCGATGCAGCCACCAGTTCAGCAACCTTCTTTTAAGCGGCATCCCTTAGAAGTTGAATGCTAAGAGGACCGGTGGCTGGTTGTGTTTCCTCAGAATCAGACTCGTCCCTCAACCGCAACCGCTTTAGTGGACACTGACCCTTTGCACCAAACTGGGAGGCCGCAGGACCAAAAATTGTCAAGGCTGGACGAGTGGCGGGGACGACGGCCCTCTTTGACTTGTTCCTGTGAAGCATGGACTTCTGAAGAGGGTAAGATCTTCCTTTCTTTCGCCTTCCTCTCCTCCCTCAAAGCCCGCTCGGCCTCCCTCTTTGCCTTGACCCGATCAGCAAGCTGCTTTGCCATGTAATCTCCTCAAGCCATCGCGCCCGCAGCTGCATCACAGAGACAAACAAGATAAGTATTCTTTCCACCCAAATTAAGATTGAATGCACATGCAATGCATGACTGCCAACTTATGCTGCTTCCCCTACTTCAATCTTAATGCTCAATGTAGACACCGGGTCCCGAGGTGATCCAAGATCAGGATTACCCGATGATGAAGATAAAGACTAATTCACAAGCAAGAAAGTAGGAATTGATCATCTCTTTATCATATTCTTTTATTGGTCTCAAAAATCTTTTAAAATGTTTATTCTTATTCTCATTTTTATTTTTATTTGTATCTTTATATTTTGTCCATATTTGCACTTGATTTTTATTTTATTTTCTAAAAAAAAAAATTAAAAATATTCGGACGCGCGGGGGTTGCCGCGCACGCGACATCTCGCCCGATCAGCTAGATTTCTTGTCGATTCGTGCAGGTCGCCCCCCCATCGCAGCTACGAGAAAACTCGCCGATCCTGCCCAGCCTCGCCGATTTTCACCATTTTTCACCGAAAATTGATTTTTTTACATTTTTAAGGTAAAAAATGATTTTTTTTTTTTCAGATTTTGTTGAAATTTGACAAATATTAGTCAAATTGGGTGGGTGTTAAAAGTCAAAAAATAACAAAAAATTATTAAAAATAAATAAAAACATTAATTGTAAATATTTGACTTTTAGGATTCTATTTTGAATTTTTAAGTGTTTTTTGTTGAAATTGGGGAAGAGGGGAATAGAAAAAAGCTGGAAGGTGGACTAAATGGAGAGGGAAATGAGTTTTTACGGGAGTTTTTTCATTGGCTGGAGAGGAAGAAAAAAAGAGATTTTTGGGCTAAGGAAAATTTCCTAAGTGAGGAGAGTTTTTCTAAGGCATTTTGAGGAAGGTGTTCTTAAGGAAGATAGGGTATTTTGCTGGAAAAATAAGGAATTTTTTGCTCTTGGAGTTCATCTTTTCTTTTTCTCAAAATTTAAAATCATTTTCTTTAATCTTCTTAATCTTCTTTTCTTAAATCTAAAAATTTTCTTCTTTAATTCCATTCTAGTTTTTTCTTATATCTAAAATTTTTATTACTCTTAAAAACTTTGAGAAAGGAAAATTAATTCCTTAACTTGAGTTTTCTCATCAAACATCAAATACAAAAAAAATCAAATCATTTTTGAGTATTAGTGTTCTTGAGTTTTTTTGAGACATAAACTCAAGATTTTTTTGAACATTTTTTGAGTTTATTTTTGGATCTTGACAAGAGAATAGATCGAGACATCTTGCTTCCATATCATTTAATTCTGAGGGTAAAGATTCTTGGATCCATCTTTATCTCATCTCATTTTATTAATGTTAATTTATTTCATGTAATTTTATTTTACCTTTTTTTCTTGCATTAATGCATGTATGTGTTCTCTTTGAGTTAAGATTTATTTCTTTAGCATGAGTTTTCAATCTTTGCTTTGTTCTTGGCATGAAAATGGACAAATATACATGATGTTAAGAGATGAAAAATAAGATTTGCATGGTTTTCTCTTTTACTATTATCTTTTATGATTCTTTTTGTATGCTTAAATGTTATTATTGTATATCGCATGTTTGATTGCCTTCCTTTTGTTTACTCATTTAATTTTATTGGTTTGCTAGTATTATTATTATTATTATTATTATTATTATTATTATTATTATTATTATTATTATTATTATTATTATTATTATTATTATTATTATTATTATTATTTATTGTTACTATCATCACTTATCATTATTATTATTATTATTATCATCATCATCATCATCATCATCATCATCATCATCATCATTATTATTATTATTATTATTATTATTATTATTATTGTTATTATTATTGTTATTGTTGTTGTTGTTGTTGTTGTTATCTATTGTAATCATATTTTGCATGGTGTTATTTCATGATTTAGCTATGGTTATTATTATTAATGTACCTTGCATGATTTTTTATTTTATGTGTGATATTCGTATATTAAATTAATGTGTTTAAGTTAACTTATTCTACATTTTATTGGTGTATTAATTTATATTAGATTTCCTTTACTTGCTTAATTTTGGAATTATTACTAATATATTTATTATTTTTTTAATTGGGGCTAAAAATGTCGTGCTTATTTGTTTGAGCATTTATCGTGACCATATTCCTTGCGCCACGTAGGAGTTTATATCACTTGGGTGAGACATTTCCTATCCCTATTTATGTGACTGTGTTTTGTTTGTAAATAAAATAAGTTTATTTTATACGCATGCCAAATAAAAATCAAAAAAATATTTTGTACAATCAAATTGGGATTTTTACTAACAAATTGGGACCAACGTCCCTGGTTTTAGCAAAGGAATGAAAAATATCATGAATTAAAACGAAGAGTTAAATGTACTAAAAATGGGATCACTCATCTCGGTTTTCAACCCAATGGTAAAAATAACTCTTCGATCCCTCTTCAAATAAGCATAAGGGAACCAATGTTCCTAAATCGAAAAAATATCCCGATTTACGTATGTCATTTTCTATGTGTGATTTTCTTTTGTTTGTTTTAGATTTATATTCATATATCTTGTGGGCCCTTGTAATTAATTATTTTTGGGGCAATTTTATTTTCTTTCACTTGGGGATTGTATTCTGTCTTGATTCCATTTTAAATTTTATTCAGCTTCTCTTTTCATTTGGGGGATTGTATTTGTCCCAATTTCTTCTTTGTAAATGGCGTGTTTGTGTGTTTACCGCTTTATTTACCGCTTTCTTTACAGCTTTCATTTTATCGCTTTCTTGATGCTTGAAATGCGCTTTCAATAAATTACACTAATAGCGTGAGGAGAGAGATAGAATTTTCAAATCTAAAAACTCCCTTATATTTAACCAAGGCATTAATAAGAGTGAAGTTCCGAACACTTTCTCTTGTTTAGACCGTAGAAGTTAGATGACCTTTCCCAATTTCTTGTAAATTGGGTGGCGACTCCAAAATGCCTCAAAGGTGCCTAAAGGCTTCATGGGACTAGATGAACTTTCCAATGTTCTATTGGGTAAGGAATTCCAAACTGTCTCATGTTTCCCAAAGTCAAAAGACGCGAACCAATCCCTCGAACCCTAAAAGTGGGTCTCGCCTAAGAGGGCCTTTGCTAGGTTCGGTGCGTGTCACAGTGCTGTGACGCGAGCCGAACCTAGCAAAGGCCCTCTGGTAGGTGAGACCCGCTTTTAGGGTTTGAGGGATTGGTTCGCGTCTTTTGATCGTGGGCAACATGAGACATTTTGGAATTCCTTACCTAATAGAACATTGGAAAGTTCATCTAGTCCCATGAAGCCTTTAGGCACCTTTGAGGTATTTTGGGGTCGCCACCCAATTTACAAGAAATTAGGAAAGGTCATCTAACCTCTACGGTCTAAACCAGAGAAGGTGTTCGGAACTTCACTCTTATTTATGCCTTGGTTAAACATAAGGGAGTTTTTAGATTACAAAATTTCATCTCTCTTCTCACACGATTCGATGCATTTTATTTAAGGCACACTTCAAGCATTGAGAAAACGGTAAAAGAAAGCTGTAAATAAAGCGATAAATAAAATGGTAAATAAAACGGTAAACACACATAACCACGCCATTTACAAAAGATAAATGGGGACAAATACAATCCCCCAAATGAAAAGAAAAGCTGAATAAAATTTAAAATGGAAATCGGGACAGAATACAATCCCCAAGTGAAAGAAAATAAAATTGCTCCAAAAATAATTAATTACAAGAGCCCACAAAATATAAACGTAAATTTAAACAATCATGCAAAATCAATCAAAAGGGGGTAACATACATAAATCGGGATATTTATTTGGTTTTGGAACATTGGTTCCTTCGTGTTCACTTAAAAAGGGATCGAAGAGTTATTTTGACATTTGTTATGAAAATCGGGATGAGTGATCCCATTTTTAATAAATCAACTCTTCATTTTAGTCCGCGATGTTTTTGCATGTTTTGGCTAAAGTCTAGGACATTGGTCCCAATTTATTAGTAAAAATCCCAATTTGATTGTACAAAATATTTTTGTGATTTTTTAATTGGCACGCGTATAAAATAAACTTATTTTATTTACAAACAAAACACAGTTACATAAATAGGGATAGGAAATGTCTCATCCAAGTGATATAAACTCCTACGTGGCGTGAGCAATTTGGTCACGATAAATGCTCAAACAAATAAACACGACATTTTAGCCCCAATAAAAAAATAATAAAAATATTAGTAATAATTCCAAAATTAAGTAAATAAAAGAAATCTAATATAAATTAATACACCAATAAAATGTAGAATAAGTTAAATTGAACACGTTATTTTAATATGTTATCATCACACGTAAAATAAAAAATCATGCAAGGTACATTAATAATAATAACCATAGCTAAATCATGAAATAACACCATGCAAAATATGATGACAATAGATAACAGCAACAACAACAACAACAACAACAACAATAATAATAATAATAATAATAATAATAATAATAATAATAATAATAATAATAATAATGATAAGTGATAATAATATTAATAATAATAATAATAATAATAATAATAATAATAATAATAATAATAATAATAATAATAACAAACCAATAAAATTAAATGAGTGAACAAAAGGAAGGCAATAAAACATGCGATATACAATAATAACATTTAAGCATACAAAAAAAAATCATAAAAGATAATACTAAAAGAGAAAATCATGCAAATCTTATTTTTCATCGCTTAACACCATATATATTCATCCATCTTCATGCCAAGGACAAAATAAAGATTGAAAACTCATGCTAAAGAAATAAATCTTAACTCAAAAAGAACACATACATGTATTAATGCAAGAAAAAAACAAGGGTAAAATAAAATGAAATGAAATAAATTAACATGAATAAAATGAGATGAGATGAAGATGTATCCAAGAATCTTTACCCTCAGAATTAAGTAATATGGAAGCAAGATATCTCTATCTATTCTCCTTGTCAAGATTCGAGAGTAAACTGGAAAAAATGTTCAAGAAAATCTTGAGTTTATGTCTCAAATAATTTAAGAACACTAAAATTAAAAAATGATTTGATTTTTTTGTGTTTTCTATTTGATAAGAAAACTCAAGTTAAGGAAATTAATTTTCCTTTCTCAAGTTTTCAAGTTCAACAAAAATTTAGATATAAGAAAAACTAGAGTGTAATTAAAGAAGAAAATTTTTAGATTTAAGAAAAGAAAATGAATTTAAATTTTAAGAAAAAAAGAAAAGATGAACTCCAAGAACAAGAAATGCCTTGCTTTTCCAGAAAATATGCACCCTTTTCCTCAAGAACACCTTCCCAAAATCCCTTGGAAAAAATCAATTCCCTTAGAGAAATTTTCTTAGCCAAAATCCCTTTTTTTTCTTCCTCCTTCCCTCAAACGAAAAATCTCTCGTAAAAACTCATTCTCCTCTCCATTTAGTCCACTTTCAGATTTATCAAAGGTAAATCCTCCCTAATTTCAACAAAAAACACTCAAAAATTCAAAATAAAATCTTAAAAGTCAAATATTTATATTTAATTTTTTTTTTAATTTTTTTTAGAAAATAAAATAAAAATCAAGTGCAAATATGGAAAAAATATAAAGATACAAATAAAAATAAAAATGATAATGAGAATAAACATTTTAAAAGATTTTTGAGACCAATAAAAGAATCTGACAAAGAAATGATCAATTCTTACTTTCTTGCTTGTGAATTAGTCTTTATCTTCATCATCGGGTAATTCTGATCTTGGATTGCCTCGGGACCCGGTGTTTATAGTTGTCCCCAATTTTGGGAAAACTAGCACACAGGTGCCTAGTTGAGCCAAAATTCAGAAAAGAGGAAAGAAGCGCGTATCTGAGGCGACGACCTTCCCGGACTGGAAGAGATTATTGGCGTGTTATCTTTTTTGAGGTGGTGCCCCCTGAGAGGTCTTCGGTTGATTGGCTGCCCCCTGAGAGGTCCTCGGATGGTTGGCTAGTGCCCCCTGAGAGGTCTTTGACTGGCTGGTGCTGTAATAACCCGATTTGGCCCTAGTAGAATTTCGGAATCTTTGTTCGAGAATTCAAGTGTTTGTGTGTATAAGAGAGTGTATTTGAGTAAGTGGCTTGTGTGTGGGTTTTGTCGCGAGTGCGACAGTGTCGGGGGCGTTACAGAATGCATCACGTGAAGTCTATTTGAGTTGGATTATTTAATGTGTATCGGACACGTGGCGGCATAGGAGTTTGACAATTGGCATTGTAGGAGGTTGACACATGGCTACAAGGGAGTGTGACACTTGGCATTGGACTTTTTGTTTTAAGTAAATGAATGTATTTATAAAGGGTAAGGGGCATTTATGTGCTTTGGTGGACTTTGACTAGGAGTAATGAGCTTTGGATAAAGATGGACCAGCTGCTCATTTTCTTCTCACGTTGGTTTGCTTTTAGGTTTTGTTATTTCTTTCTTTTTCCTTTTATTTTCTGCCGTTCTCTTCTCTTGCTCTTGCTTTTGTTCCTTTCTTCTTCCTTTGGTCTGTTTTTAGAGAATCCCTTGGATTGGTTTGAAGAGTATAAGTCAAGGGTTGAGTTTGGTTCTTAAGAAGAAGGTAAGTAGTATGATTTTAGCATTGGTCTTCTTCTTCTGTTTAATTTCTGTTTTTGATTTAAAGTGAAGTCCATGGATTAAGTGTTATATTGGTTGATTTGTGCATGAAAGCTGTGGACAAGAAGTTGGACAAAGGCAAAGAGAAGATCGGAACGAGTAGAGAGCTGTGATCAAGCTCCTAGAGGTTGGGATCGATTGTGATTTTATTATTTTTGCATGTGTTTACATGAAATATGTTTGAATAGAGACATGCTTGATGAGCTTTAATTAGCTCAACTGCTCTTTTAGAGTATATTTGTTAGATATGTATGTAAATATGTTTATGAGTATGTAATTTGATCATTTGTATGTGTATTGATGATGTTAGATGGGTTACTATATAGTTGTGATGATAAAGTATGTGTTTTGGTGAATTCTGCTCATTTTGCATCCGACCTCTGTGTAATATTTTTGCCATAAGTAGAGTTTTAAATGTCTAAATGGAGTTATTCTTGATCCATTAGAACCATTTCTTCTATACTACAAAAGTACCAGAAACGACCTTGAGCTAATTCTTTCTCTAAGACCCTAAAAATTAGCCAAAACCATAGCATCCCTGTTTGGGTCGGGTTACTGGAGCAATATAGGTTGGTTAGCTCATATCTTTTATTTTACATGTCAAAACGACCTAAAACTTACCCCATCTGAAAGATAACATCCTAGGAAACAATTTTTAAGAAGAGTGTTTTACCAAAAACCGACGTTTAGAGGTCAGTTTAGACGATACAAGTTTGAGGTGGAAAGCAATCTCGTGAAGGTTCCTGACGGAGCCTTCTGTCGCGAGCACGAGAGTGGTCGCAAGCGCAAAAGAGTAGGTCATAAGAGTGATTTTCCTCTGGATTTAGATCCCATGGTTGACATGAATCAATTCCCCACCTTTCCCCTTAACTAATTTATATATTTTTAGGTGTTTTTCTTCCCGAATTGAACCCGAACATCGCCGGAAGTTCTTACCACTTGTCCAACTTGTGTCTAACATTACAAAGTGAGTATATGAATGTATTTCCAACTGAATTACATGTAAATGATGCCATGGTATATAAGTTTATGAATAGAACCCAAATGTTTACATTCTTTTTGATTATTAAGCATGACATGCCATGTGATATTAATTATATAGGATTGGATCATGTTATAATGCTTGAGAGATGTAATGTATATGATATAGCATATAAAGTCTATATGTACAGCCTGAAAGTCATAGCAGTGGATAGATAAGCATGCTTATAAAGGGTTACCGCGCAGCTGCTATCGACCGCCCCGTTTGGGCGAAGCAGCCGACCTCCGAGATGGTCATACAGATACAGATATAGTACATGTTTTGAGACTTCGGTCTTCTGATTATATAGTGCCCGTATCCACAACTAAAGGATTTTAGGCTATTCCTATTATATGTTTTGAAGTGTACTAGAGTTGATGTATAAGTCTTATTTTGTATATATGCTTTTGCTTGAGAATGAGAATATGTATACATGACCTGTGAATGAATACGAGTTTATATGCATGTGAAAATGATTTGTAAATGAATAAGCTCATATGCATGTGAACATAAGATTGTATAGACTATGTGAATACTGATGTTGTATTGAGCATGATGGTATAAATGATGCATGTGATGTGTGTGCGACTTTAGTAGAAGTCCTATACTTTATTTTCATCCCTACTAAACGTTATCGCTTAGCACAGATGTTTGTTTCCGTGTAGGTTTACAGGTTCGAATCAGTAAGCGGGCATCTGCGAGTCAAGGCTACTAGGAGTTTTATTTTGATCTCTTTTTGTATAAGATAGAAATAGAGTTTGTGATGTTTTGAGTAACATCATTATGTGATAAAAGAGTATAGTTGTTACATGTAAAGTTTATTGTAATATATGTACTGAAACAAATATGTAAAGTAAAACGACAATAGTTTTGTAATATGTATAATATGTGTAAAATGCATGTTGGGCCCAAGCGTTATTTTATTTTTATTATTGTGTATTAATGTGTATTTTGCTATCGCTTCCACTAGTATATGTATATGTACGCGTTAGACTTTGCGTGGTGCCCCGATATCCTCCCGAGGGGTGTTGGGGTGTTACAGGTGCCCCCTGAGAGGTCTTTGATTGGCTGGCTGTCCCCTGAGAGGTCTTCGATTGATCACCCCCTGAGAGGTCTTCGGTTAGTTGGCTGCTCCCTGAGAAGTCTTCAGTTGATCACCCCCTGAGAGGTCTTCGGTTGATCTCCCCCTTAGAGGTCTTCGGTTCACCACCCCCTGAGAGGTCTTCGATTGATCGCCTCCTGAGAGGTCTTAGATTCGCCACCCCCCTGAGAGGTCTTCGGTTGACCGTCCCCTGAGAGGTCTTCGATTCGCCACCCCCTGAGAGGTCTTCGGTTGATCGCCCCCTAAGAGGTCTTTGGCTAGCTGGCTGCTCCCTGAGAGGTCTTCGATTAGCTGCCTCCTGAGAGGTCTTCGGTTGATCGCCCCCTGAGAGGTCTTCGGTTCGCCGCCCCCTGAGAGGTCTTCTGATGGTTGGCTGCCCCCTGAGAGGTCTTCGATTAGCTGCCCCCTGAGAGGTCTTCAGGTGATCGCCCCCTGAGAGGTCTTCGGTTAGCTGGTTGCTCCCTGAGAAGTCTTCGGTTGATAGCCCCCTGAGAGGTCTTCGGTTGATCGCCGCCTGAGAGATCTTCGGTTAGCTGTCCCTTGAGAGGTTTTCGATTAGCTGCCTCTTGAGAGGTCTTCGGATGGTTGCCCCCTAAGAGGTCTTCGGTTCGCCGCCCCCTGAGAGGTATTTGAATGGTTGGATTGGTGTTTTGATCGATGTCATCACTCGCCTTTTATCAGCATTCGCATTGATTCTCTCTTTCTGCAAGACCTCAGAAAGCCAAATATGCAGGAAAAATAGTGAGCATGCACGTTGTCACACCCCATAAGTGGCTTAATTTGATTTAGCAATTTTAATTGGACAATTAAGGGCAAGTGGGTAATTTGCTTGAGGAAAAGAGGATTTTTGCAAGGAAATAAAAGTATTTTAAATGGCAGATTTTATTTTGGTGAGTAAAAGGTAATTTGTCAAGGATTTATTGGTATTATTGATTGGATCAGATTGTAAAAGAGGAATAAGTGGGTTTGTAAAGCTGTGCATGTGTGCCAAGTGGAGAGGTGAGTGTGTGCATGTGGGTGAGGGAAAGAGAGGTCTGAGGAATTTCTAGTTGGCTGGAAACAAAAGACCTGAGGTTTCTCTCTTGCTCTCTCTCTCATGTAAACCACTCCTCTTCTCTTGTGTTTCTGTTCTTTCTTTCTGTTTGCATGAGTATTCATCTGTTATGAGCTAGGGTTTTGAGCATTGAAAAGCTTCAGAAGGTAAGTAAATAAGTTGTTGTGGCTGAACTTCTCCTTTTGTCTTCCTCTGTTACGGATGGTTTGGGGTATGAAGTTTTGGTTCTTGGTTATCTGAATTTTTGGTTTTGTTTTGTCGGTTCATGAAATCTGCTGAAGAGAAGAAGAGGGATAAAGGGAAAGAGAAGGTTGTGGATTGAAGAGTGCAGAGGACGTTTTTGAACTTCATTCAGGTTTGGGAGTGTCTGTCTTTCTCATTTTGGATCCTGTTTCCAGTTTTGGTATTAATGTGTTTTATGTGTGTGTTTGTATATAGAAATGCTAGAGTTACGTAATGTTGTTGACATAATACAGTAGAAAAAAGAATGATATGAACATGCAATGAGATGAATATGTATGAGTTTGAATGCAAAATCCTGGGTTGTTGACATTCTGGAATTTTGACTCTGTTGAATAGTGAAAAGACGTGTTTTGCATTAAGATTTCATATATGCATTCAGGAGACATAAAAGTATGTGTTTAAAAAATCATTGCATGAAAAATAGTTTTGGGCAAGATGGGGTTCTGATTTTTGGTTGTACTCTATTTTCGCGGTTTTGCTGGTTTTTACGATTTCTGGAAAATTCGGAAGTTTGGAGAAGGAGAAGCAATTTGTGAGAGGAAAATCACGTGACGTGATGGAACATCACGCCGTGACCTCCCTCCTTGGGAAGTCACGTGGCGTGATGAAGCATCACGCCGTGACCTTCCTCCCTTTGGGAAGTCGCGACGTGATGGAGCATCACGCCTCGCGACCTCTCGCCGGTCTTCCTGCGTGTCACGAGACGGGATCTCGTGACCTTTCCCCCCTCTCCTCTCAGGCGTCACGAGGCGTGACGGAGGGTCACGGCTCGTGACTGCCTTTGTTTTTTTTCCTGGCACTCGCGTGAAGCCAGCGTCACGAGACACCACTGCCTGGGTGACTCGTGACCGGCCTCCCTCCTGTTGCCTTGTTTTTTTTAAAAGCATAATTTTAACTTCTGTTCAAAGGATTTTCTAAAAGCAAAGTTTTTAAGCTTCTGTACATGGGGTTTTCCACTGGTTGAATCTAAAACAAGTTCAAATCTGTTCTTTAATCTAGTAATTGATTAATTATGAGATTTATGTTCTTGTTTAGTAATTGATATACATGATTTAAATATTTGTAATTTATATGAACATGGATTATTTCAACGTGAGTTATATGTTCTTATTATCTCCTGTTTGTGATATTTATATATTCATATGTTTCTGAATTTGATCATTATACAAGTACACTTGGATTATAGATTTGTATTATTTTCAATTCTCATATTGATATTGGTGCTTGAATTGATGAGTTGTGGTTTTTAAGCCTGAATAGTCATAGTAGTGGATAAGTAAGCGCTTACTTAGGTCAGAGTGTGTGTGCAGCTGCTATATGATAAAACGTTATACGTGGGTCCGTTTGGATCCTTGTTTCGATCCTATATGGGTCTATATGGATTTAATGCGAGACTTCGGTCTATATATGAAAAATACATGTTTGAGACTCATGTCTCTATATGCTTGGGATACTGTGTTCTATCAGTATCCATGTGACCATATCCACTTCTAGAGAGTATTTTAGACTAATCAGGCTATATGTTTAAATGTGTTGCATATGTTGAGATGCCTGTTTGACATGATTACAAGTATATGAAGTACATGAATTCTTACATAGCTTTATATTATGCACCTTGTATCTGTATACTTAGAATGATGAAAATTATGAATTGAATACTTAATTGCTTGTATTGTATATATATTTATGCATGTCAAGTAAGGAATTTAGAGATATGTTTACATGTAATTTGATGCCTTTGATTTTGAATCATTAGATAATAGTATTGTTATAAATATTGTATATGCATATTGTTCGTTTGTTTTGTTCCTCCCCACTAAGCATTATCGCTTAGCACGGGCTCTTTTCCCGTGCAGGTGGCGAGTTTGGATAGAAGTCAGATATCTATAGGTCGGCCACTAGAAGTATTTTTGGATGAAGTTTTTTTTTTTTTTTTTTTGAGTCTTCCGTTGTAATTTTTGTATATGGCTTGTTAATAGCAAAGTGAATCTTTTGTAAAGGAACAAATATTATTTTTGTATATGTATTTGCTTACGAGCCTCTTTTTGTAAAAACGATATAGATATGATATATGTTACAGGATTTACTGCTATATGATTAAAAGTTTCTTTACATCTCATAATTTATTTTATTTATGAGTATGTTTTTGGATTCGTTTATATGTTTGACCGCGTGGCATTCCGGTATCCTTCCAACGGGGATGGCGGGGTGTTACACACGTGAGATGCATATGTATACAGTAATGCAGGACAAGAATTCGTTTAAGTGGATCTGGAGACGACAGCCGGTTTGGTTGTAATTTGCAATAGGATCGGTGCCCCCTGGAATTGCTTTTGAATATTATGCCTCTGGGGGATTATGAGGTTCACATCTGAAACCTGTAGTCATTTTTTGAAGGTAGTCCCTTGTGGATTTTCACACTACCTTTTCTTAGCGGGAAATGCGTCCTTTTCAGATTTTCACATAACCCTGTGCCTTATTTTTTGCCTGGAATGGACCCAACTCAATCCAGTAGGTTTTATTAACTTTATTTTTTTGTAGGACAGACTGCCTGTTCCCAGGTTTTCACCCTACCCTTTGGCCTAACTTTTGCTTAGAGCACCAATTACGGTTTTCATTTCTAACGACCTCTTTTTTTTGTTTAAGAGAAACTGAAGTTATCGTCAAAGATCTTTCAGGCATGATCGGCATGTACTTATGTCTTAGATCATGGTTTCTTGAGCTTGGTTCTTATCATTAAGTTGCTATAGAATTGGCTTTATAGTTGATAGCAGGATGAGTCGACTGAACTGCTTGAGTAGCGAGAGTGGTAGAGGATAGGTAGTAACCATGTGCTGATTTTATACCGGAAACAAACAACTTTGTGTATACAAGATGAACTGCTCTGGTCACATCAACAATATTGCATAAATGCATGTATTTCAACCTGATTTCATAACACATGATCACTATTTGGCATTAACTCGAAAAATATGAGACCTCATCTAATATCAGAAATAGATCTTGAGAGCATCAAACTCTTGTTATCAATCAGCACTCGCGGGTTTTCTTGATTGAATATTTTCTCTCTCTTTTTATTTTTTATTCCTTATTTAGCCTCTACCATGGACTCTCCTTCAGTTCGTCAGTGTTGATTGAATTTGCTTCCATCTTCGTTAGCCGGGAAAGCTGCTCCTTCGGAAAGTGGTTCTTTTTTTGTATCGAAATCTTGTTCTTGTTCTATGTGCAGACTGGTTGGGGTGATGGGTTCCTTATTTGGGGCGTGGATGTGAAATCTCACATTTTACTTTTATTGGCTTTGGTCGTTCAAATTTTAAAATGGTTTTTCAACGGTTGAGATTGGGGACAGGTTAGGCTCGGATGATCTGGGGCAAAGATTGTGGTTTTTTTTTTCTCTCTTTTTTTCCCTCTCTTTTTTTTCTCTTTTTTTTTGTTTTTTTTGTTTTCTCTCTTTTTGTTCTCACTCTTTTTTTTCTCTCTCTTTTTTTCTCTTTTTTTTTTGTTTTTTTTTAATGGTAAAAAGCTGTCCTTTTAAGTTTGGCTATAAGGGTTCCGGATGGTTAAAGGTCAATCTTAATTGGTTTTGGGGTACACATTTCAAATGGTTGGGAGGAAAGGGGTCACGCTGTTCAGTTCTAATGAGTTATATTTTCCTCGTGAAGGTCTTTAGTTTTATTCCTCTAACTCATGATGTAGCTCTTGAAGTTTGATTTTATTTGGCAGCACCATATGCATCCCAGATGTTATGGATGCAAAGGAATGGCTTTCAAAATTCTGCTTATCGTCATGTTGGCACATGGAAGTAGCATGGTCTCGAGAATGTCCTTGTCGATTTTCAGCATGTCATCCCAGGTCCACGCAAAGGCTCTTTTTTTATTTTATTTTATATCTCTCAAAATTATCCTCTTTTCAAGAGTTATATCAGATGCTATCAAGATTTTGTTTGGACTCCCCAAAGTTTTGAGATTAGATGGAGTCGTATTAATTGGATTAATGTCAAAAATGAATGAATGCATCATGATCATAGGAAATGAAATCATTAAAAAATACAATACAAATAAATAGAAATGTTCATCATATTAAAATAACTAAACTGTCATAAGGAGTTCTTGAATTAAAAGGAAATAAAGCATCTAAAAAAACATAGTCTTCATGTAGCTCTTCTGACGAGTGCCACTCAGGTGGACCAGATCCAATCACATATCTGGTGGAGGGACTGCATTATAGCTTGCCTTCTTCTTCTTCTCTCTCTTTTCAGGGTCCGTGATCTGTTTGGAGTCAATGAGATCTTGCATTTTGCCCCTCAAGATTCAGCAATGGTCTGTTAGATGCCCAGTGTGTTGATGATAGGCGCAATATTGATCACTCTTATGCCCCGGCTGTCCCTGACTTAAGGCTGGTCTGGGTGGTAATGGTTGCAAGTTGCCCTCCTTCATTAGTCTCTCCAACACCCAGGATAGAGGTCGACCCAAGTTAGAAAAGTACTGCTGGCCCTATTTTGCTCCGGTGGTTGAAACCTCGACTGTCTTACCATTTCTACCATTACTGCTTCCAGCTCCGCCTGATCTGTACCCCGACTGGTTCCCAAAGCCTTTCCGAGCAAAGTTATTTTGGCTTGCTTTCTTTGCTAGGTAAGCCGCCTCAGCCTCTACAGCAATGTCTTTGAGCGACTCCCAATCTCTGAGCCCCTTAAAGCTAAGCAAGTCCTTCAAGTAAGGGTAGGAGTTCCTGATGAACAATCTGATTTGATCAGCGGTGTCGTATTTTCGCTTCATCTCCATGACCCTGTTTCTCCAACTAGTGAGGTATTCGTGGAACAACTAATCATTCTTTTGCTGTAGAAGCTCGAGGTCCTTTAGGGTGACCTCCATTCTAGTGCCGCAGTCGTACTGCCTTATGAATTCATCAGTCAAGAGGTCAAGTCCTCTTTGGATCTCCTATCCAACCCATGATACCAGTTTACTGCTGGACCCAATAGACTGAGACAGAAATAATCTACCTTCTGCTTCTTGCTCAACCCTGTGCCTTTCATCACCAGGGTATACTGCTTGTGTGTGTAGATGGGTCCGAAGTACCATTGAACTTCGGCAGCTTAGGCATCTTAAACCTTTGGGGTAGTAGCTCCTCATCCCCAAGATCTCTATCTTTAGGGTTGAGCCCCTTCCCAGCTGACAACATGCGGGTGATCATCTCAATTTGCTGTCTCATCCCTCTTATTGCCTCATCTTCTACCCTGGGTGCTCTGGCCCTCACAACTTGAGGTGCTATTACCTCTTCATCTTCCTCCTTCATCACGAAATCCTCATTGGGATTGGGGATCCTTTCCCTTCTTGGCTCAGCAACTCTGTGCTCATTGACAGGTTGACAGGCAGCATTACCAATGAGGGGAGCCTCCCCTCTAGCAGGTGGTTCGACTTACCCCCAGGAGGAACTGCTGGTGGTTGTGGAGCGATAGGTAGCTATGGAGCAATAGGTGCTTGTGGAGCAGGGGGATGAGCAATCATGTCAGCCATGATGCCCATCATATCTAACATCCTCTGTTCAAAGTTCTCTAGTCTCCTAGCAAGGTCTTGTGTGGTCAAAGCTCCGGTCTCTTCTGCCATCGATGATTCTAGAGATGATTCACTGATCGATGAGAGTGACTTAAAATCTCAATCAGACACTAATTTCAGTAACTCAAAGAGCAGATTTGTCCTTACTAGCCGACCGTCGGAACATCTAGTCCACTTAGATGAATCTATGATGGCTGAAAGATTTAAATTGTTAAAATGATGCATGAATGACATGTACCATGCATGATCGTGTGTTATGCAACATTTACAACCACATACCAGCAAGTAGATCCTTCCAACCTTATTACTCCCATACACGAGGTAATGCGGTCTCTTTCCTAGGTGGGCTTGATCCATGGGTTAACAGGGAACCCAATGGATGCGTATGGTGCTCGGCGAAAAATCGGCAGCATAACATCTCTTAATTAACACGCATACATATGAATTTTGACCTTTATGTATTTAAACATTTCAACCATATTAAGATGGGACCACCGGGGCATGAAAGCTTTTGATATAAGACCATTTAATTTGGTTGATTTTGTTAAATATATAATGGCCCACATAGCAAGCATCATATTAAGGTACATTTCACCTAAGGGAAGTATTTATTGCCATTACATGAGCTTTGGTCAAGGGTGATGATACTTTAGGGCTACCCAAGTATGGTCCCTGCCAATGGGTCTAGCTCATCACGAGCATAACGACCGATCGGTTCTCCATTTAATATACCATGATGGTACGAGGCTTGGGCTGGTGATTATCCTTAACACTTCCCTAGATTGAGTGAAAATAGGGTCGTGCTTTGGGAATGCACCGGGATAAGAATAGGGACCAAACTAGCATAATTCGAAGGCTCTAAAATGATGCAATGCAATTTTTGAAGAGAGATAGAATTTTAGGTTTTAAAAACTCAATTATACATTTTAACCAAGACACTTTCAGAGCAAAGTCACAAATGTCCCCAGAGGAGTCGCCACTGTGACGCGCGCCGAACCTAGCAAAGGCCCTCTGGTCGGTGAGACCCGCTTTTAGAGCTCGAGGGATTGGTTCGCGTCTTTTGATCTTGGGCAACATGAGACATTTTGGAATTCCTTACCCAATAGAACATTAGAAAGTTTATCTGGTCCCATGAACCTTTAGGCACCTTTGAGGTATTTTGGAGTCGCCACCCAATTTACAAGAAATTGGGAAAGGTCATCTAACCTCTACAGTCTAAATCAGAGAAGGTGTTCAGATCTTCACTCTTATTTATGCCTTATTTAAACATAAGGGAGTTTTTAGACTACAAAATTTCATCTCTCTTCTCACGTGATTCGATGCATTTTATTTAAGGCGCACTTCAAGCATTGAGAAAACGGTAAAAGAAAGCTGTAAATAAATCAATAAATAAAATGGTAAATAAAGCGGTAAACACACAAAACCACGCCATTTACAAAAGAGAAATGGGGACAAATACAATCCCCCAAATGAAAAGAAAAGCTGAATAAAATTTAAAATGGAAATCGGGACAGAATACAATCCCCAAGTGAAAGAAAATAAAATTGCCCCAAAAATAATTAATTACAAGGGCCCACAAAATATAAACATAAATTTAAACAATCACGCAAAATCAATCAAAAGGGGGTAACATATATAAATCGGGATATTTATTTGATTTTGGAACATTGGTTCCTTCATGCTCATTTAAAAAGGGATCGAAGATTTATTTTGACATTTGTTATGAAAATCGGGATGAGTGATCCCATTTTTAATAAATTAACTCTTCGTTTTAGTCCGCGATGTTTTTGTATGTTTTGGCTAAAGTCTAGGACATTGGTCCCAATTTGATTGTATAAAATATTTTTGTGATTTTTTAATTGGCATGCGTATAAAATAAACTTATTTTATTTACAAACAAAACACAGTCACATAAATAGGGATAGAAAATGTCTCACCCAAGTGATATAAACTCCTACGTGGCGCGAGGAATTTGGTCACGATAAATGCTCAAACAAATAAGTACGACATTTTAGCCCCAATAAAAAAAATAATAAAAATATTAGTAATAATTCCAAAATTAAGTAAATAAAGGAAATCTAATATAAATTAATACACCAATAAAATGTAGAATAAGTTAAATTGAACAAGTTGTTTTAATATGTTATCATCACACGTAAAATAAAAAATCATGTAAAGTACATTAATAATAATAACCATAGCTAAATCATGAAATAACACCATGCAAAATATGATGACAATAGATAACAGCAACAACAAAAATAATAATAATAATAATAATGACAATAAGAATAATAATAATAATAATAATAATAATAATAATAATAATAATAATAATAATAATAATAATAATAATAATGATGATGATGATAAGTGATGATGATGATAATAATAATAACAATAATAATAATAATAATAATAATAATAATAAACCAATAAAATTAAATGTGTAAATAAATGGAAGGCAATCAAACATGCGATATACAATAATAACATTTAAGCATATAAAAAAAAATCATAAAAGATAATACTAAAAGAGCAAATCATGCAAATCTTATTTTTCATCTCTTAACACCATATATATTCATCCATCTTCATGCCAAGGACAAAATAAAGATTGAAAACTCATGCTAAAGAAATAAATCTTAACTCAAAAAGAACACATACATGCATTAATACAAGAAAAAAAAGGGTAAAATAAAATGAAATGAAATAAATTAACATGAATAAAATGAGATGAGATGAAGATTGATCCAAAAATCTTTACCCTCAGAACTAAGTAATATGGAAGCAAGATATCTCGATCTATTCTCTTTGTCAAGATTCAAGAGTAAACTCGAAAAAATGTTCAAGAAAATCTTGAATTTATGTCTCAAATAATTTAAGAACACTAAAATTAAAATATGATTTGATTTTTTTGTGTTTGCTATTTGATGAGAAAACTCAAGTTAAGGAAATTAATTTTCCTTTCTCAAGTTTTCAAGTTCAATAAAAATTTAGATATAAGAAAAACTAGAGTGTAATTAAAGAAGAAAATTTTTAGATTTAAGAAAAGAAAATTAAGAAGATTAAAGAAAATGATTTTAAATTTTAAGAAAAAAGAAAAGATGAAGTCCATGAACAAGAAATTCCTTGTTTTTTCAGAAAATATGCACCCTTTTCCTCAAGAACACCTTCCCAAAATCCCTTGGAAAAAATCAATTCCCTTAGAGAAATTTTCTTAGCCAAAATCCCTTTTTTTCTTCCTTCTTCCCTCAAATGAAAAAACTTCCGTAAAAACTCATTCCCCTCTCCATTTAGTCCACTTTCAGATTTTTCAAAGGTAAATCGTCCCTAATTTCAACAAAAACACTCAAAAATTCAAAATAAAATCTTAAAAGTCAAATATTTACACTTAACATTTTTATTTTTTTTTTAATTTTTTTTTATAAAATAAAATAAAAATCAAGTGCAAATATGGACAAAATATAAAGATACAAAGAAAAATAAAAATGATAATAAAAATACAAATTTTAAAAGATTTTTGAGACCAATAAAAGAATTTGACAAAGAAATGATCAATTCCTACTTTCTTGCTTGTGAATTAGTCTTTATCTTCATCATCGGGTAACTCTGATTTTAGATCGCCTCAGGACCCGGTGTTTACACTCACGTTCAACGTTTTCGCCAGCCTCGGAGCTAGAAGACCCGAACAACATCCCCAAAAGATTATTGGAGTCGTAGGGTTCTCCTCGCCTCGCCACAGTGTCCATCAATTTCTTGATGTCGGCCTCGTACAATGGCTGACCGGCAGCTTAGTCTCTTAAAATGGTGGCTACGTCCGATCGGGTAAGCCGCACCCCGAACCCACTAGCCATCCCCACCAAAAAATACATCTCTTTGAACCCTTTCATCGAGGAGGGGATGTTGAAGAGCTTCCTCTTTGGTCGGCTGGTAAAGTAGTACTTCGTCCCATCACTCTGACCTAAGATGTAGAAGAAGTGGGTGAAGAGATCCAGAGTCAAAGCCACTCCCTCTATTTTGTAGAGAATTTTAAAGCAGGCCACCGACCTCTACCCGTTCGGATGTAGTTGGTTTGGATCAATCCCATAACCTCTAAGTACTGCTATCTCGAATGCACCGAACGGGAGCTTCATTCCTGCATCCAAGCTCCAAAGGTGGCAGATGAACCACTCATTCTTCTGGTGGCCGAAAGGCCCCTTCATCATCACCATGGAGTCAGGGCAAGGCATCACAAACACATTCGCAGGGAAGCCATATCGAGAAGGAATTTAAGCCACTTCTATAGGGCTCAATCTGTAAAAACAATCAGTCGCCGGCTTGTCCCTATATGCCTCCATGAAACTCCTGTCTATTGATTGACCACTGCTGGAAGCCATTTTCAGCGGAAGGGGAAGAAGCACAATAACCCTTAGTCTCTAATAGGGCGCTGAAGATCTACGCTAAAAACTTCTTCCCGTAAATCCGAAGTAAGACGAATACAGAGACGCAATGGAAAGAATGAGAGGAAAATCCAAGACAAGCGAGCAGGAATTACTTACTTACTTGGATAATCTTGCAGGAACTCTGAAAAACCTCTGGGATCAGAAAGCAAGAAATAGCCGAAATGTGAAAGATGAAAGAAATGAGAAGAAATTTTGGTAGAGTTTCTCTAAGGGTTACTGAAAAGTAAAGAAAAAACCGCGCAGAAGTTAACTACTTATAGGGAAAAACTTCTTGAATACTCCAATCGTCTCACCACAAGATGCTCGCCACGTGTCATCAAAGCATCATTACTTTACAAAGAATGAAGCGTCACCCTCGACGTGCACGCAACATTAAATGGGACAGCTGTTTGAACAGACGCATCTCTTTAGATGAGCGCCTTTCAAAATTCAAAAATCCTGCCAACGGTCGCTCCCTGATTGGAGCACCCCAGAGTAAAACTCTCTCGATTGGACCCTTTTAAGGGGGGACAAGTGATAACTATGGAAATGTCATTTGCCATGGCCCAGACAGTCGGCCCAATACACCTGACAGGGCCCAAAACCCATCAGCAAAGAGCACCAAGCGTGAGCTAGAAGCCAAGACAGCAAGTCCCATCAGCCCAATGACACAAGGCAGCGCCCATGCCCTTCGCTTGCTCCCTATCGCTTCGCCACTCACCTGCTTTGACTACCAATTATCACGTCTCAAGCACTCAAGTGCATCCCTCATGTCTCCTATAAATAGCCCAACGCACAGTGGCACCAGGTATTAATCTCTGAGACTCACTTTCTAAGAATTCTATCTCTAAAAAGCTACTAACTTAAGGTTTGGAGTGCTCACGCCTGGCGCGACCGAGCACTCTTTCTTGCAGACTCCAAGCGTCCGACCGACTCTCTCTCTCTCTTTTAGATAAAGACTCCCACGTCTTATCATTTATTGTTATAATTTCACATGAGTATGGCTCTTATACATTTTATGTATTCTCTTACTATTATTAACATATTTATTGTTCCCTTTTCCATTATTATTATTATTATTATTATTATTAATCTACTACCACTATTATTATCATTATTTGTATTATTCTCATTTTACAATTTCATACATATAGACATATATACATATCCTACAATTATATGATTTATGTGCTTATATCTATTAATACAATTATCATAATTATTAATTCTATCATTGTCACTATTATTTTTATGCTTATTTTACTTATTATTCATATTATTAGCAATACTATTCTTACTATTATCATTAATAATACTATTCTTATTATTATTTTTACTATTATTATTATTCATTTATTCTTCTTATTGTTATCTCTATTTTTCTTATTATGCTCACTTAAACTCTTTTAATTTCACTATTAATTATAAATTTGTCCAATTTACTCTTTAGCCCTCAATTTAGACTAATATGGTCAAATTGTTATTTAGTTCCTCACTTTCCTTCAATTTTTGCATTTACCCTTCATTTACTTATAATTACCATTTTGCCACTACATTCTTATTTTCTATTCTTAATATATTATTTTATATGTAAAATATCCTTTTTAGTCCCTAATCTCTATTTCTATACTTATTACACTTTTAGCCCTTATTTTAATACTTTTAACTTATTTTACCATATAATATCTTTATTTCTCCATATTTACTCTTTTGACTTTAATTCTTATATGATTACCATTTTACCCTTCTAACTTTTATTTCTTTACATTTTTATCCTTTTCATTTTATTTTCTCTTATTTAACCTATTCTCTTATTTAATCTTATTTTCTTATTTTAACTGTCTTTTCTTATTTCCATTGCTTACATAATTTTCATGTCCTACCTCATTATCCATACATAGAACCTTCTATGCTTGCATATCTCACATCCCATATCATTCCCATGCATACATAACTCTAAACATTTCATATTATTATTTTACATCCATTATCCTATTCGGCCACTAAACACTTTTAACCTTCAATTTATTTTTCTTGCACTTATTATGATGTTATGCTATTAATTAATTATTTCTCATTAAATTTTACAATTATTTCATTTTAAACCTACATATTCCATTATGAACAATTGGTCCATAATATGTCTATAACCTAAAATATATTTAATTAATTTCTAAAAATTCTCATTAAATTACTATAAACTCATTATTAATTCTGTTTTCATTTCTATGTATTAAATTCATTTAAATATCAAAATTATTCGTAATTACCCAAGAACCACACTTAGAATTTATAACCTAAAATTATTCTTTTCATGTTTTTTCTTTCCAAACATCATTTTCCAACCTAAATATTATATTTTCATACTCACATCAATTTATTCATACATGGTTCATAATCTCGCTCACACACATACACACAAACATAATCAAATTAAATAGAAAATACAAAATTGTGTATCCACTAACCTTAAATCCTTGCTCTTCAATGTCTATTCTTCTTTTTCCTTGCCTTTAACCTTTGATTTCACTTCCTCTCCTTATTTTCTACCATTGCCGAACCATACCCATTAGATTTCCTTCAATTTATTTCTTCTAAAATTCCAAATAAATACATAATAAAGATATGCACTCTTAATTCTACTCCCAAAACTAATAAAACCATTAAAATTTAATTAATTTTACTTGGTTTTTATGCTAAACCTTTTCTTCCCTAAGTTCTTTCACTTCCTTTGCTTCAATTGGGCTTTTAGGATGGTTATAAGTGAAATTAGAACCTTAGAATTGATTAGGGCATGCAATTTTGATGGGTAATGGTGAAGGAAGACAAACAAATTAATGGAAAATGAGAGAAGGGGAGCTCATGGCATGAAGGCTGAAGAGAAGAGGTGAACGTTCTACCTTGGTTTGATTTTTTCACTATTTATAGCCTCTTAGATGGGCTAGGCTTGGGCGTCAACCAATTGGGCCAACCCAGTTAGGCCAAATTTAGTTAATTAGCTATTATTTTTGCCCATTTTTTTTACCACTTTCCAAGCTCAATTTCTCATAAACATGAAACCATAATTCTTAAAATATATTTATTAGCTTGCACATATATCTTTGGGTCAATTAGATACCCTTTTTCATTCCGATAAATTCTTACCAGTCTAGTAACCCAATTTTTTGTGTCATTGTAAAATTAATTTTTCATTACCATAATGTCCTCCATATTATTTAAAGTGAGTCCATGTGTTCAAATAATTTTTCGGAGGTCTCTAACACCATTTTTAGGCTCGGTCAAACCTTAGTCAAACCGATTCACTATTTAAACCGAATCGCGACTTTTTCTTATTTTTGACTTTTGAGGGCCTATTTGATACCGGTTTCACTTCAAATTTCATCATCGGACTCCTACTAACTTGCACTTCCCACTTGTTCAATAAAATATTTTTTGACCCCGGGTGGTACTATTCACCCCTAGGCATGATCACGAGGTGGGGAATCCCCAATTTTTTCCCCCGTAGGGATGGGGACAAGGACAAAAAAATCCCCGCAGGTGAATTCGGGGTGGGGATGGGGAACGGGGTATCCACCCCGAGGTGATCCCCGTCCCGAACATATTTTTTTAATATATATATATATATATATATATATATATATATATAATTTTTAATTTCCTCACTTTCCCATTTCCCTAACTTTGACCCTCACTCTCTATATCTCACTATCTCTTGTTCTTTCTGTCTCTCACTCTCTCTGTCTTTTGCTCTCAGCTCTCTCCATCTCACTCTCACACTCTCTATCCCTCAGATGATCTCCCTCACTGTCGCACGATCTCCCTCGCTCGATCTCTCTCGCCATGTCTTTCTCTACCTCCATCACGTCCATGGCTGATTCTAAAACTTTCATTTTTGTTGATATGGAGAAGATCTATCTCGGCGGCAAGGTTCCATTTTGTTTGCTTTAGTTATTTCTATAGCTGCTTATTGATCTTGGAAATTCGAATTTCATCCTAAATCATTTAAAATTGTTTTGCCCTTTTTGCCAATTGTTTCTATGGCTGCTTATTATCCTTTTTTGAGTTTTACCAATTTCTTGTTGTGTTGCTGTTGTTCTTGACATCTTCTTGTTAACAAGATTAGTTAATTTATTAGGAAAGCAAGTTTTTTTATGATAATAAGAAAGCAAAATAATGTTAATTAATTGTTAATTATTCTTCTCCTTAATTATATGTTAATTAATACGTTTCCTGCAACGGTTCATTCCTCAATTTGGTATGTCTAGCTATCCTAATCCAACATTTTATTTGTTAATGGAAATAAAATTACTTTCTTTGACTTGGTAATTTCATTTCTGAATTAGCAGTTTTAACTTGTGAGCTGCAATATTGCTATTTGTACTCATGTCAAAATTTTAATTTGTATTAATATAGTTTTAAATTTTTCATTGCAATTAAGCTTAATTATAAGAGGTCATCCCCATTGGGGTCTGATGGGGATCCCCATCAGGATCCCAGCGGGGGCGAGGATAGTGGGGATTTCTCCCCCGTGTTGTAACATCCTTTCTTTATGCGTAGGGGAGCTCACCCCCATGGAGGAGTGAGTGTCCGCATAGATAAGGGTTATCGTCAAGCAGAACAAGGCATGCACAACATAGTCCGATACATAAGCGTAACTGAAAAATATCCATATGACAATAGAATTGGGAACCATAAAATTCTATAAATAACCATACATTCAGAGGAAAGCATAAATGAGTCCAAAATGAACTTAACAAATCTCCTTCTTTGATGTCCCAAAATATACTTTACAAAACTGTTTATAATAACAATATACATAAATACAAACAACAATATACATAAATACAAACTTGAGAGTTTATAATACAAAAATGGTTACAAACCAAAAGTTTTACATCAGGAAATACAAAATACAAATCTAAGCCTTAACAAAAGTCCTTCTATTTTGTTGGCCCAGGCTGCTGCAGATCGAACCTCCCAAAAACTTCCACCGCTTCCACACCTACACGGATGAAACACCCGTGCTAAGCGATAACGCTTAGTGGGGAAAACACAAGATGAACGACCACTCACAGTGGACGTTAAGGCAAAACACATATATATGGCACACACACACATATATATATAAGCATACCAGGCTTACACCAAACTTACAATCATTAGATACATCAAAAAAATATAAACATTCATATAACATCATATTGACAATTCACGTTATTTCACCTTAATATCAGATTCATAGGTATGCCAATAAACTCAAAGTAGCGGATAACGAGTGAATACATTGGTACCCATCGGTACAAACAAAAGCAACTTCTTTCATTTTAATTCAAAAACATTTTCACATTGGGGGATCTTAAATAAGATCCAACTTATAAGGATCGTGAAGACCCAAACGGTGACTTGATCAGGGTCCAGAACACATTGGGGCTGCAGCTAACAGAACTCTATAGGTATGCCTATCTATCCATTTACTTGACCATTGCAGGCTAGACATTTACTTAAAAAGAATCACATAACGAAGCATATTATAGCTCATAAATTGATACATGAATAGATCACAATTGAGGAACCATGCAAAGAAAATAGAAGAATAAACATTTGAAAACAGGGAAGTGTCGCGCTCGAGACAGAAGAATTTTGCACATAAATGCACGCACGCAACACTCAGCCGCGCTCGTGAGGGACAGGCAAAAAGGCCTCTGTCACGCCCGCGATATCGGTCGTGCCCGCGACAGAAGGTGGGGAGGTCACTGTCACGCTCAAGCGCGCTTCTGACAGCGATCAGCCTGGCAAATGCTCGGCTTACCGAGCTATCTATCGCGCTCGCGACGAAGACACTCCTTGGTAGAAGCTAGGATGACCGAGCTCTATCGTGCTCGCGACAGAGTCGAGCTCCCTGCTCCTACAATCGATCTGCAGAAATCTAACAACACCCAAATCATCCCAAACATGCAATTAACCCGCCAAACTTGCACACAATCAATAACAAGCTTCTAAAACATAGTACCCATGAAATTATTTCAAAATTACACTTAAAGAAAGAATCGAAAGACAAAAAGTAACAAATTGAACATCAAAATTCAAAAACCCCAAAATTTCCTCCAAAAACCACACGAATCCAATCTTTTCCTCAATACACAACTCCCATCTCATATCTACTCAAAATTAATGAAAACCCACATCAGTCATACAATATAAACAAGCTTAATCTCACAAATTTTTAGAAATCATAACAAAAATTCAAAAATCGAAATCAGTCAATTTCACACAATTTCGAAACCTTTGGCTCCTAAGCTCCACAAAGGTCAATTGGCTTCATTACCACTTGCTTTCTCCTTCCCCTTGGGATCTCTAGCTGGAACCTCTGAGTAAATCAACCAAAACACCAAATGCTCAAAACTCAAACACAACCACATACAAACACCAACCAAACAAGAAGAGGAAGAAGAAGAAGGTCACTTACCCAAAGCCTGAAATTTGCCAAACCAACACACCATACAATAGCTTGGGGAATTGAGATGAGCAAGGAGGAGAAGAGAAACAGAAACGGGAGAGGAAGAGAAGGCAAATCTGCCCTTTCTTTCTCTCACATTCTCTTTCCTATGACTAAGAGTCAACCCCAATCTTTTCCTTCTCTTTCCTCATCTCCACCCTCCATTTGTCATGATCTTGTGGTGATTTTGGGAAATTCACATCTGATCCTTCTTTTCTCCTCAAAACCACTCAAGTCATACAATTAAAATAATCCTACAATTACACCTTTAAACTTCTTAATACACACACATGCAAGTACATAAAGCACCACATCCACACTAAGACCGCACACACAAGCTCAAAAGTACTAGGGTGAAAATTAGGGTGTCACAACTCTCCCTTCCTTAAGGAATTTCGTCCCCGAAATTCTTACCTAAACCAAACAAATGCAGATACTGAGATCTCGTGGCTGACTCTGGTTCCCAAGTAGCTTCTTTGATCCCGGGGTGATGCCATAACACTTTAACAAAAGGAATCTGCTTGTTTCAGAGCTATCTCACTTCCTAGGCCAAAATAGCCTTGGGTTCCTCATCATAAGAATAATGTGTCTGAATTTGCACATCTTGAACCAATAATACATGAGATGCATCTGATCTATACTGGTGAAGCATCGATACATGAAATATATCGTGCAGCTTGGCTAACTCTCATGGCAATGCCAATAGGTAGGCGACACTTTTAAAAAGACTTTGACCTTGACTTTATACTGAATACCTTTCTGCTTCAAATTAGCATAGGATCTCTGTCGGCCTCTTGCTGCTTTCAGATTCTGCTAAACCAATCTGATCTTCTTTTTGATGTCCCTAATCAATTCTAGACCAACAATGGAATGTTCTGCCAATTCAACACAAAAAACTGGAATCCTACATTTTCGTCCATAGAGAGCCTCGTAAGGTGCCATCTCGATACTCATCTGATGACTGTTGTTATATGCGAACTCTATCAAAGATACGTATCTGTCCCAACTGCTCAAGAAATCCAATACACAATCCCGAAGCATATCCTCTAGAACCTGAATAACCCTCTCTGACTAACCGTCGGTTTGAGGATGGAAAGCAGTATTGAAATTCAGTCGAGTACCCAAAGCTGACTGCAATTCTTTCCAAAACTTCGACGTGAACATGGGATCTTGATCAGATATAATCGATAGAGGAACTTCATGCAACCAAACTATCTCATTCACATAAATCTCTGCTAACTGATCTATGGAGTAATCGAGTCGTATTGGCAAGAAATGAGCCGATTTGGTAAGCCAAATGACTATCACCCGAACATAGTTGTGCTTCCTCTGAATCAACGGCAAACCTGATACAAAATCCATCATGATATTGTCCCACTTCCACTAAGGAATGGGTAAAAGATTGAGCAACCCAGACGGAACTTTGTGCTCGGCCTTTACCTACTGACAGGTTAAGCACTTAGAAACAAAGTCCACAATATCCCTTTTCATACCAGGCCACCAATAGAATTGCTTGAGATCTCTCTACATCTTATCACCTCCCAGATGCATAGTAAAAACCGTAGTGCCTCTTACAATAACTTTCTCTTCAAATCTCCATCATTAGGCATGCACACACGATTTCTAAAGCTTAGCACCCCCTCACTATTTATAGAATACTTAGTTTGACCTCTACTTCTAACCACTTACAGAGCATGCTGTAACTTAGGATCCTTCATCTGAGCATCAATAATCAATTGCTTTAGAGTAGGCCTAGCTCTCAGCAGGGCAATCAGAGCTCTATTAGAATCGAATCTCCATTTACCATGCTGTAATGCTAGAGCCGAAATCAACTTTTGACTCAAGGCATCAGCGACCATATTCACTTTACACGGATGGTAGTCCACTATGAAATCGTAGTCCTTGAACAACTCTAACCATCGCCATTATCTCAAATTCAATTCCTTTTACGTGAGCAGATACTTCAAACTCTTATGGTCAGTGAAGATTCTACAAGTCTCTCTATACAGATAATGAAGCTAAATCTTAAGAGAAAATACTATCGCAGCCAATTCCAAATCATGCGTTGGATAATTCCGCTTATAGAGCTGTCTGGATGCATAGGCTATCACCTTACCATCTTGCATCAAAACGCAACCGAGTTTAATACCTGAAGCATCACTGTACATAGTATACTCTTTACCCGAGATGGCTTAACTAAGTACAGGAGCCTCAGTTAAAATACTCTTCAGTGGATAAAAACTTGCTTGACACCTTTCGGACCACTCAAACTTAACCCCTTTCCGAAGAAGCCTGGTCAAAGGCGAAGCAATATCTGAAAACCCCTTCACAAACCTCATGTAGTACCCCACTAAACCCAAAAACTCCTCACCTCTAGCACATTCTGAGGTGGGTTCCAATTCACAATTGCCTCAACCTTAGATGGATCAACCCGAATACCCTCAGAAGAAAGGATATGCCCTAAGAAAGACACTGCTTTTAACCAAAAATCACACTTACTGAGCTTTGCAAATAGCTGATGATCCCTCAAAACCTGAAGTACAACCCGCAAATGTTCCTCATGCTCACTTTCATCCTTCAAATAAACCAAGATATCATCGATGAACACCACAATAAATCGGTCGACATATGGCCTGAACACCCTGTTCATCAAATCCATAAAAGCCGCTAGCACATTTGTCAAACCAAACGGCATCACTAAAAACTCATAATGGCCATACCTCATCCAAAAAGCAGTCTTAACAACATCCACGTCTTTAACTCGTTACTGATAATAACCCGATCTCAAATCAATCTTAGAAAACATTCCGGCGCCCCTCAACTGATCAAATAGGTTCTCAATCCTAGGCAACGGGTACTTGTTCTTCACAGTGACTTTATTAATCTGTTGATAATTGATACACATCCTTAGGGTGCGGTCCTTCTTCTTAACAAATAAAACCGTAGCACCCCATGGAGAGATGTTGGGTCTAATAAAGCCTTTATCCAATAGCTCCTATAATTAAATTTTTAACTCTTTCAATTCTACAAGATCCATTCGATAAAAAGCTTTAGAAATGGGAGTAGTACCTGATAGAATCTCTATAGATGCTCCACTTCTCTCTCCAGAGGCAAACCTGGCAACTCTTCTGGAAACACATCCACAAGCTCCTTCATTGTCGAAATATCTTGAATCTTAACTTGACTCCGTCTAGAATCCAAAACCAAGGCCAAATATACCTCACATCCTTTTCTCATAAAGCGCCTAGCTTGCATAGCTGAGATCACATTACCCAAAGGACTAGAGCCTAAACCTCTCTCAATCACTGCAGACTGATCACAATTGCTAAGCATAACTATCTTCCAATGATAATCCACCACAGCCCGGTGCTTACACAACCAGTCCGTACCTAGAATCAAATTAAACTCGTGAAAAGGCAAACTAATCAGATCCACTGGGAACTCTTTGCCTTGCACAACTAAGGGACAATTCTTATACACTCTACTCACATTGACACTATGCCCTAAGGGACTGGTCACATAAATCTCATAATCTAACTGATCCATGTTAGGCAATTTAGCACAGAACTTATCAGCACATAAATATGAGTGTATGGATCCAGGGTCTATTAGAGCATGCAATTCAATGTCAAGGAGTAGGAACTTACCGACAATCACTTTAAGTGCATCTTGCTCCTCCTGAGTTCTCATTGCATAAGATCTCGCTGGTGCCACTTAGGGTCGATCCACTGTCTCTGAATAAGCCCTATCTCTAGGCTATCTACCACGACCTCGACCTCTGCCTCTACCTCAGCTGGCCTGTGAGGATTAGACCCTGCTCCACTGGGCTCTTACTGATCTCGGGTGTTCTCACTCAACCTTGGACAATTAACAAGAAAATGATCCGTGCTACCACATTAAAAGCAACCTCCAGTCAACCATCGATAGTCGGCCTTATGACGCTTATTACAATGTGAACATTCTGGCATAACTTCACTCCTAGGACCCGAACCACCTCTACTAGCACAAAACACATAAGGAGATCCATGCCTCCTACCCCTCATAGCAGGACTATTGGAAAACTCATTCGAGGTATTCCTTTAGATGTTCCTTGACCTTTTACCTAAAGATGAGCCTTCATGAGGGGGATTCCTCCTCTGAGCTCTTTCCCTCAAAACATTCTCTGAGCATTCCGCTCGCAAAGTCGCTTGCACAATCTGGTAATAGCTAACTATCGGAGAATTCATCAAAGAAATCAACATCACTCTATGAGTCTTATTCAAGCCTCCCTCAAAATGCTGGCAACAGAAATCTTCTGTGAGGATACCCGATGGAGCATACTTGCTAAGCCGGTTAAACTCCTTCTCATAATCTGCTACCGATATAGCCCTCTTCTTGAAACTCAAGAACTGAGCCCATCTAACTTCCTTATATGCGCTAGTCAAATACTTGTTATGGAAGTCCTGCTCAAAGAACTCCTATGTGACTGGGTCGGGCAACTGAGGTTGTCTCAAAACTAATTTCCACTAATCTTAGGTGGAACCTTGCAGGACCAAGACCACACACTCCACTTCCCTATCTTGCAGACAGCGGATCTCTTCCAAAACCCTTTTCACTTTCTCAGTCTCATCCAAACTTGTCCCATAAAATTATTTAGCTCCAGACTTTCTCATACGCTCAATCGGAGCTCTTGGTGCTATCACCCTCTCAAAGACCCTAGCCATGTCTTGAGATATCTTGAGCATAGCCTCAAAAGGCATGGCTGGAGCCTTAGGCTGCAACCTAGCTGGCTGAGCAGGACCAAAAATAGATGGATCTTGCTCTTGGGGATTCGCATTCTTGGCTGACCCCCCTCGAGTGATCCACGCAAAGACTTCATCTAACTATAAAACATAAGGATATTGTAAGCACCGTGTCCCAAGGGAGTTAAAATCGATTAGTTTCCTATCAATATTTATAGATTTCAACATTTGAACATTTTTATGATTATCAAGAAAGAAAAACCAAAATTTCTTTTCTTGAGTTTTGCTCATTTCTCGTGAAGCATGCGGGATTCAAACCATCCGAAAATCCATCCTAAAAGGTAAAATCCGAGGGTAAATATTCTGGACATACATTCTGTTTAACTTATTTTAAATATTTGCATTTATTTTCGATTTTTGTGTTGGGAAAAATCATTTTGTTGTGAAGTTATGAAAAGTTTTGTTTTTCCTGTTTTTTTGAAGAACAGAGGTGACCGATGGGCAATAAGGTCACCGACGCCCATCTCTCGGCTGAGCGACGGCACGTAAACGGTGCACTTATTACCTGTCGATCACCCTAGGGACGCCTGTCGGTCAATCATTTATGGCCGTCCCTGGGTTCTGTCTCTAGTTTTTAAAGCTGTTTTATTTCTTTTATTATTTATTTTCTTTTTATTATTTATTATTTATTTTATTTTCAAAATCTTTTCTTTTCTATTTTTTTAAATATCAGTAGTTTTTATTTATTTTTGGATTTTAATCTTCATTTAGATTTATTCTTGCTTTGTTTATAAGTATTAATATTATTGATTATTTTGTGAGATTGTAATATTTGGTCCTTGGGATGGTTTGAGCTTGAGAGGAGGTTGTCATGCACAACATGGAAGACTCGCGTTAAATAAAAATGGACAAATGTTTTATATTAATTAATTTGGTGATTTTTGAAAATAAAGGACCAAAGTCCTATTTTAGCTAATGAAAATGTCACATAAAAATCGTTTTCATAATAAATGTATGCAAGGACCAAAGTCCTCAAAATAAATGAATTCCCCGTTTTATGTATGTATCGCACTTTTATAAATGTGAGTTGTATTCCGCTCCTAGTATTATTGTAATTTATTTTGGAATGTTTATTTTTATTTTTGTTTTATTTATTTATTAATGCTTTTGACATGAATAATTGCGCCCTTAATTAAATTGCATTGTGTGGAGAGAGAGTGAACTAATAAGCTCAAAATTTAATTGTAAAATTAATCAAGGTAGAAATAGATGAGAAGTCCCGAACCTATCTCTGGTCTTTGGGCTCAACGAGGCGAGAGGTCTATCCGATCAATCATTGTAACGAGACCTCCAAGACACCTCTTGTGTTAAACGACTTAATAAATCCTAGGCTCCATAGGGTAAGAGGGTCATTCCCAATGTTCTATTTGGCTTCCCCAAGATGGAAATATGCGCCGTCTTAGGCTCACTGAGGCGAGATGAACTTTCCAATGTTCTATTGGGTGGCGACTCCATGAAACCTCTTTGTTGCCCAAAATAGACGCACTTGTAAATTTGTTGCAAGTTGTCAACGGACCCTCATTTTGCCCGATTGCCCTAAGGCGGGCGGTCAAAAGGGGAGCCCCGGGGTCCGGCGCGCGTCACAGTGGCGACTCCACTGGGGACTGGTTTGAGACTTTGATTTGAAAATACCTTGATTAAAATTTACAATTAAGTTTTAGTTTATAAATTCACTTTCTCTCAAATTTGCATTACATCCCATTAGAGCCTTAGATTACGCTAGATTGGTCCCTTCTAAACCTCGGTGCATTCCCGAAGCACAACCCTACATTCACTCAATGTAGGGAAGTGTTAAGGATAATCACCAGGCCAAGCCTCGTACTATTTGGTATATAAAATGGAGACCCAATCGGTCGTTACGCTCGCAATGAGCTAGACCCGTTGGCAGGGACCATGCTTGGGTAGACCTAAAGTAACACCACCCTTAACCAAAGCTTATGTAATTGCCATAGATACTTCCCTTAGGTGATATGAACCGTAATACCGTGCCTGCTGTATGGATCCTTATGTATTGGGTGAGTCCAAATGTCTTGTTTGGTTACCTAGCCAATGGCTTTCATGCCCCAGTAGGGCCATGTCAATGTATTTGGATTACTTAAATATGTAACGATCATTATCCATGCGCTTGTGCATTAGTATAGGAGTATTTAGTTGCCGATTTTTCGCCGCGCACTATGCAAGTCCATTAGGTTCCCTATTGAGCCATTGGCTAATCCTGCCTAGGAAAGAGACTATGACCGCGTGTGTGGGAGTAATAAGGGTGGAAGGACCTATCTGCTTGCATGTGATTTATGGGTGTTGCATATCACGATCATGCATTTCATTGCATTCATGCATCATTATGACTCCTTGTTTCTGCAGCCATCATAGATCTGCCCAGGTGGACGAGAGGACCTGCGGGATGATTAATCCAAAATCTTGTGTCTGAGCTGCCAGAAAGGGAGAATTTCTTGGAGACTCATTCAGAGACCAGCTGCGCTATTTTAGAGATGGCTAACTCACCGAGAGGGAATGATGCCACCAGGGCTTTGATTGCAGAAGAGGTTGGCTGAAGGTTTGAGGAGTTTGAGGGCCGAATGATGAACATGATGGCCGCAATAGCCCAGCGCACTGCTCCACAGAACCCGCTTCCACCTCCAATGAGACAGAATGAACGAGGAGAGGATAGAGAAGAGAGGCAAGAAGAGATCCGACCACCGCCGATAGATTTAAGGTCAGTAGCATCGGGGGTTCAGAGGAGAAGACCGGTTCAGAGGTTAGAGGATGACCGTGGAGATAAAGATTATGAGGATAGCATTATGTCAGAAAGGGGAAAAGTGCCCCAGTCAGAGGAAACCATTTAGAAGAAAATGGAGGAGAAATTTGAGGCGATGGCTCGAATGTTAAGTAGGGATCAAGGAATGAATCCTGAAGATAAGGAGCTGGAAGGGGAGGATCCGATCCCATATAATTTCAAAATGCTAGACGTTCCTAAGTTTGATGGCACCTCTGACCCAACTGCCCATGTGAAGCAATATTCATTGATTATGAAGGGGACCACCTTGATGAAGAGATAGAAGGTGGAGTACTTTTGTTTAAGTCTGACTGGCCCGGCTATAGATTGGTATAACGGCCTTGACGGCAGAACCAAAGAAGACTGGGATTTACTGACGGAGGAGTTTTAGAGGCAGTATAATTATAACACGAGGATGGAAGTGACCCTAAAAAATCTAGAATTGTTACAACAGAAGGCTGGCGAATCTTTTCATGAGTACTTAACCCGCTGGAGGAACAGAGTGATGGAAATGAGAAAGAAACCGGAGACTCAGGACCAGATTAGATTATTCATCAAGAATGCAAGCCTGTATTTGAGAGAAGGGTTGAAGATGAAAGGATTAAGAGACTGGGAGTTCTTGAAGGATATAGTAATCGAAGCAAAGGGAGAGTACCTGGCCCGGAAAGCAAATAATGATAACTATGCCAAGAAGGGGAGCGTTAGTCAGGGGGCAAGTAGGCCAGCAGGTCCCAGCGGTAGCGCAAGAAGGACAGTTGAGGTATCCTCTGCTGACGCAACCACGAGACGTTTTTCGAACTTAGGGAGGTCCTTATCGTGGGTTCTAAAAAGGGTAATAAAGGAAGGGAAGTTACAACCATTACCACCTAGACCTGCTAGGAATCAGGGGATGCCGGGCCATAATGATAATGAGTACTGTGCTTACCATCAACACACGGGTCATTTGATAGATAAGGGCAAAGCTTTGAGGCACGCAATTCAAGACTTAATAGATTCAAAGCAGATTACGGATCGAGAAGAGGGAAGGCCAGAAGAAAGCTGGGTATAACAAGGTGCCCCCGCCTGTGTTCATGATTGGGTCTAGTTTACCTGAAGGGTTTGTCTTGAAGGAGTTATACGGTGATGATGTAAACACTGCTGTCACGAGCCTCCATGAAGTGAGTGAAAAAGGGATGCCCGCTGCAGTGATCGATTGCTGGTCCACTAGTGAAAGTGGAAGTGATAATGATGATGAAGGTGTTGAGTTTCCTGACCCGTGGGCTTCAGAGGAGGAGGAAGCGAAAGAGCAAAAAGGAAAAATGAAGGTACGAGCAGTGACCCGCAGCGGGAGAGTAGCGCCAGAAGTAGCAAGGCCACAGGAGCCAGTGGGAGGTCAGAAAGAGAACGAAAAGGATCCAGAAGGAGATCAGATAGTGAAACAGCTGTAGAAGACACCGGCTCAAATTTCCATTTGGGATCTACTGAGGCAATCCCCCTCCCATAGGCAGAGATTGGTAGAAGCCTTATACGAGACGACTATGGCTACAACAATTTTGCTCACTGAGCTGCCGGAAGTGGGAAAGGAGGAGCTGGGGAGAATGTGGTGTTCACAAATGCCGATCTACCGGCAGAAGGCCGTAACCACAATCGCCCTTTATTCATTCGGGCTCAGATCAATCAAAAGCACACTTCTTGTGTGATGGTGGACGATGGGTCATTAATCAACGTGTGCCCACAAGTAGCCATGGCAGCCTTTGGAGTGACGGAAGACATGTTAACCAAGTCGGATTTGACGATCATAGCTTATGAGAACTCTCGCCGACATGCCTCAGGGACTTTCAAGATGGTGGTCAAGACGGGGCCAGTGGAGACTGAGGTGGAATTTGTAGTCCTGCCTATTCCGGCCAATTTTTCAGCATTATTGGGGAGACTGTGGTTCCACAAGTTTGGAGGTGTTCCCTCTACACTTCACCAGATGGTCAAGATACCACATGAAGGGCAAGTGGTGACCATCAAGGCTGCGAGAGAGAATTAGGTATCAATACTCGAGATAGCAAGGCAGCCATTTAGTGGATTCCATATGGCCATGATTAATGAAGAAGAGACAATAGAAGGAAGCCCTCAAGTGCTAGCTATGATGAAAAGGATGTCGTTTCTTCCGAGTGCTGGATTGGGTAAGAATTCCCAAGGGATGCTAGATGTCATCGCCACTAGGGGTCAAAAAGATAGAAAGGGCCTGAGCTACGAAGGAGAAGTGCAGAGAGAAGTGAAGCCAGCAAAGGAGATTCCCTATATTTGGGAAAGTTTTGTGCCAGCATCAACAGTTTGCGCTTATACCGGGGAAGCTGAGCCTCAGTTGGTCGATGGAAGAATTGTGCCGGGATTTGAGGTATTCAGCGATGTTTATGATTGGGACATCGGGGTGATCAAGCCAGTTGAAGACTTTTGGGATGAGGAGATCTTGACTAACAGAGCTATCTAGGACAGAGAAGAGCCCTAGGAAGTTGTGCCCGAGGCTATGGTGGTCGCTCACGTCAAAGGGAAGGCGAAGATAGAAGAAGCTATTCAAGAGGTGGATAAAGAGCCTCCGATCAACCAGGATGATGTAGGACCATCAGCAGTGGCAGATCCGAAGGGAGAAGAGGAAGAAACCGGTTTAGGTTCTCTTTTCATTCCCGAACTTTTTGATGATGTAAATGACAATTTTAATTTTATTTATGAAATGAATGATTTTGCTTACTTGTGCGACGTTTCTGATAATTTTAATATGCATGATCATGATCATATTCCATCCATATTTGATATTGATTCTTCTGATGCTACTCCATTTAATCTTGGAACCTCGGAAAACCCGAAAGAAATCTTGATAGATCAAATGTAACTGCTGAGGAAAGAGAAAAATTTGAGAGAATACTAAAAAAATATGAAAAAGTCTATGCCTGGACCTACGAGGACATGCCAGGAATTGATCGGGACATCATAGAACACGCTATTCCGACATATCCAGATCACAAACCAGTGAAGCAGAAGCTGAGAAGGCTTAGGTCGGAATGGGCAGATAAGGTAAAAGAAGAGATTCGACAACAGATTGAAGCGAAGTTTCTGGTGGAGGAGCAGTATCCCACATGGCTAGCCAATGTAGTCCCTGTGGCTAAAAAGAATGGAAAAGTGAGGGTATATGTGGACTATCGGGATCTGAATAAGGCCTGTCCGAAGGATGATTTCCTGCTACCCCATATAGATGTACTGATAGATAGTGCCGCTATTTGTGCAATGTATAGCTTCGTCGACGGGTGTGCGGGCTATAATCAAATTCTCAACAGGATAATTGATAGGATCAAGACGGCTTTCATACAGAATGGGGGACATACGTCTACAAAGTAATGCCTTTTGGTCTAAAGAATGCAGGAGCTACCTATCAAAGGATAGCAACCAAGATCCTAAGTGATTTGATTCATAAGGAAGTAGAAGTATATGTCGATGATATGATGATCAAATCAGACACTAGAGAAGGCCATTTTGAAGCATTGGAGAAGTTCTTCCAAAGGATAAGCAAGTATAACCTTCGATTGAATCCTAAGAAGTGCATCTTTGGGGTCACATCAGGAAAGTTATTAGGACACGTGGTTAGCCAGAGGGGAATTGAGATTGACCCGGACAAAGTTAAAGCTATCAAAGAAATGCCAGTGCCGCAAAAAGAAAAGGATGTGAGAAGTTTCCTGGGTAAGTTATAGTATGTTAGCCGGTTCATCACAAAGCTCACCTCAATATGCGAGCCAATCTTCAAGCTCCTCAGGAAGAACCAACCTATAGTATGGAATGAGGATTGTCAGGAAGAACCAACCTGTAGTATGGAATGAGGATTGCCACCGCGACCAAATAAACCTTTGATCCTATATTTAGCCATAGAAAATAGCTCCGTAGCTACCATGATGGCTCAAGAGGATGAGTTTGGGGTAGAATTTGCCATTTACTACCTTAGTAAGAAGTTCTTGGAGTATGAGATCAAGTATGCTAAGGTGGAGAAGATCTGTCTTGCTGTTATCTGGGCTTCTAAGAAATTGAGACACTACTTCCACTCTTACAAGGTGCAGGCGGTGGCAAAGCAGAATCCTTTAAGGTACTTACAGGAAGCACCGTCTCTGTTAGGAAAAATGGGCAGATGGTTGTTGCTCCTACAAGAATTTGAAATTGAGTATTTACTCGGAAGACTATCAAGGGGCGGGCAGTAGCTGAGTTTCTGGCCGATCATCCCATCCAAGGCGATTCACTTGAATTCAATTTTCCCGATGAAAATATAGCGGCAATCTCTTTCCAAGGTTGGCAACTACACTTCGATTGGGCTATTAACAATAAGGGGGCAGGAGTAGGAGTTATTTTGACAACCCCGGATGACGAGAAGCTCCCATTAGCCAAAAATTTGAGGTACAGAGCCACTAACAACGAAGCTGAGTATGAGGCATGCACTTTCGGATTAGAAGCTTTAATTGCCTTGGGGGCAAAGGATGTGGAAGTGTTTGGAGATTCGTCCTTAGTAATCAACCAGATTCGGGGAGAATGGGCTATCAAAGAAGAATGATTAGTACCGTATATTGAATATATGAGGGAACTAAGCAGTCGGTTTGAGACTTGTACGTTCCATTTCGTGTTGAGGGATGAAAATCGATTGGCTGACGCGCTTGTAACTTTAGTGTCAATGTGGGACAATTCGGAAGGAGTAGCCTTGAAGCCAGTTCTAATCTCTAGTTCTGGGAGGCCTAGCTTTGAGATCAAGCCAATAATGGAAATAGAGGTAGCAGATGTAAAGCCGTGGTATTTTGATATCATGAACTACTTGGAAAGCGCGACATTTTTGAAAGAAGCTACTGAAAAAGACCAAAGAATGATTCGCAAGCTGTCTACTCAGTTCATATACATAAACGAGGCGTTGTATAAGAGACAGGCCGATGGCATTCAATTGAGGTGCCTGGATGAAAAGGAGGCTCGGAAGGTGATAGAAGAAACTCATGCAGGTGTGTGTGGAGCTCATATGAATTGGTTGACGCTGGCCAAGAAAATCATGAGGCAAGGGTTTTACTGGCTCACCATGGATAATGATTGGTCAAAGTACGTGAAGCAGTGTCAGTTGTGCCAACAATATGCGGATTTGAGACACCTACCTGTGTCAGAACTATATAGCTTAACGTCGCCTTGGCCGTTCACAGCCCGGGGAATAGATATTATTAGGGAGATCCATCCTACAGCATCCAATGGGCACAGATACATTATAGTCACCATCGACTACTTCACCAAATCGGTAGAGGTGGAGTCTTTTAAGAAGATTGATGCACGGGATATGGCAAAGTTTATTGAGAAGAATTTGATTTGCAGATACGGCCTTTCGCATCGTTTAGTGTCTGATAACGGGGTCCAATTTATGCGAGAAATAAGGAAACTACTCAAGAAGTATGGGATTGAGCATCACAAGTCTTCTCCATACTGACCGCAGGCTAACGGAGCAGTAGAGGTTGCTAATAAGAACATCAAAAAGATCCTAGCCAAAATGGTCCAGACTTACAAAGATTGGGCAGAGAAGTTACCTTTCGCGCTTTGGGGTTACAGGACAACGGTTAGAACGTCTACGGGTGCTACGCCATACTCTCTAGTATATGGGATAGAAGCAGTGCTGCCAGTTGAGGTAGAGCTCAAATCATTAAGGGTAGTCATGGAGGCCCAGATTCCTGAAGCTGAATGGGCACAGCAAAGGCTACAACATCTGAACCTGCTGGATGAGAGCAGATTGATACCCTACTACCACAACTAGGTCTATCAGAAAAGACTCTCCCGGTCCTTTGGAAAGAAGGCTAAGAAGCATCCATTGAAGGAGGGAGACTTGGTGTTTAAGCAAATGAGACCTGGGGCACCGGATATCCGAGGGAAGTTCAGACCTACCTGGGAAGGGCCATTCATCCTCAAGAAACTGCTGTCAAAAGGAGCTGTAATCCTGTCGGATAGCGATGGCAACGAATTTAAGGAACTAGTCAACATAGACAGACTCAAAAGATTCCACGGCTAAAGACTATAAAATAAAAAGAAGAGAATAAAATGCCCCGCGGGTTGAAAACCGAAAAAAGGCGGCCTTGCTAAACTTGGGTGCCTCGACAGGGTGAAAACCGAAAAAAGGCATCCTGTGCAAAAGTTAGAGGCATGAGAGAAAATGTCCAATCGAGAAAACCCGAGAGGGCCGATTGGTAACAGGAGTTGATGCTATCAAAATTTGGTTTCATGAATTAATATGGTCTACACAGCCGAGTTAATGTCAAATACTTATCATGTATGTTGAAATTCTATGGAAATGTACACAATTTGGTGAAATAAAATAGGAATTATTCTTTTCATTTTCATCATTTTATAGTTCTGCTTTGAAAAGAAACGTAATACCCAAAAGGGTGTACAATTTAAACTAAACTAGGCTCTATCGCTACTCTCGCCGGCTAGACGCTTAAGTCCTCGTGTCCTGTTATCAGATGCTAGACTGAGGGCCCATCTCTTGTACTCGCGGGTGGAGGCCACAGAATGAGTTCCGAATCGAGGTATGATGGTCTTCACTGGAAGTTGGCTCCACAGTTCATGATAGCGAGAAGCAAAAGTAGCAGAAAAAGCTCCTCCCCAAAAGGATAGTGGGACTCTTACCATGTCCTGGGTCATCCCGAGTTGACGAGCACATTGGGCTATAATGCAGAAGGTGGCTTGACGAAGCCCGCATAGGGGAACGTACCCCGACGATCCATCAATGACTGCATGAGACAGAGGAAGCCAAGAAGGCATGAAGTTGATGTCATCATCTGATATCTCACCAAATCTAGCAATGCCTTTGTTAGGGGTTACAAGTGAATACAGTCGTTGATGCAGGAGGAAGTGTCTCGATGAATATTGTGCAATGACTCGAGGAGGTGGTTCTGACAGCATCTTCAGCTTCTCCTACAACCATATCTAAAAAAAAAAAAAAACCCACTAGAGTAAGTTGGGTTTACTTCAGGCAAAAATAAAGCACAGGGTTGTGTGAAAATCCGAAAGGACGCACTTCCTGCTAAGAATAGCTAGTGCGAAAATCCATAAGGGACGCACTACCTTTTAAAGTAATGACGTACCTGGAGTAATAAGGGGCTCCGAGTGAATGAAGTGGTGGATCCCGAACGAACAGAATCCAAGCCCATAATGGTTTCAGCTAGAATAAGGGGAAAGGGAGACAGCCAGCGATGAAAGTCATCTAGAACCCCGAACAGACGAAGATCACCAACCAAGTCTCCTGAAGTTACAGTCAAGAGGCTCATCATGCAGAATAAGAAGACAACGCTTACTCGATATGTAGGGACATCAGAAAATCTATCCAGTTCCTCGATCAGTGGCTCCAAGGAAAATGTGGGACCCTATGGGACCAATCGAGTAGCCTCGGAAGGAGCTATACCCAGATATAGGGCAATATCCTGAGTCTGAACCAGACCATAGTGGGGGATGCAAGGCAGAGCATTAGGAGGATACCATGCTCCGGTGATAGCAGCGAATGCCTCGGGCAGAGGGCACAGTTCCTGGTAAGTGAACTTGAAAACGTGAAAGCGTGGATTCCAGAAATGGGTTGCAGCTAAGAGAAGGTTGTGGTCTATTTTGGCTCTACGTAAATATTTTAGCCCAGACAGGGTAGTGTGGGTGTTATTTTCCCAAGTGCGAGTGTCGTCCAAGATACAGTACATCCTTTGGAAAAGGGGAGAAGTCATCCTTTAAAAGTCAAAGATTGAGGGTAGCAAAGGATTAAAATAAGTAAGGAGGTGCAAAGTCCAAGAAAAATGGTAAAATTTATAGGGAAGCTCCACAGACGGCCTGCCCGTGACTTAGTACAGGTGGCCTGCTCGTCGGTCATCGTCCACCTGGCAGATGCATGCGTCATCATTGCATTCATCATGCGCATTTATTATGCATTTAATGGGGGCATGTGGAACGATAGACGGTCAACCTGTCGGTCATTCCTGGAGACACCTAGCCCGTCGGTCATGAAAACTATATATACGTTGACAGACCAACGGGCAGACAGTTTTTCGCCTCTTGTCTTTTCGTTTTCTTCTTTCAACCGTCCCTTATTGCGGTTTTCTTTGCTTGTTTTCTCCATTTTTTCACATCTTTTCACATTTTTATTTATATTTTTACGTTCCTCGCATTACCGGGCACCTGTCGAAGTATATTTTCTGCTTTTTCATCGAGTTTCACTTTTCTGCGAACTACAGGTTAGTAATTAATTCTTCTTTCTTTTTTTTTTTTATCTTGAGTAAGTAAAGTTTAATTTTCTTATTTTACTTATTATTGAGTGTTGCTGTTAGTGTAAATAATTTACCTTAATAATTAGCATTAGATGCTGTTTACATGATTAATTTTAATATCGCTTTGGTATATGTTTTTCTTTTACTTGGATTGTTGATTAGCCTTGCATGAGTATTCTTATTGCCTTGAATTTTAATGCCTTCATGCTCTTTAATAAAGCATGCTTCCATATAAAATGACGTTTAATTACAATATTGTGGCATATCTAGAAATAAGATATTCTTATGCATGTGTTAAATATGAAGTCAATAAATGTTGTGCCGCTGTTAGGGCCCGAGGCCTGTGATTCTCTTTTCTTGCCTTTGTTATGCAGGAAGTTGGGCATATCCTTGCCGGGATGCTGCCCAATTTTTTATTTTTATTTTGTTTTTATTTTATTTATTTTATTTTATTTCTTTTTGGGCCAGACCATCCTTGCCTGGGTGATGCCCGAATTGTCTCATCTCTGAAATCAGGCCCATTAGCGGCCATTATATTGAATTAATTGCATAATTTTTCTCTTGCAAGATGCCACCTCGACGACGTATTCCGCAGGGATAGCCTGAGCCACAGGCCCCAGATTGGATGAGCCCTGATGACAGACAGAGGTATAGGGCACTGGCTCAAGTGGAGTTTCGAGCCAGTCGCTTCGTTTCTAGGCCATTCCTGGGGGCCTTAGGGATGGCAGGTGAGGTCGATGCACTTGTGGCGGGCACAAGATGGACCGAGTTTTTGACAACGGCCTTCTTGACACATCCAAAGGCAGTGCGGCAGGTCCTAGCCACACTACGCTACGGAGTGTTCCAGAGGTCAGATACAGAGCCCGGGGTGGTGCAATTTTGGTTTAATGGTCATCATTTTAGTATTACACGCCAGCGATTTGTAGAGGCCATGGGACTCCCACGAGGTGATGGTGTGATGGTGCCTCAGCGAGTGGTAAGGCACAACCATTGGGCGACCATAGCCCTACCCGGAGTGCTGTATGATCACGATACAGCGAAGAGTACCGTGCTTATCTCACAGGCGCTCCGGTACTTACATAGAGTGCTTTCCAGCTCATACCTTGGACGAGCTGGTAACCCAAGGTCGCTTAATGCTGCAGAGATCTGGAGCCTATGGCCATGGTAGCAAGCCAGCACCTTAATGTTAGCCATGAGATACTGGCTAACATGGTGAGGGTTTCCAGGGGGATAGCCCCGGTGGTGATTATTGGAGGAGTCATCACCAGACTATTGTTGGGATTGGGAGTTGGCCCAGACAGGCTTGGGGATGCCTTACATGAGGGCATATATGTTAACGCACCGGCCACCGTACAGATGGGGATGGTGCTACAAATATCGGGACAGGCCGAGGCGTTCAGGCTCCTTACCATTCATGAGACCCGGCATGCTTTTGCTCTCCCTTCGCTAGCACCAGCACAGGAGCAGCCATAGGAGCAGCAGCCCCCACATCCATAGTATCCAGAGGGTTAGCCTCCCCAGCATCAGGACTACCAGGAGGGGCCACCACTACAGCAACAGCCACAACCAGAGGAGGAGCAGCCTAGGACCCCCTGAGACTTCGAGGTGGAGTTCACCATGGATGACCTGTTTGGCACTCCTTTAGCACCGAGGACGTGGAGCCCCACTCCTCCTCTAGCTTCGAGGGTACAGCGGACCACTCTCCGACCATCAGGGAGGTTCCACCCTTACACCAGAGGGGACCCGGGGGCATCTACCTCGACAGCGCCACCACCAGAGCAGACTCCCGAGCCTGTTCCACCTCAGCCATCGCAGCCTGACATCTCCGAGCTCATAGTCTCCATGTTTGAATCTATTGAGCGTAGGTAGGAGGAGAGAGACAGGGTCCTCCACGAGAAGTTTAGGGAGAGGGATAGGCTCACACAGGAGAGGCTAGACTAGCAGCAGGCCACCATCCAGGAGCAAGCTAGGCTCATCGATCATATGGTCCAGGAGCAGGATATGCTCATAGAGCATGTGGGGCAGGAATAGGCCCGGCTTATAGAGCATATAGCACAGGAGCAGGAGAGGCCCAGAGAGCAGCTGAGATACGAGTTGAGGACATCTCAGCACGAGGTGGCTCAGAGGATCGATGTGACTCTTTAGATGATAGAAGAGTCACTCGACTCTCTCAGGTTCAGACTCCAGGGGTTGGAGGGGGTTATTCCTCCCCTTGCCCAGTCTATTCGACAGTTTCGGGAGCATACAGAGCAGAGGCTAGATCGTATGGGGACCGCTTCTCTTGAGCAGACCCGCCGGTTGAGCAGGGCCTTCAAGGAGCTAGGGGGGATGATCACAGATACCTTACGCTTCATGATAGTGTGCACGCAGCCCTTCCTGGATGGATACGCTCGGGTACAGTTTTAGCAGTAGAGTTCTGAGAGACCACAGCCTCGATCTGTGCCGGTGGCAGTTCCTCCTAGGTTCCAGCCCATGGTTAGAGTATGGGACTCTCAGCAGCCAGACCCAGCAGGTCCTTCTAGCCAGCCTTCCACTGCTGGGGCCGGACCTTCTACCTCTCAGCTTTAGCCTCAGCCTCAGCCTCAGCCGATACATCTGTCTGATGATGATGATGACCCCGAGGAGGAGCTCACAGATTATCCGCCATTATAGTCATTCAGGGAGTTTGGATGACATTTTTTTTGTATTTTGTTTATCATTATCACAGTTGTATATACGTTGTGCAAAATTGAGTTTTAGTGAAAAACATTTACTATCAGATTTACATGTTTTTATCTCTTTGTATCTTTATTTGTGCTTTACTTATATTAAAGATAACTGAGTACTTTCTCTTTATTTACATTAAAGCTAAATGACTATATAATCATAAAAAAAATGATGATGCACAGAAAACGACGATAAACAATAAATGGTAATACAAAATCATTTATGAGCCTATTAAACAGGGATAACTTGCATAGGAATTAACAAAAATTCTTTTCCACATAGGAACGTCCAAGGACGGACATCAATCACATTGAAGGATGGACAGACCAAGTGTTATGTCCTTCAAAATCATACTCAACCAGGCACTCACCTTGCAGATCAGACAGGGATTAGCAAGGAAATGCCAACAAGCAGAAACTGTGGTTGGAGAGTACCGCACCTCAAAACCCATGGTGTAGTCAGAGAGTACTACACGCCTTGCAGATCGGATGGGGATTAGCAAGGAATTTCCAACAACACCGAAATTGTAGCCAGAGAGTGTTGCATCTCACAGTTCACGCGATAGTCAGAGAGTGCTACGCACATTGCAGATCGAATGGGGGTTAGCAGGGGAACTTCACAAATCGAAGTTGCAGTTAGAGAACAATGCTCTTAACACCGAGATTGTAGTCAGAGAGTGATGCATCTCACAGTTCACGCGGTAGTCAGAGAGTACTACGCACCTTGCAGATCGGATGGGAGTTAGCAGGGGAACTTCACCAATTGAAGTTGCAGTTAGAGAACACTGCTCTTCACACTGAGATTGTAGTCAGAGAGTGCTACATCTCACAGTTCACGTGGTAGTCAGAGAGTACTACGCACCTTGTAGATCGGATGGGGGTTAGCAGGGGAACTTCACAAATCGAAGTTGCAGTTAGAGAACACTACTCTTCACACCGAGATTGTAGTCAGAGAGTGCTGCATCTCACAGTTCACGCGGTAGTCAAGAAGTGTTATGCACCTTGCAGATCGGATGGGGGTTAGCAGGGGAACTTCACAAATCAAAGTTGCAGTTAGAGAACACTGTTCTTCACACCGAGATTGTAGTCAGAGGGTGCTACATCTCACAATTCACGCGATAGTCAGAGAGTGCTACGCACCTTGTAGATCGGATGGGGGTTAGCAGGAGAACTTCACAATCGGAGTTGCAGTTAGAGAACACTGCTCTTCACATTGAGGTGGTAGTCAGAGAGCACTACACCTCACACCGTGCAGGCCGAGATGAGGCTAGCAGTATAGACCAGCCACCATACAGACCGAGATAAGGTTAGCGGGGTGCCAGCGATAGAACAGATCGCAAATCGAGTTTGTAGTCAGAGAGTACTACGTCTTCCCAAAGCTGTGCGAGCTGAGATGAGGCCAGAAGAAGCAATTGAGGCTGCAGTTAGAGAACACTACTCTTCACAATGAGGTCGTAGCTAGAGAACACTACATCTCACCAACACCTTACAGGTCGAGACGAGACCGATAGGGGCACTATCAAATTCAATCTCTGCTGAGTAGATTGAGATGAGGTCTGCCCGGTAAGGAACGCAGAAGGTAAGGATTGCTTCAGGTACGCTATTCTTCCTTTTGTTTTCTTCCCTTTTCTGAATTTTGGCTCATCTAGGCACTTGTGCACTAGTTTCCCTAAAATTTGGGGCAACTGTAAGTACCGTGTCCCGAGATAGTCCAGATCAGAGATTACCCGATGAAGAAATCGATGTCCGATTCCGAATGAGCGGATGAGATTCGGAGACTTTGGTCCTCTAGATTCACGAGAAATATGGATTTTTATTTGCAGTAATGAGAAAAAGAAAATTGGGAGTTTTTGGGCTTGAAAAGAAGATTTTTCATCCATCGACGGCCAGCCCGTCGGTCATGGACTGCCCGTTGCTCGCTGGGGAGTTCCATCTCTCGCCATGAGGGATAGGCTGTCGGTGAGATGAGCGACAGACACTTGTCCTTGCACAGACACCCGTCTGTGGGTTTCCGGCGCCCGTCCATTGAATCCTGTTTCCAACAGGAAAAGGGATTTAGCCAACGCCCGTCGGTGGACTTCCGGCGCTCGTCGGAATGAATCCTATTTACTACAGGAAAAAGGATTCAACAGACGCCCGTCGATGGACTCCCGACGCCCGTCGATCGTAGGGTTTTGAGAAAAAAATAATATAAAAAGGGTTTTTTGAACCATTTTGGGGTTGGACGAATTTAGCTACTTTTTACCCTAAAATTCCATTTCTGATTATTGATTCTAGCCTTTTCATCTCATTAAAATTTCTTGATTTTTATTTTATTTTGATTTGGTGAATCTAATTATTTCAAGGGAGCTAAAATCGATTAGTTTCCCATCAATATTTATAGATTCCAACATTTGTGATTATCAATAAAGAAAAACCAAAATTTCTTTTCTTGATTTTGCTCATTTCTCGTGAAGCGTGCGGGATTCGAATCATCCAAAAATCCATCCTAAAAGGTAAAATCCGAGGGTAAATATTCTGGAAATACATTCCATTTAACTTATTTTAAATATTTGTATTTATTTTCGATTTTTGTGTTGGGAAAAATCATTTTGTTGTGAAGTTGTGAAAAGTTTTGCTTTTACTGTTTTTTTGAAGAACAGAGGTGACCGACGGGCAATAAGGTCACCGATGCCCGTCTCTCGACTGAGCGACGGCACATAAACGGTGCACTTATTACCCGCCGGTCACCCCAGGGATGCCCGTCGGTCAATCATTTATGGTCGTCCCTGGGTTCTGTCTCTAGTTTTCAAAGCTGTTTTATTTCTTTTATTATTTATTTTCTTTTTATTATTTTTTTTTATTTTCTTTTCAAAATCTTTTCTTTTCTATTTTTTTAAATATCAGTAGTTTTTATTTATTTTTTGATTTTAATCTTCATTTACATTTATTCTTGCTTTGTTTATAAGTATTAATATTATTGATTATTTTGTGAGATTGTAATATTTGGTCCTTGGGATGGTTTGAGCTTGAGAGGAGGTTGTCATGCACAACATGGAAGACTCCAATTGGTTTAATCCTTTATCCCTTTGCTGTTTATTTATTTAATTATGCGTTTATTTTTTATTTATCTTTATGTTTATGTAAATTGTTTTATTTCGCGTTAAATAACAATGGACAAATGTTTTATATTAATTAATTTTGTGATTTTTGCAAATAAAGGACCAAAGTCCTATTTTAGTCAATGAAAATGTCACATAAAAATCGTTTTCATAATAAATGCATGCAAGTACCAAAGTCCTCAAAATAAATGAATTCCCCATTTTATATACGTATCGCCACTACAAGAAAACAAACATTTTCCGACGAAATTTACCGACGAAAAATGTGTAATTTTCGTCGGGAAAATAAAATGCCGACGGAATATTTTCCGTCGGCATTATAGGCGTAGGGAAGTTTCCCGACGGAAAAATTCCATCGCGAAATTAAACAAATTTCCCCCCCTAATTAACAATTATATTTTTATAATGCAAATTATAACCTGTAAAATTAATTGCAAAATAATGAGAAAATGAAGATGATATCTAAATTTTAATATCCAATAATAGTCGAATTTAACAATTGTAGTAGTTATAAAGTTAGTGTCACACCCCAACCTATAACATGGATACTTCTACTCGTGATTAGAGCGAGAAGGACCCAAGATAGATAGGAGAGTCACACCCCACTAGTACAAACATACATACATCACATACAGAATAATATATCCAGCGTAAATAAAAACTTTAAAAGAAAGAAGAGGGATAATGAACAATAGGAACACTTTTATTAATATACAGAAATAGTTCTTTACATGTTACATCAGATTACAAAAAGAACCAATTTACAAAAGCCCAACATACGTAGTTCAAAAGGGCTAACAAAACATTATACTATTACAAAAGAAGGAAAGCTTAAACTATAAAACTTCTGAACTCTAGTTGCGTTGGCCTTCCCGATGCGACACGCCCAGAACCCTCGTACCAAAATCTTCCACACCTGCACGGATAAACACCCGTGCTAAGCGAAATCGCTTAGTGGGGAAAACATTGAATGCACGACCGCCACTCACAGTGACGGTAACAGAAAACACATGATAACAATACAAATATATATATATATATATATAAATCATCATACATAGCCAATTCATTTATTTGCATTCTCATTCAGAATTCTTGCACAAAGGCATTCAATAACATCTGCTTAATCATAATGAGTGGATAACGAGTACACATGGATACTGGAGAGTATCGGTTCTATAAGATAAACATATAGATACCCAAAGGTATCAAACATTCCTTTTTATTTCATTCCAAGTTGTTACACATAGAATCTTAAGAAAGATTCGACAGAAGGATCGCGAGGATCCAAACGGGGGACCTGATCAGGGTCCAAATCGTACACATAGCTGCAGCGGCACATAACTCTATTAGGCATGCCTAACTATCCACTTATTCGACATTAGCAGGTTATGCAAAATCTTATCACATTTTCATACATATAATTCATGTAAATAGACAGTCAAAGCTTTAATGAAAACTGCACACAAAAGAGATTAAGTCATTAAGCAAAAAGGAAAAGAAATCAAATTTGGAAGCTGCGTCTGTCGCGCTCGCGACGGTTGTCGCGATCGCGACATAGACCAAACACATCGCCCCCGCCAAGTCTCGCGGTCGCGAGAAGGTCTCGCGCTCGCGAGAGGACAAGGCATCACCCTCTGTCGCGCTCGCGACAGAAGACAATCTTCCCATTCTATCGCACTCGCGACTACTGCGCGCTCGCGACAGAGGGGAGTCCTGCATTCACTCGGAGGTTGAGCGCTCTGTCGCGGTCGCGACATATGTCGCGGTCGCGACAGAGAGTTCCCTATCGAGCTCTTGGCGCGACACTTCTCGCGCCGGCGCGAGGGTTGAAAGCTCCGCGCTCTGTCGCGCTCGCGACAATGTCGCGATCGCGACCGACACGGGTTTTTCAACTCTTACGCCCAAAATCTGCAGAATTCTCACACAATTCACATCCAAACTTCCAAAATCGATTCCAAACCTAAAAATTCAGCAACACAAGCATCCACAACTCATAACATATTTAAAAACCCAGCTTTATCACCATTTATCTCAATTAAATCAAATCAATTCCATGTCCAATTGCAAGAATTTCCAAAACAGCACCTTCAACAATAATTTCAACATTCACCTAATTTCTCACAAATCTTACAACAATACCCATTCTCCAACATCTCATATCATATTTACTTCAAATCCAATCATACATACACAACTCATGACTCTAATCCAAGCCATAACACAACCATTCAATTCAAATTACAAATATGTGTACAAAGACAAAATTCCCAAACCTTCTCTCCTTAGCTCCTAATCGCGAGCTCCGCTCCCGCTAGCAACTTCCTTTCCTTTTGCCGGTCTAGGAGCCTCCTCTTTAAGCTTTAAATCCACAAGCCAAGCAACTCTAATTACTTCAAATGAAGAAAAGGGAGCAAGATCGGGCCAAGAAGAAGAAAGAAGAAGAAGCAAGAAGAAAAGAGGAAATGGCGTGAGGAAGAGAGGATGATCGGGAAAACAAAAGGGAAAGGCTGATTTCTCTCTCTCTCACCAAACCCATAAATGCCCACTTATCCTCTTTGCCACATGTCACACTCTCCTTAAGCCACATGCCATCTAACACATCCTACTCCCATACTTGCCTATACACACTAAGCTAACTCCTATTCACACATTTACTTCCATACACTCCCACATACTTTAATCTAATATCCTCTTCTCACTAATACACACACATGTACAATAAATAAATCCATAAATAAATAAATAATCCAATTTAACACATACATAAAAATACACACATATATACCCGGACAGGCTCAAACTACTGGGGTGGTTTTGGGGTGTTACAATACTCCCCCACTTAACAGAATTTCATCCTCGAAATTCATACCTGTTCCGAATAATTGTGGGTATTGCAATCTCATAGCTTCCTCTGGTTCCCATGTAGCTTCTTCAATACCGTGATGTTGCCATAGAACTTTGACTAACGGTATCTGCTTATTCCGAAGCTGTCTGATTTCTCTATCCAAAATCCTCTTCGGTTCTTCATCAAAAGAAAAGTCTGACTGAATCCGAATATCTTGCACTGATAGCACATGCGAAGGATCTGACCGATATCTCCTGAGCATAGATACATGAAAAACGTCATGTAATTTAGCTAACTCCATAGGCAAAGCTAGTTGATACGCTACCGGACCTACTTTCCTTAGAATCTCGTACGGCCCAATAAAGCGTGGACTTAACTTGCCTTTCTTTCCGAAACGGAGAACCTTACGCCACGGTGACACTTTCAAGAAAACTTTATCCCCCACTTCGTACTGTATATCTCTGCGTTTCAAATTAGCATAAGAACGCTGTCGATCTTTTGCTGCTTTCAAGTTCTGTTGCACAACCCTTACTTTTTCTTCAGTATCCCGTACTATATCCGGACCTATCATAGCCTTTTCTGACAACTCAGTCCAACATACTGGCGTTCTACACTTCCGTCCATATAACGCTTCATAAGGAGCCATACCAATGCTCACTTGGTAGCTGTTATTATACGCAAATTCCATCAAGGACACATACCGATCCCAGCTCCCTGAAAATTCCAAGGCACAACCCCGGAGCATATCTTCTAAAATCTGAATAACCCTCTCTGACTGACCATCGGTCTGCGGATGGAAAGCAGTACTGAAATTTAACCGTGTTCCCAAAGCTGTCTGAAGTTCTTTCCAAAACTTAGATGTAAAACGAGGATCGCGGTCTGATACAATGGATAATGGAATCCCATGCAATCGGACTATCTCATCCACATACAGTTCCGCCAACTTGTCCATCGAATAATCCAGTCGTATTGGTAGAAAATGTGCAGACTTTGACAAACGATCCACTATAACCCATACAGAATCATGCTTACTCTGCGTCATAGGAAGACCAGATACAAAATCCATCGTGATGTCATCCCATTTCCATTGAGGAATGGGTAAGGGATGAAGCAATCCCGATGGCACTTGATGCTCGGTTTTCACTTGCTGACAAGTAAGACACCTTGAAACAAATTCTGTTATTTCTCTTTTCATTCCCGGCCACCAATAGTATTGCTTCAAATCTTGATACATCTTATCCCCACCAGGATGCATAGTGAAGACTGAAGAGTGAGCTTCTTGTAACAATTTCTTTCTTAACTCATCAACATCAGGCACACATAACCGATTCCCATGCCTAAGCACTCCTTCACTGTCTACTAAGTACTCAGACTGCTTGCCCTCTTTCACTGCTTGACAAACACGCTGAAGTACATGATCATCTAACTGCGCCTTTGCAATTTCTGATCTCAAACTTGGCTTAACTTTAAGTCGAGCAATCAGAGCACCTTCAGAATCAAACCTCCATCTACCTCGGCTAGCCAGCAAAGCAGACAAAGACTTCCTGCTCAGAGCATCAGCTACCACATTAGCTTTACCCGGATGATAGTCAATGATACAATCATAATCCTTGAAAAGCTCTAACCATCTCCGCTGTCTCAAATTCAACTCCTTCTGAGTTAATAAATACTTGAGACTCTTGTGATCGGTGAAAATTCTGCACGTCTCTCCATACAAGTAGTGTCGCCAAACCTTAAGCGCAAACACTACCGCTGCCAACTCCAGATCGTGAGTCGGGTAATTCCGCTCATGAGGCTTCAACTGTCTCGATGCATAAGCTACTACTTTATTCCCTTGCATCAGAACACAACCTAGGCCAATACCCGAAGCATCACTATACATAGTATATTCCTTACCCGAAATTGGCTGTGTGAGCACAGGAGCTTTAACTAACCATTCCTTTAAACGATCAAAACTGGCTTGGCACTTTTCAGTCCATACAAACTTGACATCCTTCCGAAGTAACTTGGTTAAAGGAGATGCTAACACTGAAAACCCCTGAACAAACCGTCGGTAATACCCTGCTAACCCCAGAAAACTTCTCACTTCTGGCACATTCTTCGGAGGCATCCAATTAACAATTGCTTCAATTTTTCTTGGATCAACACGTACACCTTCTGCTGATATCACATGTCCAAGGAAGGCCACTTCCTTTAACCAAAACTCACACTTGCTAAGTTTCGCGTACAGCTGATGATCTCTCAACATTTGCAACACCAGCCTCAGATGTTCCTCATGTTCTTGTCGATTTCTGGAATACACCAAAATGTCGTCAATGAATACCACAACAAACTTATCCAGATACGGTCGGAAAACTCGGTTCATCAGATCCATGAAGGCTGCAGGCGCGTTTGTCAAACCGAAAGGCATCACTAGAAATTCATAGTGACCATAACGCGTCCGAAAAGCCGTCTTTACCACATCCGCTTCTTTAACCCCCAACTGATAATAGCCTGATCTCAAATCTATCTTAGAGAATACCCCTGCTCCTCTTAACTGATCAAAAAGATCTTCAATTCTCGGCAATGGATACTTATTCTTAATAGTCACTTTATTAAGCTGTCGGTAATTAATGCACATTCGAAGGGTTCCATCTTTTTTCTTGACAAACAATACTGGAGCACCCCACGATGACACACTAGGCCGGATGAATCCTTTATCCAACAACTCTTGCAACTGACTCTTTAATTCCTTCAATTCCACAGGGGCCACTCTATAAGGAGCCTTAGAAATCGGAGCTGTACCTGGAACAATCTCTACTGACAATTCAACTTCTCTCTCAGGAGGTAATCCCGGTAATTCTTCTGGAAAAACATCTACAAAATCTCTTACAACCGGAGTATCTTGAATCTTTACCTGACCTCTCCGAGAATCTAAAACCACAGCCAAAAACGCTTCACATCCTTTCCTGATAAATCTTCTAACTTTCATAGCTGATACCACATTATGCAAAGAACTACTTCCAATTCCTTTCACAATTACTGGCAAATGATCTTTATCTCTCAAAACCATTACTTTCCTATGACAGTCTACTACTTCTCGGTGCTTATCTAGCCAATCCATCCCCAAAATAATATCAAACTCATGAAAAGGCAAACAAATTAAATCCACAACAAACTCTATATTCTGAATCTTCAAAGGACATTTCCGACAAACCCGATTAACCATAATACTCTAACCCAACGGACTGGATACACAAATTTCATATTCCATCTTCTCCTCACTACCCAAACTATCCCATAACTTACCAGAACAAACATAGGAATGGGTAGACCCCGGGTCAATCAAAACATAAACTTCAGAATCAAGCAAAGAAAACTTACCGGTAATCACTTCAGGAGCATTCTGTTCCTCTCGGGCTTTCATAGCATAAGCTCTACCAGATGATGGCACAGGGCGATCCACTATTTCCGAGGCTTCTCTGTCTCGAGATCTTCCACCTCGACCCCTTGCTCTACCCCTATTACGACTTCCTTGGGGTACATTTGATCCAGCACGGCTCCCTTCCTGCTGACCCGAAGAATCTCCATATCGACTCGGACAATTCGCGAGTATATGATCCGTGGAACCACATCTAAAACAGCCTCCTGTTAACCATCGACACTCACCCCAATGTGGTTTATTACAATACGAACATCGGGGAGGGCCATCTCCTCTACCTGAGCCCGCTCCCCTGGACGAACCCTGCCTTCTCCCTCTAGGGGCCGGACTAGCTACTGACTCATCAGCAAAGTTTCCTTGTGATTCTCTTGGCCTCTTGCCTGAAGAAGAACCACCTCTTGCAGACTTTCTTCTTTCAGCTTTTTCTCTCAATATATTTTCAGAACGCTCTGCTCTCAAAGCTGCTTGAACTAACTGATAATACCTCACAATTGGAGCCGACATCAATGATATTAGCATCACCTTCAACGACTCATTCAAACCTGCTTCAAAATGCTGACATCGAAACTCTTCTGTAAGGACCCTTGGCGGCGCATACTTACTGAGCTTATTGAACTCATCCTCATACTCAGCCACAGACATTGTTCTTTGCTTAAGAGTGAGAAATTGTGCCCACTTAGCATCCTTATAAGCTTTGGTCACATACCGGTTCTGAAACTCATCCTCAAAGAACTCCCATGTTATCGGTTCAGGAACTTGCGGTTGACTAGCCACCAACTTCCACCAATCATAAGCTGAACCTTGTAACAAAGACAAGGCACACTCTACTTCTTGCTCCGGTGGACATCTTATCTCCTTGAGTACTCTGGATGTCTTTTCTAACCACATTTCTGCTTTAGAAGATTCATCTATACCGGTACCAAAGAAATCCTCTGCACCATGCTTTCTCAACCTTTCAATAGGTGCACTTGGTGCTGTCACTCTTTCAAGTACCCTTGTCATACTCTGAAGCATTGCTTCCATGGGTCCCAAAGGCACCTCAGGTCGTCCCCTAGGAGGTTGAGCCGGACCAGAAACTGAGGGATCCTGCTCTTGGGGATTTGCACTTTCTGCTGACCCCTCGAGTGATCCACGAGCGGACTCCATAACTACAAAACATAAACGCAGTGCGCATCAGGCCAACACAACCCCAACAGACAGACTAACACACTGAAACCCAGTAACACCTAGAACCAGGGGCTCTGATACCACCTAATGTCACACCCCAACCTATAACATGGATACTTCTACTCGTGATTAGAGCGAGAAGGACCCAAGATAGATAGGAGTGTCACACCCCACTAGTACAAACATACATACATCACATACAGAATAATATATCCAGCGTAAATAAAAACTTTAAAAGAAAGAAGAGGGATAATGAACAATAGGAACACTTTTATTAATATACAGAAATAGTTCTTTACATGTTACATCAGATTACAAAAAGAACCAATTTACAAAAGCCCAACATACGTAGTTCAAAAGGGCTAACAAAACATTATACTATTACAAAAGAAGGAAAGCTTAAACTATAAAACTTCTGAACTCTAGTTGCGTTGGCCTTCCCGATGCGACACGCCCAGAACCCTCGTACCAAAATCTTCCACACCTGCACGGATAAACACCCGTGCTAAGCGAAATCGCTTAGTGGGGAAAACATTGAATGCACGACCGCCACTCACAGTGACGGTAACAGAAAACACATGATAACAATACAAATATATATATATATATATAAATCATCATACATAGCCAATTCATTTATTTGCATTCTCATTCAGAATTCTTGCACAAAGGCATTCAATAACATCTGCTTAATCATAATGAGTGGATAACGAGTACACATGGATACTGGAGAGTATCGGTTCTATAAGATAAACACATAGATACCCAAAGGTATCAAACATTCCTTTTTATTTCATTCCAAGTTGTTACACATAGAATCTTAAGAAAGATTCGACAGAAGGATCGCGAGGATCCAAACGGGGGACCTGATCAGGGTCCAAATCGTACACATAGCTGCAGCGGCACATAACTCTATTAGGCATGCCTAACTATCCACTTATTCGACATTAGCAGGTTATGCAAAATCTTATCACATTTTCATACATATAATTCATGTAAATAGACAGTCAAAGCTTTAATGAAAACTGCACACAAAAGAGATTAAGTCATTAAGCAAAAAGGAAAAGAAATCAAATTTGGAAGCTGCGTCTGTCGCGCTCGCGACGGTTGTCGCGATCGCGACATAGACCAAACACATCGCCCCGCCAAGTCTCGCGGTCGCGAGAAGGTCTCGCGCTCGCGAGAGGACAAGGCATCACCCTCTGTCGCGCTCGCGACAGAAGACAATCTTCCCATTCTATCGCACTCGCGACTACTGCGCGCTCGCGACAGAGGGGAGTCCTGCATTCACTCGGAGGTTGAGCGCTCTGTCGCGGTCGCGACATATGTCGCGGTCGCGACAGAGAGTTCCCTATCGAGCTCTTGGCGCGACACTTCTCGCGCCGGCGCGAGGGTTGAAAGCTCCGCGCTCTGTCGCGCTCGCGACAATGTCGCGATCGCGACCGACATGGGTTTTTCAACTCTTACGCCCAAAATCTGCAGAATTCTCACACAATTCACATCCAAACTTCCAAAATCGATTCCAAACCTAAAAATTCAGCAACACAAGCATCCACAACTCATAACATATTTAAAAACCCAGCTTTATCACCATTTATCTCAATTAAATCAAATCAATTCCATGTCCAATTGCAAGAATTTCCAAAACAGCACCTTCAACAATAATTTCAACATTCACCTAATTTCTCACAAATCTTACAACAATACCCATTCTCCAACATCTCATATCATATTTACTTCAAATCCAATCATACATACACAACTCATGACTCTAATCCAAGCCATAACACAACCATTCAATTCAAATTACAAATATGTGTACAAAGACAAAATTCCCAAACCTTCTCTCCTTAGCTCCTAATCGCGAGCTCCGCTCCCGCTAGCAACTTCCTTTCCTTTTGCCGGTCTAGGAGCCTCCTCTTTAAGCTTTAAATCCACAAGCCAAGCAACTCTAATTACTTCAAATGAAGAAAAGGGAGCAAGATCGGGCCAAGAAGAAGAAAGAAGAAGAAGCAAGAAGAAAAGAGGAAATGGCGTGAGGAAGAGAGGATGATCGGGAAAACAAAAGGGAAAGGCTGATTTCTCTCTCTCTCACCAAACCCATAAATGCCCACTTATCCTCTTTGCCACATGTCACACTCTCCTTAAGCCACATGCCATCTAACACATCCTACTCCCATACTTGCCTATACACACTAAGCTAACTCCTATTCACACATTTACTTCCATACACTCCCACATACTTTAATCTAATATCCTCTTCTCACTAATACACACACATGTACAATAAATAAATCCATAAATAAATAAATAATCCAATTTAACACATACATAAAAATACACACATATATACCCGGACAGGCTCAAACTACTGGGGTGGTTTTGGGGTGTTACAGTTAGTAATTATGTAATAACATAATATCCATGTCTAATACAAAATCATAACTAATTAAGCTGGCGGCGGCGGCGGCGGCGGCTGAGAAGTATGATCAGACTGCTGCGATGACACCATACCCTTCAAATTTGCCATCTCATTGCGGAGCTCAGATATGAAGTCGAGAGATTGCTGCCATTGAGTCTGTGACTGTTGCAATTCAGATCTCAGCTCATTTACAGTATTCTCAAGTTCATGGACTCGCCTGGATTCAGACCCTCTATGTGATGCGGTAGTACTTGAACTTGAGGAATGCAAGTGACAGGATTTGGCCAAAGAATGTAAGCCAAATATCCGTCCTCGCTGGTCTCTACCATCAGACACTTCACAATAGATTTGATTCGCATCAACATAATCAGAAGTCTGTGAGCGTTGCTGAATTGCATCTTGAACTTGTTCCTATCGTAGGACAAATGTTTTACAATAAGTAACGATTAATAATAAGTAATATTTAAAATTTGTAAAATATAGTAACTTGGACATACATGTAAAACCCTTAACCGAGAATTGACGAACATTTGACCATCATGCTTGTTGATGTGGGTGTGTAAAAATACCTCAGCATAGGTAGCCGGTCGACCCATCGATGCTCCCTGTAAACATAAAAAGAATTAAAGATAAACTATAATTTATTGACTATTCGTACAAGTTTTTACTTAAATTTCGGCAGAGTTTCCCCTATATTTGAAGCATACCTCCTGTATACATAGACAAAAAAACACTTCAAATTTCGAGACTATGCTACAATCCAACATTCAACAACAAAGCAAACTCCTCACACAAGTAACATTTCCATCCTCCTCTATGGTAATGAGATAAAATTCAGACATCCTAACCATTAATTACAGTGGTAAAAGTAATATTTTGTAATGTTTTTACTTAAATTTCGGCAGAGTTTTCCCTACATTTGGAGCATACCTCCTGTATACATAGACAAAAAAACACTTCAAATTTTGAGACTATGCTACAATCCAACATTCAACAACAAAGCAAACTCCTCACACAAGTAACATTCCCATCCTCCTCTATGGTAATGAGATAAAATTCAGACATCCAAACCATTAATTACAGTGATAAAAGTAATATTTTGTAATACTTACAAGTCTATCTGCATGTTCCCGATGCGACATCGATCCTCCAGTATGAAAGCATGAACTGAGTCCCTCAGGTCCTGCCCGTCTGTTACTAGAATTCTGCTCTGAAATGGAAATGGCTTCAGGGGTCATCCAATACTGTCTCCAATGTGCCCATACATCTTCGGTCATGTAGCGAGGTCGGACACCACCATTTTTTAATAAGCAGACTAAATCTCTGTAACGTGCCCGCGCACGAGTCTCCCACACAGAAGGCATGATATCGTCAAATGCCGAGTCCCAATAACATTTTTTCTTATGAGACAGACAGAACAAAAAACAAAATGTAAGCAAGTGTAAAATATAATTTGTTATTTATGTAACAAACTTTATCATAAATGTTTTACCTTGAATTCTTCGAAATAAAAATTCTTTGTTTCCTCCGACACATTCTTCTAGGCAAACCCATCGTATTCAATTATTTTTTTGAAAGAGGTTGTCATTATGCGTGAGCACTTTCCTAAAGGATTCAATCTAAGATACAACAATGTCAATAATGTTAGTACAAGTAATAACTGTCATTGAAATCATAATGAAGTGAAATATTAATTACTTACTCCTCAGCTGTGATATTGATGTACATTCTTCCATCATCTCCAATTGAGCCAGGCGTAGGCTCTTTCGCTTGTTCTGTTCCTGACACCTGAGGTGGCATAGATTCAGGGTGTGCCATAGGAGTGGAATCAGTAGAAGGAATGGTAGATGGTGCAACAGTTGTGATGGGCGGTGATACGGCAGCCTCAGCGCTGGCATTGAGCCCATGTGATGGGGATCCTCCATTACCAGTACTGTCATCGCCATCATGCAACCTGAGATGCGGAGGAATCGCTATTCTCTTCTTTCGCTTAAACATTTTTCAACCTGCCATTATAAGGAAAATGCATATTGTCAGATAATAGAAAATAATTACATTGTAATAAGCATATTAAATTAATATCAAAGTCAGTGCAATATTAATTGGTCTCACATGATAAGCAAGTAGTTAAACAAATTATTCGCTATCGTCACTAAGCTGTAAATCGTAATTCAAATCATCCTCATTTTTCGATGTATAAGAGGAAAATTCTGGCTCGTCATCAGATCCATCGCCAACCAAAGTTTCTTCATCATCCTCACCATCAATGTCAACAAATTCATTGTCCGCATAGTTCAATGGTTTGTTATCTTCAAAATTCAGAGAGTTGTTGATTTCATGAACTTCCGGTTCTTTCTCCTGAAATGCATCATTATTTTCAGAACGTTCACTTTGTTTGGCACCTTTCCTTTCATAAATGCGTCTTGGTTTGACTTTGCACGCGGCAAACCATTCCGATCTGTCTCGCTTTACGCTTGGATAGGAGACATAATATACCTGGCCCACTTACATTGCCAACACAAATGGTTCAAAGTTCCTCAATCTTCTACGCTGGTTGACTTCAACTAAATTGTATCTGGTATGTATTTTTGTACCCACGTTAATAGTTGGATCATACCATTCGCACTTGAATAATACACAACGTTTTATTTGCAATGCGAGATACTCGACTTCAATTATATCAAAAATTTGCCCATAATAATCCATCAACTCTCCTTGAATGCAAACCCCACTGTTTATCGTTTCTTTATTATGACCATGACTCTATGTATGAAATTTATATCCATTCACAAAATACACCGAAAATGATTTAACATATCGTAAAGGTCCTTTTGCAAGATCAGTGATGTACTTGTTGTCAATTGCATTTGTTGATGCCTACATATTCCAATAAGCTAACATCATTTAAATCATATATTTGATATATTCATGTATGTATGGACATATATGGTGAAAATCACAACTTACATATGTCTTGAACTAATCATGAAAGTACTTTTTGACTTCCTTGTTCATTTCATTTTCATTTTTCTCAGGCATTAGCTCCCGTATCCATTCCTCAAATAATCTAAAATGCCAATATCAATTTATATATTACACTCTTGACATAGTAAAACAATATATCACAATTTAGCATATATATTAAACTTACCTCACATAAGGACGAACTTCCTCGCAATTCAATAAAATATAACTATGGGCCGCTATTAATTCATCCTCTATTAGCATTTTCCTTATTGAACGGCCATGTAAACACCCAGGATATGTAAAAATGGATAAGTTTGCGTCCTGATTACTTGATGCGACGCCATCATTATTACGTGGTACTTTCCACTATCTCGTGTGTATATGAGGCTCAAAATAATGCGAACAAAAAGTACTTGCTTCTTCGACCAAATAAGCATTACATATTGAACCTTCAACTCTAGCTTTATTTTTTACGTTTTTCTTCAAGTGAAACAAATACCTGCATGATATATCTTAATGCCATTAATATGCATACAAAGGTATAATATAATTGCAATTGAAGGTCATAGATAGTTACCGCTTAAATGGATACGTCCAACGATATTGAACCAGACCAGCGAGTTTCGCCTCATGTGCTAAATGCACGGGGAGATGCTCTATACAGTTACAAAAACTTGGAGGAAAAATTGCTTCAAGTTTGCACAGGATTACTGGAATTTCTATTGCCAATCTTGCCATATCTGCCGCATTTATCTCGCAGGCCGTTAATGTTCTGAAGAACATACTTAGCTCTGTTATAGCTTCCCACACTTTTGTTGGCAATAACTCTCGAAATGCTATTGGGAGTAGCCTCTGCATGAAAACGTGATAATCATGACTTTTCATACCGAATAATTTTTACTTTCTCATGTCGACGTACCTTGCCAAATTGGAGACGTAACCATCCAGAAACTTTAGTCCTTTTAACCAATCACACAAGACTTCCTTTTTTTTTTTGTCCAAAGTGTAGCATGCTTTGGGATATTTTCCGGTTAAGAAATCTTTATCTAACTCAGGCCTTCTACATAACAACTTTAAATCCGCTCGTGATTTTGAATTGTCCTTGGTCTTCCCTTCTATATTCATAATGGTGTTGAACACATTATAAAAAAAAAAATTTTTAATGTGCATCACATCTAGATTATGCCGTAACAAATTAGTTTTCCAATACGGCAAATCCCAAAAAATGCTTCTTTTCCTCCAACCAAAGTTTTTGTTGATTCTTCCATTAACTTCATCAGCATCAATTTCTGTTACCTTAAGTAAACCCAACTCATCAATGTCTTGTAAAATTTGCTCACTGCTTCTGATAACTGGAGGACTAGCAAGAACAACTCTATTCTTAAGAAATTTGTTCTTGTTCCGTCAGAACGGGTGATCAGGTGGAAGGAATTTCCTGTGGTTGTCAAACCAAGAAGTTTTGCACCCATGTTGAAGATAAAACGCATCTGAATCATCGCCACAGTAAGGACATGCTAGTTTTCCAGCCGTGCTCCAACCCGACAACATAGCATAGGCAGGGAAGTCACTGACCGTCCACATTAATGCCGCTTTCATCACGAAATTCTTTTTAAGTGATGCATCATATGTTTTAACACCGACATCCCAAAGCTGTTGCAACTCATAAATCAACGGCTGCAAATATACATCAATTCTGTGCTTCGGATTTCTAGGTCCTGGAATAATAATTGTCAAGAACATATATGCCTCATTCATACACATCCATGGAGGCAAATTATATGGAGTAATTATGATTGGCCATGACGAATATTGTTGCCCTGATTGACCAAAAGGTTGAAATTCGTCATTGCTCAAACACAGCCGAACATTTCGAGATTCAGCAGCAAAATCAAGATGGGTGTTATTGAAATGTTTCCATGCAACTGCGTCGGATGGATGGCTCATTATTCCACCTGTACTTTCGTGCTCATCATGCCATCTCATGTGAGGTGTAGTAACTTCGGATGCATATAGTCTTTGAAGCCTGGGAGTCAATGGAAAAAAATACAAACGTTTCCAAGGTACCAATTTCTGCTGATTACCACCACTTTTAGATTTGTACCTAGGTTGACTGCAAAATTTGCACTCTTGTAAATTGATGTCATCCCTCCAAAACAACATACATCCCAACCGATAACAGTCAATTTTCTCAATAGGCAAACCTAAACCACTTATCAGTTTCTTCACATTGTACAAGTTATCAACCATTTTATGGTCAGGAGGCAATGATTAATTGTACCAAGCAAGAATTTGGTCAAAACCTCGATCCAAAATATGGCATTCGGATTTTATATTCAATATCCGAGCTACAGAAGATAATTGAGTCATATTATCGCAGCCTGGCCATAACTCCTGATCTGCTGAATTTAGCAAATCATAAAATTTTGTTGCATTTTCGTTGGGTTCTTCCAGCATTGGTGTACTTTCCCTAAAATCATGGCCAGCTGCATCGTAAACCATTTGAACGTATGGATTATCAGTCACCCCTACATCATCGGCTACAAATTCCCCCTCTCTTTCAAATTCACCCTCAGTTGTCCACATGTTACCCACATTTCCACTCGATGTACTACAGATTGAGTCCACTCAAAATAATTTTGCACAAATCCCTTTCGTAATAGGTGAAAATACACTTCATCGATTGACAGATAACTAAGGTGCTGGCACTTTTTGCATGGACATCTTATTTTAGCCCCGTCCATATATGCAGGTTGAGAACTGGCATATTCAATAAACGACTGAACCCCCTTCCACAAATTCAGGATTAATGTAACCATCTCTTGTTTTTCGTCTATACATCCAAGATCTATCTACGTTACTCATAATTAATTCCAAAACTGTTACATGAACAAGGAGACATCTCAAATAGAATTATAAAAATCTAATTCAAAAAAAAAATTAATATATTAGACAATAATGCTAGCAACTCATAATATAACTACTTTTATATTAAATACATGATTAATTACGACAATTGCTAGTCAATTAATCAAAAGTTATACGGATTATTATGCTAAAACAAAAAAAATATACAAATTTATCATATTACAGTCAATAACCTAGATAATAAATAACTTTACAAGAATATTACACTCAATAACCTATATTATAATAGTGATAATAATAATAATTATAGTAATAATATTTTCTTAATTTAATCCAATTAAATTGAGTTTGGTTCACATAATAAAAATGAGTATAAATCTAATTTTTATTTTAATTATATTTCAGAATCCACATACAATATTGGAAAGTTTAATTAGCTGAAGTGTTTAATAATTAAATTCTTTCAAGAATAAGAGGCGGGTTGGATTTTGACAATCTAACTCTAACCAACAAAAGTATACTTAGGTAGGTATCGGGACAGCAGATTAAGGTGGGTGGTGTTGGAAGTGATAAGAGGAGGTTTTTGGTATTTTATTGGTAGTTAAATTCATGTGGATCTGATGATCGAATTAATGCTATTCTTTACCATATATAAAATAAAAATAAAAAAGATTACATCTTGAAACATAGGAATGGTAGTTGAAATTAAAAAAACTGAATAGCAATGGCGACTGGTAGAAAATCACAAGATCTACCTGCACTGCATATGTTGATCTCATTTTCACATGGATTTTGTTATTGATAACCGGCAGTTAACAATATGAAATGTTTGATAAAAGTAACTGATACTTTATAATTTGATGCTCATATTCTAAATAAATTTAAATGTTTAATTTATTTTTTCTTTTCAATAAGTATTACATTTTTCCTTAATATCTTGCATAACATATATAAAAATAAAACTATATTTTCTCATAACAATATAATTATCTCTTATGTATATATATATTTTTTTATCAAATAAGAATAAATATATATATACAATGAAAACAAATTTCTCAAACAAAATGCTATAATCTTATTATTTTATATATAATAATACTAACAACATTAAATTTGTCATTTTATTAATTAACCATAATCCTACTAATATTAATAACACTAACAATCATCTATTTCAACAAATGTTTAACATTCTAACAACAATTAACACTAATTAATTCATTGTATTTTTTAAAAATAACAAAATATTTAATTAACATAACTAATTTAAATTAATTCTAACAACAATGAACACTAATTACAAATTAATTTTTTCTTTGAATAATAGTTAATAATTCATAGTTAACAGTGTCTAATTAAGTTAAATAAATTAATAATAATAATAATAATTAAAAAAAAGGTAATAGGGGCAGATCGGCTTACCTGACGCCGGAGGAGAGGAGAGGAGGAGGAGGCGGAGGAGGGAGGACGACGAGGCGGAGGAGGAGAGGAAGCCAACGCCGGAGCAGCGGCAGCGGAGAAGAGAAGGTGCACGGAGGGAGGGAAGAAGAGGGAAGAACGGAGCGGGGAAAAAAGAGAGAAGGGAGGGAAGAGAGGAGGAGGAGGAGGAGGAGGGGAGGGGACCGGCGATTGGAGGGGCGGGGCGGTCGTCGGCGGCGAGAGGGCAAGGGAGCGGACACCGGAGGGCAGAGTGAGGGGAGAGGGAGGAGAGAGAGAGGATCGGGGGGGAAGGGATTAAATCTGGATTTAATTCAGATTTCCCGACGGAATGCAATTTTCGTCGCTAAAAATTGCGACGGAAATTGCATTCCGTCGGTAATTAGCGGCGGAATAGTACTTCCGTCGCTAAAAGTATTTTAGTTTTTAAATTTATTTTTTTTCGAGACGGTCATAGATATCCGTCGCTAACTATAGCGACGGTTTCTAACTCCATCGCTATAATTAGCGACGGATTAAAATTCCGTCGCTAAACGTAAATTAATTTTTTTTTTAACGATGGATTTATATATCCGTCGCTAATTTCTGTCGCAATTTCTAGAGGGAAGGTTTGGCGCCCTTTTTCGCGACGGACGTTATTCTCCGTCGCTATTTTATCGACGGAATTAATTCACCATAGCTATTTAGCGACGAAAATTAATTTCCGTCGCTATTTAGCTATTTAGCAACGGAACACATATTCCGTCGCCATTTAGTGACGGTTTATATTCCGTCGGTATTAACACTTTTTCTTGTAGTGCGCACTTTTATAAATGGGAGTTGTATTCCACTCCTAGTATTATTGTAATTTATTTTGGAATGTTTTTTTTATTTTTGTTTTATTTATTTATTAACGCTTTTGACATGAATAATTGCGCCTTTAATTAAATTGCATTGTGTGGAGAGAGAGTGAACTAATAAGCTCAAAATTTAATTGTAAAATTAATCAAGGTAGAAATAGATGAGATGTCCCGAACCCATCTCTGGTCTTTGGGCTCAACGAGGCAAGAGGTCTATCCGATCACTCATTGGAACGAGACCTCCAAGACACCTCTTGTGTCAAATGACTTAATAAGTCCTAGGCTCCATAGGGTTAGAGGGTCATTCCCAATGTTCTATTGGGGTGATTGCCTCCAAGACCCCTTTGGCTTCCCCAAGATGGAAATATGCGCCGTCTTAAGCTCACTGAGGCGAGATGAACTTTCCCAATGTTCTATTGGTGGCGACTCCATGAAACCTCCTTGTTGCCCAAAATAGACGCACTTGTAAATTTGTTGCAAGTTGTCAACGGACCCTCATTTTGCCCGATTACCCTAAGACGGGCGGTCAAAAGGGGCGCCCCAGGGTCTGGCGCGCGTCACAGATATCCACATCAGGCCAACACAATCCTAAACAAAATCCTATTCTACAATCGCGCAGAAACGCCTAAACCTATACTCTGCTACCAATAAAATTGTAACACCCCTTACCTATACATATGGGAGCTCACCCGCATGGAGGAGTGAGTGCCCACATAGATAAGGGTTGTCACCAAGCAGAACAGGGCATGCATAACATAGTCCGATACATAAGCATAACTGAAAAACATCCATATGATAATAAAATCGGGAACCATAAAATTCTATAAATAACCATACATTCAGAGGAAAGCATAAATGAGTCCAAAATGAACTTAACAAATCTCCTTCATTGATGTCCCAAAATGTACTTTATAAAACTGTCTACAATAACAATATACATAAATACGAACTTCAAAGTCCATAATATAAAAATGGTCACAAACCAAAAGTTTGACATCAGGAAATACAAAATACAAATCTAAGCCTTAACAAAAGTCCTCCTATTGTGTTGGCCTAGGCTGCTGCAAATTGAACCTCCCAAAAACTTCCATTGCTTCCACACCTACATGGATCAAACATTCGTACTAAACGATAATGCTTAATGGGGAAAACAAAAGATAAAGGACCACTCACAGTGAACGTTAAGGCAAAACACATACATATGGCACACAAATATATATAAGCATACCAGGCTGTAGACACCGAGTCCCGAGGCGGTCCAAGATCAGGATTACCCAATGATGAAAATAAAGACCAATCCATAGGTAAAAAAATAAAGATTGATCGTCTCCTTGTCTGTCTCAAAGATAAGATAAGAAAATAACCAAGTCCTTTTGTCTATCTCAAAGCACTTTTAAAATTTTTATTTTTTATTTTCATTTCTACTTTAATCTTTATTTTTTATTTTTTCAAAAAAAAAGAAAAAAAAAATTTCGGTAGCGCTGGAGGCTGGCTGTGCGCGCATGGCCTGCGCACAGCGCGCCCCTGCTGCCCAGCCCTCTCGCCCCTTTTCGCCCACCAGCGCTGATTTCGGCCAAAAATCAATTTTTTGGCATTTTTTGGGTAAAAATTGATTTTTTATCCTATTTTTTGAGATTTTGTGTGTTTTTGGTTGAATTTTGACATTGAATTTAGTCAGATTTTGTGGGTGCCAAAGTCAAAAAAATAAATTATAAAATATGACTTTTGTGATTTTATTTTGAAATTTTGTGTTTTTTTGGTTGAAATATGAAGATTTTCTTTGAAAAAAAAAGGAAAGGAAGATGAAGACTTTTTTTTGGGTTGAAAAAATGAGTTTGAAAAAAATAAAACGGGAAGATTTTTGATTTTGGAGGAGGAGAAGAGAATGGATTTTTTCTAAGGGTTTTGAGAGAAAAAAAATAAGGGTTCTTAAGAATAATAAGAACCTATTTTCTTAGACATCAAAAAAATTTTCTTCATTGATTTTCATTAATTCTTCTTAGATCAAAAACTTTCTTCTTTTATTTATTTTCTTAGATCTAAAAATTTTCTTCTTTGATTTTATTTTAATTTTTCATAGATCCAAAAATATATTTGTTGAGTTTGGAGACTTGAGAAAGGAAAAATTAATTTTCTTAACTTGAGTTTTCTCATTGAATTAAAACAACAAATACAAAAAAAATTTACTTTTAATTTTTGTGTTCTTGATTTTTTTGAGACAAAAAGCTTAAGATTTTCTTGAATATTTTTGAGTTTATTCTTGAATCTTGATAAAGAGAATAGATTGAGATATCTTGCTTCCATATTACCTAACTCTGAGGGTAAAGATTGTTGGATCCATTTTTTTTTATCTCATTTCGTTTTATTTATGTTAGTTTATTTATTTTTATTGTATTAATGAATATGTATTTTTCTTATGTTTTTGGGCCATAATTACAGTGTTCTATTATTTTACATGTTGCTTTATTTCTTTTGCCTTTCCTTTGCATGGTTTCACGTAAATGGTAAGCCATTCTTTTCTTTTTTTTTTCTTTCTTTTCTTTTGCATGATTTTGTTATTTGTGGGCCACTGTTGCATTTAGTTTTCCATGTAGCATTGTTTATATGTCCCTGCATGATTTTCTTTTGGCTTCACGTGGGCTTTCACATATTTTAGGCCATTATTACAGTATTCCATTACTTTACATCTTGTGAATATATTTTTGTGTCACATTAATTCGTTAAATTCATTTAGTTTGATTATTATTACTATTATTTTATATTAATATATTTTCAAGTATTATTATCGTCGTCGTCGTCGTCATCATCATCATCATCATCATCATCATCGTCATTATTATTGTTATTATTATTATTATTATTATTATTTTTGTTGTCATTATTTTTGTTATTATTCTTAGGTTTTTACATGACTTATTTTTAATTTTCTTTGCATGTGAGTTATTTGTATATTGAATTAACATGTCTAATTCAACCAATTTTATCTAATACATTTATGTTGAACATGTTTTATATTTATTTCATCTTTATGTTTATTTGGTTGATTTTTTAGAATTATTACTAATATTTTTATTGTTATTTTCCTTGTTTGGGGTTTAAATGTGATTTGCCTTGTGTGAGCATTTTTTGTGACCGAACGGAAGGGTCACGACGCGTGGGAGACCGTGCCATTTTGGGGAGACCGTACCAGTGCGATTGTGTTTTGTTTGTAAATAAAGTATTTTATTTTATATGCGTGTAAGATAAAAAAAATCACAAAAATATTTTTATAACCAAATTGGAATTTTCACTAATGAATTGGGACCAATGTCCCTCCTTTTTAGCCAAGGAATGCAAAATGTCATGAATAAAATGAAGAGTTAAGTTTTCTAAAAATGGGATCACTCATCCCGGTTTTCAATGCAATAATCGAATAACTCTTCGATCACTCCTTAAGTGAGCGTGAAGGAACCAATGTTCCTAGCCCAAATAAACATCCCGATTTATGTATGTTATTTATACTTTACTTTGTTTGTTGTTTTAAATTTATGTTCATATATATCTTGTGGGCCCTTGTAAATAATTATTTTTGGGGCAATGTTATTTAACTTTTACTTGGGATTGTATTCTGTCCTTATTTCCATTATAATTTCACTTGGGATTGTATTTTGTCACAATTTCTCCTTTGTAATTGGGTGCTTGATGTGTTTACTGCTTTCTTTACAGCTTTATTTATTGCTTTCTTTACAGCTTTTATTTATTGATTTTGAATGCTTACAATGCGCTTTTAAATTAAATGCATTAATCGTGTGAAATGAGAGGTAGAATTTTATGAATCTAAAAACTCATTTATAATTAACCAAGACATAAATAAGAGTAAAGTTCCGAACACCATCTCTGGTTTAGACCATAAAGGTTAGATGACCTTTCCCAATTTCTCATAAATTGGGTGGCAACTCCAAAATACCTCAAAGGTGCCTAAAGGTACCATGAGGCTAGATGAACTTCCCAATGTTCTTTTGGGTAGGGCTTCCAAGATGTCTCATGGCACCCAAGATCAAAAGACGCGAACCAGTCCCTCGAGCCCTAAAAGCGGGTCTTACCTACGGGGGCCTGTGCTAGGTCCAACGCGCGTCACACAGGCCTACACCAAACTTACAATCATTAGATACATCAAAAAAATATAAACATTCATATAACATCATATTAATCATTCACATTATTTCACCTTAATATCAGATTCATAAGTATGCCTGCAAACTCAAAGCAGCGGATAACAAGTGAACACATTAATACCTGTGGGTACAAACAAAAGAAACTTCTTTTATTTTAATTCAAAAACATTTTCACATTGGGGGATTTTAAACAAGATCAAACTTATAAGGATCGCGAGGACCCAAATGGTGACCTGATCAGGGTCCAGAACACATTGGGGCTGCAGCTAATAGAACTCTATAGGCATGCCTATCTATCCACTTACTTGACCATTGCATGCTAGACATTTACTTAAAAAGGATCACATAATGAAGCATATTATGGCTCATACATTGATACATGAATAAATCACAAGTGAGGAACCATGCAAAGAGAATAGAAGAATAAACTTTTGAAAATAGGGAAGCATCGCGCTTGCGATAGAAGCATATTGCACACAAAGGCGCGCACGTGACACTCAGTCGTGCTCGTGAGGGACAGGCAGAAAGGCCTCTGTCGTGCTTGCGACATCAGTCGTGCTCGTGATAGAATGCAAGGAGGTCACTGTCGCACTCGTTCGCTCAGGCGCGCTCACGATAGTGATCAGCTCGGTAGATGCTCGGCTTACCAAGCTCTCTGTCGTGCTTGCGACAGTGACACTCATCGGTAGAAGCTAGGATGATTGAGCTCTGTCGTGCTCACGATGAAGGTTGCACTCGCGATAGAGTCAAGTTCCCTGCTCCTGCAGCCGATCTGTAGAAATCCAGTAACACCCAAATTATCCCAAACATGCAATTAACTCGCCAAACTTGCACACTAAAACATATTACCCATGAAATTATCTCAAAATTACACTTAAAGAAAGAATCAAAAGACAAAAAGGAAAAAATTGAACATTAAAATTCAAAAACCCCGAATTTTCCTCCAAAAACCATATGAATCCAATCTTTTCCTCAATACACAACTCCCATCTCATATCTACTCAAAATTAGTGAAAACCCACATCAGTCATAAAATATAAACAAGCTTAATCTCACAAATTTCCAGAAATTATAACAAAAGTTCCAAAATCAAAATCATTCAATTTCACACAATTCCCAAAGCTTTAGCTCCTAAGCTCCACAAAGATCAATTGGCTTCACTACCACTTGCTTTCTCCTTCTCCTTGGGATCTCTAGCTGGAACTTTTGAGCAAATCAACCAAAATACCAAACGCTTAAAACTCAAACACAACCACATACATACAATAACCAAATGGGAAGAAGAAGAAGGTTACTTACCCAAAACCTAGAATTTGCCAAACCAACACACCACACAACAGCTTGGGGAATTGAGATGAGCAAGGAGGAGAAGAGAGATAGAAATGGGAAAGGAAATGGGAGAGGAAGAGAAGGCAAATATGCCCTTTCTCTCTCTCACGTTCTCTTTCCTATGACTAAGAGTCAACCCCAATCTTTCCAGTCTCTTTCCTCATCTCTACCCTCTATTTGTCATGATCTTGTGGTGATTTTGGCAAATTCACATCTAATCCTTCTTTTCTCCTCAAAAACCACTCAAGTCATATAATTAAAATAATCCTGCAATTACACCCTTAAACTTCCTAATACACACACATGCAAGTACATAAAACACCACATCCACACTAAGACCACACACACAAGCTCAAAACTATTAGGGTGAAAATCGGGGTGTCACACGTAGCGGGGGGCGGGGATGGGAATCCCCGTCCAAGGGCGAGGCAGTGGGTGGGGAGCAATTCCCGCCCCCCCCCCCCCCCCCCCCCCCCCACCTCGTGATCATCCCTATTTACCCCGATATCACTATTTACGGTCCAAAAAATACTATTCATAAAAGTTGCCATTTAGGGCCATAATACGCTTACATCCATCTAGGAGTGAACATAGTCAGGAGGTTGGGTATATCATGACTTACTTGAAGATAGTTGAGTGATCAATCGAGGATTCATTATCCTAGATTTATTAAGAGAGTTATCTCATAAGTTCTAAATATCTTATTTTAGTAAATCTTTGGCTAGAGTGGATTACCAAAGTGGATAACATTCACAAAGGGAAATTTGGGAATAAGCATTAAATATTGTTAAAACAACTATATTTAGATTTATATGAGTTGACTTTAATCCATGCTCAAAACCTAAATGAGATAAAGTAAGGTGAAATGATTAATTGCACGCTAATTATTCTATGGAAGGGTACAGTCAAGCCACTTGACTTTTCTATCACTTGGGTAGTGATTGTTATAACACCTGATGCAGATTCACCATCAAAACCATCAACCATTAAATATCCATTAAAGATGCCAAGTGGTCCAATCACAAGAGGGCGAGCTAAGAATCTGAAGATGGCTATATCAGCATATGTGCAAGGCTTTGTTACTCAAGAGTTACATGAAGATGCCTTTGAAAAGTGTTAAAGAGAACTTGAAGGAGGCATTTATAAAGTACTTAGCCTTTTGGAAGCTTGTAATGGAATTGGGCCAACTTAATTCATTTTTGGGTTTTATACAACTTGGGCTTAATTGTACAAGTCATGTGCTTCATTTAAAAGGTCATATGACTTATTTAAGTTGTAAAGGATGGGCTAGGTGTGTGGGCTTTCTTAAATGGGTTTATTTTAGCTAGTTAGGTTATTAGTTAGTCTTTTCTTTTGGGCTTGAAAATTCGGCCAACTCTTTTAAATTATTGGGCTTTGTTTTAAGTTATGTTTAGTATTTGTAAATGGGCTTATTTGATAGCTTAAGCCCATGAAAATTCGGCCTACCTTAGTTAAAGGCCTTATTAGGGTTTTCTTTAGGTTATTTGTTACCTCGGATTAGCCACCCTATAAATAGGTTATGTTATGTTAAGAATTTCAGATTTGATTTCATTAATATATTGGAGACTATTCTCTTCTTTGGCTTTGCCGAATTTTAATATAATAGATTTGTGAGATTGCTTGCTTTTCTTTTCTATTGCATGAAGAATTTGATTAACTTATCAATTGTTTGATTGTGGCATTTTTCAAGTTCTTTGATTCCCAATTATTTGCATTTCCATTCACAAGTTGTTTGGGGGTTCAATAGGGAGGGTGTTTATCTGATTTGCTTTGCTATTCAAAGTGTATGTGTGGGTTTGTAGCTCAATAGCTATTGGGTTCCGCATCAACAACCCTTACCCGTACGTAGCAAACCGTATGATCACATGGCCGATTTACGATGACGAGTGAAGGATGTCACCCAAAACCAACAAGCTCGATATAATAACAATTAACAAAATGCAGAAATATAAAATTTCTTTCATCATCAAAATCACCTTCCATAATACGTAAAACGAAGTTCACAATTTGACTTACAATTTCAATTTCATAATTTAATTTTTGCATACAAATGAATCCATAACTTTACGTAGTACATTTCATATCGTAATGAAAGATTACATTACAATATTGAATACAATGCATAAACTATGCAAAGAGTTCCTATAGACTTGTTGGCCATGACAGAGTGCGGAATGTCCTTGACAAAATCATCCGTGTCTATTAATACATCAAGATTCATATCATTTCGTATGTGTGTGTGTGTGTGTGTGTGTGTGTGTGTATGTCAAGTATACATGTACTCATCTCTTGGAATTGTTCAAAGTGTACTCATATATTTTAATATAACTCATTTGTATTCATGTACACATATACTTTTAATTTATGTAGTATTAACATATAATCAATTTCTTGAATATTTGTGTGTCTCCCAATTACATTCATAATATTAGTTTTTATGTATACCATTTATTTCATTTACAGTCATATTACATTTTTAACAATTACCATGTACACATAATTCCATTCAAAAGTAATCCACATTTAATCTTATACAAAGTCTATGCATACTTGCTATTTATATGCCATTCCTTAATTGTTTATCAAATTATTGAGTATCCATATCATTATTCAAACCAAATTAACACAAACTAAACTTAGAAAAATGTTAGTTAAATAAGGGGGTCACGGTGGTCAATGTTTTGTGCCTACAATGAGTCTCATTTCTACTGACCTCCCAAAACTGTGCTACACAAGTGAACTAAGCGACACAAATCAGCTAGGGAAACCGAGCTACTCAGGAGAACTGAGCTGTAATGGCACAAAATTATAATTTTCGTGAATAGTAATTTTTTGGCTGGGAATAGTGACACCGGGGTGAATAGTAACTCCCAAATTTGAAAAATATTTTATTAAACTGTTGGATAGAGCATGTTAGTGGGAGTCCGTAGGCGAAAATTTGAGATCAAACGGAGGTCACATGGGTCCGAAAAGTGTGAAATAGTGGAAAAAGGGTTTTCGGGCGTCTGTCCAAGATAGACAGCCATCTTTGGTGATAGACAGGCATCTATGGGGTGACAAATGGCCATGCTGTCGGTCATGAGGCACGGCCGGGCGTTTGAAGATCTTTTCAGTCCGGTTTGACCCAATTTCGACCCAAAATTGATCGGACCATATCTGGAGCTACGAATCTCAGAAAAATAATCTAAAAATATGTGTTTACTCATATTAATCAGTGGAATTTAATTGTAATGAAAAAATTGATTTTTGGGACACTAAAAAATTAGAGTATCGGACTGATAAATAAGTATCGAACCGAGAAATGGTTTCTGATTGATCCCAAAATATTGTTGGATTCTAATGAATATATGTTAAGCATTATGGAGTCATTTTTATGAGGAGTTGCACTTAGAAAATAAGAAAAAGATATGATTTCAGTTTGAATAGTATTGGGGTTGACCGAAAGTTTGACCGAGGCTTTATAAATAATAAATGATTTCCAAAATTGATGAAAATTTTTGGATTGACTCTCGATAATATGTAGAAATTTTTGGTAGTGAAAAGTGAATTTTTCGAGCACACTGAAAATTTGCTTATCGGACCGGTTTGATTGAATCGGACCAGAAATGGACTCTGATTAAATTGAAATTTGGTGTACAGCCTATTTTTTATGTAATATGAATTATGAAATCAAATTTTGGAGGATTTGGAGTTGGGAAGTGAAAAAACCAAAGAAAAATTATCAAATAGGCTTAAATGGCAAATTGGGCTTTATTGGTTGGACCAAGGTTTAACCATTTTGGTCCACTATAAAAGCCATTAAATAGTAGATTGGTGGGTGAATAACTCATATCTCTTCCAGCTCTTCTCTCCCTCTTGGTGGCCAAAATCTTTCCTCCTCATCCTTTCTCAATTTTCTTCATTCTTGCTCCAATTTCTTCCTCAATTCTAGCTTTCTAAGTGTAATTCAACCCCTCTATGAGTTCATAGCAACCTCTAGTATCCATTTGATGGATTAAAAGCATGTAAAAGCAAGAATTCAAGGTTATGTCTCAAATTAAAGGTAAGGGAATTTAAGTGTTCTAATTTGATTTATTGGTTTTTTATGGTAGATTAGGGTGTATTAAGTATGTATATGAGGTTATAATTAATAGAAGAAAGAAATTGATTGATGTTTGATTGTCGTGTATTTTCATCCATGGAGGATAATTAAGGGGAAAAAAGAGTTTTTTATGGGAAAGGCTAAGGATTAAGGAGCTTGTGAAGGCTGTAGCATGGGTGTAAGGTTTGTGATTACCTAATCTAATTATTTTCATGTGAATATTAGGGTTTTGTATTATGTTTGAATAGTGATTGTTTGTAAAATGCATGTGTAAGTGAAATTAAAGAGATAATTGAGGATAAGGAGGGTAGATAAGCTATTTAGAATGATTAAATTGAAAGAAAACTAATTGTAGGCTTTAGTGACAATGAGACATAATGGTATACTTAGGTATAATTAAGGTATACCTTATAATTTAGTGAAATTAAAGGGTATACATATGTGAAGTGAGGCTTAATCTAGTGAATTGAGTAATAATTGAGTGATAAATAAAGTGTTATAGAAAAATTGTAATGTGGCAGAATGGGTTAGTAAGGAAAAAGTGATAGGTTTATGGTATTTATATGATATATGAGTGGTAAAATGAATAGATGAATGAATTAGAAGTGAAAAAAAAGGTTTAATGAAAAGAATTATATGAAAACTGAATAATCAACTTAATGAATCAAAGATACAATGAGCCCATTTAATGATATTAAAGCCATAAAATGATTATATATGTGAAATTGAAAGTATATGAAGTTAATTTAAATTGTAAGAAATTAATTAAGTGTTTATGAGAATATTTTCCCATTATGTCCAGGGTGGGAAATATTGACAAATATTGAAATAATTGAAATTACATGTATAATTGATGAAATCTTTGATTAATTGAATGCACGAGGTGGAAATGATAAGAAAATAATGGAAGTGGCTTGAATGAATTTATGGCCACTTACTGTATCAAGTATACTTATTATGAAAAATAAGTATATAATAAGAATTGTGCATAAATGATGAATTATGACAAGGTAATTCATAAAATGTGCAACTCGACGAATAGGTTGGGTAGCTGAAGTAATGAAATGGAAATGGACTGACGAAAAAAAATATATTGATATGAATTTCTTTGCCCTTAGTAGTGTTTGGTAGTTGGTCTAGGTCGGGATATAGTGGCTAGCCATAAGGAAACTGTACTGTTGTGGGGTTATAACGACTCCATTGGGTAGGCCAATGACGGACTAGCATAGTGAAAAGAGATAAAGTGTTCAGTGATATTGTTGAGTGGTCATTTGGGGTCACTCTATACTGTTGTGGACCACGGGATCCACACCCTATTTATCCGGTTCACAAATTTCTATCGGAGTGATACTAAGGGCAATATGATGGAAACTAATTGAGACTCATTAATTGAAAATGATAATGTAATTTAACATAGAAAAATGACAATGTAAAATGATGTGAAAATGTGAAAAGTAATATGAAAATGAGTATTTGTATGAAAAATGACCTAAATGAAAGAGAATAAAAAGTTTAGGGTCCAATTAATAATTTACCCAAATAATAAGTCAAATGGGTCATAATGATAGATATGACTAAGGAATGTGAAAAGTATAGTGAAAATAACAAATTGAGTGGAAAAAGGGCTTACATGAAAGAGGATAAAAATTTAAAGACTAAATGTAATTTACCGTAACAATGATTAGTCGTAAGACTAATTGGTAAATTACAAGTTAAAAAGTGAATAAATGTTGAAATATAGTTAATAAATGGAAAAATTGTAAGTAAAAGTTAAATGTAGGATAATATTGTAAATTGATAAAAGTTTAGGGGTAAAACTGTAATTGAGTATAAAAGTTAATAAGTGACGCGTAAATAAACGAAAATGACTATTGTGTAAAGAATTCCAAGTGTAAGGACTAAAATGTAATTTGGCGAGAAAAATGTAATTTAAGGGCTAATATGTAATTTGTAAGCTAAATAATGATTTAAATGAATAATAAAAAGTAAATGATAAATTGCTCAGAATAAGTTCAGATCAAGGACTGTAGTGTATAAGGACACTATTGAGGTTTTAGTGAAGGATTTAAATGAAATTAAGGAAATTATTAAAGAAAATGAACTATATACACGAAGTGAATTGAAGTGAATAAAGTTATTGTATTATAGAAGTGAAAAGTATAAACGTAGGGATTTAAAAGTAAAGGAATATAATTATTAATTATAAGGATTGAGGTTAAAATGCAAGTAAGAAGAAGAGAAATTAGTTGATAAGATAAGTGAAAAGTGTTAAAGTAAGAAATACAAGAGTAATAATAAAAATTCGGAATTTAAGCAAAAATGAGGGACTAGATAGTAATATGACAAGGTTCAGTCTAAAAATAAGGACTAAAGTACTGTGCATGTGTGTGTGTGTGTATGTGTCTGTATGTCTAAGCTAGAGTTGGAAATTTTTAGATTCGTAATCACTGCTGAGCATATTTAATGCTCAGCACGTAGTTTATTTGATTGCGTGTAGGTATCGAGTAAGGTGTCAGAGGAAAAGCCGTGTTATCAGCTCGAGATCATGCTGGATCTATGGACGACAGCTAAGGATAGTATGATTATCTTTGTTAGTGGCATGTATATGTAAATGTATGGATTTGATTATGTACCATGTATTATAGATTCTGTTTAAATGATACGATAAATGTAATGTGTGGACTGCATTGTTATAGAGTGCAATTAATGATGTGATATGATACATGATAGATTTTTTTTTTTACTGAATTTGCAATAGTTATTGTTTAGATAGTAGTGTAGTGACATTCGATATCCATACCATTTGCAGGTATAAGGTGTTACATGAGCTATACAGATGACCTAGGAAAATCGAGCTACTCAAGAGAACTGAGATATACAGAAGAGCTAGGAAAACCGTGCTACTCAGGAGAACTGAGCTATATAGATGAGCCAGGAAAATCGAGCTACTCAGCAGAACTAAGCTATATAGATGAAACAGGAAAACCGAGCTACTTAGGAGAACTGAGCCACACAGATGGGTCAGGTAAACCGAGCTACTCAAGAGAACTACATAGGTCAGCTTTCCACTTCTAACTTGTACAACCATAACCAACGTGTAAATGTTAAGTGCCTAATGTTGCATGTTTTAGCCTATTTTTCCTCAATTTGATACACTTAATTTTAGCTTATATTAGTACTTTTTACTTGTTTTATGATCTTAGTTATTGTAGGATCAAAGTGGTAGAAAAGAAGTAAATTGGAGCTAAATGGAGTGAACTTGGAGCAACCATGAATGTTCAAGAAAAATTGGAAGCAAAGAGCTAATTTTGGGCTTAGCCTTGCCCACGGCTAAGGGGCAAGGCTAGGGAGCTGCCTTGCCCAAGGCTAACGGTTAAGGCGCGACAGCAGAGTGTTGTTTTTATATTTTTAATCCGAAGTTGCCCTAGCCGCCAGCTGTGCTTCATCAGATTTTTGGGCATAATTAGACCATGATTTAGGGGATATTAGGCAGTGTTTTTAGGAAGATAATATTATATTTAATATTTGTAATTTATTTTCAAAGTTTGGATAGGAATTAATGACATTCCTAACTTATCTAGGTTTTATTCCTATTTAGCTAGGGAAAAACGTGAATAGTGACGTCTTTTCTAATTCTTCTTCATCTACGTTTTTCTCAAGATTGTAATAAGAAGTACTTTTTATTATTTTATTTTGTGAATTTCCATGGCCATGTGTGGCTAAATTACTCTTGTTCTAGTTAAAGATTAATTCAAAGTTAGGTTTTTATTCACCGTGAGATTGTTGTGCTTGTTTATTGTTCTTAATTTCATATAATGCTCATGCTATTTGCTGAAGTTTAGAGAAACCATATCTCGATTGTTATTTATTTTATGTTCAATGAGGCGCCGTTGTTCATTTAAATAGATAAAACAATGCTAGTTGAGTTTGCTAAATCCGTAATTGTCTAGTAAAGTTAACAATAAGTGGCAATCAGCATAACTTCCTCACAAGGGCTGTTATATTGAGTAAATGCATGATTTGGTCTAAATCGGTCTCGCGTGAGGTCGGTTGGCTTAGCTTAGGTCTTTCTATTCCTTAATGCTGTCAATAAATTAAATTCTTGCACGTACTAAGGGTTATTTGTTGGCAAGGAATTAATTATAGTCTTACTTGATTGATTCATTAATACGGAAAGATTAGGTCGGGAGCGCGAAGCCGACGGCTATAACTGGCCCATTATTTCATTTTTAGATTTATTCTTTCATTGATGATCGGTTGAATTAATATTGTGCTGCGAATATCTTTAACTGGAATTTGTCACATATTGAATTTCTTTCAATCAATTTATTGCTTGTCTATTTATTTCTTTAATTCAACATTTTTAAATTTTTGGTTTATAAAAACTCCCCATTTTATTTTTATTATTAAAAATCTGGTTATTTATAATTAATTAAGTTCTAGTCTCTATAGATTCGACCCTTTCTTGCCCTATTTACAATTTAATTGATAGGATAATTGAGGTATTTATTTTTGGTGGCTTCGACACCTATTAAATTTTGGTGCCGTTGCCGGGGACTAATCTAACTTGATTTAATTTGTTAATGACCAGGTCTGAAATTCCGAGAGAAATTTTGTTCGATTCGGAGATTGAAAAAACAGCCCAGAGACTAAGAAAGGAAACAAAATTACGTAAGGTACTTGCTGGAACTTATTCCAAACAGCAGCAAGAGGAAGAAGAAGCTGATTTTACTAAATTTCCAGCTGAAGTAGAAGAGGAAAAAATGGCGAAACAGACTTTAAGAGAGCTTAATGTACCTCCTTTGAACCAGCAGCCCTTGTGCATAACTTATCTAGCGTTGGACACTACTTTTGAACTAAAATCGGGGCTGATTCACTTATTACCCACTTTTCGTGGCTTAGAAAATGAAGATCCTCACAAGCATTTGAAAGGATTTCATGTGGTTTGTTCAGGTATGAGGCCACAAGGAGTTACTGAAGAACAAGTGAAATTGAGGGCCTTTCCATTTTCATTGGTTGATTCGACAAAGGAATGGTTGTTGAATTTACCATCAGGAACAATCATAACATGGACTGATATGTTGAGAATGTTCTTAGATAAGTTTTTTTCAGCCTCCCGAGTTGCTGTAATTCGGAGGAAAATAAGTGGAATCAGATAAAAAGATGTGGAGTCACTTTACGATTATTGGGAAAGATTTAAGAAATTATGTGCAAGCTATCCCCAACATGGGATTACTGATCAGTCCCTTATTCAGTATTTTTATGAAGGTATGTTGAGCATGGAAATGAGGATGATAGTTGCAGCAAGTGGGGGAAGCCTCAACAATAAAACCCCAGCACAAGCACGTGAGTTAATACAAAATATAGAAGCCACTTCCCAACAGTTTGGAAGATATCAAGACCACCCAAGAAGAGTATATGAGGTAAATTCTTCTTCCATTGAAGATAAACTTAATACTCTAACTGTTCTTGTGCAAAATATGGCTGTAGGTACATCTTCACAAGCAAGGTGTGTGGAATATGTGCATATGCTGAACATCCAACAGATATGTGTCCCACACTTCAAGAAGACTCACAAGAGCAAGTAAATACGATGGGTGAATATTTTGGACAGCCCTATAGGAAATATGATCCGTATTCCAGTACATACAATCCGGGGAGGCGAGATTATCCCAAATTCAGCTGTGGTGCGAGGCAACAAAATTCACAATAACAATTTCAACCAAGGCAACCACAACAGCCCTCTCAGCCAACTCCTAAACAAGGTATGAGTCTTGAAGATATTGTTCATTCTTTAGCTAATAATGTGCAAGATATTCAACAGCATGCAAAGAAATCAGATTCAAGAATTCAGAATTTGGAGACACAAATGAGCCAAATAGCTTAATCATTGAGTAGAATAGAGTCCCAAGGATGTTTGCCCTCACAAACCATAGAAAATCCGAGGCAAAATGCGAGTGCAATCATTTTAAGAATGGAAAAGAGCTAGAGCAGCCTCTACCCAAGGGAGAAAATCAGAAAAAGTCAAAGGAAGTAGAGAGAGAGGCAAAAATTGAGCAGAAAGTGCAGCCCACATGTAAAAATTCAAAGCAACCCCTTGTTTTAGTTGTGCAGCCCCCATTTCCTAAAAGGTTAGCTAAATCTAAAAAGGAAAAAGAGGAAAAAGACATATTTGAGACATTTCGTAAGGGTGAGGTAAATATTCCTTTGATTTATGCAATTAAGCAAATACCGAAATATGCGAAATTTCTCAAAGAGCTTTGTACTTACAAGAAAAATTAGGTTGGCTATGAGAAAATTACTGTGAATGAAAATGTTTTAGCTGTTATTCAAAGAAAAATTCCCCAAAATGCAAGGATAAAGGTATGTTTGCTATTTCCTGTAAGATTGGTGATTTAATTGTTAAAAGAGCTATGTGTGATTTAGGTGCGTCCATAAATGTCATGCCTAAGTCTATTTATACCTCTTTAAATGCTGGAGCCTTAGAAGAAATAGGAATGGCAAATAGGTCAATAGTTTATCCCGAGGGACTATTAGAAGATGTGTTGGTTCAGGTTAATGGTTTGATTTTTCCTACTAATTTTTATGTGATCGACATGGATGATGAAGAAAATTCAGGTGATTCGGCTGACATTTTATTAGGTAGGCCATTTCTTCAAACAGCTAGAACTAAAATTGATGTGTACAAAGGTACTCTTATAATGGAATTTGATGGTAAAATAGTGCAATTCAATATGTATGATGCTATGAAATATCCATGTGATATGGCTTTTGTATGTGGAATTGATGTTATTGAACCATTGACTCAAAAAGTGTTTGAAATGAGTGGGACTGACAAATTGCAGGTTGTTTTAAATGAAAATATTCATAGGGACAGGTTTGATGCAGTGGAAGAAGAGCTGAGTATTAAAGATGAGCTGTAGGAAGTAGTGATGTAGTTAGAGGCTTTGAAACCGATGGTACATGCGTCTAATCCTTTGGAATTAACTAGCACTAACAAAATGCTTTTACCATTTGTGTTGTAGGCACCAGAATTGGAGCTTAAGGTATTAGCCGACCATTTGAAGTACGTTTATTTAGGTGAGGAGAAAACACTCCCAGTGATAATTTCCAATAAGCTGCAGCCTAAGGAAGAGAAGCTACTGATCCAAGCTTTGAGAGAGCATAAGGAGGCAATTGGATGGACCATTACTGATATAGAAGGCATAAGTCCCACTACTTGCATGCACAAGATTCATTTTGAAGAAGATATTAAGCCCAGTAGGCAAGCACAAAGAAGGTTGAACCCACCAATGATGGAAGTTGTGAAGAAGGAAATACAAAAAATGCTAGATACAGGAGTGATATACCCAATTTTAGATAGTAATTGGGTGAGTCCAGTCCAAGTTGTACCCAAAAAGACAGGAATCACGGTTTTGGAGAACGAAAATGGACAGGTGAACGGGTGGAGGGTTTGTATAAACTACCGAAAGCTAAATGCCTCTACTAGAAAAGATCATTTTCCACTTCCTTTTATTGATCAAATGCTAGAAAGACTCACTGGAAAATCTTTTTACTGTTGTCTTGATGGTTATATAGATTTTTATCAAATACTGGTGGCACCTAAAGACCAGCAGAAAACCACTTTCACCTACCCCTTTGGCACATTTGCCTACCGCAGGATGCCATTTGGACTTTGCAATGCTCCAGCAACTTTCCAACTATGTATGGTAAGCATCTTTTCAGATTATGTTGAGAAAATAATAGAAGTATTTATGGATGATTTTACGGTTTATGGTAATTCATTTCATGAATGTCTGTCTAATTTAATCGTGATTTTGAAAAGATGTTTAGAGTCTATTCTGGTCCTTAATTATGTGAAATGCCATTTTATGGTAGACTAAGGGTTGATTTTGGGTCACATTGTGTCTTCAAAAGGGATAGAGGTGGACAAGGCTAAAATAGATGTTATACAATCTCTTCCTTACCCTGCAAGTGTGCGGGAAGGTCGTTCTTTTCTTAGACATGCAAGTTTTTATAGACACTTCATCAAAGATTTCTCCAAAAGCACCCAACCGTTGTGTAAATTGTTACAAAAGGATGTGGCATTCGAATTTGATCAAGCCTGCAAGGATGCATTTCATGCACTATAAGAAAGACTAATCTCTGCACCCATTATCCAGCCCCCTAACTGGGATTTTCCCTTTGAAATTATGTGTGATGCCAGTAATCATGCAGTAGGGGCTGTTCTTGGCCAAAGAATTGGGAAAAAACCACATGTGATTTATTATGCTTCAAGAACACTGGATAGTGCCCAAAGCAACTACTCAACAACTGAGAAAGAACTCTTAGCTATTGTCTTTGCTTTAGAAAAATTTCAACAATATTTGTTGGGTACTAAAGTAATTGTTTTCTCTGATCATGCTGCTTTAAGATATTTGCTGAAAAAGAAGGAAGCTAAACCCCGTTTAATCCGGTGGATTCTCTTACTGCAGGAATTTAATCTTGAAATTAGAGACAAAAGGGGTCTGAAAATTTGGTGGCAGATCATCTCAGTAGATTGTTGTTAAATGAGGATGCATTGCCTATAAATGATGATTTTTCGGATGAACATTTATTTGCCTTAACAACTAACAGCCCCTAGTATGCTTATATCGTGAATTTCTTGGTTACATGTGTTGTCCTCGAAGAATTTTCAAGGTTTGAGAAGGACAAGTTGAACAGGGATGCCAAATATTATGCTTGGAATGAACCTTTTTTGTGGAAATACTGTTCTGATCAAGTTATTCGACGATGTGTTCCTGACAGTGAAGAGCAGTTTATCTTGCAATTCTGTCACTCCGAGGCATGTGGAGGTCATTTTGGTCCCAAAAGAACAGCTAGAAAAGTTTTAGAATGTGGTTTGTTTTGGCCTCATTTATTTAAAGATGTGTATTTATACTATAAGTCTTGTGACAAGTGTCAAAGAACAGGTAACCTCGGACACCGAGATCAAATGCCACTCGCACTTATATTAATCTGTGAAATATTTGATGTGCAGGGCATTGATTTCATGGGGCCTTTTCCATCTTCTTTTGAAAATACTTATATTTTACTTGCGGTAGATTATGTTTCTAAATGGGTCAAAGCTAAGGCCACACGGACTAATGATGCCAAAACTGTGGTAAATTTTATCAAAAATAATATATTTTGCAGGTTTGGCATCCCAAGAGTGCTCATAAGTGACAGAGGGGCAAATTTTTGTAACAAAATCATGGATGCATTGTTGAAAAATTATGGAGTTACACATCGATTATCAACTGCCTATCACCCTCAGACCAGTGGACAGCCTGAAATTTCTAACCGAGAAGTAAAATCTATACTGGAGAAAATGGTGAATCCGAATAGGAAGGACTGGAGTTTTAAACTAGAAGACTCTCTTTGGGCTTATAGGACTGCCTACAAGACACCGATAGGCATGTCCCCGTATTGACTAGTGTATGGCAAACCATGTCACTTACCGATAGAGCTGGAGCACAGAGCATTTTGGGCTATAAAGAGATGTAACATGGAGTTAAATGCTGCAGGTGAAAAACGTAATTTAGAGCTTCAAGAACTGGAAGAATTAAGAAATGAAGCATATGAGAGTTTCAAAATTTACAAGGAGAAAACAAAAAGGTTCCATGACAAAATGATTTCTAGGAAAGAATTTTAAAATAGGACAGAAAGTTTTATTATTTCATTCACGTTTGAAATTATTTCTAGGGAAATTAAGGTCCAGATGGTTAGGACCTTTTGTTGTTATTAATATTTTTGCTCATGGTGCTGTTGAAATACATAGTTTGGAGAATGGAAAAATTTTTAAGGTTAATGGACATCGCCTCAAACCATTTCAGGTTTGGGAGTTTTTGTGATTTATGCATTTTTGTGATTTTTTCTCTTTGGATGAATTTCTAGAAAATATGGTGTTCTTGGTGTTCTTTGTAGTTTAAATGTTATGGGTTTTGATTTAGATGAGTTAAGAAGGCTTGATTGTGAGCTATTGAACCTAAATGAACTTTTGATTGAGATGATGAATAAATAGTGCTGAGATTTAGATTGTGTAAATTGATGTTGTTATTGGCATGATTTAATTGGAATTATTGGTATAAATGTTGTGTTTTATGTTGTTTACGATGTTTGGGTTGCTGGATTTGAGGTAAGTTGATGTTTGGGTTGAGATTTGAAGTTTGCATGTTGTGGAGGTGAACTTTTGCAGCTTTTCCCGTGTAAGGGCTGGAAATCATGACTCTGTCGCGACCTCGCGATAGAGCTCAATGAAAGCAGCCCTCGCACGCGTCCGAGCTCGCTGCCGAGCAAAACAGCATAGCCTCTGTTGCAAGCACGAGCGCAACAGATCGGGATGGCAGCTCACTATCGCGAGCACGACAGCGAGTTGTATTTGATCCCCTACGAGATCGCGATGATCACCGTGGTCGAGACCTGGGGTAAGTTCGCCTCTGTCGTGAGCGCGACAGTGACCTCTTCTTGCCCTACTTTTTCGATTTTGCCCTCGCTTCTAAAATGAATTTCAAATGGTTACTTCAAGAACTTTTACCTCTGTATGCTACATAATATGCTTATTTATATGTGCAATATTTTGAATCCTTTATGATAAATGATATGCTATGATTTGGAACCTGAATGGTATAACATGACCTGCAAGAGTCAGTCTAGTGGATAGTTAGGCATGCCTAATAGAGTCTTTTAGCTGCAGCCTCAGTTCCGTTTGGACCCCGATCAGGTCCCCGTCTGGTTCCTCGCGAACCATTATGAAATTTTGATCTTGTTTAAGGTCGCTCCAAAAAATTGTTTAGAATGTGATAAAATAGATGGTTTTTCGATTTGTACCCGTAAGGTACTGTTTGTATTTGATTTGTACCCGTAAGGTACTGTCTGTATACTCGTTATCCACTATTGTGAGTCAGCAGGCATTCTGTTTGCTTTGGTTTGCCTCGATATGATTATCAGAATGTGATATCCGAGTGAGCATGATAATGATTTGAGAAATCAGTAATTATGTATATGAATGTGGATATAAGCTTCTGAATGTAGGTCTTTATTATGCAAGTATGATTATATATCTGACATGATTATCCGCATATGTCATATCGTATGTGTTATGCTTTGACGACCATTGTGAATGGCCGTCCATTCTTTTTTTGTGTGTTTCCCCACTAAGCGTTTATCGCTTAGCACGGTTTTTATCCGTGCAGGTGCGGAAGGCATTTTGCTTAGGGAGAGTCACCGCCAGTCAAGCCAACACAGAAGGGATTAGTGTTAGGGCTTTATTTCTGTAATAGAACTCTCATTGTATCAGAACTTTTGTAAGCTTCCGCTCTGTTATTTTGGATATGTAATTATTTTTTAATATCTGTTGATCAGAACATTATTGTAATGAATGTTGTTATAGTAGTGCATGATCATGATGATGTTTCTCTAAAGTTTTAATTTCCGCTATATTTCCGTATGTTTATGATGTAGGATTGTATGCTTTGTATTGATCTGTTTGTTGTGACACCCCTACTCCTACGGCATCTCACTCCGACTCGGATGGGTTCGCCTACGTATGGGTAGGGGGTGTTACAACATTTATTATAATGTATTCATTTTATTTACTTGCATTACTACACTTGCACTATAATGCATTTCTTTCAATGCACTCACTAAACCCCAATCAGTGTAAATTTGCATTGATATACTTATTTACTTATTTAACATGTAAATCATAGTTTAAACCTATCATTCTTACGTTCATGTACACTTTACTTATTAATCAGCATTAACTCATTTCTTTGCAATTAGAAAAATTAATCATTCCTTTGATTATTTTCGTTCATTACTCCTATTATTTGACTTAATTATATCTTTTTATACTTATTTACGATTTTTCCCTCTATTAACCATTTTACATACTATGGTGGCATTAATTTCTTTATTTCAGTTAATTAATTACTATTTTCACTTTACTTTTCATTTTATTCTACAGGGTACCATCAATGTGGTAAAATTTCACTTTGGTCCCTAATCTTTCAATCAATTATAATTTCACCATAGGTTTATATCTCTTTTCATCTTAACTCATTCTTTAGCTTATAAATTACATATTAGTCCTTAATTTAACATTTTTACGTCAAATTATGGTTCAATCCCCGAACTTTACATTCATTACGTATATGTCATTTTAATTTAACCTTTCACTTACATTTCACTTTTTATCTGACTTTTTCAATCAATTACAGTTTTGCCCCTAAACTTATATCAATTTACAATATGGTCCTCCATTTACTCTTACTTACAATTTTTACATTTATTAACGATATTCATGCATTTGTTAACCTTTTAACTTGTAATTATCAATTAGCCTTACGACTAATTATTTTTACGGTAAATTACGCTTTAGCCCTTGAACTTTTTATTTTTTTTCTTATGACTCCTTCAATCAATTTGTCATTTTCACTTCAATCTTTACATTTCCAGGTCATTTTATTAGTATTACCTACTTAACTTATTATTTGGTTAAATTACCTTTTTACCCTAAACTTTTCATTTCTTTTCAATTAAGTCCTTTTTCATTTAAACATTCATTTCCATTTCACTTTTACTCTTTCATATCACTTTTACAATTATCAAATCAATTTATGTTGTCATTTTATTTTATCACTATAATTACCATTACGCCCCTAGTGTCACTCTGATAGAAATCTATGAACCGGATAAACAGGGTATGGATCCCGTGGTCCACAACAATAAAGAGTGACCCGAAATGAACACTCAACAATATCATTGAACATAACACTTTATCACTTTTCACTATAATAGTCCGTTATTGGCCTACCATGTAACACCCCCTACCCATACGTAGGCGAACTCATCCGCATCGGAGTGAGAAGTCATATGAGCAGGGTGTGTCACCAAACAGATCGATACAAAGCATACATTCATACATCATAAACATACGGAAATACAGCAGAAATTAAAATTTTTGAGAAACATCAACATCATCATGCATTAATATAACAACATTCATTACAATAATGTTCTGATCAAATGCTAATACAAAATAATTACATATCCAAAATATATAGAGCGGAAGCTTTACAAAAATACTGATACCATGAGAGTTCTATTACAAAAAGAGTCATCATAAAATACTACAAAAATAAGCCCTAACACTAATACCTTTGTGTTGGCTTGACTGGTGACGACTCTCCCAAAGCAAAAATGCCTTCCGCACGTGCACGGGTAAAACACCGTACTAAGTGATAACGCTTAGTGGAGAAACAGATAATAAAAGAGTGGACGACCATTCACAATGGTCATCAAAGCATAACACATACGATATGACATATGCGGATAATCATGTCAGATACATTATCATGCTTGCAATAATAAAGACATACATTCAGAAGCTCATATCCACATTCCATATACATAATAACTAATTTCTCATACTTATCATTATGCGCATTTAAATATCATATTCTTGTAATCATTTCAAAGTAGAACAAAACAACCAGGCACCTGCTGACTCACAATAGTGGATAATGAGTATACAGTGACGGTACCTTACAGGTACGAATCGAAAACCATTTTATTTATCACATTCAAAACATTTTACAGAGGGGACCTTAAACAAGATCCAAAACTTTTCAGGGATCGTGAGGATCCAAATGGGAACCTGATCGGGGTTCAAACGGAATGGAGAGCTGCAGCTAAGAGACTCTATTAGGCATGCCTAACTATCCACTAGACTGACTCTTGCAGGTCATACATAATACCGTTCACATGTAAGCATAGCATATTATTCATAGCAAGAATCATAATCTTAGGCTTGCATAATACAATCCAACTTCAACATAGCATTCAATATAATTTAACATAGCAAAATACATTTTAATGATATTAATTATATGAAGTGACACTAAATGGTATCTAAAACCAGTAAATAACGCAAGAGGAATGAAAACGAAGAAAATCGAAAATCTTCAAATCTGGGGGACAGAGGCATTTTACACGGCGGTATGACAAACCCATACCGCCGTGTAAGACACCTTACACGGGGTTATGGTATAGCTTATACCACCGTGTAATATGCCCAACACGGAGCTAGGCAGAAGCATTTTACACAGGGGTATGGGTAATCCCATACCGCCGTGTAAAATGTCCAGTTCAGCCCCTGAAGAAGGCTCACGATTCACACGGTGGTAAGGCCCTCCATATCGCCGTGTGAATTCCCAAATTTCCAGATTTTCGCAGAGTAACAACCCCAAAACAACACAAAAATCACACAATCAAGCCATAAAAATCAACCCAAAACTCACCTTTCCAGCTCAACAATCAAGCACCACATGCAATAAACATACTTAATCATTCAATCCATCCAACCAATTAAAATCCACAACTTAACAAATTCATATATGCATAACCCATCAAACTCACAATCTCATAGTCACAAACTAACATCTTAACTCAACATACCCAAACCTCAAAACATTAAGACCATTATACAACTCATTACAACTCCATAATCAAGTAAATTTCTAGAAATCATGCCAAGACTCAAAATCACCATAAGACATCAAATTCAAGAAATTCCCAAACCTTTACTCCTATGCTCCAATCTAGTGAGCACCACTTCCCGACTCCTTCTCCTTTCGTTTTGGATCGCAAGGAGGCTCAACTAAAAACCAAACCTACAACCACACAAACCACCAAACCCTAAATTAGAAACCCAAACCAGAAATGGGAAAAATGAAAAAGACGAAGATGAAGAAGATGAAGAAAATGCAGCAACTTACATAAATGAATGAAGTGATCAATTCCCACCAAGAACACTTAAGTCCAAGCCTAGGGCACACTATAGAGTGAAGAAGAGGAAGAAGAGGGAGGGGGAGAAATGGGAATTAAGATAGAAAATCTGCCTTTCCCCTTTCTCTTTCTCTTTCTATTTACTCTTTTCCTAACCCTAACCATGTGTCATCTCCTCATTGGTGGGATTTGTTCACTCACACCCTACCAACATGCTATACACCACATACAAGACTTTCCTCACTAAAGCACACACTATAACCATGTATGCACTCACATATTAGCACAACTCACTCACTCACATCCTACAGACATGTGAGCATGCACACACTAGCACAACCTAATACATACACCCTACTATCATATGCAACCATACTCTAATAATACCCACAAAACATGCATTTTACCCATAAATGCCCTTATTACACACCAAAACACCCACAATGCACATGCACAAATATGGCTCAAACTTTTAGGGAGAAAACGGGATGTGACATACCAAATGGAGTCTTCGTGCTCCACAAAAATGCAATATCCCTGTGGGTAGCCATTATATCTCGGATTAGATCACTACCAGAACACTACTAAGGGCCATACTTTTCAACAGACTATCAAATCCACTTTGCATGTTTTGTCAGATTCACTTACAATTTCAGTTTGTTTCCATTATACTTTATCAGTTACACAACATTCTCATTAATGTTGTACACTTTAGATTATATACTTATTTTACTAAATAAGTATAATGTAATCATTCAATGGCCATGAATTTACTCCAAAGCCGTAGTCATTCTTTTCTTATCAATTCTAGTCCGATTAATCACTTAATCGAAATAATTTTCGATAAACGTACAATTTCAATCATTTTAGTCTTTGGCATTATTTGCCACCATGAATATAATGGGAAATTTCTCTCAAAATATTGAATTAAATTCTTATAATATCAATTAAATGCATAAACCTTCAAAAATATATTCATATTTAATTTATAGCTTAAATATCATTAAAAACATGCTAATTACATCTTTGGTTCATTATGTCAATTAGTTAATTTATCATGTAATTCTTTCCATTAAAACTTCCTTTTCACTTCTAACTTATTTACTTATTCCATTTATCACCGATACAATATGTAAACTACATCACATATCATATATTTATATCACAAAACTCATTATATTTTCTATCTAATCGATTCAGCCACCTTAGCAAATTCTTCTATCAATTTATTTTTCATTCATTCAATACTTATCCCAATAAATTAGACCTCAATTATCATGTATATACCCTTTAATCACAATTAATCACTAGGTATACTATGAATATATCTAGGGATACCATTATGTTTTACTATGATCAAGCCTTACACTTAGTTTTCTTTCAAACTAACCATGCTATTTAACTTAGTTACCTTCCCTAACTTCCATTAATAGTTCAATTCCAATTATACATACAATTTACACATACTCACTTTACAACATAATGATAAATTTCTAATGGAAATTCTTGGATTAAATAATCACAAACCTCAATTTCCATGCCGTAAGCTCCTCAAGCTTCCCTTTCCTTAGCATTTCCCTTGGTAAAACTCTTTTCTCCTTTGATTTCTTCTCATGGCCGAAAATTCAAATCAAAGAATCACTCATCAATTTCTTTCTTTTATGCAATATAATCTCATAAACACTATTAATACACTTAAATATATCATTTAAAACCAATAATTTAAATTAATACAACTTATTTCACTTACCCTTATTTGAAGACATAAACTTGAATCCTTGATTTTCCTTACTTTTAATCCACCAAATGGATGCTAGACGTTGCTATAGACTCAATGAGGGGCTGTATTACATCTAAGATAGTAGGATTTAGTAAGAATTTGAAGTCAAAATGAAGGAAAAATGGAGAGAGAGGAAAGGAAAGAGTCACAGCCACAAGGGGGAGAGAAAAGGCAAAAAGGATAAGGGACATTCAACCACCCAACTGCCCAATCAATGGCTTTTATAGTGGTCCACGTTGGTCCAACCTATAAAGCCCAATTACACTTTTAAGCTCATTTAATAATTTTTCTATGGTTTTCTCACTTCCCAGCTTCAAATCATTTCAAATTTGGTTTTTTGTAATTCATATCACATAAAAACTAGGCCATACACAAAATTTCACCTCAATCAGAGCCCGTTTCCGATCCGATTCAATCAAATCAGTCAGATAAGCAAATTTTTTGTGTCCTCGAAAAATTCTCTTTTCATGACCAAAAATTCCTACATATCATATAGAGCCAATCTGGAAATGTTCATCAATTTTGGACATTATTTACTATTTTTAAAGCATCGGTCAAACCCCAGGTCAACCGAGTACTATTTAAACCGAAATCATATCTTTTTCCTTACTTTCTAAGGTCAATTCCTTACAAAAATGACTCCATAATTCTTAACACATATTCATTAGACTCCAATAACATTTCGAGGTCAATTGGAAATCATTTTTCGGTCCAGTGATTATTTACCAGTCCAGTAACCCATTTTTTCGGTGTCACCAAAATTTAATTTTTCATTACCATATAATTGTACTCATCAATACGAGTATGTCCATATTCTCAAATCATTTTTCCAACGTATGTAGCACTCTCTACGGTCGGATCAAACTCTAAGTCAACCCATTTACTATTCACATCGAACCCGCTATTTTTTCATATTTTTAATTTTTGAGGCCCCACTTGATCTCGATTTCACTCCAAATTAATTCGAAGTTATCGTGACTTATATTCTCTAATAATCAAATAAAATATTTTTTGACTCCGGAAGGTACTATTCACTCCGGTGTTACTATTTATTATCGGGAAATACTATTCTCAGCTAGCTCGATATTTACAATTCTCCCCCAATAAAAGAAATTTCGTCCCCAAAATTTACCAAGGTCATATAGTCAAGATGTTATTCACTCAAATCAGCATCAACTGTCATTATCAGAATATGCCACCTTCCATTATTATACAGTTTAAATCATTCATACGAATGTCATTACATATATCATAAAATCTTCCAAAAACAAGAACTCCAAATTTGAGTTACAGATCGTTTGCATTCTAGTATAATCATGACCTACTGTCATTCTCAATCCATTCTTAAGATATCATTAATTCAGGGAAAGAGAGTTTAATCACATTGGCTAAGAAACCACATCCTTGTGTGCTAATAGGACAATCTCTATACGCTATGCTTACTATAACACTCTAACTTCCAGGATTTCTTACTACGATATCCTGGTCTAACTATGCACTATTCAAATCATTCTCCTTAATTGGCATGTATATGAACTTAAATTAATCACTTAATCCCACTCCGATCTTAGAATCGCCTAAACTTACTCTGATACCACTAACTGTGACGCTCCATACCAGCAATTAGTACAGATATCGGGTGTCACGATATTACTGTCCGATCGATGCTTATGACAAATGCGGTAAATCTTTTTTTTTTTTCATTCTTATACTTATAAACCTATGGAACGATTTATCCTTTCACTCTTTCATGTTACTAATACATTTCATTCGATTCAGTTCAGACATTTTATTTAACATATCGTGTCATTCAATGATCATTATGAACCTTCACCATGTCCATAATACATATTACATATTCAATTCTAAACCATTTCACATATACATGCCGCTAACTATTTACTTATTAGCCATATTAAAATTTGCCCATTAATTTAACTGTCTTATTCACTATTCATTTAATCAAAGTTGGGCAGCATAACATCTAATACATTAACTACCCACAACCTGCAAATCAAACAATCACACCACCCAACACAGGGACACAACAAGTATATCTTGATATACATTCACTATCTTAATACATATCAATCCAATACATATAAACTAATCCAATTCAATAGCATTCCTCATTGCACATATCCATTCTCATAACATATAGAATTCATATACATTCTAACAAATAATAAACATACTACTCTTAACTTCAATCTAGAGGTCCAGTCTGGTGATACAGCTGATAGTCTGCCTGTTCCGCTGGGTACTTACACGCAGTCAAATAAACTACGGGCTGAGCATTAAATATGCTCAGTGGTGATTACAAATCTAAAAATTTCCATATCTAACTTAGGCCTATCTATACATACATGCACCTGCTTGCACATTCTTATAATTATTTCTTTTAGACTCAACGGTGCCGTATTACTATCTAGTCCTTCATTTTTTTACATATCCCAATTTTACTCTTCGTTATGCTTTAATTACAATTTGACACTATTTTCTATTTTTCACTCTTAACATCTTATCTTACTTATAAATTTTCCACTTAAATTCTTTAACTTTACACTTTGTTATTGCTCTTCTAATTCTCATTTAACATTATTCACTGACCTTATCATTTAACTTCTCTGCTTTTCTAAAACTATAACTTCATTACTTATTATTAACTATTCCACTCCTTTAACTCTTAAATCTCTATGCTTATACCGTTCACTTTTACAGTACATTTACTACAATGTGTTCATTTTATTTACTTGCATTACTACACTTGCACTATAATACATTTCTTTCAATGCACTCACTAAACCCCAATCAGTGTCAATTTACACTGATATACTTATTTACTTATTTAACATGTAAATCACAGTTTAAACCTATCGTTCTTATGTTCATGTACACTTTACTTATTAATCAGCATTAATTCATTTCTTTGTAATTAGACAAATTAATCATTCCTTTGATTATTTTCGTTCATTACTCCGATTATTTGACTTGATTATATCTTTTTACACTTATTTATGATTTTTCCCTCTATTAACCATTTACATACTATGGTGGCATTAATTTCTTTATTTCAGCTAATTAATTACTATTTTCACTTCACTTTTCATTTTATTCTACCGGGTACTATCAATGTGGTAAAATTTTACTTTGGTCCTTAATCTTTCAATCAATTACAATTTCGCCACTGGTTTATATCTCTTTTCATCTTAACTCATTCTTTAGCTTACAAATTACATATTAGTCCTTAATTTAACATTTTTACGTCAAATTATAGTTTAGTCCCTGAACTTTACATTCATTACGTATCTGTCATTTTAATTTTACCATTCACTTACATTTCACTTTCTATCTGACTTTTTCACTCAATTACAGTTTTGCCCCTAAACTTACATCAATTTACAATATGGTCCTCCATTTACTCTTACTAATAATTTTTCCATTTCTTAATGATATTCATGCATTTATTCACTTTTTAACTTGTAATTACCAATTAGCCTTACGACTAATTATTTTTACGGTAAATTATGCTTTAGTCCTTGAACTTTTTATATTTTTTCTTATGAGTCCTTCAATCAATTTGTCATTTTCACTTCAATCTTTACATTTCCAGGTCATTTTATTAGTATTACCTACTTAACTTATTATTTGGGAAAATTACCTTTTTACCCTAAACTTTTCATTTCTTTTTAATTAAGTCCTTTTTCATTTAAACATTCATTTCCATTTCACCTTTCCTCTTTCATATCACTTTTACAATTATCAGATCAATTTACGTTGTCATTTTATTTTATCACTATAATTACCATTATGCCCCTAGTGTCACTCTCATAGAAATTTGTGAACAGGATAAATAGGGTATGGATCTCGTGATCCACAACAATAAAGAGTGACCCCGAAGGAACACTCAATAATATCACTGAACAGAACACTTTATCACTTTTCACTATGGTAGTTCGTTATTGGCATACCAAATGGAGTCATCACGCTCCACAACAATGCAATATCCCTATGGGTAGCTATTATATCCCGGACTAGATCACTACCAAACACTACTAAGGGCCATACTTTTCAATAGACTTTCAAATCCACTTTGCATGTTTTGTCAGATTCACTTACAATTTCAGTTCATTTCCATTATGCTTTATTAGTTACACAACATTCTGATCAATGTTGTACACTTCAAATTATATACTTATTTTACTGAATAAGTATACTTTAATCATTAAATGGCCATGAATTTACTTCATAGTCGCAGTCATTGTCATACCCCAACCTATACCATGGAGACTTCTACCCCGGTAGAGGGAGAAGAGTCCCGATAGATAGGAGTGTCACATTACACATACCAAAACATTCGATCACAGTAAGTAAACAGATAATACAGAGATAATATAAAGCTTATAAAAGAGAAGCACAGCGGTAATGAACAGGATAAATTCTTTTCCTTCTATTATATATTCATAAACAAAGTCTGTACATATTACAAAAGATTTCATATATACAAAGGCCCAAAGAATACTGTTCTAAAGGGCACACAAAATACATCTTGTACAAAAAGACAGGAAAGCCTATACTATAAAACTCCGATCCCTAGTTGTGATGGCCTTCCCGATGCGGCACGCCTCGACCGTGAATACCAAAATCTTCCACACCTGCACGGATAAAACACCCGTGCTAAGCGAAATCGTTTAGTGGGGAAAAACACAAAATGCAGTACCGCCACTCACAGTGGCGTTAACAAACAATCACAAGCGAATGGCATAGTTACTTGATAAGATGTCGTAAATCAAGCAAATGCGTAATAGCTCTGTAATCATATTATTCTCAATAAGCAATAATTCAGAACTTATGCATAACATCCAATAACACTTTTGCACCTGCTATATCAAGACAGTGGATAACGAGTACACATAGATACCCGGAGGTACCAGAAATATTCTCATAACACATAGATACCCGAGGGTATCAAAACAATCTTTCTATTCTTGTTCCAAAGTATTTTCACATAGAATCTTAGGTAAGATTCAACAGAAAGATCACGAATATCCATTCAGGGGACCTGATCAGGGTCCAAATCGTACACATGGCTGCAGCTACACATAACTCTATTAGGCATGCCTAACTATCCACTTATTCGACTCTAGCAGGTCATGCATAAACCAAGGCACATTTTATTTCGCAACATATGTTTACATCATATTTTATGCATGATATAAAAACATATAACGCTTTCACACATATACATATTATCCACAATTCTAGAAAGGATACAAATTGGAAGATTAAATACTGAAACCATACGAATAAAAGAAATCAAAAGAAAACCCAGAGGGTGTCGTGCTCGCGACAGAGACGTAGCTAGCCTCCTATCGCGCTCACGGCGGACCTCGCGCTCGCGCGGAGACAATCAGATCTCACTGTCGCGCTCGCGACAGTCATCGCGCTCGCGACAGTGAGTACCCGCCAGAGCTTTCACGGGCTCGCGACCCGGCGTGTGCTCGCGACAGAAGCTTGGCCCAACACGAAGCTCTCTGTCGCGATCGCGATGATGTCGCGCTCGCGACAGGGAGTTTCTGCTGCGCCCGCCCGGCCGCTCGCAGCTCGGTGCGCACAGTGGAATGGAAGTCACCGAGCTCTGTCGCGACATCATCGCGCTCACGACAGAGTCGGGATTTTCACTCCCAACGCCAAAAACTGCAGAATTTCACTCTCCAATTTCACCCACTCACTCATATGGTTTCAAAACTCAATTTTAAGTAAAATCATTCAATCAAACCGATAAATACAACTCAAAACATGTCCTTTAAACTCATTAATGTCATCAAAACAAGCAAAACTCAACATAAAATCCAAAAATTCTCAACTAGCAATTTTGGTTAAGAAACATATAAAATTTCCACATTTAACTCCATTCTTCACAACCCATGCATCTCAACTCAAATTAAATAATACCCATAACTCATAGAAGCCAAAACACCCAATTCATATCATCAATTCCTATCATAAAGCATAAATCATCAAAATACCCAAAATACACAAACGTTCCCACACCTGATTTCCTTCGCTCCTAGTCGTGAGCTCCGCTTCCACTCGCTTTCTCTTTCCCCTTAGATGTTCTAGGAAGCTCCTCTGAACCACAAATCAAACACAACCAGGTTTAATTCTAACAGTTAACACATGAGTGAAAATCAAACCTAGAGAGGAGGAAGAAAAGAATCTAAGATATTACTAACTTAAACTCACCCTTTGAACTTATGAGACACAACCCAGCTAAACAATCACCCAAGGAAGAGGAGAAGAGTAGAAATATGTAAGGAAGGAGAAGGAAAGATGAAGAAAAGGAAAAGAGGATGAAAATGGCGTGAGGGAGAGGAAGGCAACGGGAAAAGGAAGAAGAACCAAAGTGGTTTACAGCTGTCCTCTCTCTCATCACCCACTAAATTCAACCATATCCACTTGCCATGTGTCAATTTCCCATAGGAAATGATCCCACAAGTATACCTTACTCCCATACTCTCACTCACGCACAAATAACATCACTTATTCACACCCTACTTCCCTATCCTTAAGCACACACTAGCAACTCCTCACCTCAAACATCACAAACATAAGCACATACTTAAATAAATTAACATGCATGCAACATCAAAATGCACACAAGTACGCACACACATAGATACAGACAGGCACATTCAGACTCAGACAGGCTCAGACTACCAAGGTGGTTTTGGGGTGTTACAGTCATTCTTTTCTTATCAATTATACTACGATTAATCACTTAATCAAAATAATTTTCAATAAACGTACAATTTCAATCTTTTCAGTCTTTGGCATTATTTCCCACCATGGACATAATGGGAAATTTCTCTCAAAATATTAAATTAAATTCTTATAATATCAATGAATTGCATAAACCTTCAAAATATATATTCATATTCAATTTGTAGCTTAAATATCATTAAACGCATACTAATTACATCTTTGGTTCATTATGTCAATTAGTTAATCTATCATGTAATTCTTTCCTTTGAACCTTACTTTTCAGTTCTAACTTATTCACGTATTCAATTTATCACTCATATAATATGTAAACTACATCACATATCATATATATATATCACGAAACTCTTTACATTTTCTATCTAATCGATTCAGCCACCTTAGCAAATTCCTCTATCAATTTATTTTCATTCATTCAATACTTATCCCAATAAATTAGACCTCAATTATCATGTATATACCCTTTAATCACAATTAATCACTGGGTAAACTATGAATATACCTAGGGATACCATTATGTTTTACTATGATCAAGCCTTACACTTAGTTTTCTTTCAAACTAACCATGCTAATTAACTTAGTTACCTTCCCTAACTTCCATTAATACTTCAATTCCAATTATACATACAATTTACACATACTCACTTTACAACATAATGAAACACCTTAAATTTCTAATGGAAATTCTTGGATTAAATAATCACAAACCTCAATTTCCATGCCTTAAGCTCCTTAAGCTTCCTTTTCCTTAGCATTTCCCTTGGGAAAACTCTTTTACCCTTTGATTTCCTCTCATGGCTGAAAATTCAAATTAAAGAATCACTCATCAATTTCTTTCTTTTATGCAATATAATCTCATAAACACTATTAATATACTTAAATCTATCATTTAAAACCAATAATTTAAATTAATACAACTTATTTCACTTACCCTTATTTGAAGACATAAACTTGAATCCTTGATTTTTCTTACTTTTAATCCACCAAATGGATGCTAGAGGTTGCTATAGACTCAAAGAGGGGCTGTATTACATCTAAGATAGTAGGATTTAGCAAGAATTTGAAGTCAAAATGAAGGAAAAATGAAGAGAAAGGAAAGGAAAGAGTCACGGCCACAAGGGGGAGAGAAAAGGCAGAAAGGATAAGGGACATTCAACCACCCAACTGCCCAATCAATAGCTTTTATAGTGGTCCACATTGGTCCAACCTATAAAGCCCAATTACACTTTTAAGCTCATTTAAAAATTTTTCTATGGTTTTCTCACTTCCCAACTCCAAATCATTTCAAATTCGATTTTATAATTCATATCACATAAAAACTAGGCCATACACTAAATTTCTCCTCAATCAGAGCCTGTTTTCGGTCCGGTTCAATCAAATCAGTCACATAAGAAAACTTTCGTGTCCTCGAAAAATTCTCTTTTCATGACCAAAAATTCCTACATATCATATAGAGTCAATCGGGAAATGTTCATCAATTTTGGACATCATTTGCTATTTTTAAAGTCTCAGTCAAACCTCCGGCAAATCGAGTACTATTTAAACCGAAATCATATCTTTTTCCTTATTTTCTAAGATCAATTCCTCATAAAAATGACTCCATAATTCTTAACACGTATTCATTAGACTCCAGTAATATTTTGTGGTCAATCGGAAATCATTTCCCAGTTCGATAATTATTTACCAGTCCAGTAATCCAAATTTTCAGTGTTACCAAAATTTAATTTTTCATTACCATATAATTCAACTCATCAATACAGGTATGCCCATATTCTCAAATCATTTTTTCGACGTCCGTAGCACTCTCTACAGTCTGGTCAAACTTAAGTCATCCTAATTACTATTCACACCAAACCCGCTATTTTTTTGTATTTTCAACTTTTGAGGCTCTACTTTACCTCGATTTCACTCCAAATTTTAATTTCGAACTCATCGTGACTTATATTCTCCAATAATCAAATAAAATATTTTTTGAAATACTATTTACACCAGTGTCACTATTTACTATCGGGAAATACTATTCCCGGCCAGCCCGGTATTGGGGCCATTATAAGTCAGGTAAATCGAACAACTCAGGAGATTTGAGCTATACATATGAGCCAGGAAAATCGAGCTTCTCAGGAGAATTGAGCTATACAGATGAGCCAGGAAAATCGAGCTTCTCAGGAGAATTGAGCTATATAGATGAGCTAGGAAAATTGAGCTACTCAGGATAACTCAGCTATACAGATGAGGTAGGAAAACCGAGCTACTTAGGAGAACTTAGCTACACAAATGGGTCAGGTAAACTGAGCTACTCAGGAGAACTACACAGGTTAGCTTTCCACTTCTAACTTGTACAGCTAAAAGCAATATATAAAGCTCATTTTTAAGCAGAGTTGTTTCTTAGAAAATGTTCCCCAAGTTGTTAACCTTCTAATAGCACAATTTTCATGACATTTGAACTTCTAAAACTTCGATTATGAGTTGAAGAACCCAAACTGTTCCCTTGACCTGGTCAGAATAGATACCATTCTATTTTGGTCAATTTCAAAACACTTAGAGCCAAAATTAGCTCCTGACCTCTTCTAGGCATATGTATTTATATGTCTTAGATTTTATATGCCACTAGAATCACCCAATTTAGAGATTCCCAGGTTGAATTATAGTCTAAAAACCGAAATGGGGTTAGGTGACACTTTGCGCAGAATCTACCCCAAGGATTCGGCCAAGGTAGAAACCTTTCTATTTTGGTCACTTTGAGGCACTTAAAGCGAGAATTAGCTTATGGTCATTTCTAAAATATTTGTAGACGCAGATATCCCGGTTCTAACCCAATTGGATTCATCCCATTTGGAGTTAAAAGAACTCAACTTATACTCCAAACAGTCCCCAAAGGTCTGACGGGATTTGGACAAAATTTCTTTTAAAATTTCATCTACCCAATTTAAACATTTCCACATTAACAATCAATACAACTCAACTCCAATTCACATATATCATTCATACACATATACAATTATATAATTTAACATCAATTGCATAAAAACACATAAAATTCCTTAACCTTATTTGATGTCCCTTTTTGTTACATTTTTTCTTTCTTTCACCTTCTTTCTCTACTTTTTTGCATCCATTTGCTTCTCCTTCCAATTAACACATCAAATTCATTAAAAAAAACTAAACAAATCACCATCTTTCCAACTCGGGTCAATTTAATTGACGGTCACTCAACTTATTACTTATCGTGCAAAAGTAACCGACTTTTTTTCTGACTTAAATGTCACTAAACTTCTAACATTTTTGCAAAAAAGTCATGTAAATCGGAATCCGATGAGGAACCTTACCGGATTGATGACATGGCATATAACACGTGGCGACGAATTGTCGGTACATGACTTTTTTACAAAAATGTTGATTATTTTTTCGCGATAAATGATAAGTTGAGTGACCGTGAGTGAAATTGACCCAGATGTAGCATTTGTTGGTGATACTGTTAAACGACACATAGTTTTTGACATGGCATGCCATGTCATCAATCTGGCAAGGGTCCTCGCCGGATTCCGATTTACATAACTTTTTTGTAAAAATGTTAGAAGTTCAGTGACATTTAAGTCAGAAAAAAAAAGACAGTTACTTTTGCACGATAAGTGATAAGTTGGGTGACCGTGAGTGAAATTAACTCCTATGAATTAGAGGAAAATATAAGGAAGAAGAACTAAATACTTCTCACCTTTAATCTTACAAAAACACTTGACTTAATTTTCCTAATTTGAATAACACTTGAACAGAATTTTTGAGAGTAATTCCATGGAGGATTTGGCTACCATGAGGAGAGGAAGGGTTGCCCTCTTTTTCTTCTCCCTTATGGCCGACAAACTATAGCCTTGAATATAGCCAACTTTAACCAATTTATGTGGCCACAATCCATCTTTATCTTAAATGCAAAATGTCACTCTCTCATTAGTTACTTTTTAGATTTTAATGCTTATTTCCAATTCAATCCTTTTATTCTTTCTTAATCATGCATTAACACATCGAACAACCCATTTCATGCATTTAAGTCCTTCAATATCAAATTACCAACTTACACTCAACTTTTCATTTAATACTAGATATGTCCTCAACTACACTTAACCATTTCAACTATCCATTTACACATTTCGATCACTTTAGTACTCAAAACACATACAAATTCGGCAATGGTATATTTTGGGTCATTACAATTATGCTTGGTTAAAAACCTATCATGATTTATACATATACATATGGATAAATATTAATTGGAGAATTAATATAATGATTTACAAGAGTTTAAATCATGCAATTCTATAATTGTTATTATATTTGTACTGCCAGGTAGACCAGAAAATCCAATCGGTCACACACCTATAGAAAAATGGCATTTTGGTAAAAATAAATTATTAATAATATTATGTATTATTATGGATTAAGAAGAAAATAATTAATTGTCCATACACAGAGGTTTATTAGAGAGAGTCTATCACTACAAAAAAAAAAAAAAAAAAAAAAAGAAGAAGAAAACAATTAATTAAAATGGTTTATTTAATTGTCCATACGCAGAGGCCTATTAGAGAGAGTCTATCACTACAAAAAAAAATTAGCAATTAGCAATAGGATTTTTAGTAGTTAAAATGGAAAATTCAGTCGCTAATTACATATAGCGACGAGACGACTGAATGTCGCAAATACCGCTGTCGCAAGCATTTTAGCGACTAAATCAGAAAATAGTTGCTAATTTTAGCAACTAAATTTAGTCGCAAATGTTAAATATTTAGTTGCTAATGAACCCCTAATTTTGGTGGCCAAATATGTTATTATTTGATTTTTGATGGAAAATTTAGTCGCTAAAAATTGCGACAAATAGTCACATGACTATATCTATCGCTAAAAATTAGCGACTAATTGATTTCCTGTCGCTATTCGGTCGTAATATCATTTTATTTTTAGCAATGAAAATTTTAGTTGCTAATCCGTCGCTAAATTTATGATTTTTTTTATTTATTATTTTATTTTCATATCATTAAACAATAAAATAATTTATTATGTACACTACATTTAAAAATGGACATTCATATGAATAAAATAATTAATGTAGGATTTTAGATCTCTTTTTCATCTCTTTCTTGTTCTATATGTGAGGAGCTAGAATTATGAGATGAAAAAAGAGTTTGATATGAGTTTATGTTGTGTTTTAGTGGAAGAAACCAACGAAAGTAAAGGAAAGATGAAAGAAGGAAGCTAGAGGAGGCTTTTGGCTACTTAGAGAGATGGGGGAACTTTTAACGTATATGTGTGTGCAAGGCATGAATTGAATTGTTATGTGTATTGTTAAAGATGTGAAATTAATGTTTATGTGCTATACTGAAGTTAAAATGCTTGAATTTAACTTGTAATGGCCATCATTGAATTGTTAGGAATTTGTTGTCTTCATGCTGGCGAGAGATTTCCTGAATAGTCCCACATGTTTTGGCTATATCTCGAGCTTTGGGCAATGAAATTGAGTGATTCAAGTTGCATATTAAATTTAAAACATAGATCTATAATATTTATAAGATATCATGACTTAATTATGTCTTTAATGTACCCATAATGAGGCTCAAATTTAGGAAACTGAATCTGTCCCCCTATATTGAAGCAGTTTGTATTATTTTAGGTATAACTCTCCCTACAGCAATCCAATTGATATGAATCCAATTTTTATAGAAACTAGACTCATATTTGAGTAATTTGGATTATAAAACTTGACCTAATTCTATCCCATACATTCCCAAATATTTTCACGTGACAAAGCATCAATTGTGTCTCTGAATTGGTACATGGAAATAAGCTGTAGTGTTTTGTCCATATAACTCCTAATTTACATGTCCAAATCACTTGATTCTTACTTTTTTGGAAATTTAAGATATAGAGGAACAATTGTTTAGAGACAATTTAGCCTATAAATGGCATTTTTAAGGTAAAAAAGACATATAAATCGAGACTTGAAAGTCTGCCCCTAGATCTGCTATTCTGGATTTAAGAAATGGTTGTGACTCACTGAGTCATGGGTCAAAACCTATTTACCATGTAAATATGAATTTCTCTTACCAAAATGACCTCAAACGATCCCCATGGTCTATGATACTTGTCTAACACCTGCCTGAAGGTATATGATAACTAAATATGCATGTAACATGTGGCAATACATTAAGATATGATTGAATAAGGTATATGAAAAGCAAATATTTGATAGACTTGATATTTATGCTTTTATATTAATTATAACTAGCATACATTTATGTTTATATGTGCACATACATTAGTTATAGGGTTATGTCTATGTACATGATTGATATGTTAAATGTTCGAAAGATGAAAAAGATGATGATAAGCATATGTTATGTTTATATAAGTGCATACTTTGATTATATGATTATAATTATGTATTTCATTGATATATTATGATAAAGTTTGGGTATGCCCATGACTCTAATATGAATGGAGTTCCATATTAAGATAGAATTGAGTAACTTAATATGATAAGAATTATCTAATTTTATCTCAAAAATAGTTTAGGCTATACTAGAGATGAGTCCCTAGTATTCAGGATACTATAAATAGATAATTAGAAGTCAGATTTTAGTGATGCCTAAAGAAGGCTTAATCGCGTGCGCATAATTCAGAGGACATTGTGCTTAAGAAAATTAAACACTCTACACAAAATCTCCAAGAGGCATTTAGATCATAAAAATTGTCGTTATCCCGCAAGTGGATAAGGAGTTAGGCTAGTGACCAAAAAGAAGATCTTTGTAATCACTTTCACAGCAATGCAAGAAATTTTACTTTTTTGACAAATTTTTTAATAACGCATAAAATTTTGTCATTAATTATAACTTATAACAACGAATTTTTTAAAACGTGATCATACTATTTATTACTATGACAAAATTGTCTTGCAACAGTTTATCTCTTAATTTTCATCACTACTAGATTAATTTTATGACGAAAATTATATTTTGTCATGGTTTCTTTAGGAGTAAAAATTTTCCACCTTATTTTTGGAGGGAAAAAATTTAATGACAAAATAATAACTTATTGCAATGTATAAATTCGCTACAAAATATATATTTTTTGTGACGAATTATTTTGTCATAATTAAATAAATTAGTGATGATAAAATCATTTTGTCACTAAAAAGATATCAAGATAAAAAATTTCTAATTATTTTTTTTTTAAAAATTTAGTTCCAAAAATAATTTTATTTATGACAAATAAATGTGTCACAAAAAATGAATATATTGTGACAAGGTACAATTTCGTCACCTTTGATAGGGAGTAAAAATTTCCAACCTTTTTCTTTTGGAGGCAAAAAAAAAATTAACGAGAAAAATAACTATTTGTTATACATAAATTGGTCATGAAATACTTATTTTTTTATGACATGAATTATTTTTGTCACAATTTAATAAATTAGTGACAATAAAATTATTTTGTCACAATAATTTTATTGATGACAAATAAATATGTCAAAAAAATGAATATATTATGATGAAATACAATTTCGTCACCAATACAATCAATTTATGACAATAATAATTTTCTGTCACAATCAGTTGTAATGTTAATATATGACAAATAAATTATGCCATAAAAAATAATTGAATTTATGACAAACAAATATGTCACAAAAAAGTGAATATAATGTGACGAAGTATGTAATGGCCCAAAATATATCATAGTAGTAATATGTCATGTATGGCATATTACAAGGTGAAATATAAGAAAAAGGAATTTAATTGAATAAAAATAAATAGTCTAGTGATTAAAATGAAAATGTTATTATTGAATTGTTAATGAGAGTTTAAGTTAAATAAATAAATAAGTACATAATAATATAAGATAAATTAAAATAAAGAAAAGAAGGAAAGGAGAGGTCAGAAGGAAGAAACATGAAATAAAAGAAATAAAAAAAAAGATGAATAGAAATGGGGAAGGAAGCCAAGAGAGGGAGAGCACGATGAAGGGGTAGGAGATATAGTTCTCATCGGCGCCAATGACGCTCGACGTATCTATTGCAGCGGTCAGTCACGGCGCGACCTTTTTTCCACTCAGCTGCCGTCTCCTCCGCCATCACAGCCTCTGTTTTTGTATTTTCTCTCTTTACAAGATCATATATGTTTTCTTCATTTTTTGGCCAACTCCGGGGACAGGTGGCAACACAGACACCACCACTGGACTCCTGGCAACCTGGCATTCCTTTCTATATAGATGGATCATTCTCACTCATCGGCAAATTGGAGATCGGCATTGGGTGTACCCAAATCTTTCGATAGTGCCTCCGACCAAATGGTAAGTCACTCTGGCGAGTAACCACCAGCGGGAGGTTCCTGACATCTCGAGCTTCATTCCGGTAGTGGCGGTGTCTCCCCGATAAAGCTCCGATGAGGCTCTGGTGGCCAGTGACCAGTTAACTACAATGACTGGTAACTGAAAGAAAAATGACTCCAAAATAGTAAATGCTCTGTTAAATCTATGTTTTCCATAAATTTTTGTGCATTATGACTATACTGGTGTTTATGGAATAATTGGGGTTTGATAAAGTTAATTTGATAAATCCATAATTAAATGCTCAAAAATATATTACATGACTTCAAATTGAATAATAGGCTGGAATTTTCATTTACTTGCAAGTAATATATTATGTTTGAGTTGGTTGTAAGAAGGTGTCACGGATTTGAGTAGGTTCAAATTAAAAAGTGTGCATATTGTTCTTGTTCTAATGGTTTGCATATTGGTGAGTGTTTTAGTACACAAATACTTTTTTCTTCATAAGCTTGAAATGCTAGACATAGTTTGAGACATTGGTTTTGCCATTCATAAGGCACCATTTATTTGTTTCAATGCTGTCATTTGCGTAGTATAAAATAACTATTTTATTCGTTCACATAAAATTAGTTTTTTTTTATTATCTAATATATGAAATTTTTTTTTTTGTAGGAACAGGATGCACATTTTGAAGCTTCAACAAAGTTTATTTCTGAATTATGGATTAGGATATTTTAAATTTTTTGCAATAAGTAATTGACCATTTGTTTAAATAAATACTTTATATTGGTTGATTGATCATTTCCTTTACAAAGTTAATTGAATGTATAACATTTAATTTAAAATGTGTCATTTTTAGTGCAACACATATATAACAAATATATTTGTTATAATTTATCGACTTGTTAGTTAATAAATGACGATATAATATTCACAAGTACGATATTAATATTGTCATAAAAAAAGTGTTATTTCATGACAATAAAAAGTTGTCACTAAAATTATCTCTTTGTGACAATTATTTTTGTTCATATTTATGTCACTATTTTGTCAATATTATGAAGATTTATATTCAAGATTAATATACATTAATTTAATGATAAAATCATTTATCATCATTTAAAGTATTAGATTTAGTGACGATATGAATTATTTTATGACAAAAATTAAATTTATTTGTGACGACAATTACGTAGCGAATATTTAATGGTTTTAATTATTTTCTAATAAAGTTTATTTCTGAATTATGGATCAAGATATTTTAATTTTTTGCATTAATTAGTATCTTATTATTTAATTTACATTTGTTTAAATAAATACTTTATATTAGTTAATTGATAATTTCCACTACAAAATTAATTGATTGTATAACATTTAATTTAAAATGCGTCATTTTTAGTGCAACGCATATATGAGATGTAATAGCCCCAATACCGGGTTAGTAGTAAATAGTATTTTTCTAGAATGAATAGTATTTTCAGGGTAAATAGTATTTTTTGAAATCGATAAATATTTTATTGGACCATTGGATAGAGCTCGTCAATAGTAAATGTGGGACCATGATGACATCAGCGATGACATCATGTCATGATGATGAATAGTAACTATGTCCCCTAAAGTATAACATTATCATTACCTGGGTCCCATTGAATAGTGATAGCATCTTTGACTGGTCCGTGAATAGTAACTGTGGGTCCGTGAATAGTAACTGTGGGGCGCACAAAATATTGACTCCAGGATGAATAGTACCCAAAAATATTTTATTTCACCATCAGAAAGAGGATAAAAAATGTAGTATAATGGTGTAATCTGGTGTAAAAATGAGGTCAAATAGGCTTCCGAAAGTTAGTCTAAAGTTTCTCTATTTCGGTTCAATTAAACTAAGGTTTGACTAAACTTTGACCGAATTTTTATAAATAGTTAGAGTGGATAAAATGGTCTACTGTAAGAGGATAAAAGGCTTAGAATAATTTATAAAATTTTTGACAGCATTAGAATTGTATTTTACGACAAAACCGAACTGAACCGAATTGGATCGGTTTAAGTGAACCGGACCCCAAAAGAATTTCGATTGAGCTGAAATTTTGTAAGGAGACTAATTTTAATAATGTAAGAATGATGGAATTGGTTGGGAGTAAAAATGAAATCAGGAGTATTAAGTTTCACCAAAATAGTGGAAAATGACCCGAAAATTAGAAATCGAACCAAATCGGCTCAACCACTTTAGCTGGACCTGGTTGGGTCCAATTGGACCCATAGAAAAGCACCTAAAATTATGGAAATCCCCTTGGATTCCATTTCACTTCAGCCTTCTTCTTCCTCTCCCTTAGCCGAATTGCTCTCTCCCACTTCTCTCTTATTTTTCTTTCATTTTTCCTTCATCTCACCTCAAATTCAAACCTCTCTAACATAATTCAGCTCATTTAGAATCCATTGGTGGTCTTAGAATTTCATTTGGAGAAGTATAAGTGGGAGAAATCTAGACTTGAAGTTTGGGTGTAAAACTGATGTAAGAGATTTTAGAGTTTTAAAATTAGCTTTATAGATTAGGATGTGAATTAGATGTTTATCAAATTTATTTGATGAAAGGAAATTTGGTTTTGATTAAATCTTAATTTTTGTGTTTGGACATAATTATGTCCAATAGGTGAGGGAACCTCCAATCAAGCTAAGGGTAAGGAAAAGGAAAACTGAGGAGTATATTTCAAGGATCTAAGGTTTGTGATTGCAAATTCCAATTATTTCAATTGTAAAAGCATGGATTTATGTTATATTTGTGAAGAAACTATGCGATTTATGCATGTTTAATTAAAATTAACATGATATTCATGCTTAGCAATGTTAAAAATAATGGTATGGATGATTAAATTAAAGAAATAAATTTTGTGTAAAAAGTTCCTTCTTTGGCCGAATGTCATTCATGTGATTTTCATTTGTTTTCATGATGTTTTATGTATATTTATGATGGATCTATAGTATTTGGCATGTGAATTAATGTATGGTATGTCTTAGAGCATGTGAGAATATTATAAGGCATGTGATGTAAGTATGGCCGAATGTATGTCATGTGTAAAGTCATGATTTTTATGTGTTTTCATGGAAATTGATGGTATGGTCATGTTATACAACATGAAATTGGCCTAAATAAATGATAAAATTGATAAAAATAATTAATGTAAATAAACTGGTATGCGGGCCGTATGCATGTGTGTATGTATGCATGTGTTCCATGATGAAATAATAAGTTTACATGACATGTGTTGATTTAATGATGATAATCACATGTGAAATGATGAAATGGTATGAAAAAGAATAAAATATTATGATGATATACCATGAAAAATAAGTATATTATATTAATAATGTGAAAAATAAAATAATATTGCCCTATGTTGTGATCTGGTAGTCAAGGCTAGTTCAGGATATATTGGCATGCCATAGGGACATAAGACCGCGGGTGTGAGTATGACGTCTCACTTTTTAATAGGCCAATGATGGTCCTACCTCTCTGTATCTGAATATCTGAATTGTACTGTTCTGTATTAAAAGACAGTAGTGGTCCGACAGGACTCAGTTGATATTTCTGTGAAATTCTGGAGTTCACGTCCCGTTTATCCTATATATAGAGTTTGTTAGTGCATTACAGGGGCATAATTGTAAAAATAAGTTAAAAATGGTTAAAATGTGATAAAATGTGGAAAAAAGACATAAATATTATTATATAAAAGGTTTGAGGGCAAAATTATAATTTTGTGCATATGTGTGTTAAGGATGATTAATAAGGGTAAAAATGTAAATAAATGGTTAGATATGAAAATTGGCCACTTTCTATGGCCTAAAATGTAATTTGGCATGAAAATAATAATTGGAGGGTAAAACTGTAATTTGGTATATAAATTAATGATAAAATTGTAATGTTAGTGAAATTAATTAAAATAGTGGCAAAATTGTAATTTTAGTAAAAATAATTGAACTAGTGGCATAATGGTAATATTAATGAAATTAAAATGAACTAATGGAATAAATGTTATTTTGGTGAAGTATAATTGAACTAATGGCATTTTTTATCATTTTGAAAAAGTTTAAGGGTATAAATGAATTATTACCATAAGTTAAGGGTAAAATGGTAATAAGATTATTTATTTGAATTAATTGTGTAATTGCCCCAATTATGTAATTTAAAAATAATTACATGTAATATTGCATGCCTAAGTTGAGAATTAAGTTAAATATGTTTATTTATGAATATTTAAATGATATTATTTATTGAATATCATTCATGCATTGAAAATTAATTTAAGTGAAAATTTATGGAATTGCAATCACCACTGGACATATTTAATGCTCAGCACGCAGTTTTATTTGACTGCGTGTAGGTACTCCGTAAGAGTTTTGGAGCAGTGCATATCTCACACTTTGGAAGTGGTATGGAAGAAACTATTTAGAATATTAAGTATGTTAAGATTTTGGCATGTATATGTCTTATAATACTGCTTTTGGGTTTTGGTCTGTAATAGACTATTATATCTGTCACTAGTATGTGTGTTTAGTATGCCTAATAATTGGTAGAAATTAAGTTAATACGATTGGGAAAGTAAAATGTAGATTTCCACCTTAAAAGAAAACTGGCCAAATGCATAGTAACTTAGACAGTTATAGGTCAATCGACATAATTGATAATGATTTAGAAATTGTAAATTTTAAGTTTGATGATTAATTAATAAGTATTAATAGACTTAAGTAAATTGTTCTTGCCATATGGCACTATTCACACAATATTATACATACGGCACTATTTACGTATACGGCACTATTTATACATACGATACTATTCACGTATACGGTACTATTAAAAAAAATTTACCAATTTTAATTAATTGTCTATTTAATAATCTAAATAGTTTAATTAGGTTAACCGGATTAAAATAAACATTTATTTAATCAAATAATAAAGTATTAGAGTGTATGTTAGTTCAGTGCGGTGGCACTCGGTATTCGTATCACATACGGGTATAGGGCACTACAAGTATTGGTATCAGAGCTCCGGCTTAGGTGGTTCTAAGATCGGAGTGGGTCAATGAGATTAGTATAAGTACATGTACATTGCAACTAATTTTTTACAGTATAGTTATGTGAGGCTAATGTATGCTTGCTCCTTGTGTTAGATCGCGAGTATGGCTTCTGATGAAGGTCGTCGTGATAGTGATGTGGAGAGTTTCGCATAAGTTAGTATTAGTCGATTGAGGTAATCTCATCATTAGGCTACTCCGTCGATTGTTCCTCCTCCTCAGCAGCAGCCTGAGTTCATGAACATGATGGCGAATTTCTATCGGTTTATGCAATCTCAACAGCAGCCTCAGGGTCCTGAACAGCAGTTAGCTCCACCAAGACGGAGACTGATTTTGGAGTAGATTAAGAGATTGGGAGCAGAGGATTTTTATGGTCGCGATCCTTTGACTCCAGTTCAGGTGGAGGAGTGGTTGTTTAAGTTAAAGAGGATGTTTGAGACAACTCAGAGTCAACCAGATGAGATGCTTCAGGGAGCAGTAGCCTTGCTTCAGGGTCCAGCTTATACTTGGTGGAGTTCAGTCCGTAAACACACTCCAGCGGATCAGGTTAATTGGGGGTTTGTTTAGACTCAGTTTGAGAAGAAATATGTCGGTTCTGAGTATAAATCTGCCATGCAAGATGCATTTTGAAGGCTAAGACAAGGAAGTAAGTCAGTTGCAGAGTATGAGAGAGAGTTTGAGCGGCTCAGTGCCTATCTAGATGTTGAGTCCATGACTGGGCAGAAGTTATGCCACAGATTTGAAAGAGGTCTGCATAATGATATCAGATTGGCTTTGGGTTCTCAGAGGCATATAGACATGAGGCCTTAGTTGAAGCAGCTCTCAGAGCAGAGACGATTATGTCAGAAGAGGTTGATAAACAGTCCCATTTCAAACAAAAGAGGAAACCGGGTCAGTTTTCTGGTGTAGCTGGTCAGAGTAAGAAGTTTAGAGGGCCTCCTCATTCACAGAGTTGTGCATCAGCAGCACCTGTTATTATTCGGAGGAACCCAGTCGGCAGCAGTGCCCCAGTCACATCAGTAGCTAGTGCACCTAGAAGTAGAGTACGAGATCCAGTTCCACAGTGCCCTCATTGTAAGAAGTTTCATCCGGGCGAGTGCAGATTTATGAACAAGGCTTATTTCAGATGTGGGTCCCGGGAACACCAGATCAAAGATTATCCTGAGGCCCAGCCGTCTACTGCAGCATCACCAGCTTTGGGTGGAGGGTCAGCCCGTAGTAGGGGAGCAACTCCTCCACAGGTAGTTTCAGGCCCTTCAGTACAGCTACCTCAGGGTCGTTCCATTGGACGTCATTATGCTGTTAGAGCCCGTGAACAGGATGATGCTCCAGATGTCATTGTTGGTAAATTCTCACTGCTTTCTCATTCAGTTTATGCTTTGATTGATCCTGGTTCTATGCATTCCTATATTAGTACTGCTATTGTTAGGGATAAAGGGTTGCATGACAGTTAGTTAGACCAGGATATTTTAGTGAGTAATACTTTGGGGTATAGTGTAGTTGTGAACAAAGTTTATAGAGATTGTCCGGTTAGTGCTAAGAGTTTTGTGTTTTCTGCTAATTTGATTGACCTTCGGTTTCGAGAGTTTGACATGATTTTGGGTATGGACTGGTTATCCACTCACCAGGCCACTGTTGACTGTAAGAGGAAGAGAGTAACTTTAAGAACTGCAGATGATCAGGAGATTGTCATTATGGGTGAGAGATCAGATTTTCTTTCTGATGTGATTTCAGCTACTGCAGCTAAGAGACTTATCAGAAAAGGGTGTGTAGCATACTTGTGCTATGCAATGGAGGCTAGAAAGGATGAACTTAAGGCTTCAGATGTGCCTACTGTTCGAGGGTTTCAGGATGTTTTTCCTGAAGAACTTCCAGGTCTGCCACCTGATAGAGAGTTAGAGTTTACTATCGACCTAGTACCTGGTACTGTACCTATCTCTATTGCTCCTTATAGAATGGCGCCTTCAGAACTCAGAGAATTGAAGATTCAGTTGCAAGAATTATTTGATAAAGGCTTCATCAGACCGAGTGTTTCACCTTGGGGAACACCAGTCGTCTTTATGAAAAAGAAGGATGGGTCACTTCGGTTGTGTATTGATTATAGATAGCTGAATAAAGTCACCATAAAGAACAAGTATCCACTGCCTCGGATTCATGATTTGCTTGATCAGTTGAAAGGTACGGGCGTGTTTTCCAATATTGACTTAAGATCTCGCTAGCATCAGCTAAAGATTAAAGAGTTAGATGTGCCTAAGATAGCCTTTCGCACTAGGTATGGTCATTACGAGTTCATGGTCATGCCTTTTGGATTGACAAATGCTCCTGCAGCTTTTATGGATCTGATGAATAGGGTTTTCCACCCTTAATTGGACCAGTTTGTGGTTGTTTTTATTGCTGATATTTTGTTGTATTCGAAGACTCCAAAGGAGCATGATGAGCATTTGAGGATTTTTTTGCAGACTCTGAGAGATAAGCAGCTTTATGCCAAGTTCAGTAAATGTGAATTCTGGCTGGATGAGGTATCATTTTTGGGTCACGTGGTATCAACAGATGGTATAAAAGTTGATCCAAAAAAGAGTGAAGCGATCCTTCAGTGGAAGACACCCAAGAGTGTTACCGAGATTAGGAGTTTTCTTGGCTTGGCCGGTTATTATAGAAGGTTCGTCAAGGGTTTCTCTTCGATTGCATCTCCTTTAACCATGTTATTGCAAAAGAATGTCAAGTTTGAATGGTCAGATAAATGTCTGGAGAGCTTTGAGAAACTTAAGTGTATGTTGACTGAAGCTCGAATGTTAGTGCAACTTGAATCTGATAAGGATTTTGTGGTCTTCAGTGATGCTTCCGGAAATAGTTTGGGTTGTGTATTGATACAGGAAAGCAAGGTGATTGCTTATGCCTCTCGACAGCTTAAGACTCATGAGAAGAATTACCCTACTCATGATCTTGAGTTGGCAGCAATTGTATTTGCATTGAAGATTTGGAGACATTATCTCTATGGTGAGAGATGCTACATCTACACTGATCACAAGAGTCTGAAGTATTTGCTTACTCAGAAGGAGCTTAACTTGAGGCAGAGTTGTTGGCTTGAATTGATCAAAGACTATGAGTACTTCATCGACTATCATCTTGGTAAAGCTAACATCGTAACTGATGCTCTCAGTAGGAAGCTCATGGCTTCTGTACGGGCTATGAATATTAGTATGGACTTATCAAATGATGGAGCTTTGATTGCAGACATGCAAGTTAAGCCAGATTTTCTCCAGCAAGTGAAAGATGCTCAGAAGTAGGATGATCAGTTGTCCACCAGTATGTCTCAGGTGAAAGATGGACATGTCAGTGATTGTTCATTGGGTTCAGATGGTGGGCTATATTGCAAACAAAGATTGTGCGTTCCTGATCAAGCTAATCTGAGAAAGGATATTCTATCAGAAGCTCATCATAGCAGCTTCGCTATACATCCTGGTTGTAATAAGATGTATCGGGATTTAAAATTGCTCTATTGGTGGCTAGGCATAAAACGTGATGTGACATAATTTGTGGGTAAGTGTCTGGTTTGTCAGCAAGTCAAGGCCAAACATCAAGTTCCTTCAGGTTTGCTTCAGCCTATTGTTATTCCTGAATGGAAATGGGATAGGGTGACCATGGATTTTGTGTCAGGTTTTCCTCTCTCGAGGAAGAAACATGATGTAGTTTGGGTAATTGTTGACCGACTCACTAAATCAGCTCATTTTCTGCCTATCAGAATGGATTATTTGTTATCCAAGCTGGCAGAGTTGTACATTAGCGAGATTGTAAGACTGCATGGAGTTCCTTCCTCCATCATTTCAGATCGTGATCCGAGATTTACTTCTCAGTTTTGGAAGAGGCTTCAGGAAGCTTTGGGAATTCGATTCCATTTCAGCACAACTTTCCACCCTCAGACTGATGGACAATTTGAGCGTGTGATTCAGATTCTAGAAGATACATTGAGATGTTGTATACTTGAGTTTGGTAACCATTGGGAGCGGTACTTGCCTTTAGCATAATTCGCCTACAACAATAGTTATTAGACTAGTATCAAGATGGCTCCTTATGAAGCTTTGTATGGTAGAAAGTACAAAACTCCTCTTTGTTGGACAGAGCTCAGTGAGAGCAAGATTGTGGGGTCAAATCTGATTAGAGAAATGAAAGAAAAGGTGCGAGTAATTAAAAACAGATTGAAAGAAGCCATGGATTGACAAAAATCCTATGCAGATCTGAAGAGGAAAGATATAGAGTTTCAAGTGGGAGATAAAGTATTTCTGAAAGTTTTTCCATGGAAGAAGATTCTGAGATTTAGAAAGAAAGGCAAGCTAAGTTCGAGATTCATTAGCCCTTATGAAATTATTCAGCGGGTTGGACCAGTAGCTTACAGATTGAAGCTTCCACAAGAGTTAGAGAAGATTCATGATGTCTTCCACATCTCTATACTTCAAAGGTACCGTTCAGACCCCAGTCATGTCATCAAGCCTGAAGAAGTTCGAGTTCAGCCAGACATGACTTATGAGGAGTATCCAGTGAAAATCCTGGCTAGAAAAGTGAAGCAGCTCAGGAACAAACAGATTCCACTGGTGAAGATTCTCTGAAATCACCACAATGTCGAGGAAGCGATGTGGGAACCAGAAGAGACTATGAGACAACAGTATCCCCAGCTCTTCAGTTTAGGTAAAATTCGAGCAAAAAATTTTTAATTGGTAGGGGAGATTGTAATAGCCCCAATACCGGGTTAGTCGTAAATAGTATTTTTATAGAATGAATAGTATTTTTAGGGTGAATAGTACTTCCTGAAATCGAAAAATATTTTATTGGACCATTGCATAAAACTCGTCAATATGAGTCTGTAGGCGCAAATTTCGTGTCAATCAGAGGTGAAATGAGTCCGAAATGGCTGAAACAGTAAACAAAATTATTTATTTCGGTGAAAAGTGGGACCAAGTGGGACCCACTGAAAAGTGAAAAGTGGGCCCAGGTGGGACCCACTGAAAAGTAAAAAGTGGGACCCACTGAAAAGTAAAAGTGGGCCTAGGTGAGACCCACTGAATAGTAAAAGTGGGGCCAGGTGGGGCCTACTAAATTGTAAATGTAGGACCATGATAACATCAACAATGTCATGATGATGAATAGTAACTTTGTCACCAAAAGTATAACATCATCATTGCCTGAATCCCATTGAATAGTGACAGCATCTTTGACTGGTCTATGAACAGTAACTGTGGGTCCGTGAATAGTAACTATGGGGCCCACAAAATATTGACTCCAGGATGAATAGTACCCGAAAATATTTTATTTCACCATCAAAAAGAGGATGAAAAATGTAGTATAATGGTATAGTCTGGTGTAAAAACGAGGTCAAATAGGCTTCCGAAAGTTAGTCTGAAGTTTCTCTGGTTCGGTTCAATTGAACCAAGGTTTGACTGAACTTTGACCGAATTTTTATAAATAGTTAGAGTGGATAAAATGGTCTACTGTAAGAGGATAAAAGGCTTAGAATAATTTTTAAAATGTTTTGATAGCATTAGAATTGTATTTTATGGCAAAACCGAATTGAACCGAATTGGACCGGTTTAAGTGAACTGGACCCCAAACGGATTCTGATTGAGCTGAAATTTTTTAAAGGGACTAATTTTAATATTATAAGAGTGATGGAATTGGTTGGGAGTGAAAATGAAATTAGGAACATTAAATTTCACCAAAACAGTGGAAAATGACCCGAAAATTGAAAATCGGACCAAATAGGCTCAACCACTTTGGTTGGACCTGGTTGGGTCCAATTGGACCCATATAAAAGCACCTAAAAATTTGGTAATCCCCTTGGATTCCATTTCACTTCAGCCTTCTTCTTCCTCTCCCTTGGCCGAATTGCTCCCTCTCTCTTCTCTCTCATTTTTCTTTCATTTTTCCTTCATCTCACCTCAAATTCAAACCTCTCTAACATAATTCAGCTCATCTAGAATCCGTTGGTGGTCTTAGAATTTTGTTTGGAGAAGTATAAGTGGGTGAAATCTAGACTTGAAGTTTGGGTGTAAAATTGAGGTAAGAGATTTAAGAGTTTTAAAATTTGTTTTAAGGTTCTTAATGGTGTATTAGGAATTGATTTAGATGTTTATCAAGTTTATTTGATGAAAGGAAATTTGGTTTTGATTAAATCTTAATTTTTGTGTTTGGACATAATTATGTCTAATAGGTGAGGGAACCTCCAATCAAGCTAAGGGTAAGGAAAAGGAAAATTGAGGAGTATATTTCAAGAATCTAAGGTTTGTGATTGCAAATTCAAATTATTTCCATGGTAAAAGCATGGATTTATGTTATATTTGTGAAGAAAGTATGCGATTTATGCATGTTTAATTAAAATTAACATGATATTCATGCTTAGAGATGTTAAAAATAATGGTATAGATGATTAAATTAAAGAAATAAATTTTGTCTGAAAAGTTCCTTCTTTGGCCGAATGTGATTCATGTGATTTTTATGTGTTTTCATGATGTTTTATGTGTATTTATGATGGATCTATGGTATTTGGCATGTGAATTAATGTATGGTATGTCTTAGAGCATGTGAAAATATCATGAGGCATGCGATGTATGTATGGCCGAATGTATGTCATGTGTAAAGTCATGATTTTTATGAGTTTTCATGGAAATTGATGGTATGATGATGTTATACATCATGAAATTAGCCTAAATAAATGGTAAAATTGATAAAAATAATTAATGTAAATAAATTAGTATGTGGGTTGTATGCATATATGTATGTATGCATGTGTACCATGATGAAATAATAAGTTTACATGACATGTGTTGATTTAATGATGATAATCACATGTGAAATGATGAAATGGTATGAAAAAGAATAAAATATTATGATGATATACCATGAAAAATAAGTATATTATATTAATAATGTGAAAAATAAAATAATATTGCCCTATGTAATGATCTGGTAGTCAAGTTCAGTTCAGGATATGTTGGCATGCCATAGGGACATAAGACCGCGGGTGTGAGCATGACGTCTCACTTTTTAGTAGGCCAATGATGGTCCTACCTCTCTGTATCTGAATATCTGAATTGTACTGTTCTGTATTAAAAGATAGTAGTGGTCCCACAGGACTCAGTTGGTATTTCTGTGAAATTCTGGAGTTCATGTCCCGTTTATCCTGTATATAGAGTCTGCCAGTGTGTTATAGGGGCATAATTGTAAAAATAAGATTAAAATGGTTAAAATGTGCTTAAAATAATATTTATGTGAAAAAAAGACATAAATATTATTATATAAAAAGTTTGAGGGCAAAATTGTAATTTTATTCATATGTGTGTCAAGGATGATTAATATGGGTAAAAATGTAAATAAATGGTTAAATATGAAAATTGGCCACTTTATATGGGCTAAAATATAATTTAGCATGAAAATAATAATTAGAGGGTAAAAATGTAATTTGGAATATAAATTAATGATAAAATTGTAATGTTAGTGAAATTAATTAAAATAGTGGCAAAATTGTAATTTTAGTAAAAATAATTGAACTAGTGGCATATTGGTAGTATTAATGAAATTAAAATGAACTAATGGAATAAATGTAATTTTGGTGAAGTATAATTGAACTAATGGCATTTTTTGTCATTTTGAAAAAGTTTAAGGGTATAAATGAATTATTACCATAAGTTAAGGGTAAAATGGTAATAAGATTATTTATGTGAATTAATTGTGTAATTGCCCCAATTATGTAATTTAAAAATAATTTCATGTAATATTGCATGCCTAAGTTGAGAATTAAGTTAAATATGTTTATTGATGAATATTTAAATGATATTATTTATTGAATATCATTCATGCATGAAAAATTAATTTAAATGAAAATTTATGAAATTGCAATCACCACTAGACATATTTAATGCTCAGCACGCAGTTTTATTTGACTGCGTGTAGGTACTCCGCAAGAGTTTTGGAGCAGTGCGTACCTCACACTTTGGAAGTGGTATGGAAGAAACTATTTAGAATATTAAGTATGTTAAGATTTTGGCATGTATATGTCATATAATACTGCTTTTGGGTTTTGGTCGGTAATAGACTATTATATCTGTCACTAGTATGTGTGTTTAGTATGCCTAATAATTGGTAGAAATTAAACTAATATGATTGGGAAAGTACAATGTAGATTTCCGCCTTAAAAGGAAACTGGCCAAATGAATAGTAACTTAGACAGTTATAGGTCAATCGGCATAATTGATAACGATTTAAAAGTTGTAAATTTTAAGTTTGATGATTAAGTAATAAGTATTAATAGACTTAAGTAAATTGTTCTTGCCATACGGCACTATTCACACAGTATTATACATACAGTACTATTCACGTATACGACACTATTCATACATATGGTACTATTAAAAAAAAAATTTATCGGTTTTAATTAATTATCTATTTAATAACCTGAATAGTTTAATTAGGTTAACCGGGTTAAAATGAACAGTTATTTAATCAAATAATAAAGTATTAGAGTGTATGTTAGTTCAGTGCGGTGGCACCCGGTATTCGTATTACATACGGGTACAGGACACTACATGAGAAGTATATTTGTCACAATTTATCGACTTGTTAGTTCATAAATGATAATATAATGTTCACAAGTACGATATTAATGTTGTCATAAAAAAGTGTTATTTCATGACAATAAATAGTTGTCACTAAAACTATCTTTTGGTAACAATTATTTTTGTCCATATTTATGCCGCTATTTTGTCAATATTATGACAATTTATTTTCATCATTAATATACATTAATTTAATGATGAAATCATTTTTCATCATTTAAAGTATTAGATTTAGTAACGTATGAATTATTTTATGACAAAAATTATATATATTTATTACGACAATTACTAGGCCTGTAAAATTTTACCCAAACCCAATAACCCGCCCAAACCCGCCCAACAAAACTTGACCCAAACCCAATCCAATTAAAAAATAACCCATGTCAACCTGCCCAAAAATAACCTCCAAAAATTCAACCCGTTCGGGTCTCAGACTTAGGCACAACGGGTTGTCTCCTCTCATCTCTCACCCTGTTTCTCTGTTTGCCTTTGCTGAAACTCATTTAACAAAATCAAATTACAAAACTACAACATCAAATTACAAACAACCCAGCATGACCCATTTTTTTCAATTTATAGGAAACCAATACCATTATGAACTGAAGCTTTCCTTCAATTTTTTGTCTTTAAAAGATAACTGAAAAAGAGAGAGAGAGAGAGAGATTGCAGTTCAATGATGACTGACCACTAGTTATCGCCCTGGCTTTTATGCATGCGATCCGAGATGATGGTCAAAAGAGAGAATGAAGATTGATGTCGAATGGGGGCAGAAAGAGATGAAATCAAAATCGAAGAGATAGAAATAGAATCTAAGCAAAAAAGAGTGGAGACCTGAAAATCTGGTCGGCGACGACTAATTTATGGTGGTGGTGACAAATGGAAATGGTGATTTGCTAGTTGCCGCCGGGGAAGGGGGTGGGAAGGTAGAGATTAAAATGAAACAGGGCTACATATGAAAACTAAAGTGAAAATATAGGTACAGGGTAGGGGTGGGTGTGTGAAAAAAGGAAAATTTTGGTTAACCGAACATCAATTCAAAATTTATTCGATTTTAAATTAATTTAATTCAAAATTTAGAATTATGATATTTATTTTAAAAAATAAGAATTTATATATTATATTTTATTTTTTACACTTAATTTTTTTTTAATTTATAAATATTATAATAAATGACTTTCTAAAATATTATTATAATATATATTTTAGTAAATAAATATTAAAATTTTTTCTTTATTACAATTATTTATTCATTAGTTTCATATTAAATATATTCAATTTTTGTTGAGGCTTAATTTATTATTTTGAGAATTATGGAATTGATTTTGAGCTCGCATATAAACAAACACGTCATTAAATGGATGTCGACCCACATCTTAGTTTTAATGGTATTCTATTATTATATTTAAAATTATTTTTTTAAAAGTATTTCTATGATATTTCCATTCGACTCATTTGGGCCACCAAATCCATTTTGGTCCTTTTGGGCCATCATCTGACCCATTTAAGCCAATATTAGTAGTTTTTTTTATATCCCGTTATTATATCGAGAATTGTTTTTATTAAAAAAATTGATCAAATTTTTAGCCCATGGATTGACCCAACTCTCCCAACGCATTTGGGTATTTGACCCATTTATGACCCATACTTTTTTGGCCCATTTGTGACCCGCCCATTTATAACCCGTTCATTAATGACCCAACCCAAACCCGCCCAATTTGCCACCTCTAACAATTACGTATCAAATATTTAATAGTTTTAATTATTTTCTGATAAAATTTATTTTTGAATTATGGATTAGGATATTTTAATTTTTTGCATTAAGTAGTATCTTTTTATTTAATTGGCCTTTTGTTTTAAAAAATATTTTACATTAGTTGATTGATAATTTCCACTACAAAATTAATTGATTGTATAACATTTAATTTAAAATATGTCATTTTTAGTGCAACGTATATATGTAAGGTATATTTGTCACAATTTGTCGACGTGTTAGTTCATAAATGACGATATAATGTTTACAAGTACAATATTAATATTGTCATAAAAAACTGTTATTTCATGACAATAAAAAGTTGTCACTAACACTATCTTTTTGTCACACCCCATTTGCCCCCTAGTAGAATGAGCCTGTCTGTCTGTCTATCTGTCTGTCAGTATGTGTCAGCATTCGCATGTGTTCAGCATTTCATAAGGGTATTTCAGTAAAATGTATGATTTTGGGGTTCTTAATTATGTGGGTGCATACATGGCATTAGAGTGTGTAATTAAATGAGATATACTTGTGTACATTAGAGCATACCATTGTAGGGTACATTTAAATGAGGTTACTTAGGGTGTGTGTAATGCATTTGAGATTGGTGTGAGTGGTTGGTTCCCACTAACAGGATGGTGACAAATGTAGGGATAGGAAAAAGAAGAGTTAATAGAGAAAATGAAATGGGAAATGTAGGAGTTCATTTCTTATTTCCCGATTCTTCTTTCTCTTGGATTCATCTTCTTCTTTGCTCTTGGTTTGAAACCTTAGTTAGGGATTAAGCTACTGTTAGTGGAAATCAACCATTCCCTTGGCATTTTGTTGGTAAGTCACTGTATTTCTCATCTTAGTTTCCATTTATTGCATCTTCATCTTCTTCCTTGAGTTAGGTTTAACCTAGGGTTGAATTTACTGTGTTTGTGTTCTAGTTGAGGCTCCACGTGATCCAAAGGGGAAAGAGGTTGCTGGACCAAGTGGAGCTAAGTGATAGAAGTTAGAATCCAGGTTTGGGAATATTGATTTGTGCGATTTTGATGTTTTACTGTAATTCTAGGGTTCATGTTCTTCTAAATTTGAATGGGTGTGTTCTTGATTTGATTTGGTTAATTATTTGATGGATTGAGTGGTATAGTAATTGCATATATTGTTTGAGACAATTTCTGGAAGGTAAGGACAGGTTTGAATGGTTTTTAATCAAATTGGGACTGAATTCGTGTTTCTGGAAATTCTGGAAATTCTGGGAAAAATCGTATTTCTGTTGAAACTCCCTCTGTCGCGCGATTCGCTACGCAGGAAGGCAAGTCACGTCACGTGACCTTTGGTCACGGCGTGACATGCCTGCTGTGAAGCGAGTTGCGCTGAGGATCAGGCAAGTCACGCGACGTGATCTTCGGTCACGTCGTGTGACCTGCGAAGGAAAGAGGCAGATCACGCAGCGTGATGTGCGAGGGAGAGCAGCGTCACGTCGCGTGACCCTCGGTCACGCCGTGACCTGCATGTGCATTGCGTGATCCGCGAGGATCACGCAACGCAGTTGGCGAGGAACAAGCAGGTCACGAGACGTGACCCTCGGTCACGCCGTGACCTGCCTGTTGAGTCGCCAGTTTCTTCCTTCAGTCCGTTTTTCCGAAATTCCTTAGTTTTTATCTCAGAACTGAATTTGTTATTTCTTCTGAATGGGCTTTAATATTGTATGATGCATGTTTTACTGTTTAATGCTTCGATATGCGTGATAGCATGATTTTCTGAGGAATTATATTCTGTATTCTGAAATGTGTTCTGTTTGACGTATAACCTGCTAGAGTCGAGTAAGTGGATAGTTAGGCATGCCTAATAGAGTCTTTCAGTAGCTGCAGCCCTCAGTTCAGTTTGGACCCCGATCAGGTCCCCGTTTGGTTCCTCGCGAACCCTTCAGTATAGAATATTGTTTAAGATTCCCTCAGGATATAAATAACATGTTCTGATAAATGATATAATATTTGACTTGTACCTGTGAGGTACCCTCAGTATTCGATTCGTACCCGTAAGGTACCCTCAGTACACTCGTTATCCACTGTCTAGAGTCAGCAGGTATTCTTTAAATGTTAATGGAAATGTTCTGATCTGATATGGTTTTGAATGGAATATCTGAATGAGTTTAATGATGAAATACATGTTGGTTTATTCTGTAATGCATATGATGATGAGATTCTGAAAGTATGGTATTTGATTACGGGCATGTTTATATGAATTATGCAACAGTTCCTGCATTCTGACATTGTGAATGTGTTTTGCCTTGACGACCACTGTGAGTGGCCGTCCATGTTTTATGTGTGTTTCCCCACTAAGCGTTTTATCGCTTAGCACGGTGTGTTTACCCGTGCAGGTGCGGAAGACGTTTTGCTTTGAGAGAGTCACCGTCATCCAGCCAACACAGAAGGGATTAGTGTAGGGCTCAGTTTTGTATCAGTTATAGATTCTTTTTGTATAGAACTCTCTGTATCAGCTTCCGCTTTTGTAACGATATTTTTGTATATGTAATATTATTTTGGTATCAGCTTGCTGATCAGAACATTATTGTAATAGTTTAATTATAGTAATGCATGATCAGCTTTTGCTTTCTGCATGTAAAGTTTTTAATTATTCTGTATTTCTGAATGTATGTTTTGAATGGATGTATACTTTACTTTGTATCTGTTTGGTGACACCTTGTCTCATACGGCTTCTCACTCCTTATCGGATGGGAACGCCAACGTATGGGAAGGGGGTGTTACAGTTAGTGGTATCAGAGCATAGGTTTAGGCGTTTCTGGGTGTTGTTATGATTGTTCTGATTATCTTAGATGCGTATGTGTCTAGATCTGTGTTGGCTGATACGGGTGTTTCTTGTTTGTTTAGATGGCTTCTAATTCTGCTCATGGTGCGCGTGAGGAGTCCGCCGAGAGTGTGAATCCTCCCGCTGTAGATCAGTCTGTTTCTGTTACAGGGTCGGCTCAGCATGCTAGGGTTCAGCCCGAGGCCGCAGCCATGCCCTTAGAGGCTATGTTTAGACTGCATCAGGACATGGCTAGGGTTTTGGAGAGAGTGACTGCTCCTAGAGCACCTATGGAGAATCTGAGGAGAGCTGGAGTTGAGGATTTCTATGGTACTGGGTTGAATGAGTCTGAGATTGCAGAGAGATGGTTAGATAAAGTGAAGCGTGCTTTAAGAGAGATTCGATGTCCTCCTGACCTGCAGGCAGAGTGTGCTTTAGCTCTTCTTCAGGGGTCTGCTTTTGAGTGGTGGGAGTTGGTTTGCAGGCATCCTCAGCTACCGGATCCGATCACCTGGGAGTTCTTTGAGGGTGAGTTCATAAAGAAGTACATCACTCAGACCTATAGAGATTCGAGATGGGCGCAGTTTTTGGGTTTGAGACAGAGAGCTTTGTCAGTAGCTGATTATGAGAAAGAGTTCAACAGGTTATCTCGTTATGCCCCTCGAGGAGTTATGACTGATGACTTTAGATGCAAGCATTTCGAGGCTGGGTTAAATGAGTCATTGAAGATTGCTTTGATTTCACTGATGTGTATTCCTGGGGTCAGTTATTACCAGATTGTGGAGGCTGCAGTGAGAGCAGAGTTGTCTGAGACAGTGATGAGAGAGAGAGCTCAGAGGAGGAGTTCTTCTCGTGGAGGATCTTCTTCGAGTAAGAGATCGAGGGACCCACAGGATGAGTCAGCATCTGGTCCGGCTTCTAGAGGTAGACGTCAGGGTTCTACAGCTGTGTCAGGTTCTGGTAGGGGTGGTAGAGCTGAGACTACACCAGTTTGTCCTCATTGTAGTAGATCGCATCGTGGTGAGTGTAGGTGGCTCACTGGTGCATGTTTCAGGTGTGGGAGTTCTGAGCATCGGTTGGCCGGTTGTCCGAGAGTACAGGAGGATTCAGGTTCCCAGAGAGAGGGCAGTAGGGTCGGTTCGAATGTTTCTCAGACTACCCGTGGCAGAGGCCGAGGTAGAGGTAGAGGTGGTCGGCATAGAGATGGTGCTGCTTCTGAGACTGTTGAGCATCCTCATCAGAGTGGTGTTAGAGCTTATGCTATGAGAGCCAGAGACGAGCAGGACGCGCCCGATGTTATTGCTGGTAAGTTCCTACTCCATGACACTGAGTTGTATGCTCTAATTGATCCTGGTTCCACACACTCATATTTATGCACAGATAGAGTTATTGATAAATTGCATTCAGTTGATCAGTTAGATTATGAGATTTGTGTGACCAGTCCATTAGGGCATAGTGTCAGTGTGAGTAGAGTTTTTAGGAGTTGTCCTCTGATTGTTGAGGGAGTTGTGCTTCCAGCAGATCTGATTGAGTTACCCTTCAGAGAGTTTGACTTGATTCTGGGTATGGACTGGTTGGGTAAGTATCGGGCTGTAGTGGATTGCCATAGGAAGACAGTGGTACTTCGGGATAGAAGTCAGTCTCTTGTGTTTCTGAAAGGTTTGGGTGCTAGTTCAGTGAATAATGTTATTTCTGTGTTGCAAGCAAAGAGATTCATCAGGAAGGGTTGTGAGGCTTTTCTAGCTGTTGTGTTAGATTCCAGGAGGGATCAGGTTCAGATTGAGGATATTCCTATAGTGCGAGAGTTTGGGGATGTGTTTCCGAGCGAGTTGCCTGGTTTGCCTCCTGAGAGAGAGGTTGAGTTGTCCATTGAGATCATGCCGGGTACTGCACCTATTTCGAGAGCACCTTATCGGATGGCTCCTGTAGAGTTGAGGGAACTTAAATCTCAGCTACAAGAGTTATTGGATAAGGGGTTTATTAGACCGAGCATATCTCCTTGGGGAGCTCCAGTTCTGTTTGTTAAGAAGAAAGATGGATCCCTGCGGATGTGCATTGATTATCGCCAGATTAATAAAGTTACAGTGAAGAACAGGTATCCTTTGCCTAGGATTGAGGATTTATTTGATCAGCTTAGAGGTGCGGGTGTCTTTTCCAAGATAGATCTTCGATCAGGGTACTATCAGTTACGAGTTCAGGATGCAGATGTGGTTAAGACTGCATTTCGGACTAGGTATGGCCACTATGAGTTTCTTGTGATGCCGTTTGGTTTGACAAATGCTCCAGCGGCTTTTATGGATCTGATGAATCGTGTGTTTAGGCCATACTTAGATCGATTTGTGGTAGTGTTTATTGATGACATCTTGGTATATTCCAGGGATGAGAGTGAGCATGAGGAGCATCTCAGATTGGTTTTGCAGATGTTGAGAGAGCACCATTTGTTTGCTAAGCTTAGCAAGTGTGATTTCTGGCTTCGAGAAGTTTCATTCTTGGGTCATATTATTTCAGCTAGCGGTATTCAGGTTGATCCAGCTAAGATTGAGACGATTGTTGATTGGAAAGCGCCTCGAAATGTTCAGGAAGTGAGGAGTTTCCTCGGTTTGGCAGGTTATTACCGTCGGTTCGTTAAAGGATTTTCTGTGATTGCTGCTCCTATGACTAGATTGTTGAGGAAAGGAGTCAGATTTGAGTGGTCAGACAGGTGTCAGTCTTGTTTTGATCGGTTAAAGCAGTTGCTTGTTGAGGCTCCTATCCTTACTCAACCCATCTCGGGTAAGGAGTTTGTCATTTACAGTGATGCTTCTGGAGTTGGTCTTGGTTGTGTGCTTATGCAGGAGGGTAAAGTGGTGGCTTATGCTTCTCGTCAGTTGAAGCCACATGAGAAGAACTATCCGACGCATGATTTAGAGTTGGCGGCTGTAATCTTTGCTTTGAAGATTTGGCGTCACTACTTGTATGGGGAAAAGTGTAGGATCTTCTCGGACCACAAGAGTTTGAAGTACTTCCTTTCACAGAAAGAGTTAAATATGAGACAGCGCAGATGGCTTGAGTTATTTAAGGACTACGACTGCATTGTGGATTACCATCCTGGTAAGGCCAATGTAGTTGCAGATGCATTGAGTCGTAAGTCAGTTTCTGCCTTGTTCTTGAGGCGTTTCAGATGGCGATTTGGTTCGGATGGAGCTTTGCTTGCCCAGTTGCGTGTGAAGCCTACTTTGAGACAGAGGATAGTGGATGCTCAGAGAGATGATGTGAGGCTTCAGCGGATTGTGCATGAGGTTAGATCGGGTAAGCCATCAGAGTTCTCAGTTCAGGATGAGGTACTTATGTTCAGAGGTCGTTTGTGTGTGCCAGAGTCAGAGGATTTGAGGAGACAGCTCTTGAGTGAGGCGCATAGTTCAGTTTTCACTATGCATCCTGGCAGTACGAAGATGTATCAAGACATGAAGCAATTCTATTGGTGGTCCGGTATGAAGCGTGATATTGTGGATTTTGTTTCCAAGTGCTTGACTTGTCAACAGGTGAAGTCAGAGCATCAGGTTCCTTCAGGTTTGCTTATGCCTTTATCCATTCCTGAGTGGAAATGGAGTGATATCACCATGGACTTTGTTTCTGGCTTGCCTTTGACTCAGAGGAAGCATGATTCGGTTTGGGTTATTGTGGATAGGCTTACGAAATCAGCTCACTTTTTGCCAGTTAGAGTGGACTACTCCATGGACAGATTAGCCAGTATCTATGTGGATCAGATAGTTCGACTGCATGGTGTGCCTTTGTCCATAGTGTCAGATCGGGATCCGAGGTTTACTTCCAAGTTTTGGAAGGAGTTACAGAGAGCTTTGGGCACTAGGTTGAACTTCAGTACAGCGTTTCATCCTCAGACCGATGGTCAGTCAGAGCGAGTTATTCAGATTCTGGAGGATATGATGAGGGCTTGTACTTTGGATTTTCCGGGCAGTTGGGACAGATATGTATCATTGATGGAGTTTGCCTACAACAACAGTTTCCAGTCGAGTATTGGTATGGCACCATATGAGGCTTTGTATGGTCGTCAGTGTAGGACTCCGATTTGTTGGACCGAGCTATCCGAGAGATCTATGATTGGACCCGAATTGGTTAGAGATACTGAAGAGAAAATCAGAGTAGTGCAGCGGAATTTGAAGGCAGCCAAGGATCGACAGAAGTCTTATGCCAATTTGAAAAGAAAAGATGTGCATTTTGAGATCGGGGACAAAGTTTTCCTTAAAGTTTCTCCTTGGAGGAGAGTACTTCGATTTGGAAAGAAAGGCAAGCTTAGTCCTCGTTTCATTGGACCTTATGAGATTTTGGCTTAGGTGGGACCTGTAGCCTACAGATTAGCGCTACCGATGGAGTTAGCAAAGTTGCATGATGTGTTTCACGTTTCGATGCTTCGTCGGTACAGATCAGATCCTTCGCATGTTCTGTCAGTTCAGGATATTCAGGTTCAGCCAGACTTCTCTTATGATGAGGAACCGCGAGCTATTCTAGCCCGAGAGGTTAGGCAGTTGAGAAATAAGCAGATTCCTTTGGTTAAAGTGTTGTGGATCCATCATGGAGTCGAGGAAGCGACTTGGGAACCAGAGGAGTCGATGAGAGCTCAGTATCCACAGTTATTCAGTTCAGGTGAGAATTTCGAGGACGAAATTCTTATTAGTAGGGGAGAGTTGTCACACCCCATTTGCCCCCTAGTAGAATGAGCCTGTCTGTCTGTCTATCTGTCTGTCAGTATGTGTCAGCATTCGCATGTGTTCAGCATTTCATAAGGGTATTTCAGTAAAATGTATGATTTTGGGGTTCTTAATTATGTGGGTGCATACATGGCATTAGAGTGTGTAATTAAATGAGATATACTTGTGTACATTAGAGCATACCATTGTAGGGTACATTTAAATGAGGTTACTTAGGGTGTGTGTAATGCATTTGAGATTGGTGTGAGTGGTTGGTTCCCACTAACAGGATGGTGACAAATGTAGGGATAGGAAAAAGAAGAGTTAATAGAGAAAATGAAATGGGAAATGTAGGAGTTCATTTCTTATTTCCTGATTCTTCTTTCTCTTGGATTCATCTTCTTCTTTGCTCTTGGTTTGAAACCTTAGTTAGGGATTAAGCTACTGTTAGTGGAAATCAACCATTCCCTTGGCATTTTGTTGGTAAGTCACTGTATTTCTCATCTTAGTTTCCATTTATTGCATCTTCATCTTCTTCCTTGAGTTAGGTTTAACCTAGGGTTGAATTTACTGTGTTTGTGTTCTAGTTGAGGCTCCACGTGATCCAAAGGGGAAAGAGGTTGCTGGACCAAGTGGAGCTAAGTGATAGAAGTTAGAATCCAGGTTTGGGAATATTGATTTGTGCGATTTTGATGTTTTACTGTAATTCTAGGGTTCATGTTCTTCTAAATTTGAATGGGTGTGTTCTTGATTTGATTTGGTTAATTATTTGATGGATTGAGTGGTATAGTAATTGCATATATTGTTTGAGACAATTTCTGGAAGGTAAGAACAGGTTTGAATGGTTTTTAATCAAATTGGGACTGAATTCGTGTTTCTGGAAATTCTGGAAATTCTGGGAAAAATCGTATTTCTGTTGAAACTCCCTCTGTCGCGCGATTCGCTACGCAGGAAGGCAAGTCACGTCACGTGACCTTTGGTCACGGCGTGACATGCCTGCTGTGAAGCGAGTTGCGCTGAGGATCAGGCAAGTCACGCGACGTGATCTTCGGTCACGTCGTGTGACCTGCGAAGGAAAGAGGCAGATCACGCAGCGTGATCTGCGAGGGAGAGCAGCGTCACGTCGCGTGACCCTCGGTCACGCCATGACCTGCATGTGCATTGCGTGATCCGCGAGGATCACGCAACGCAGTTGGCGAGGAACAAGCAGGTCACGAGACGTGACCCTCGGTCACGCCGTGACCTGCCTGTTGAGTCGCCAGTTACTTCCTTCAGTCCGTTTTTCCGAAATTCCTTAGTTTTTATCTCAGAACTGAATTTGTTATTTCTTCTGAATGAGCTTTAATATTGTATGATGCATGTTTTACTGTTTAATGCTTCGATATGCGTGATAGCATGATTTTCTGAGGAATTATATTCTGTATTCTGAAATGTGTTCTGTTTGACGCATAACCTGCTAGAGTCGAGTAAGTGGATAGTTAGGCATGCCTAATAGAGTCTTTCAGTAGCTGCAGCCCTCAGTTCAGTTTGGACCCCGATCAGGTCCCCGTTTGGTTCCTCGCGAACCCTTCAGTATAGAATCTTGTTTAAGATTCCCTCAGTATATAAATAACATGTTCTGATAAATGATATAATATTTGACTTGTACCTGTGAGGTACCCTCAGTATTCGATTCGTACCCGTAAGGTACCCTCAGTACACTCGTTATCCACTGTCTAGAGTCAGCAGGTATTCTTTAAATGTTAATGGAAATGTTCTGATCTGATATGGTTTTGAATGGAATATCTGAATGAGTTTAATGATGAAATACATGTTGGTTTATTCTGTAATGCATATGATGATGAGATTCTGAAAGTATGGTATTTGATTACGGGCATGTTTATATGAATTATGCAACAGTTCCTGCATTCTGACATTGTGAATGTGTTTTGCCTTGACGACCACTGTGAGTGGCCGTCCATGTTTTATGTGTGTTTCCCCACTAAGCGTTTTATCGCTTAGCACGGTGTGTTTACCCGTGCAGGTGCGGAAGACGTTTTGCTTTGAGAGAGTCACCGTCATCCAGCCAACACAGAAGGGATTAGTGTAGGGCTCAGTTTTGTATCAGTTATAGATTCTTTTTGTATAGAACTCTCTGTATCAGCTTCCGCTTTTGTAACGATATTTTTGTATATGTAATATTATTTTGGTATCAGCTTGCTGATCAGAACATTATTGTAATAGTTTAATTATAGTAATGCATGATCAGCTTTTGCTTTCTGCATGTAAAGTTTTTAATTATTCTGTATTTCTGAATGTATGTTTTGAATGGATGTATACTTTACTTTGTATCTGTTTGGTGACACCTTGTCTCATACGGCTTCTCACTCCTTATCGGATGGGAACGCCAACGTATGGGAAGGGGGTGTTACACTTTTTGTGATAATTATTTTTGTCTATATTTATGTCTTGTGAATCTTATGATGATTTATATTCATCATTAATATACATTAATTTAATGATAAAATCATTTATCATCATTTAAAGTATTAGGTTTAGTGACGATATGAATTATTTTATGAGAAAAATTACATTTATTTGTCATGACAATTACGTATCCAATATTTAATGGTTTTAATTATTTATGACAATGTTTATTTATGAATTATGGATTAGGATATTTTAATTTTTTGCACTAGGTAGTATCTTTTTATTTAATTCACCTTTTGTTTAGATAAATACTTTATATTAGTTGATTAATAATTTCCTTTATAAAGTTAATTGATTGTATAACATTTAATTTAAAATGTGCCATTTTTAGGGCAATGCATATATGGCAAGTATATTTGTTATAACTTGTCAACTTGTTAATTTATAAATGACGATATAATGTTCACAAGTACGATATTATTATTGTCATAAAAAGTGTTATCTCATGCCAATAAAAAGTTGTCACTAAAATTATCTTTTTGTGACAATTATTTTTGTCCATATTTATATCGCTATTTTGTCAATATTATGACGATTTACATTTGTAATGACCCAAAGTGTACCCTATAATGAATTTGTAGTGTAATTTGCATTGTGAGGGTATAAGAGTAATTGTCTGAGTGCGAGTTATAGGTTAATGAGGATGTAATTGAAAAGAAATTAAAGTTGTTAAATGGAAGAATTTAATTGAGGGACTTAATGGGAATTGGCCAAGGATTAAGTGGGTTATTTGCTAAGGACTTGACAAGTGGCTTGAGGAGAGCATGACACCTAAGAATCTACATGCAATATAAGTGAGTAGAGAGGTAAAATCTATCTCACTCTCTTTGCATGCATTGGACCAGCCACTTCTCCCATTTCTCTCTCTTTGTTCTGCATTCTACATTTCATCTTCTTCTTGCTTCTTCTTCTTCATTGAATTTTCTGAAGATATTTGCTTGGATTGGTTTGAAGAGTTAAGTGATAAATTGGAAAGGTAAGTGTGGTTTGGTAGTTAAAGGATCTGCTTCTTCTACCTAGTGTTGCTTGTGATTTTGAGTTGTTTCGATTATTCGATTATGTGTGTATTTTGATGGGTTTTGTGCAAGAAGTTTTGGACAAGAGAAGGGATAAAGGCAAAGACAAGATTTGTGCTAGAAGATAGAGTCGGTCAAACTTCATTTTGAGGTTTGGGATTTTAATTTTTAGTAAATGTATGTTTGATCTAGTTGGGAAATTATGGGCTTTAAAATAGTTCAACAGCTCTTTTAGTTGTAAATTTGTGTATATGTTAATATTAATGAGTTGCTTGATGCTTATTGATAACTTGAAGTTGTATAGAGTTTTTACTATTTACATGATGAATTTGTGTTAGATACAAAGTGTGCATGAAAGTTATTTGCATGTGATTATTTGTTTTGAGGGCCATTTTGGATGGAATTGGTATTTGATTGATGATAGAAGTCATGCATGTGAATATAGGAAAGTATGTGAAAGGTATGTGTTAGAGGTATGTGGAGTTGGGAGTTTGAACATGAAGTTCAGGTTCTGTTGCAAGTGCGACGAGAGTCATGAGTACGACAGAGTGCTCCGTAGGCAAAGGTTTGCCAGATAGTGCTCTATCGCGAGCGCGACATAAGTCATTTGGGTGTTCTGTCGCCTGCGCGAACTCTGCCACAAGCGCGACGGAAGGTATATCTGTGGTCTCTCACAACCGCGACCTAGCTGGAAATCATGAATGCAAGTTAATTGTCCTTATTTGTTTGTAATTTTACATTGGATTATGAGTGATTAAGCATATGGAAGTTAAATGTGTTGATACAAGGGATGCTTGATGAGATTTGTATGCTTAGTGTGCAATAAGAATAAGAGATATTCATGTATATTATATGAACAAGTAGAATGAAAATGAGCATGATAATTAGATATTATTTTGCATGACTGATAAGTAAACATGTATGTATGATCTTGGTTTGTATAGTTAATATGTGATGTGAGTATATGTGCAGTGGTTTGATAAGATAATCGAATAAATGTAAAGTATATGGTTTAGTGAATAAAGTTTATATCTAAGCCTGAATTGTCATAGTAGTGGATAGATAGGCATGCCTATAAAGGGCTAGAGTTTGCAGCTGCCAGAGTGGCCCCGTTTGGGTCTAGAGTTTGTTACCTTCGAGTATCTAGAAATTTGAGATTTTGGTCTCCAGATGTTTGAGATTTCGGTCTCCAGATGTTTGAAGCTACTTGTCAGTATCTAGAACACCCGTATCCACTATAGATGTGAATTCAAGTTATTCTATTGAATATTTTTTATTGTATAAGAGATGTAATGAAGGTTGTTGTATATTAACGATTATATAAGAGATGTAATGATATATTATATGTACATGTATAGGATTATATGTGAGATGTAGTGATATGTTATCACTTTTCGTATATGATGCTTGCTAAAGAGAGAGATTATATGCAAGTTGAAGTGAATATAAATGATAAAGGCATGTTGATATCATGTTGATTGAAAGTATTCACGAGTGAATGTTATCGTGTGACTAGTAGGCTGGATATTGATATGCATATCGTGTGATGTTTGTGACTTTGTTAGAAGTCTATTTGCTTTTGTATATCCCCACTGAGCCTTCGCTCAGCACGTGTGTTTTCCCATGTAAGTATGCAGGTTCGGTATTGAGAGTTGTGCATCTGTAGGCCACTATGATGGAAGCTTGGAGTTTTTGTATATGTTAGGATTCTTTTTGTATTGAACAGTTTTGTAATGATGTAAAGAATATTTTGTATGTTAAACGAAAACATTATAGAGAATGTACATGTAAAATGATGGATAATGATATTAAGTAATCAAAGTAACTTAAGTTTGTTTATGCATGTGTAATTGGTTTAATTAATAATATTATGGTTATTTTCATCTAAGTAATTTGACAATGTTTATGCGATTGATTGTATGTGTTATTATGCATGCGAAGCGACTCCGATATCCTTTAGGGGGTAATGGAGTTCTACAACATTCATCATTAATATACATTAATTTAATTATGAAATAATTTATCATCATTTAAAGTATTAGATTTAGTGATGATTTGAATTATTTTATGACAAAAATTACATTTATTTGTCAGGACAATTACGTAGCCACTATTTAGTGGTTTTAATTATTTTATGACAAAGTTTATTTCTGAATTATGGATTAGGATATTTTAATTTTTTGCATTAAGTAGTATCTTTTTATTTAATTGACCTTTTGTTTAAATAAATGCTTTATATTAGTTGATTGATAATTTCCTTTACAAAGTTAATTAATTATATAACATTTAATTTAAAATGTGTCAATTTTAGTGCAACTTATATATGGTAAGTATATTTGTCACAATTTGTCGACTTTTTACTTCATAAATGATGATATAATGATTACAAGAATGATATTAATATTGTCATAAAAAAGTGTTATTTCATGACAATAAAAAGTTGTCACTAAAACTATCTTTTTGTGATAATTATTTTTGCCCATATTTATGTCACTATTTTGTCAATATTACGATGATTTATATTCATCATTAATATACATTCATTTAATGATAAAATTATTTATCATCATTTAAAGTATTAGATTTAGTGACGATATGAATTATTTTATGACAAAATTATATTTATTTATGATGACAATTACATAGCCAATATTTAATGGTTTTAATTATTTTATTATAAAGTTTATTTTTGAATTGGATTAGGATATTTTAATTTTTTGCATTAAATAGTATCTGTTTATTTAGTTGACCTTTTGTTTAAATAAATACTTTATATTCGTTGATTGATAATTTCCTTTATAAAGTTAATTGATTGTATAACATTTAATTTAAAATGTGTCATTTTTAGTGCAACGTATATATGACAAGTATATTTGTCATAATTTGTCGACTTGTTAGTTCATAAATGACGATATAATGTTCACAAGTACGATATTAATATTGTTATAAAAAAGTGTTATTTCATGACAATAAAAAGTTGTCATTAAAACTATCTTTTTGTGACAATTATTTTTGTGCATATTTATGTCACTATTTTGTTAATGGTATGAAGATTTATATTCATCATTAATATACATTAATTTAATGATGAAATCATTTATCATCATTTAAAATATTAGATTTAGTGACGATATCAATTACTTTTTGACAAAAATTACATTTATTTGTGACGACAATTACATAGCCAATATTTAATGCTTTTAATTATAAGTAGATTTTGATCATTAAAAATATTTAATTCAGTGATGAATTTTAAATTTGTCATAAAAAAATGTCAATCTTTTGTGATGATAAACAATATCATGTGGTGAAATATAATTTTATTTATGACATAATTTTATCATGAAAAGTAAGAAACAAAGGTAACGATAATCATTTTTGTCCCAAAAAATGATACGATCACAAATAACCAAATTGTCACATAAAATTTTTTGTTACATGGATATTGTGACGTTCTTTATGACGATGAAAATTCATCACCTTATTCTTTCAGCGACGAAAATGGAACTTTTCATGACAATTTCTTGCATCATAAATGGTGTAATTTCTTATAATGAACATTTCTGTGCTACAAGAGATAGGTACCATTTTTATTTATTGCCTCCATTTATTTCCCTTTATTGGTATCAGAGCTGTCCTATTTTTGCTTCCAAATATGTGGCTAAAATACGATTTGAAATTTTATATGTAAAATTAAAAGATCTAGGATGCATGAAATACAATAAATTTATTTTTTGTGGTAGTAATATATATGTGTATATATTTTAGCTTGAAAATTGTGTATGTGTACACTGTGATTCGAGGGGAAAAACATGAGTGTTCATAAAAATGCTAAACTGAAAGTTATGATTTAAAAATTTTGAACTCACCATTAGAATTACGGAACCCCAAAAACCCCCCACTAGCCGAAATCAGAATGCCAAAAAATGTCGAGAAGTCACGCACTGCTATATGAAATATGAGTGCACGTGGGTGGTGGCCCATACGCGTGCAGACAAGTGTTAATAATGATGTGTCATTATTGACACGTGTCCTAATATAATCACGCCACATGGATGGTAGTGGTCGTGCCACAAGGCAGTGACGTGTCACCTGGATGCCATGTGGGTGCTAGGTGCACCAACCATCACTTGACATGTGTCGACACGTGGCCTAATGGGGGATGATAATGGTCATGCCATGTGTCTTTATTAACACGTGGCCTAATAGGATAGTGCCAAGTGGATGACAATGGTCATGCCACGTGGTAGTGACATGTCACTTGGGTGTCATGTGGGCACCAGATGGACCAATCAGAGACTGCCACATGTCATAATAGATGCCTGAATGGCGACATGTGTGTGTACACGTGGACCAATGGGTTGAAGCCACATGGCAGATGGCTATTACATGCGCATAGTGGAGCGTGACGGTGTGTGAGCATATCTGAACGTCTTCAATCGACGCATGATTGTACGTACAATGTCCTCCGACCACCAAATCAGCTATGGTTTTTGGCAGATTAGTTTTTCAAATTTTTTTCTAATTTTTTGGTTATTTTTTCAAATTTTTTAAATGACCAGAAAATATGATTTTGTTTTTGTTATTAAAAAATATTATAAAAATTGTAGAAAATGTGTTTTTTGCCTTTGAATAATTTTTAAAATATTTTGGAATTTTTTTTGAGGTTCCGTCCTTACTTATTGATTGAAATGTATTTCAATCATGTGTATTTATATATAACTGTACAAAATTTTCTGTAATATGTTGCAGAAATGTTGATAAGGATACCTATTATTTCTAAAACTCTGCATGGGATTGCTTTGAGAAATGCAAGAGTGCAACCAATAAGCAGTATGAGAATGCGAAGGAAGATTTGAGTTGATGATATTGATACAATAGCGCATATGTAAGAAAAAAATGCAAGAGTGCATTTGGATTGGTGGTTTGAGTATTGGAAGAGATGATGAAGTCTTATTGAATGTGATGACTAATTCCTTCAGAAACCATCAAAAGCTGATGGATTCACTAAAAAATAGCTGGTTGATAGGAGATAGAATTTATAGAAAATCTATTTTCTATTTTTAGTTAGAGTTGCCAAAAGGGGAGTGTTAAGGAGCAACACTAAATTTGTGATGGTATTAAGAAGTGGACATAGTGTACATCATCCATGGCTTCATCAATGAACTTATGAGTTACCTGAAGAATTGATGAAGATGGTAAAAAAATTAATCCTAGTATCAAGAAAGATTTTATGACAATCTAACCTTCTAGAATAGTTGACATAAGTGTCAATTTTAGTAAGCATTTATTTTATTAAATGGGATTCGTGTTTCCTATTGTTATTTGACATTAGTGTCTTATTTTATAAATTATTGGATTTTATTTATTGGTTGAATAAATGCATTTATTTTTAAATATTTAATGGCATGTAACTTTTTTAATAAATGTGCTTATTTAATTATTAATTGCCTTACAAAATTTTATGAGTAAAATGATTGCATGTTTATTAAGTAGAAACTTAATAAACCAAAACCAATAAAATTCCCCTCCTAAGTTTGAGAACTTAATAATCTAATCATTCTAATTACTATGCATGAAATTTTTAACCTATAAAATTAGACATTAAAACTTAAAGGGTAATTATATACTATAAGTAGCCTATTCGAATTTGAGCCTAAAATAAAACTTTACTAGGTTACTATTTTAGATGCATAATAAATAGCATGTATTGCCTTATCTCCTTTAAAAATGTGCAACCTTATTCCATTAGAGATCAGAGGATCCTAATAGTTATTGCTTTTAAGTCAATTGTCGTCAAGTTAAACAAATATTTGAAACCTAATGGTGATAATTATGAAATATGGAGTATGAAAATCCAGTATGTGCTCGAAGAGCAAGAGACTATAGAACCCTTAAGTTTGGTTATGGTTGAACCTGAGGATGGCACTATAGCCTAGCATAAGCGGGATCGGGATTCCTATGTAGTATGGAAAAAGAAAAATTCCACTACTTGAATCATCTTGCTCAGTGCAATGGATGATGAGATCACTGAGCAGCTCCGCAAGTATCAAAATGTAATGCATCTATGGATCACTTTTGATCGATGTTCAGCAATTGTAGTGAATCGACAAGTAATATAGCGAGTATAATTGAAGACCCGCAAATATCGAAACCAAGGGAAAAGGGATTGTCATGTTAAATATCTATGGCTGAGTGAATTCGAGATATCCCCAAATTGTTTGATGGGAAATTCTAAGCTAAACAAGAAAATAAAATTATAAAATAACAATTAAATATAAAATTGTTCATCAAGAAATTAAACAAGGGTGAATTGAATTCTTAGGAAATTCTATCCACACAAATGTAATTGGATACAGATAAATGTATATTAACATGAATTTCTGGATAACCCATCTAAACCCAAGTGTCTCATTCCGGAGTAGGCTATTCTAATCACAAAATGTCCCATTCCGGAGCAAGCCTCATGATTAGCCTAAGCATGGGTCTTAAATCCTAGATTCTGAATTGTTTTCCCATTCCGGAGCTAAACAACCCATAAACCCATCTATTACTCACTATTCTGAACCTAATAACATTAACACCCACAATCCAACCTACCATTTTGAATTCAGCTGGAAATATAAATGCCAAAATTAAAAGAACAGAGCATTTACACATACAACAATTTTCGGATTTAGCTCTAATCATTATCATAAATGCATATATAACAAGAGAAATAAAAGAAAACATGAAAATATTCATTAAACCCATTTATCCAAATACAAAGTATGATTCAAGAATTCCTAAGCATGAATAACTACTCTAACATCAAGAATATAAACATTGAATAAAGAAAATCAAAGTTCAGAACACACCCTTGATATGAGAGAAAATAGATCTTGAAGCTTATTTTTCTTCAATCTTTGAAATCTTTCTTGAATCCCAAAATTAAAGATCTAAACTAAATTAATCTAAGTTATTTATAAGTGAAACCGAGATTAAACTAAAATCTAGACTAAAAATATCACTACAAGAAATTTGACTTTTTGTGACGAATTTTTTAATGACACATAAAATTTCGTCATTAATTGTAACTTACAACGACGAATTTTTTAAAACATCACCATACTATTTATTATTGTGACGAAATTATCTTGCGTCATTTTATGTTTTAATTATCGTCACTAAAAGATTAATTTGGTGACGAAAAAATATATTTCGTCATGGTTTATTTAGGAGGGATAATTTTTCACCATTTTTTTGGAGGGAAAAAATTTAATGACAAAATAATAACTTATTGCAACGTATATAATCGTCACAAAATATTTATTTTTCGTGACGAATTATTTTTGTCATAATTAAATAAATTAGTGACGAATTATTTTTGTCATAATTAAATAAATTAGTGATAATAAAATTATTTTGTCACGAATAACATATTGATATAAATAAATATTATATTTATGACAAATAAATTTATCACAAAAAATTAATATACTGTGACGAGTTACAATTTGATCACCTTTGATATGAAAGAAAAATTTCTAATCTTATTTCTTTTTGAGAAAAAAATATAACTGAAAAATTTACTATTTGCAACATATAAATTTGTCATGAAATAATTATTTTTTTTTGACATTAATTATTTTTGTCACAGTTTAATGAATTAGTGCCGATAAAAATTTTCGGCCTTTTTCTTTTAGTGAAAAAAATATAACAAAAAAATAACTATTTTGATGCTACAAATAGTAATTCTATAGGTTAAAAATTTATCAAATGTCAATTTTGATCCAAATGATCCGATTTTTTTTAAAATTTACAAAATTAAATATATGTAATTATAAATAAATAAGTAACTAAATATGAGTGTGTATATATATATATATATATATATATATATATATATATATATATATATATATATATATAAAGAGCCAAATAACCAAAACAAAAATAATAATAATAAGAATAATAAAAATAACTTAAGTTGAGAAAGAAAGAAACTTAATGAAGAAGAGTAATAAAAGAAAGAAAGAAAGGAAGGGGAAAACAGAGGAGGGAAGCGAGAGAGAGAGAAAGAGAGAAGTCAAATCTTCTTTCCCCAATTCCGGCGAACTCCGGCATCCAATGGCGGCACGAACGGCACCGCTGGACTCCTGGTGAGCAGTCGTAGTAGATGCAATCGGTTCGTTTATGTTTTGCAAGATCTAGATTTAATATTTGCTGGTTTAATCTGTCTAGGGCACTGTGCAATTGGTGATTACAGGTGAGAAACTGAAAAAACCCTTCTTTCTCTTCTCTCTTGATACCATTTGCATATCTTTTTATTTCTAATCTGCTCTTCTTCCCATCGAATAGGAAAATAGGGCATACCAGTGTTTTGAGTATTTGCGTTTATGTTAGGTTAATCGATCCATTAAAATAGGTAAGTACGTTTTTTTTAGGTATTTTTGATTTCAAAACCGTATCTGCTACTTTTAACCAGCATCTCTTTTGATTCTCGTTTAGGTTTTGATTCTCGTTCTTCTTTTGATTGATTCCCGTTCTGCTTTTGAATGATTCTCATTCTACTTTTGAATGATTCTCGTTCTACTTTTGAATGATTCTCGTTCTGCTTTTGATTTTGTTTCCAAGTATAAATGGAATGATGGTTTTGTTTGGAAATTTGGTTTGGTTGTTGTGAAATTGGAAGAAAGTTGAACTTTCTTAGGTTGTGAAATTGGAAGAGTCTAATCCGTTGCTTTCTGTCTGTCTGTGGTTTGGTGTCTAAGATGATGCAATATTTTTCATCTGATATATGTTAAAATCTTTCACTTTTGACTTGAAATCCTTTTGACATATTCTTACTTCTATCTCCTTTATTTGATTTTTTTTTTTATTCATGCACCTTATGTTGGTCTTGCTTCCTTTTTCTTTCAATCTCTTTTTATTAGGATGTGTGTGTTCCTCTCTCATGGCTGGCAGAATTGATATCAAGGTCTAAACAAGAGCTGGATGCATCACCCCTGGTTTGGTATGCATTCTAAGCAACTGAATTTCTTTATGTTTTTTGCTTTAGTAAATTGAGGCACCAAAATAAATATTCCATTTATGTAAGAATGGTGGTGAATATCTTATTCATCACTTCCATCTTATGACTGTAATTAGCTGCTGGGGTTTTTTGGAATCAATATGTTTAGCCTTATGGAATCAATATGTTTTGTACTTCTTTTCTATTTCCTTTTCCTTGTCTGCTGGATCTGCCATTGATTGCAAATCCTCCACTCTTGATTGATCCTTGGATCTGTCATTTTAGATCATATGTTTTGTACTTCTTTTCTATTTCCTTTCCTTGTCTGCTGGATCTGCCATTGATTGCAAATCCTCCACTCTTGATTGATCCTTGGATCTGTCATTTTAGATTTTTTTATGTACGTGCTAACATTGTTGTTCTTATTTTTTTATTTTGTTTTAAAGAGTTGCTGGCACTAATCACTATAGTCTTGCTTTGTTTCGAATTGAGCTCTGTTATTGTTGGATGCTTAGTTGCTTCGATAAATAGCATGTTGCAGGAGATAAAGTTTATTACTTTTAAATGTTATGTTATGTTTTAGTTGATAAACATCTTTTTTTTTGTCTTTGTTAATTAATATGAACACAGAAACTTGGAAAATGTTCAAAATATAAAATATTATCCTCATCTTCTGGTTTATAGGAAGAAATGATTATCCTCTTCCAATATAAAATATCCTAGCAATCACTAGCCCGAACTAATTGATATTTTGAGGGCCTATTTGCTTGCCCCATGGGTTTTAATGATCATATTCACATAGGTATAATTTAAGACATGCACCTAGCATGTTGAAGCAGTAAGAAATTTTGCTTGTTACCATCATTGATGGCTAGTTCTTCTTTAAGTTTCCATATCTATTGCACTCTTGAACTAGGACCCAAATCAATTTTCAGATATTGTTACTAGGATTTAATGTTTATTTATGCTCTTCAGTTACACTTTGGTTGACCTCCCCCCTCATTTTCCCTAAAATTAAACTTCCTTTGGTGTGTGCATGTCTTCAATTGTCGGTTAGAATTATGATAGACTGTAATCACCGTTGCTCTTTTTGCTTACCAAGTCTTCTTATTATTTTTTTGATACTTGGGAATAGATGGCAGGCAGCTTCTGTTATTTGAGCTTTAAAGCTGGATTTGCTAAACTATTATTGCTGGGCTCTGAAATTATTAAATGCTGTGTGATTCTACTTTTAACGGTGGGAATGAATTTTGGAATTGATCACAATTTCTTTGATAAAAGCTTTGTTAATGTTCTGTGTTAGCTATTAAATAGATAGAATTATAGCTCTTTACCTGGTTGGCTTCTTGAAGCGTAGTTTTATAGAAACATACTGTAGCTTTCACCTTGCTTTTGGGAAAATTATTTACTATTGCCTTAAAGTGATACTTGTGCATTTATTTTTATAGTTTTGATGTATTAATATTATACCTTTGTATTTTGTATAATTGAATTGAGTACTGAATTTCGCAATAATTTGAAGAGTAGTTTAAGAAAATCAAGTAATCGTGCAGTATTGTTGGAATCGTAGTGTGTATAAATAAAGGATGTTACATGATTGAGTTTTTTTTATCTAATATAAGATTTTTTTTTTTTGCAGGAACAGGATGCAAATTTTGAAGTTTCAACAGATTTTATTTCTTGATTAGGATGCAAATTTAATTTTTTGTATTAGACAGTATGTTTTTTTTAATTAACCTTTTATTTGAAAAAATACATTATATTAGATTTTCTTTAGAAATTTAATTGATTGTATGACATTAAATTTAAAATGTGTCATTTTTACTACAATGCATATATGATAAGTATATTTGTCATAATTTGTCGACTTATTAGTTCATAAATAACGATATAATGTTTATAATTACGATATTAATATTGTAATAAAAAAATATAATTTAATGACAATAAAAAATTGTCACTAAAACTATTTCTTGTGACAATTATTTTTATCCCTATTTATGTCACTAAAATGTAACGTAATATGACAATTTATATTCATCGTTAATACACATTATTTTAATGACGAAATCATTTTTCGTCACTTAAAGTATTAGATTTAGTGACGAAATTGAATATTTTATGACGAAAATTATATTTATTTATGATGATAATTACGTAAACAATGCTTAATGGTTTTAATCAGAAGCAGAGTTTCGTCATTAAAAATATTTAATTTCGTGACGAATTTTAAATTTGTCATAAAAAATATCAATTTTTAGTGACGATAAACAATATAATGTGACGAAATATAATTTTATTTATGACATAATTTTTGTCATGAAAAGTAAGAACTAAAGATGACGATAATCATTTTCGTCCCAAAAAATATACTTACGGTGACAAAAAAGTAAATCGTCACGTAAACTTTTATGTTACGCGCCTACCTTTACGTTCTCTATGACGATAAAAAATCGTCACCTTATCTTTTCAGCGACGAAAAATGAATTTTTCATGACAATTTTTTGCGTCATAAAAAGTTAAATTTCTTGTAGTGTATGAAGGAAAACAGTGTTGTTCGTGAAAAAAATAAAACCCTAAAATGAAAATCCAAGTCCCCCTTCGATCTGGAAAATCTGGTCTTTATAATTAATAAGTGATACGGTGGTCACAGAATCCTGACCGCCGTGTGAAATGTTACTGGACACAATTTACTCAAAATTTCAATTCCACACGGTAGTCACAAAAATATGACTACCGTGTGAAGTCTTTAATAGCCTGCAGTTCTTCTATCACACAGTGGTCACAGAATCCTGACCACCGTGTTAAGTGTTTCCACAATTTTTCCAGCTTTTTCATGATCACACAGTGGTTAGAATTTTTTGACCATCGTGTGGAACCCCAATTTCCTGCAAAAATAGCCAAAAAATCTCATTAAGTCACCTGAACTTGGATCTAAAAGAATTTAAACCAAAATGAACATAAACAAGACTTAAGACATGAAAATTCACCTAAAAATCACACAAAACAAAACACAAAAAGGGACTTATCAACTTTGCGAGAGAAGTTCAAAGGCATAACTCTGACTAAGGCCCGATCATTAACGATCAAATTTGATACATATCAGAAGAAGTTTAATCATTCAATGCGGAAACATCTAAGAGAGATGGAAAATATAATAAGCTTAGTGACGCTGGTCATAAATTGACTAATGAGCAGCAGGTCCAAGCTGTTCTCTATTCCTTACCTAAGAGTTGGTGGCATATTAAGATGCAACTAACTCATATCGATAGTATTAAGACATTTGAGGATGTCGCTCATCATTTGCAGTTTGAAAAGGACCGACTAGCAGCAATCAAGGTCAATGCCGAAGTGCATGTGGCATAGTCCCATTCTGGTGGAATGATTTCAAACTAGAACAAGAGGAAAAGCTTCAGAGGTCGAGATAATGAGCGAGCTAGAAAGAATAAAGAACAAAAGGTGGAATAGAATTATAAAAGGTCCAAAGGAAAAAAGAAGGTGAATGTTTCAAGAGTGAAATGTTTTAATTGCTAACAGAACAGACACTATACAAGAGACTGCACTGTGCCCAAATAGATACACTATTTTGACTCAAGAGTTAGTGAAATTTATGTATTTTGTTCTGTATTTCTAATTGAATTTCATCCTTTATGGCTAATAGATTTAGGATCAACGGAACATGCAACAAGGGATCAAGATGCCTTTGTTGAATTTCGACAAATTCTAGATATTCATAGGAATTTAATTTATGTTCTTACTTTATTGAAACTTGGTTTCGATTTACATTTTAAGGATGACAGTGTATGCCTATGCTTGAATAATGTTTATTATAGTTATGATTTTATGTTGAATGATTTTAGTGTTATGGATGTTGACCATGACTATTTGAATAAAACTAATTTTTCTTTAATTTCTTCTTCTTCACATAGTTATGAGATTAATGTGAAGTTATGGAATACTAGATTAAACTATATCGAGTAAGACTAAATGAGTCGGTTAGCTAAAGTAGGCTTATTAGGTGATTTAAATAAAGTTGAATTGCCTACGTACAAGCATAGCCTAAAAGAAAAACTAGCTAGAAAACCGTCCGGAAAAGAACTAGAGCCAAATTTCCATTGCAGTTAGTTCATTCTAACATATATGGTCCAATGAATGTGAGGGCAAGGCATGAGGCCTATTACTTCATCACATTTATAGATGACTATACTAGGTATGGTCATGTCTATTTGATTTCTCACAAGTCAGAAGCATTGGGTTGCTTCAAGACTTATATAAACTTAGTTGAGAATCAATTAGACAAAAAGATTAAAGCTTTATGAACTGATAGAGGTCGAGAATATCTTTCAACTGAATTTAAAGTTTATGTGATGAAAAGGGGATTGAGCATTAGTTGTACATTCTCAGAACTCCTAAACAAAATGGTATTGCGAAAAGGAGAAATAAGACTCTCCTAGATATGGTCAGATTATGATGGCAGAGGCCAATTTGCCAATCTCTAATTGGGGAGATGCTTTATTGACTGCCACATATGTTTGAAACTGTGTGCCTTCCAAATCTGTCACATTCACTGTTGAATGGTGTTCAGTAAATGCACTGAATCGACAAGTAATATAGCAAGTATAATTAAAGACCAGTGATTATCGAACCCAAAGGAAAGGGGATTGTTAAGCTAAATATCTATAGTTGAGTGGTGCTAATATGAGAAGTCCCCAAGTTTGTTTGAAGGGAAGTCTAAACTAAGCAAGAAATTAAAAATAAAAAAAAATCATCAAGAAATCAATCAAGGATGAATTAAATTGCTTACAAAATTCTATCCTTATAAATTACAATTGGATACGGGCAAAACAATTTAAACATGAAATTATGGACAAACCATCTAAATCCAAGCCTATCATTCCAGACTCAGCAATTTTAATCAATGAGCCTATCATTTCGGACTCAGCTCAATGATTAGCATAAGCATGGATTACCAATTCCTAGATCCAAGACAACTTACTATTCCGAACTCAGCTATTTAAAACCCATTAATCCTTCACTATTTTGAACCTAATAACATCAACAACCACAAACCAAACTACCATTCCGTACTTAGATGGAAATATAGATGCAAATATTAAAAGAATAGAGCATATGTTTGAAATAGTCAACAAATACATTCATTCATTCATATCACCATTCTGGACTAAATCTAAATAAGCAATTGAATCATATTCATACAGAGACAAACAAGAAGAATAAAAGAAAACATGAAAATATTCATTAAACCCAAATATCCAAAATACAAAATTATGATTCAAGAACTCCTAAACATAAAGAACTACTCTAACATCAAGAATATAATCATCAAATATAGAAAATTAGAGTTTACAATACACCCTTGATGAGAGAGAAAATAGATCTTGAAACAGCTTCTTCAACAACCTTGAAATCCTCCTTGGATGCCAAATTAAAATTCTAAACTAGATTAATCTAAATTATTTAGAAGCAAAAATGAAATTAAAGTTAAAGCTAGCCTGAAAACAATATTTGAGATGAAGAAATAAAACCTACAAAAATAAGAAAATGTCTGCTATTATCTATCTTCTATCTCTACTGCTTCTTTTGGAAGATGAATCTGTAACACCCTATACGGTACGTACAGTAAACAGTAATTACTGACTCCCTCAAGAATCAAACCGGTATAAATAACATAGGAATGTAAAATAGAAAATCGTAACTATTTTTTTTTTCTTTTTTCAAAATGTAAATATCATGCAGCACATTTAACAAAATAATAAAATTCCACACATAACTCTAAACAATATATCACTAGTACTTACATATAGACATTTAACTATCTATACTTAATCCAGTTCCTTCAACTCGAACATATACATGCCATGTCCACTTCTCTATCTTCTCTATCTTTCACTGTGTCGGCCATCTTAATTATCTCACATCTTCCTACCTTCCGTAACCTGCGCATAGCAACAACACTACACGTTGAGCATTATAATGTCCAGTGGTGGATACATATCCCAAATTTTCCATTAACACCGTCATTCACACACAAGTACACACATTATTTCTATTATGTGAACCTTTATTCATTAAGTGTTTTTAGCTAAACTTTCACTTTAAGTCTTCGGTATTACTAGGTCTTTTATATACAATTAACTGTTATTATATTCACAGGTGCGGTTGATACTTGTTTTTTGTCTCTATCTTCATTTAACATTTGCTTTAAATACAATACTTATTTTGTTCCAGTTATTTCTATTATTATTCTTTTTAAGTCTGAGTCTTAGTTTCATCTGTATTTTCGGAATGGTTATATTAATTTTTATTTTACTTTATATCTCAATCTGTTGTTATGTATTGGCTTACAGTGTTTCATTTATATTACTTACCGTTAGGCTTGGTCATTAATTTTATTATCATTTTTCAACATTATACATTTCATCAGAATATTAACAGTGGTAGTGTCAACTATTATCAGTATTCTTATTTCAATTATTATTATTATTCACAATATCTTTCATTTTTATTTGGCTTTGCTCTACGGCTAACTTAAATCTTTTGTTGAGTATTATTTCCATTTCCATGAGCTTTTGTTTCAGTACAGTTATTAATTTTATTAACATTTATTTACACCGTATATTTATATTTATTATTATTTTTTTTACACGATTACCTTTAACTTTCGTTCCCTTTAATTTACATGCAGTTTAATTTATTTCGTAATTTATACCATGTTGCAGTTTAGCCCTTGGACTTTTGTTAAATTTCGGTTTGATCCCTATTATCACTATTTACAGTTATTAAACTTCAGTTCAGTCTTTATTATCAGTATTTTCAGTTAAACCCTTTACTTTATTAATTCTCATTTCTAATTTACTCAATGATATGAAGAGTTACCATTTAGTCTTTACGATTCATCATTTATATTTGATTAAAAAGCAGGCTAAGCTTTTATCATTCGTCACTTACTTTACCATTTAGCTACTTTCTTCGCACAATATTTTCTTTTAATTCCATTTAGTTATTTCTATGCGAATTTCATAACTTGTTTTCTACCTTTACTCTATTCACATCAGTACTATTAATAACATTATTAATTTTCCTTAATTTAAATCATTATATCTATATTTATCTTAATGTTTATATTTATTATTCATTCTTCTATTCAAATTACATTTCAATCCTATTTATCGATTTAAGTATTTTCAAACTACTATTTAATCAGTATATATCTTTAATACTTAACAGTTCAATCTCTTTTTTTTTATTAGTTTTTTTATTTATCTTTTGCTTATTTCAATTTATTTTCTTACTTTGCGGCTAGTATTCATTCGGTAGACAACTCTAAATCGGATACACGAGACGTGGACCATCGCGAATCCACTACAGTAACAGTTCAATAACAATGGCAGTACAATAATAGAAATAAAGTAGTAATAGTAACATTTTCAGATGCGGTATCAGTACAGTACAATAGTTGACCATCATTGGTCTACAGACGTGAATCGTCATGACTCACTACTGCGGTATAAGTGTCCCTATGACTAGCCAACTATATCCTCAGCTAAGTATGACTACCAGAGTACTAAGGGCCATAGCAGTGTCTATACATTTTTCGTAAATCATTATATTTTTCTCTCCAATTAATTTATCTTTTCATTTTCTACACATTACTGTTTAGTCTTTAGTATTCCATTCATACATCAGTGTCTTATCCCTATTTTTCATTTCTCAATCTTTCTGTAACAGTTTTATTTCAGTAATTAGTATCTCATTCAATCGTCAATTTGTTTTCACTATTCCCTATTTTTAATTAATTCAGTGATAATTCCTTTTCAGTTCGGTCATTATGCGATACATTCGTTACTGGTGACATTATTTCTATTCCATACCTATTATAATGTCAATATCAATAATATATAGGAATTACCAAAAAGATTTCCAACAAACTTATGTATATTCATTAAATCATAAATTCATTACATTATCTTTCTTTTAGAAAAGCCTTCAACTTTATTACTTTTTGTTTCACATTATCTAACTTTAATTATATGAAAATTACAAATTTTTTTTGTCCTCAAAATGGCCCAATTACCCTTTAAACCCTTAAAACCCGTTCAATTACAAATTTGCCCTTCACTTTCATTTTATTTAAGAAATTGCCATTAATTGTCTACCTTACATCTTTTATCCAATATACATTAAAATTACCAATTAATCCCTAAAATGTCTAAATTACTAGTTAGTCCCTTATCTTTCTTCTAATTACAAAAATACCTCCAACTTCAGTTGAAATACGAAAATGCCATTAAATATTTTCATACTACTAATTATTCAATATACATTGGTAATATTACCATTTGGTCCTTCATATTTCGATTAATTACGAAAATGTCCTTCAATTTTCCTTTTAATTACAGACATATCTTTAGCTATTCATTAATAACCTCTAATTCAGTATTCACTTATAAAATTTCAGTTTAGTCCTTAATCTTCGTTTCATGCATAATTTCATATTTAATGCTCATTTGATTATCCATTTAACTTGTTTAATCTCTATTTTACTTAATTTACCATTTCCATTCTCTCTCAGTATTTCATCAAATTACTATTTTACTCCTATAGCTTTTAAATTCTTTCATTTATGCCCTTTTTTCCTTCAATTCATGCTATTTTCATTCTTTTTTATTAATATTTTAAATTTTATCATTATTTCAGTTTAAATACCATTGGCCATAATATAAACTTCAGTTTTAATTTTTTTTTTCTTACTTCTCATTTCATCAATACAACTTCATAGCATGTCAAATAAATGTTAATATACACTAACATTCAAAATACACTTTAAACACACTTATATACCCATTCGGCCACCATAGCTATTTTTCATACATAACTTATTTTATGCCTTTATTCACTCCTATCACTAATTAATTTATTCATTTTCATTTATACATAGTATATGTGATTAATCATTCAAAATTTTAAAGTAACCTAACATATCATTCGACCATATTATGGTCATCCCTAAACTTATTTTCTTCCATATTTAATTGTCAAAACCATCACTTTTAGCATTCTCAATCATTCCTATGGCATTTATTTCAACCATACATGCATAAATCTCATACACACATAACATGCGTAACCAAATATTACACCAAAATTAATGGAAAATAAGGGATTTTATATCCACATACCTTAGATTCTTTTTCTCCACACTAAAATCTTCATCTCCTTTGCCTTAATTCTTAAAACACAATGATCTCCTTTAGTTTCCATAAACTGGCTGAATCTTTTCATTATAAAATCACCATTTTTTCACTTCCTTAATTCAATCCAACATCATGAATGTAATCTACATACCTTAAATACCTATTTGAGCCTTTAAACTAAATTAAAAACTCTAATTTCACATACCTCAATTTTGATACATAACTTCCAATCCTTAGTTTTTCCCACTTTAATCACTCTAAATGAAGATTAGAGGCCATAATAATCTAGTAGAGGAGCCGAAATATGTTAGAGAAGCTTGGATTTTGAGGTAATTAATGAAGAAAATAGAAGAAAAATCATATAGAAAGGAAGACATACCATTCGGCCAAAAAGAGGAGAGGAGAAATGCAGAAATCTAAAGAAATTTCTAGTGAAGTCTGATTTTTCACACTATATATAGACCTCTTGTTGGGTTGGGCTTGGTCCAACTAAGTTGGGCCAACCACTTCCAAGCCCAATTAGGTTAATAAGACCAAAATGCACCCAAAAATTAATTCTCTCACTTCATAAGCTCAATTTCTCCCAAAACTGATTCGATAATTCTTACAATATATAATTTAGTCCACATAAAAATTTTCAGCCAAATCGGAGTCTATTTCTGGTCCGGTTCACTCAAACCTGTCCAATTCCTCACTTTTCGTTATTACCGTAAAATTTCTGTTTTATTGTAAAAAATTTCTAAATATTATTTAAAACAAATCTAAAAATTTTGGTAATCTTTAGAGATCATTTACTATTTTTAGAAGTTCTGTCAAACATAAAGTCAAACTGGTTACCATCTGAATCAAGCTCGGGTCATTTCTTATTTTCGACTTTTAGAGGCCTATTTGGTCTCATTTTTACTTCAAATTTCACCATTGGACTAGTCGCCACTAGTATTTTCCAATTATCAAATAAATTTTTTTCGCCCTAGGAAGTCACCCATCCTCAAATTTTTATGGCGCGAGCACGTTTAACCTCAAAGTTCCGATGGAACCTGATTCATTAATGCTAGTATATTCGCACGCGCAGAACACTTCACAATGAACTTTGAATTAGACCCTCACAATTATCCCGATGTCACAATTCACTGCTCAAAATTCACTATTCATGACAGTTGAAATTTCGAGTCATTACAGAAACGGTGCCTATTTATATTATGTAGAAAAGCACAATTGTGTTTTGGAAAAGACAGCTGTGTTATTGAATAAATACGTGCGATTAGGCCTGCTGTATTGTGCATGAATTGGTGTCAACTGGAAAACACAACTGTGTTCTCAGCGAGAAAGCACGCGACTGTGTTTCCTGGAAATACCACTGTGTTTTAGTGTAAAATTAGCCCTCTTTACCAATTTAACATATAAACAGCCCAGCACCTCCAATTTAGCTCCGGATTGAAATAAAACGCCTAAAAATACCCCAAGCGCAAGGAATACCGATTATATTACTTAAAATATCGTTCGCTCAAGGAATGTATATTGATTATTACTCACTATTACTACTTGATTTTAATCTTGTTTACAATGTTCAATATCCTTAAGAATAATTCTAAACTATTAGTGGAATGCAAATTTGACTAAACCTAATTAATAATGATCAAAGAAGACAAGAAGGATTAATGATGATAAGTTAATAATTAATGGAACTTTGAGTAATTATTCTTGCTTATTATTGTATCATTGTCATGCAAGCCGAGTTGAAATAATATTCCCATTCATTTTCTCAACATGAATTAGAGTGCCTAAAACATACATTTATAATTCTAACTCTTAACTCTCATTAATGAATTAGTTAATTATACATGCATATTTAAGGATTAATTAACAACTTATAACAATCATCTAACATTCTGATCTCTCTAGTAATGTTTCAATAATGAAATTCTATTAGTTTTAAGTAATCATTTATCTCTCAACTAAATTCTTACTTATTATGATCATACATCAAATACAAATAGAAAATTCTACAAACAAGATTACAAAATTAAGATGAATAATAAAATGTAACATTAAAGTTTCAAGTTCCGAAAACATCATTAAAAGTTTACAAAGAAGAAGAAAAGATTAGAAGATAGAAGAAGGAGATCTCTCAACACTTTTTCTCTTCACAAAATATGTTGTCTTCTTATTTGCTTGTTGCCTTCTTCTCAAAATATAAAAAACAAACTTAAGAACTACAACTACAGAAATTGTTCTCCTACTTATAGAAATTCTTAAGTTAAATTCTCTATATTTAATATTTACAACTGAATTTAATATATTATATCTTCCAAAACTGATGTCCTTTGAAATGCCCCTTCAAAAGAGTTGTAAAAGTTGGTGGAAAGGCCTGACTATTAATGTGATTCTTCAAAATAACTACCCCAACGGATCTTTCTGTCATGCTCGTGATTGAACGCGACTTTCACTTCCTTGCCTTTTTTTGTTGCATTGACTCCCTTCTTTCTGCTTGTATTGTCGCACTCGCAACCTTCTTCTCGCCCTTGACAAAACGCGACACTCCTTATTTTGCTCTTTTCTTCTACTCTTCCTTCCTTCTTCCCATCTTTCTTAGGTCACGCTTGCGGCTATCGCCGCGCCTGTGATAGAGACTATACTTCCTTGCTTAGTTTTCTCCTTTTTCCAATATTTTCTCCATTTCCTCCTACACTCACACAATATAAAAGAAAACATAAAACATACCTAATTCTAACACAATTTACAACAACTAAACATGATTTTAATCACAAAACATTAACTAAATATGAGCTATTTAGGCTCATATCAAGTCCCCACACTTAAACATTTGGTTGTCCTCAAGCAAAGATTCAAACATCTAAGAAACATAACACAAATTTTTATCTTCTCCAAAATAAATGTAGCAATTCAACAAGCTATCTTGACTATGAAAAGAAGGTAAAAACATGATCATCAACATTCAACTTCCAATGCTTAAAAATGATAGACAACACAAGTTTCATAGCATACATAATAAACTTACCAAATATCTCAATCTACTAAAGACAAGATCAATGAATATAAAGTCAAAATGATAATCAAGCTATCTATCCAACATGTTACTCTCCAAATTTAAAAATTCTAAGAACAAGAGTAGCCATTTAGGACAAAGATTAACACACGAATTCACTTGCATTTCTCATGGCATTTTTAGACATTTTCTCTTTTCTTTTTTTTTTCTTTCTTAGTGGGTGCATTTTATGCTCCATCCCACTATTTTTATTTTTATACTTTTCTACTTGCGACATTACTCATTCTTTTTGAATGAACGTAAATGAGGAGCCTACTCACTTACACACAACTTACTCAAACTACATAATATCAACAAGCGTTTATTTTCTTTTATTAGTTTTCTTTTCTTTTTGTTTATGTCCTCATCCATTATCTAAAAGCAAGTTATTTGTATTATGGCTATAGTTTCCTTAAGGCTACTTAAATCCTTAGAACTTAAACTTAAAAACTAACCATCCTAGCATTTTAGCTTAACTAGAAAATTGACTAAATATTCCATAGATCTTGTAAATAATAAAAAGAGATAAAAAGTTAATCTAAAACATATGCTACATGAAACTTTAACACTCTACCAATTGAGCATACAAAAGTTAATTATTGACATCAAGATTAACCACAACATAATAAAGATTAATGTGCAAAAAGGTACTTATAAATATGGAGAAAATAAAAACTACAAACACACAACATACATACATACATATTTAATTCAAAACAAACAAAAACCTAATACTAGCAATCATGCATAATCAGCACAAACACATAAACATAAACACCTAATTCTAGCAATCATGCATATCCACAAACTCATAAAACACACAAACAAATACACATGAACATATCCCTCCCCAACACTTAAAGGACACAATGTTCTGATTATGTAAGAACAAAAATCACAAACATATAAACATATACAAACAAAAAAACAAAAAAGAACAGAAAAATAAAGGAGTAAAGGAGTAAAGGAACTTCTCTCAAAATGTCCCACTAGGGGAATTCGGTGGAGATGGAGTGAACTCCACATTTTATTTGAGGAAGAAAGATAGTAACTTCTGACTTAAACTTTTTTGGCTGTTGTGCATCTCATGCATGGAGGCTTCCATGGAATCCATCCTTACTGCCAAAGTCCGGTTTGCCTCCTCCATCGCATCCATGCGAGTCAACACTTGCCTCGAACCCATAACGCTGCTCCCCTCTCCAGCTCCAGACTCTCACTCCCCATCATCAGCATCATCATCATTAGAGTCTTCATCATTTCCAGCAGCTGTTGAAGTGGCAGGTGCCTTACCCTTTTCGCCACCAGATTTCCTGGTTCTTTCATCCAAAGAATAAAAAACTGGAGGCCAACCTCCTCTTTTTAAAAGATTAGAATTTCTCAAATAGACAACATCAATCATAGCAATGGTCTCATCCTTATTAGGCTCAAAATTAGACGACTATCCCAAACAACCTAAAATAACACGGCGGTAAGTGTATATCATACCGCCGTGTAAAACGTCTCTGCCCTGCAAATTTTGAAGATTTTAACTTTTGTCTTTTCAATTCCTTTTTCATTTGTAATTGGTTTTAATCTTATTTGGTGTCATTTCAATTAGCTACTAATGTTAAATTGTATTTTTCTTGTGCATTATCAAATTATATTGGATGATGTGTTTGAATGTGGAATGTGTTATGCATATCTAAGTTCATGGTTCTCCTGTATAAATAATATGTTATACTTGAATGTGATTTAATGGATTATGCATGACCTGCAAGAGTTAGTCTAGTGGATAGTTAGGCATGCCTAAAAGAGTACTTTTGCTGCAGCCTCTGTACTGTTCTGGACCCTGATCAAGTCCCCTTTTGGTTCCTCGCAAACTTCTACGTGTATGGATCTTGTTTAAGATCCCCTTTGTAAAATGTTTTGAGAAGAGAAAATATGATATTGTTTTTCGATTCATACCTGTAAGGTACAGTCATGCATCGATTTGTACCCGTAAGGTACCGCCATGCATTTACTCGTTATCCACTACTGTGAGTCAGCAGGTATTATGAATTGTTCTGTCATGAATATAAGTATGTGAATCCGAATGATTATGAATATGATTACAAGTATTTGAATCTGAATAACTCTAATACGAGCATATGAATCTGTTGGCATATGAATATGTTTATTGAACCTTTGAATGGTTATGAATGGAATTCTATTGTGATTATATCTTATGATTATCAGTATGCCATATTGTATGTGAATTGCCTTGACGACCATTGTGAATGTCCGCCCATATATTATTGTTTATTTCCCCACTAAACGTTATCGCTTAGTACGGTGTTTTCACCCGTGAACGTGAGGAAGGTGTATAGCTTTTGGGAGAGTTGCCGCCAGTCAAGCCAACAATGTGAGGAAGGTGTATAGCTTTAGGGTATTTTTGTATCATCATTATTTTGTAATAGTGATCTCTCTTCTATATAGTATTTTGTTAAGCTTTCGCTATGTATCTCTGAATGATGTAATTATGTTGGTATCAGAATAGTTTTGTAATTGAATATTGTTATATCATGAATGAATGCTCAGTTTGATTTAAAGTTTTAATTTTCACTGTTTATATGTATGTTTATATTATGTGAATGTATATTTGCTCTGTTCTGTTTAGTGTGACACCCCTGCTCGTACGGGTTCTCACTCCCTCGCAGATGGGTTCTCCTATGTATGGATAGGACGTGTTACACAAATTATCATTTTTAACCCCCATTAATATGTCCATAACCTTAGTCTGAATTATACACACATAATTCACACACATACATAAGATAAAAAAGGTTAAAATTAATTAAAATTAATGGAAAACAAAGGATATTGTATCCACTAACCTTGTATTCTTGTTCTTCACACCTTAAGTTTCCTTTTCCTTATTTTCCACTATAGAAGTCCCTTCCTCCTTCAAAATTCCTAAAGTTGTTGAATATGTATCCATAAGAAATCATCATTTCCATGCCTTCTTTCCTCAACATAACAACATATTCATACTCTACAACCCTTAATCTATCTATATGAACCTTTAAACCAAATTATAGAACTCAATTTCACTTACCTCAATTTCGACACATAATCTTTTCTTCTTGATTTCCACCACTTCTTTCATTTCAAATAAGCTCTAGAGGCCACCACCAATGAAAAGAAAGGCTAAAATTTATTTGGGAGGGTTGAATTTTGTGGAAATTTTAGAAGAGAGATGAAGAAAATTATGGGGAATCGGAGAACATACCATTCGGCCAAGTAAGGAGAAGAAGGGGGCTATAGAAATTTCTGGTTCCATGCAAATTTTTCAGCCTTTTATATTTTTTTAAATGGGTTGGGCTTGGTCCAACAAATTGGTCCAACCATTCTTAAGCCCAAATGTATTAAAAAGCCCATTATATAACCTTAAATTCTTTCCTTCATTTCCCAATTTCAATTCCTCCCAAAAATAATTCCATAATCCTTAAAATATATTAATTAGCATGCACAAAATTTTTTAACTCAATCGGAGTTCGTTTTTGGTCCGGTTCACTAATACCGATCCGATTAACTAATTTTCAGCGTTACTGTAAAATTACTTTTTCGCTATCAAATAATCACCCATACTATTTAGAGTCCATTTATGCTTTTAAATAATTTTTCAGAGGTCATTTAATATTTTTAGAGTCTGGTCAAAGTACTTACTATTTGGATCGAAACCGTGACATTTTCTTATTTTTGACTTTCAGGGACTTATTTGACCTCATTTTCTTTCCAAATTTCAACTTTGGACTAGTTGTGACTAATATTTTTCAATAACCAAATAAAATATTTTTTCCCTCCGGGTGTACTTTTCACCTTGGTGTCACAATTCATGGCCTAAAAATTACTATTCATGAAAATTGCAAATTTAGGGCCATTACAGAGACCTAGCCTGGCCTGACCCACTTCTACCTCTGCGACATCCTCTAGATGTAACAAGTGTAGTGGATGCTCATCTGCTACCTTATGATGCTATAATATGTCCTTGCCTTTGTGGATAACTTGCCATTATATGATCAACTTAAGGCCCTAAAATATACTCTAAAAGTAATATGACATATTTGAGGTGAATTATAAAGTGAACTATAAGAGCTAAGTAAACTAAAGAGTAGTAAAGGACATATAGGGTATTAATTTAAAAGAAGATGGCAATTCAGTAATTTGCTTACATTGAGATATACATGCATAAATAAATATAGGACATGGACTAATATGTCAAAAGAGACATGATGCATGTGTGACGTGCACCGAACCCCGTCAACCCCGGAGGCCCGCTTTTAGGTTCTGAGAGAGGTTTATTAAACTCGTGAAAATTGGTTGTTTCACAATAGACAAGGAATTACCCTATTTTATTCTTGATGATTAACCTACGAGAGCGTCTATTTAGGCACCAAGAGGTAGGTATTGTGGAGTCGCCACCTAATAAAAATTGGAAAAGTAATTATAACCTTACGAAGCCTAAACCAGAGAACGTCGGGACATCACACTTACTTATACCTTGGTTAATTTTTATATAAATGAGTTTTCAGATTAATTCCCTATCTCTTTTCTCACATGAGTTATGCAAATAAATAAAGGCGCGCTTCAAGCACATAAAGAAAGTTGTAAATAAAATACAATTAAATTATACTAAAAAATAAATAAAAGTCCATAGAAAATAAAATACATACATAAAATGAGGGATTCATTTAGGATGGGAACATTGGTTCTCGCATGTATATTTTACAAAAAGCGAAGAGTCCTTAGAGTAATTTTTGAAAAAGCGGGTTGAGTGATCACATTTTGATAAAACAAGAACTCTTCTTTTGATGTGTCATTTTTGGGATAGAAAATTGGACATTGGTCAATTTTATTAAGAAAAAAATCCCATTTTATTTGTATAAATCTTTTTGGTGAATTTTCGTGTTAGTGTGCGAAAATTCTTTTATTATTACCATCCAAACAAAAATAAAAGAAAAGCAAATAAAGTTAAAGTACAAAAGAAATATAAACTTATTAATCCCCAAATGAAACTTGTCCTAGCCATCAAATTTCCATTCGTTGGGGAAGAACACACATGCGAGGGTATTTTAGGCCACCAAGAACAAAAGAAAAACAAATGAATTAGCAAAACTCAATAAATAGTAAACAACTATTTAAATAATAAAATGTAATACATTTTGGAATAAAATAAAAAATGAGAAATAAATAATAAAAATGACAAAAAATAAAATGGCATGCCAAAAATAATAAGAAAATTTAATAGTGCATGCAAGACAACATAAAAACAAGAAATATACATTAAAAGAAGTCAAAGTCATCAAAATAGGGACCACAGATGGCCAGTATAAGTGATAGAAAGACAGATGGAGGTGCGAGCGACGGGCGTCTCTCGAGTCCTCTTCCCGTCTGTCATGCCCATAACTTAAATTCGAGAATAAAACTCCATTTTTAACTCATTTTCATGCCAATTTATATTATTTCATGCATATAATGACGTAAAAACACAATGAAATCACGTATAGAACTCCTAAAAACTTATCTAAATCGAGAAAAACTTAAAATAATTGTAACACCCCCTTCCCATACGTAGGCGATCCCATCCGATAAGGAGTGAGATGCCGTATGAGACAAGGTGTCACCAAACAAAAGCAAAGCAAAATATACACCCATTCATAACATACATTCAGAAATACAGAATAATTAAAAACTTTACATGCAGAAAGCAAAAGCTGATCATGCATTACTATAATTAAAATTATTACAATAATGATCTGAACAACCAGCTGAAACAAAATAATATTACATAACCAAAATATAATTACAAATGCGGAAGCTGATACAAACTGAAACAGAGAGTTCTATACAAAAAGAATCATCACAAATACAAAACTGAGCCCTACACTAAAAACTCTTCTGTGTTGGCTTGATGACGGCGACTCTCTCAAAGCAAAACGCCTTCTGCACCTGCACGGGTAAATACACCGTGCTAAGCGATAAAACGCTTAGTGGGGAAACACACATAAATTATGGACGGCCACTCACAGTGGTCGTCAAGGCATAACACATTCACAATGGCAGAATGCAAGGACTATTGTATAATTCATATAAGCATGCTCGTATTTAAAAGCCATACATTCAGTATCTTATAATCATATACATTACAGAGTAAACCAGCATGTATTTCATCATTAAACTCATTCAGATATTCCATTCAAAGTCATATCGGATCAGAACATTTCCATTAACATTTAAAGAATACCTGCTGACTCTAGACAGTGGATAACGAGTGTACTGAGGGTACCTTACGGGTACGAATCGAATACTGAGGGTACCTCACAGGTACAAGTCAAATATTGTATCAATTATCAAAACATGTTATTTATATACTAAGGGAATCTTAAACAAGATTCTATACTGAAGGGTTCGCGAGGAACCAAACGGGGACCTGATCGGGGTCCAAACTGAACTGAGGACTGCAGCTAAAGACTCTATTAGGCATGCCTAACTATCCACTTACTTGACTCTAGCAGGTTATGCGTCAAACAGATCACACTTCAGGATACAGAATATAATTCATCAGAAAATCATGCTATCATGCATATCGAAGCATTAAACAATAAGACATGCATCATATAACAGTAAAGTCCATTCAGAGGAAATATCAAATTCATTTCTGAGTTAAAAAAAAACTAGAAAATTTCGGAAAAACGAGCTGAGCGGAGAAACGGGCGAAATCGGCTGGTCACTGGGCGTGACTGGCCTTCTCAACAAGCAGGTCACGGCGTGACCGAGGGTCATGCGACGTGACGTGCTTGTTTCTCGCCGGTCACGTTGCGTGATCTTTGCAAATCACGCAACGTCCTACGCAGGTCACGGCGTGGCTGGACGTCACGACTCGTGACGTGCTTCTCCTCTCTCACAGATCACGTCGCGTGATCTCGCAGATCATGCAACGCCTCTTCTTCGCAGGTCGCACGACGTGACCAAAGATCACGTCGCGTGACTTGCTTGTTCTTCAGCTGGTCACGCGACTGGCTTCTCAGCAGGCAGGTCACGCCGTGACCGAGAGTCACGCGACGTGACTTGCCTTCCTTCGTAGCGAGTCACGCGACGAAGAACAGTAACCCGATTTTCCAGAAATTCCAGAACAAGAAATTCAATCCCAATCTGATTTTAAAACCATACAAACCTGTTCTTACCTTCCAGAAATCATCTCAAACAACATAGGCAATAATTATACAACTCAATTCATCAACTAATTAACCAAATCAAATCAAGAACATATGCATTTAAACTCACAAGAACATAAACCCTAGAAATTTTACAGTAGAATCAAAATCACACAATTTCACAATTAAACATTCCCAAACCTGGATTCTAAACTTCTATCACTTAGCTCCACTAGGTCCAGCAACCTCTTTCCCCTTTGGATCACGTCGAATCTCAGCTAGAACACAAACACAGTATGAACATCAACATGCAATCCCTAAATTAAAACTCAACTTAAAGAAGAAGATGAAGCTGTAAAGTGACAGTAAAACAAGGACAAGATATGCACTTACCAAGCTAGGAGTAAGAGTGACCAATTTCCACAACCACACTTATTTAGCAGATAGTAAGTAGTAATTAGGAAAGGGAAAAGGAAGAAGAAGATGAAGGTTGAAGGAAAAATGTGAATCTGATTTCCTTTCACTCTTCCTTCATTTCTTTCTTTATTTTCCTTAACCTAATACACGTGTCATTTTCTTGGTGGTGGAACTTACTCACTCACACCCTAACTCTACACACACACTCACACATAATGCATTCCTAATTAAAACACCCTACAAAGGTATGCTCTAGTGTACACAATTAATTCCTAACTAATTCACACACTAATGTCATGTATGCACCCACATAATAATAAACCCCAAAATCATACATTTTACTAAAATACCCTTATAAAATGCCGAACACATGCGAATGCTTACACATACAGACAGACAGATAGACAGACAGACAGGCTCATTCTACTAGGGGGCAAATGGGGTGTGACAACTCTCCCCTACTAATAAGAATTTCGTCCTCGAAATTCTCACCTGAACTGAATAACTTTGGATACTGAGCTCTCATGGACTCTTCTGGTTCCCAAGTCGCTTCCTCGACTCCATGATGGATCCATAACACTTTAACCAAAGGAATCTGCTTATTTCTCAACTGCCTCACCTCTCGGGCTAGAATAGCTCGCGGTTCCTCATCATAAGAGAAGTCTGGCTGAACCTGAATATCCTGAACTGACAGAACATGCGAAGGATCTGATCTGTACCGACGAAGCATCGACACGTGAAACACATCATGCAACTTTGCTAACTCCATCGGTAGCGCCAATCTATAGGCTACAGGTCCTACCTTAGCCAAAATCTCATAAGGCCCAATGAAACGAGGACTAAGCTTGCCTTTCTTGCCAAACCGTAGCACTCTCCTCCAAGGTGAAACCTTAAGGAAAACCTTGCCCCCGATCTCAAAATGCACATCTTTTCTCTTCAAATTGGCATAAGACTTCTGTCGATCTTTGGCTGCCTTCAAATTCCGCTGCACTACTCTGATTTTATCTTCAGTGTCCCTAACCAAGTCTTGTCCAATCATAGATCTCTCGGATAGCTCGGTCCAACAAATCGGAGTCCTACACTGACGACCATACAAAGCCTCATATGGTGCCATACCAATACTCGACTGGAAACTGTTGTTGTAGGCAAACTCCATCAATGATACATATCTGTCCCAACTACCCGGAAAGTCTAAAGCACATGCTCTCATCATATCCTCCAGAATCTGAATAACTCGCTCTGACTGACCATCGGTCTGAGGATGAAACGCTGTACTGAAGTTCAACCTAGTGCCCAAAGCTCTCTGTAACTCCTTCCAAAACTTGGAAGTAAACCTCGGATCTCTATCTGAAACTATGGACAAAGGCACACCATGCAACCGAACTATCTGATCCACATAGATACTGGCTAATCTGTCCATGGAGTAGTCCACTCTAACTGGCAAGAAGTGAGCTGATTTCGTAAGCCGATCCACAATAACCCAAACTGAGTCATGCTTCCTCTGAGTCAAAGGTAAACCAGAAACAAAGTCCATGGTGATATCATTCCATTTCCACTCAGGAATGGATAAAGGCGTAAGCAAACCTGAAGGAACCTGATGCTCAGCCTTTACCTGCTGACAAGTCAAGCACTTGGAAACAAAATCCACTATGTCTCGCTTCATACCGGACCACCAATAGAATTGCTTCATGTCTCTATACATTTTCTCACTGCCCGGATGCATAGTAAAAACTGAACTATGCGCTTCACTCATGAGTTGTCTCCTCAAGTCCTCAGACTCAGGCACACACATGCGATCTCTAAACATAAGTACCTCATCCTGAACCGAGAACTCTGACTGCTTACCCGATCTAACCTCATGCACAATCCGCTGAAGTCTCACATCATCTCTCTGAGCATCCACAATCCTCTGTCTCAAAGTAGGCCTCACACGCAACTGGGCAAGCAAAGCCCCATCAGAACCAAATCGCCACCTGAATCGCCTCAAGAACAAGGCTGAAACTGACTTACGACTCAAAGCATCTGCAACTACATTGGCCTTACCAGGATGGTAATCCACAATGCAGTCGTAGTCCTTAAACAACTCAAGCCATCTGCGCTGCCTCATGTTCAACTCTTTCTGCGAAAGGAAGTACTTCAAGCTCTTGTGGTCCGAGAAGATCCTACACTTCTCCCCATACAAGTAGTGATGCCAAATCTTCAAGGCAAAGATCACAGCAGCCAACTCTAAATCATGCGTCGGATAGTTCTTCTCATGTGGCTTCAACTGACGAGAAGCATAAGCCACTACTTTTCCTTCCTGCATCAGCACACATCCAAGACCAACTCCAGAAGCATCACTGTAAATGACAAACTCCTTACCCGAAATGGGTTGAGTAAGGATAGGAGCCTCAACAAGCAACTGCTTTAACCGATCAAAACAAGACTGACACCTGTCTGACCACTCAAATCTGACTCCTTTCCTCAACAATCTAGTCATCGGAGAAGCAATCACAGAAAATCCTTTAACGAACCGACGGTAGTAACCTGCTAAACCGAGGAAACTCCTCACTTCCTGAACATTTCGAGGCGCTTTCCAATCAACAATCGCTTCAATCTTAGCTGGATCTACCTGGATACCTCTAGCTGAAACAATGTGACCCAAGAATGACACTTCTCGAAGCCAGAAATCACACTTGCTAAGCTTAGCAAACAAATGATGCTCTCTCAACATCTGCAAAACCAATCTGAGATGCTCCTCATGCTCACTCTCATCCCTGGAATATACTAAGATGTCATCAATGAACACTACTACAAATCGATCTAAGTATGGCCTAAACACACGATTCATCAGATCCATAAAAGCCGCTGGAGCATTTGTCAAACCAAACGGCATCACAAGAAACTCATAGTGGCCATACCTAGTCCGAAATGCAGTCTTCACCACATCTGCATCCTGAACCCGAAGCTGGTAGTACCCTGATCGAAGATCTATCTTGGAGAAGACACCCGCACCTCGAAGCTGATCAAATAAATCCTCTATCCTAGGCAAAGGATACTTGTTCTTCACTGTAACTTTATTAATCTGGCGGTAGTCAATACACATCCACAGGGATCCATCTTTCTTCTTAACAAACAGAACTGGAGCTCCCCAAGGAGATATGCTAGGTCGAATAAACCCCTTATCCAATAACTCTTGTAGCTGAGATTTGAGTTCTCTCAACTCTACAGGAGCCATCCGATAAGGTGCTCTCGAAATAGGTACAGTACCTGGCATAATCTCAATGGACAACTCAACCTCTCGCTCAGGAGGCAAACCAGGCAACTCGCTCGGGAATACATCACTAAACTCCCGCACCACAGGAATGTCCTCAATCTGAACCTGATCCCTCCTGGAATCTAACACAACTGCTAGAAAAGCCTCACAACCTTTCCTGATAAAACGCTTAGCTTGCATCGCAGAAATCACATTATTCACTGAACTAGCACCCAAACCTTTCAGAAACACAAGAGACTGACTTCTATCCCGAAGTGCAACTGTCTTCCTATGGCAATCAACTACAGCCCGATGCTTACCCAACCAGTCCATACCCAAAATCAAATCAAACTCTCTGAAGGGTAACTCAATCAGATCCGCTGGAAGCACAACTCCCTCAACAATCAGAGGACAAGTCCTAAAGACTCTACTCACACTAACACTATGCCCTAATGGACTGGTCACACAAATCTCATAATCTAACTGATCAACTGAATGCAATTTATCAACAATTTTATCTGTGCACAAGTATGAGTGTGTGGAACCAGGATCAATCAGAGCATATAACTTAGTGTCATGCAGTAGGAACTTACCAGCAATAACATCAGGCGCGTCCTGCTCATCTCTGGCTCTCATAGCATAAGCTCTAATGGCACCCTGAGGAGGATGCTCAACAGACTCAGAAGCAGCTCCCTCTCTATGCCGACCACCTCTACCTCGACCTCGGCCTCTGCCACGGGTAGCCTGAGTAGCATTCGAACCGACCCTACTGCCCTCTCTCTGAGAACCTGAATCCTCCTGCACTTTCGGACAACCGGCCAACTGATGCTCAGAACTCCCACACCTGAAGCATGCACCAGTGAGCCACCTACACTCACCCCGATGTGACTTACTACAGTGAGGAAAAACTGGTGTAGTCTCAGCTCTACCACCCCTACCAGAACCTGACACAGCTGTAGAACCCTGACGTCTACCTCTAGAAGCTGAACCAGATGCTGACTCATCCTGTGGGTTCCTAGATCTCTTACTCGAAGAAGATCCTCCACGAGAAGCACTCCTCCTCTGAGCTCTCTCTCTCATCACAGTCTCAGACAACTCAGCTCTCACTGCAGCCTCCACTATCTAATAGTAGCTAATCCCAGGAATACACATCAAGGAAATCAAAGCAATCTTCAGAGACTCATTTAACCCAGCCTCGAAATGCTTACATCTGAAGTCATCAGTCATAACTCCTCGAGGGGCATAGCGAGATAACCTGTTGAACTCCTTCTCATAATCTGCTACAGACATAGCCCTCTGTCTCAAACTCAAAAACTGCGCCCATCTCGCATCTCTATAAGTCTGAGTAATGTACTTCTTTGTGAACTCACCCTCAAAGAACTCCCAGGTAATCGGATCCGGTAGCTGAGGATGCCTACAAACCAATTCCCACCATTCAAAAGCAGACCCCTGTAGAAGAGCTAATGCACACTCTGCCTGCTGGTCGGGAGGACACCGAATCTCTCTCAAGGCACGCTTTACTTTGTCTAACCATCTTTCTGCCAGCTCAGATTCATTCAAACCGGTACCATAAAAATCCTCAACTCCTGCCCTCCTCAGATTCTCCATAGGTGCTCTAGGAGCAGTCACTCTCTCCAAAACCCTAGCCATGTCCTGATGCAGTCTAAACATAGCCTCAAAGGGCATGGCTGCGGCCTCGGGCTGAACCCTAGCATGCTGAGCCGACACAGTAACAGAAACAGACTGATCTACAATTGGAGGATTCACACTCTCGGCGGATTCCTCACGCGCACCATGGGCAGAATTAGAAGCCATCTAAACAAACAAGAAACAACCGTATCAGCCAACACAGATCTAGACACATACACATCTAAGAAACTCAGAACAATCACAATAACAACACCCAGAAACGCCTAAACCTATGCTCTGATACCACTAACTGTAACACCCCCTTCCCATACGTAGGCGATCCCATCCGATAAGGAGTGAGATGCCGTATGAGACAAGGTGTCACCAAACAAAAACAAAGCAAAATATACACCCATTCATAACATACATTCAGAAATACAGAATAATTAAAAACTTTACATGCAGAAAGCAAAAGCTGATCATGTATTACTATAATTAAAATTATTACAATAATGATCAGAACAACCAGCTGAAACAAAATAATATTACATAACCAAAATATAATTACAAATGCGGAAGCTGATACAAACTGAAACAGAGAGTTCTATACAAAAAGAATCATCACAAATACAAAACTGAGCCCTACACTAAAAACTCTTCTGTGTTGGCTTGATGACGGCGACTCTCTCAAAGCAAAACGGCTTCCGCACCTGCACGGGTAAATACACCGTGCTAAGCGATAAAACGCTTAGTGGGGAAACACACATAAATTATGGACGGCCACTCACAGTGGTCGTCAAGGCATAACACATTCACAATGGCAGAATACAAGGACTATTGTATAATTCATATAAGCATGCTCATATTTAAAAGCCATACATTCAGTATCTTATAATCATATACATTACAGAGTAAACCAGCATGTATTTCATCATTAAACTCATTCAGATATTCCATTCAAAGTCATATCAGATCAGAACATTTCCATTAACATTTAAAGAATACCTGCTGACTCTAGACAGTGGATAACGAGTGTACTGAGGGTACCTTACGGGTACGAATCGAATACTGAGGGTACCTCACAGGTACAAGTCAAATATTGTATCAATTATCAAAACATGTTATTTATATTCTGAGGGAATCTTAAACAAGATTCTATACTGAAGGGTTCGCGAGGAACCAAACGGGGACCTGATCGGGGTCCAAACTGAACTGAGGACTGCAGCTAAAGACTCTATTAGGCATGCCTAACTATCCACTTACTTGACTCTAGCAGGTTATGCGTCAAACAGATCACACTTTAGGATACAGAATATAATTCATCAGAAAATCATGCTATCATGCATATCGAAGCATTAAACAATAAGACATGCATCATATAACAGTAAAGTCCATTCAGAGGAAATACCAAATTCATTTCTGAGTTAAAAAAAAACTAGGAAATTTCGGAAAAATGAGCTGAGCGGAGAAACGGGCGAAATCGGCTGGTCACTGGGCGTGACTGGCCTTCTCAACAAGCAGGTCACGGCGTGACCGAGGGTCATGCGACGTGACGTGCTTGTTTCTCGCCGGTCACGTTGCGTGATCTTCGCAAATCACGCAACGTCCTACGCAGGTCACGGCGTGGCTGGACGTCACGACTCGTGACGTGCTTCTCCTCTCTCACAGATCACGTCGCGTGATCTCGCAGATCACGCAACGCCTCTTCTTCGCAGGTCGCACGACGTGACCAAAGATCACGTCGCGTGACTTGCTTGTTCTTCAGCTGGTCACGCGACTGGCTTCTCAGCAGGCAGGTCATGCCGTGACCGAGAGTCACGTGACGTGACTTGCCTTCCTTCGTAGCGAGTCACGCGACGAAGAACAGTAACCCGATTTTCCAGAAATTCCAGAACAAGAAATTCAATCCCAATCTGATTTTAAAACCATACAAACCTGTTCTTACCTTCCAGAAATCATCTCAAACAACATAGGCAACAATTATACAACTCAATTCATCAACTAATTAACCAAATCAAATCAAGAACATATGCATTTAAACTCACAAGAACATAAACCCTAGAAATTTTACAGTAGAATCAAAATCACACAATTTCACAATTAAACATTCCCAAACCTGGATTCTAAACTTCTATCACTTAGCTCCACTAGGTCCAGCAACCTCTTTCCCCTTTGGATCACGTGGAATCTCAGCTAGAACACAAACACAGTATGAACATCAACATGCAATCCCTAAATTAAAACTCAACTTAAAGAAGAAGATGAAGATGTAAAGTGACAGTAAAACAAGGACAAGATATGCACTTACCAAGCTAGGAGTAAGAGTGACCAATTTCCACAACCACACTTATTTAGCAGATAGTAAGTAGTAATTAGGAAAGGGAAAAGGAAGAAGAAGATGAAGGTTGAAGGAAAAACGTGAATCTGATTTCCTTTCACTCTTCTTTCATTTCTTTCTTTATTTTCCTTAACCTAATACACGTGTCATTTTCTTGGTGGTGGAACTCACTCACTCACACCCTAACTCTACACACACACTCACACATAATGCATTCCTAATTAAAACACCCTACAAAGGTATGCTCTAGTGTACACAATTAATTCCTAACTAATTCACACACTAATGTCATGTATGCACCCACATAATAATAAACCCCAAAATCATACATTTTACTAAAATACCCTTATGAAATGCCGAACACATGCGAATGCTTACACATACAGACAGACAGATAGACAAACAGACAGGCTCATTCTACTAGGGGGCAAATGGGGTGTGACAATAATAATAAATCAAAGATTTTAGAGAAATCAATATCTCAAAACTACATGATATTTAACCAATTTTAATCACAAAAAATGGAAAATTGATCCCAGAAATATTACGCTCAGATTGTTTTGATTTCTAGAGAATGAATGCGTGCTTGGTGTCTTCCTTTGGATTCCATAGTCAGATTTAAACAAAGAGAAAACTCTTTCTCTTTCTCTTCCTAAAACTTTTGCTCTCTCTGCGTGTTTTAAAAATAATAATAGAAGAATAAGAGTTTTCCAAGAATCAAGAATTGATTTTTCTTCCTCAAGAACACTCTCATTTAACAATCTATTCTCTCAAAAATTTTTCCTTCTCTCTCTAAAAAATTCTTTAAAGTTTTGTCCCTCTTCAATTTTGCCAAATGAAAGCTTTTTATTCCTTTTTTTAAAAAGAAATAAGCTTGATTCTAGGAATTAAATCCCCAAAGTCGAGTAAAAATGAATTTTTCTCTCAAAAATCTTTAAAAATCAGTCCCATTTATTTTTGCTTAATCACCCATTTTTTAAACAGGATATTTGCAGATTTCCTATTATGAATGATGGCACAAACGGGCAGCACTTAGCCACATATGAGCATCGGTCAAAATTTATGCTGAAAATTACAAGAAAGCCCTCGTGATTGATAGACAGATGTCTCTACTTGAGACACGATCAACTGCCATCTCAAAAGCCAAATTTTACAATTTAAACCATCATTTTAGCTCCAGCAAAGTGCAAAAGGCTAAGTCTGAGAAAGACCTTCAAAAATTTGTGAAACCCAAGAACGAAAATGGGCACTTTCAGTTCTTCACCTATAATATAGGCAACATTATCCTCATTGGATAACTCTGATATGGGCTGCCTCAAGACCCGGCGTCTACAATTACCCTCAATTTTAGGGAGGCTAGTGCACCAGTGCTTAGGTGAGCCAAAATTCAGAGTAAAGGAAAGAGAAGCGTACCTGAGGTGGCCATGCATGTTCTCGATTGAGCTAACGAAAAGAGCGCTTCGGTGTTGCATGCTCACTGAAAGGACTTTACTGAATTGATGCCTCTTAAGAGGACTTGGCTAAGTTGGTGCCTCTTAGGAGGACTTTGCTGAATTTGGACTGATGCCTCTTAAGAGGACTTGGCTAAGTTGGTGCCTCTTAGGAGGACTTTGCTTAATTTGGACTGATGCCTCTTAAGAGGACTTCATGGGATTTGCCTCTTTAGAGGACTTCATAGGATTTGCCTCTTAAGAGGACTTCAGGATAGGGATTTGCCTCTTAAGAGGACTTTAAAGGATTTGCCTCTTAGGAGGACTTCAGGAGATTTGCCTCCTAAGAGTACTTCAAGATTTGCCTCTTAAGAGCACTTTAGGATTTGCCTCTTAAGAGAACTTCAAGGGATTTGCCTCTTAAGAGGACTTCACAAGATTTGCCTCTTTAAGAGGACTTCTAGATTTACCTCTTAAGAGGACTTTAGGACTTGCTTCTTAAGAGGACTTCAAGGGATTTGCCTCTTAAGAGGACTTCAAAGGTTTTGCCTTTAAGAGGACTTCAAGGGATTTGCCTCTTAAGAGGACTTCAGGAGATTTTCCTTTTAAGAGGACTTCAAGAGATTTGCCTCTTAAGAGGACTTCAGTAGATTTGCCTTTTAAGAGAACTTTAGGAGATTTGCCTCTTAAGAGGATTTTAGGAGATTAGCGCCAACTTGCCTGCATGAAGAAACATGGTTGTTCTTGGAAATTTCAAGTGACAAATTTTTGTTTTTATGCATTTGAGTTCATCGCTTGGCAGAGCTCTCTTTTTTTTTAATAAGGTATGTTACCTGGTTGCCCCCGGTATGATGTGCGCGCATAGGCTTGTTCTTCTGGGCGATCCCTTTTTTGCATGGATCTACGTGATTTCTACTTCTTGGGGATTTTATATTGACTCAACTGTCCAGTGTGGGTGAGCGCCACTGTTGAGCCAAAGTCGTCCCTTGGATCACTTTTGTGTATGAGGTCTATTCGAACTTTTCCTACAAAGCTATGTGCATAACCGTATATATGCTGATGTGTGTTGATTTATATGTGTTAAATTAGAGTTTTAGGTCTAAGTATGTCAAGTAAATGTTTAATTTTGAGTTAATTTGCTTGTGACACATGGCATTTTTTATGTTTTTTATTTATTTTGTTGTGTAAGAGTAAAAGGGAAAAAAATAGGGAGAAAGATGCTTAAAATATGAGCTTAAAGTGAAGATACGGTCGTGGGCGTAGTGGAGGTCACGAGCGCGACAAAGCAAGGAAGAGAAAGGAAGTCAAATCCAGGACAAAAGTCAAAGAATTGGAGGTCCGTGTTCTGTTGCAAGCACAATAGGGGTCGCGAGTGAGGCAATAATAGCCGTTGGAGAAGTTATTTTTGAAGGGTCACTTGAAGAGTCAAGTTTTTTACCAGGGTCATTCACAAATCTTTAGAGAGGCACTTCAAGGGACACAAGTTTTGAAGAAATATATATAAGATTCAATTTGACAAAGAAAGATATATAGAATTTAACTTGTGAATTTTTCTAAGTTAGAAAGAACAATTACTTTTATTTGTAAATTCTTAAGTACATTTTGATGTTTTGAGAATAAGGCAAAAAAAAAAAGCTAAGGAGAAGTTTATATCTTTAAAGAGAAAAAGGGTTGAGAGATATCCTTATTCATCTTCTAACTTTTGCTTCTTCTTTGTAAATATTTAATGATGTCTTTAGGAACTTGAACAATTTATGTTATATTTTGTTATTCACATTAATATAAGTATTCTTGTTTGCAGAATTTTCTGTTGGTATTTTATGAATGATCATAAGAAGAAAGAATGTAGTCGAGAGATATGTTCTTACTTAAAGCTAATAGAATTTCATCATTAAAGCATTTCTTGAGAGATCGGGATGTTAGATGATTGCTATAGGTTATTAATTAATCCTGAAGTATGTATGTGTAATTAGCTAGTTCATTAACGATAGTTAAGAGTTAGAATTATAAATACATGTTTTAGGCACTCTAATTCATGTCGAGAGAATGAATTGGAATATTAGTCCAACTTGGTTTGCATGACAAGGTTACATTAACAAGCAAGAAGAATAACTTCAAGTTTTATTAACTATCAACTTATAATCATTAATTCTAATTTATTTGATCATTTTTTATTAGGTTTAGGTAATAATTAATTTAGCATTCCACTAGTAGTTTAGTTTCACTATCAGAAATATTGAACGTTGTAAACAAAATTAAAATCGAGTAGTAATAATGACTAATAATCAATCTACTGCCTTCGTGGGAACGATATCTTAAGTACTATAATCGGTAAACCGTGTGCTTGCGGATTTAGCATAACAAGTTTTTGGCACCGTTGCGGGGCACTGTTATGATTGATGTTATTGCCATTATAAATCTTGATTTAAGATTTTGGATTACAATATTTAATTTATCTGTTTGTTTTGTTTTGTTTTTACATGATTAGATAGTTCAAGTATCTGCCTAGGACAAGGAGTTCTCAAGAAGAACTTGAACAATTAAATCTAGAGATAGAAATATTTCTTTTGAGTAACCATAAACCCAAGAAAAAGAAGAATAAGAGACCAATTATCGCTGAAGAAAACCCACCTAGATTGATGGACTTTGCTATGCCAACATTGAGTGGGGCTCAACAAGGGGTGGTAAGGCCAACGGTAAATGGGAACCAATTTGAAATTAAACCTTCTTTGTTGTAAATAGTGCAAAATAGCATTCTATGGTTTGCCAAATGAGGATCCTAATGCTCATTTAGCAAATTTCTTAGAAATTTGTGATACTTTTAAAATTAATGGAGTTTCGACGGATGCAATTAAGCTTAGGCTTTTTCTTTTTACATTAAAGGACAAGGCAAAAGGTTGGTTGAATTCACTTGCAAGAGGTTCTATTACTACATGGGATCAATTGGCTCAAGCATTTTTGTCTAAATATTTCCCCTTAGCAAAAACTGTAAAGATAATTAAGGACATAACTACTTTTGTACAAAATGATATTGAGTCTTTGTATGAAGCATGGGAAAGGTTTAAAGAATTACAGTGGAGTTGTCCCCACCACAATCTACCAAGAGAGTTGCTCATGCAATTTTTTTTTAATGGAGTAAATCCTACCACTAGAGGTACTATAGATGCTGCTGCGGGTGGTTCTCTTTTGAGAAAGACGACGGATGTTACATTCGAACTGCTTAAGGAGATGCCAATCATTAATTACATGTGGCCGACAGAAAGAGCCAAGGTATCAAATTCTTTCCCTGTAAAAGGTGTATATTCAGTTGACTCGGTTGTTGCTTTGCAAGTGCAAGTTGCAGCTTTGACCCTTAAGATCGACACCTTGAGCATATGAGGAACCCCACTAAATGCATGCACTATTTGCGGCCAACAAGGACATCAAAGTGAAGGCTGTAATGTGGGTATAGCAAGCACGGAGGAGCAGTAATAATTAGAATAGAGGAGGTGTAGGATTCCAATCACCACAAGATCGATTTGGAGCTTTGGAGGTTAAGATGGATAGATTCTTGGAGGGAATCAATTTGAAATTTAGTTCACAAGAAGGGAATCACAAGAGGCTGACATCTAAGTTTGAGCAAAAATTGCTAAGAATCAAGCCTCATTCATTCACAACCTAGAGGTCCAATTAGGATTTATTGCCAATGCGCTACCATTGAGAATACAAGGATGCCTTCCGAGTAACATGGAAGATAATCCGAGGGAGCAAATGAAGGCAATCACACTAAGGTCAGGTAAAAAGTATGTTAATGAATTGATTTCAACTAACCAAGATGGAGTGTTATAGTAAAAAGAAATTTAGGAGGAAGATGGGCCTTCTGTCGTGAGCGTGATAGTAGGGAAACCAGCCAACATCGCGAGCATGACACCAGCTGCGAGCGTGACAAAAGAGGTTTCCAAGAGCAAGGTTTTCCAACCTCGACCGCCATTTCCGCAGTGACTCAAGAAAAAAGATGATGATAAGAAATTTTTAAATTTTATTGATAAATTGAACCATTTGCATATTAATCTATCATTTGTAGAGGCGATAACCCAAATGTCCCAACTATGCTAAGTTTTTAAATGAATTAATTTCCAAGAAAAGGAGTTGGAAAGATTTATCCACTGTAGAGTTAACTGAAGATTGTAACTCAATAATTACTAATAACTTACCTACAAAACTTAAAGGACCTGGTAGCTTTACTATTCCTTGTACATTAGGGGATATGGAGTTTCCTAGGTGCCTGTGTGACTTAGGGGCTAGTATCTGTAACACCCCGATTCGGACCCTAGTAGGATTTAAAGAGTTAATTGCATGATAATTGAATAGGAATTAAAGTTAGTAAGAAGAATAATTTATTTAGTGAGAAAGTGGTAATTGAATAAGGACTTAGAGGACTTTTTCCAAGGATGGGATAACTTGGACCAAAGAGGGAGTGACACATGGTAAGAGTGGTTGAGAGCATTAAATGAAGAAGGGAAAGAAAGGAAGAGAGAGGGAAAACAAAGTAAGATTTTTTTTTATGTTTCCTTTCTTGTCCTCCTCTTCCTTGCGTGACTCTCTTCTTCTTCTTTCTTCTTAATCTTCTGCTCCTTGCTTCTTCTTCATTGGTGCTTCTTTAAGAGTTTGTTTTTGATTTGTAAGGTAATAGTTGGATTTTTGGGTTTCTAGTCTTCAGCTCCTTCTTCCTTTTCCTTTTTGATTGGATATTTTGGGTTTGGATTAGGTGTGTTTTGATTTTATTTGTGCGATAATTGGTGATTAAGAGAAAGAACAACGGCAAAGAAAAGCTTGGACCTTGAAGGGAAGAGTGGATTGTGCTGCATTTGAGGTTTGGGAGTTAGTGTTGTTGTCGAGTCTAATTTTTGTACCATGTTTATATTTTTGGGAAATTTGAGTTGTGAAGTATGATTATTTGCATGATTTGACTTGGGTTTTGACATTGATGTGTTTAGTTATAAGTATTATAAGTATATGAAAGTTAATTTTGGGATTTACATAATTGTAGGGCAAAATTTCTGGGTTTGGAGCATGATCCTTTTAACTATAGTTTTTGCCAAATAAATTGTATCTATTAATGGTTAATTATTGCTAATACCTTTAAAAGCATGATTTGAGTGATATTGATAGAAGGAATCAGGTTACATGCATAATAGTATGATTTTGGGTAAGTTCGCATGTGTTAGGTTGTGTTTGGGGATGTTCAGGCTCTGGAGCTTGTCTCTGTCGCGAGCACAATAGAGACCTTGGGCTCCGGATTGTTGGTGTGAGGTCAAGTTTCGATCTTTGGCCGAGAGTGATCTGCCACGGGCATGACTTATGTCGCAAGCGCGACAAAGAGCTTGGAGGCCAAGCATCTGCCAAATTGTGCTCGGTCGTAAGCGCATCTGAGTGAACAAGTGCGATCGAGGCTTTTTGCCCTTTTGTCGCGAGCGCAATTGTTATCGCGGGCGCGATAGAGGCTAGTTAGCCTACTGTCACGAGCGCGACCTTTCCTATATTATGAATGTGTTATTGTGTTCCCTCTTTGCATGGTTTTTTACTTGGTCTGGCATATGATTTTTTTTAGGAGAGCTATAGTATTGTTATTTAAATATGCCTTATGAGTGTATATGTGTGTGTTAGATGGTATGTATATTCGATTATGGAAATTTTGAGTGCTATGATAAAATGTATAAGTTTTAGCCTGAATGGTCATAGTAGTGGATAGATAAGCAAGATTATTTATGGTTTTAGTGCAGCTGCTTCTGTTGGCCCCGTTTGGGTCTAAAATGTTTTGAGAGACTTCAGCCTCTTCTACTACCTTCGGGTATAAAATGTTTTGAGACTTATGTCTCTAAATGTTCAATACTGTGTTCAATCAGTATTTCAGCACCTGTATCCATCTTTGATGTATATCTAGGCTAGTAAATGTTGTTAATTGGTTAAGGTGTGCATTAATATGTTTATATGGATATGAATGAATTCAAGTTGTAGGGTTGTGTCGTGCATATAGTAATTGATGATTGTGTAAATGTAGTGATTGCATACATGTTTAAGTATATGAAGGATATATGTATTTGTTCATGTTTAGATTAAGAGGCATGTGTTATTACTTACTTGTATTTTAAAGTTTTGCACATATAAGTTATTGTGTTTTGAGCATGTTGCTATGATCATTACATGATATTTGCGACTTCATTAGAAGTCTTTTGCTTTTGTTCCTCCCCACTAAGTGTTATTGCTTAGCACAGGTGTTTTCCCGTGTAGGTGGTAGGTTCATTTTGGAGTTGGGCATCTGCAGGCCGGCCACTAGAAGTTTCAGTTGTAGCTCTTTATAATTTTGTTATTATTTTTTGTATAGTCCTGTATTTGTTCATGTAAGAGATGTTATGTTTAAGTTAATGTAAAGGTTTTGTATATGAATATTTTATTATATGTTTATGTAAATGTTATAAGATCGGTTTTGTATATATATTATGGACTATTTATGATTTGTAATTAAAGTTAAATTGTTTCTTTTATGTTATGTTTTTTTTGCATCCGTTTGTGTACATGCATGTTTATCTACATGTATATGTACATGTTTGAGCTTCGGTCTGTACGTAGCGCTCTGATATCCTTCCAAGGGGTATTGGGGTGTTACAGTATCAATCTTATGCCATTTTCCATTTTTAAGAAGTTAGGCTTAGAAGATATTAAGCCTACTTTCATGGTTTTGCAATTGGCTGACCAATCCATTAAGAAACCTTTTGGTATAGTTGAGGATGTACTTGTTAAAGTGGATAAATTCATATTGCCTGCTAACTTTATGATCTTAGATTTTGCATACGATGCTAATTGCCCATTGATTTTAGGGAGACTATTTATGCGAACTGGTAGGCTATTGGTTGATATGTATGAAGGGAAATTAGTTTTAAGAGTGGGGGAGGATAGTGTTGAATATCACATGGATAAAGCACTCAAGTACCCCGTGGATGAGCATGTATCCATTAAAATGGATCTTATTGATGTTTGTGTGTTAGAAGTAATTGATGCTATAGGTTAAGAGGAAATTAATTTGGAGGAAGGAGTTCAAGAGGAGGTGGAGCAAGAAAGTCATAGGCCGGAGCTTTTACATCGAAGTGATGAGCCATTACCACCATCCATAGTAAGTCCACCCGTTGTTGAATTAAAAGAACTTCCGAGCCATTTGAGGTATGCATTTCTTGGTTCTAATAGTACCTTACCTATAATAGTTTCTAACAAGCTCACTAAAAGGCAAGAAAATTTGTTGTTAGAAGTTGTAAGGAAAAGAAAAAAAAGTATAGGTTGGCAAATATCGGATTTAAGGGGGATTAGCCCCAATGTAGTTATGCACAGGATCCATATGGAAGATGGATTCCAACCCAAAACTGATAGGCAAAGAAGGCTTAACCCTAATATGAAAGAGGTTGTAAAGAAAGAAATTATTAAACTTCTTGATGCTGGGATTATCTATCCTATTTCGGATAGTGAATGGGCTAGTCCTATTCAATGTGTCCCTAAGAAAGGGGGCATGACTGTGTTTAGAAATGCGAGTGGAGATTTAATTCCTACTAGGACTACCACTGGTTGGAGAGTATGCATATACTATAGGATATTGAATGTAGCCACGAGAAAGGATCACTTCCCATTGGCATTCATAGACCAAATGTTAGAGCGAATAGCTGTGCATTCTCATTATTGTTTCTTAGATGGTTTTTCAGGGTAATTTCAAATTTTTATCTACCCTAGTGACTAGGAGAAAACTACATTTACTTGCCCATATGGGACTTTTGCCTGTAGAAGGATGCCATTTGGGTTGTGTAATGCACCAACGACTTTTCAAAGGTGCATGACATCTATTTTTGGTGATATGATAGAGGAGATTATGAAACTTCTCTTCTTTGCATTGTTTCTCACTTGTATTATGCATCGATGACTTAAAGCATGAATTATTAAATTGTTTCTATTCATGGTAATAGTTGAAATATGATTTTTTATTCGCCATTATAACTGTATAACTATATATGTGTAAGGAAAGTCGAACTTATTTGTTAAGTCTAATGAGTGCATGATGCCCAATAATATAGTTATGTTTAATGTGTTTATATGAATATCTGATTCATGAAATAATACATGATTAGTTTTGAATATGATAAATGTAATTGTACATATGATGTGAAAATATATGAATGCATGTGATCATAAATAATGTCACAATTATTTAATGGAAGTAGTTAATGGAATGTATATATATAAGTGAAAATGTGACGAATTTAATAATGATATGGAAACTGTAGCCTGCCTGAGTCGGTCGTGGATAGATAGGCATGCCTATAGAGTTCTGTTAGCTGCAGCCCTTTGTTCTGTTTTGGACACTGAGCAGGTCCCTGTTTGGTTCCTTGCGAACCTCAATGTGTACGGATCTTGTTTGAGATCCCCAATGTGAAAATGTTTTGAATGAGAAAAATATGATGTTGCTTTTCAAATCGTACCCATGGGTACCGCCATGTATTCACTCGCTTATCCACCCCTTTGACTTAGCAGGCAATTAAAAGAATAACAGAATGTGAACGAATTGATAAGTTTTGTAATGATATGCTAAGAGATTATGTGAATAAGTATCTTATGCACTTGTGATAAATGCTATTTGACTTGTGCTCTACGCACTCTTTTGTTCTGGATCCTTTATGGACATTTGTGTGGAAAGGTATGGTATCTTTAGGTACCCATGTGTTTTATTTAATAATACGATATCTGTTCAATGAAAAGAGATGTAACCAGTAATGTTTGTTCTGATAGGCATTTATGCATAGATCCTGACTGCATAAGAGTCAGTATGTGGATGATGCATGTTATTAATCTGTTTAAAAGCTATGAGGATGATTGTCTGTATGAAGTCTTTGTAAAGATTTATTGAAAGATTTGATATGCATATTTGTTATGGTTGAATAATTAGTGAATGAATTATATATATATATATATATATATATATATATATATATATATATATATATTCATTTACATGTTGAATTGAGAATACAGGGATATTATATTATTGCCTACCGGACTGTAGACAGGATTATTAATGTAAGTATGTTGGTAAGGAATTGATGTGCATTATTGTTAGTTTTAATGAATATGGTAATTATGTATCAATTGGTAAGTATGGGATAATAAAATATTATGCATGTTATAGATAACTGAATTTAGGAATTAGGTTATGTTTGAACGTGGAATAAATGTATAAGATTTTCTGTAGAACTATGTGGTTCTGATTCCCCAACCATAGGGATACGTAGGAAGCTTAGAATAACCGTTTCAAGCCCAAACTAAATCTGAGTATTGAAATGCTTTGTTTAGTTTTTGAACGAGTAATGGTTTGATTAAAATGAAATGTTTTGATTTAACTATTGATACTGTAAATTGTATGATTTTGAAATATTAGTAATAACGGGATTTCCTAAATTTTATAATTTAATCCTTAAAACATATTTTGGGAATTTATGAAGTGTAACTATCTATAGGGCCATTAAGTGATTTAAAGTATATGATAAGTTTTGTGTAATATATCCTTTTGATAAAAAAGTAAATAAGTATTTCTGTGTATTGTTTATAAGACGCTAATGTATGTGTAATCGCTTAAGTTTTCGTAACAAAATAATGATATTCGTTTGTAACAACTTTAGCAGGCATTCCATTATGTTTATGTATATATATATATATTGATTTTCATGTGTTTGCCTTGGGAACCACTGTGAGTGGCTACCAATTATTTGTTTCACCCGATTAAGCATCATTGCTTTGCACGGTTGTTTGTCCGTGCAGGTTAGGAGATCAGAGTAGCGCAGCCGTCCGCTGAGTTTTGGCCAACGAGTCGGTAGAAGTTATAGAAAGTTTTTATTGATTGTCGGGTTGTAATTAAGTTTATTTATTTGGCCTTTGTAATAAGTTGTAATATCTTATAGTGCGAATAATGGTGTGTGGATGACATAGGTTTAGGACGTGCATGTTTTGAGGTTATGATTTTAGAAATTTTATTGTTCTGATTTCTGCATTGCCATGTGTGTCCTTGTCTAGTGGCACCTTCCGCTCACCGTAGCTCTTCACCCTTTGAAATGCTACGTGGGGGAGTTGGGGGTGTTACAATTTGGTATTAGAGCTCCGGTTTAGTTGGTTCTAGTTGACTAGGTGATTTGAAGTGTCTCTGTATAGTTTAACATTGGCCAAAGCGGATGATTTTATTTTTCAGGTATGAGTTGGGAATAGGAATTTCCCGATTAGATAAAGTGTTTAGTTAATTGATCGGTTTGGTAGATCCCGATCTACCTGTCCTGTATTGTTATGTGTGTATGTGTGAATTTGGGATGTGTTCATTGGATGAGTTATCAGAGATTCTGTTAGGAATTTTGTTTGATACTAGGTGTTTAAAGAGAAGGCTCTGTAGAAGTTTTTGAAGTGTATTATGAAGTGTTTACCTTATTAGAATGAATGTTTTGGTATTTTTGAGATAGAGGAGTACCTGAATTTTGTGAGGTTGTGGTGATACTCTGTATGCCTGTTAGCTATCTCCAAAAAATTGTTTGAACATAAGCATATTGAACCATGGGGATGGGAAAAGGGCATTATTATAGCATCGATTTCATTTCTGCATCATCTTGCATACATGAACCATCACATTTTCATTGCATCATTATCTTTTAATTGCACATGAGAAGCATTTGCATATGTTTTTTGATGGAGAAAAGGCCGGCAGGGTGTACGTTGAGTATTTGATATCAAGATTCGGTGTGATTTAAGAGCATAGCATTTGTTAAGGAGAATGTACTGTGTGTATAGTTAGAGCGGAATAGAAAGAGTATTATGGAATCATGTACTAATGAATGTGAAAGGATTTTTGGAACATGGTACGAGTATCATTAGTAAGGAAAGTAGCATGTGTGCTAGATGTATTTGGAAGTATTAAAGAATAGCATAACAAGATATTTTCAGTTAAATGATTTATATGCGAAGTGTATGTGCTTTGGTTTTTCGATTGGCAATTAGGTAATGATTATTCCGATGAGTGTGATTGGTTTGAGCGTAAGATAATGAAAAGAGAACTATGGTTTTTTTTAAATCAATTTTATGTGTTTGGGTTTAGTTATGGACAAGAGAAAGTTATGATTTCTATAGTTATTCAGATTTAAAAGAAGTGATTTGAGAGTGTAGTGATGATAATAAGTAATAGCAAGTAAGTATATCAAAAGTAAGGTGTATTAGAACAAGTGAAATGTATGTATTATAAGTGTAGAACGTAAGTGTTATATGATGATATGGAAATGATCATTGTAAATGATAGGGAATTGGAGTATAGTGTTGGGATTTTTCTGATGTAAGTGAATTTCGAGAATGAAATTCTTTTAGGAGGGAAGAGTTGTCTCAACTTGAAATGTACCCTACAATGATTGGCCGTATTGAGGATGAGTAGTGACCAAAGTTGTGCAAGTTGAAGTGTTGGTATGCTAAATAGACAATTTAATAATTAATGTCAAAGTTTCAACAAGTGCGACCAATAGTAAATTGTGAAGATGGAATTAGGACTTGATTGAATGGATAAAGAATTAATTAGTGGGCCAATGTGAAAGATCAGTAAATTATGAATACCAATGTTTGAGGATATAAGAGTTTGAGGATTAAAAAGTGAATTTGACATAAATATCTATTTGTGGGTTATATGCATGATTTGTGGGTTTTGATAGAGTGTGCATGCATAGAGGGAAGTAGTGTATGTGTTAGTAGAGTTAGTCTTGTGTGTGGTGTCATGCATGGGTGTAGTGTGTGAGTGGTCAAGTTCCACCAATTATAAGATTACATGTGGCAAGGATTTAGAGAGGGGTATAAAACGCAAGGAAAGAGAAAGGAAGAGCAAATTTTTTTTGGCCTCGCTCTCTCGTTCTTTCTCCCTCACGCCTTCTTCTCCTTCTCTTCTTCCCTTCCTATTTGCTCCATCTTGATCCCTCTTCCTTTGGCTGAGTTTGGCAAAAATTGATCAACTCAAAGAGATTATTTTGGGTAAGTTTTCTTGAGTTCTTTCTTTTCTTCATCTTCTTCATTTGTTGTTAAGATGTGTTCTTAATCTAGGATTTTGTGTTTGTGTGATTGATGAGGATTTTGGGATGAAAAAGATCTTAAATGAGTTTAGAAGCAAGAAAGATCATCTAAGTAAGCTATTGGAGAAAAGGAGTTAAGGATAGGGTTTTTGTTATTTTGAGGTATATTTTGATTTGGGATTTTGTTTAAACTTCTGGAAATTTTATGGAGTTAAAATTGTTTAGATATGTTCCAAGTGTTATGTGTTTGAATAACTTTGGGTTAAGATGTTTGTATGTGGATTATTAAACAAAAGTGTATTTTAATTGGAATTTTGAAGTTGTTTTGCTGATTGTCAATTTAAAGAATTTGATTATGATTAATTTATGATTTGATTGCAATAATTAGAATAAAAGTTGGGTTTTGAGTTAATTTTGAGGTTTTAAATGAGCTATTTGCGTTGTGCAGAAGTTGGAATTGAATGGGAGTTTTGGGTGTGATTTTTGGAAGAAGAATTTCTACAAATTTTCGCTGGAATCTGGAAAATGCGACTCTGTCGCTAGCGTGATACTTGTCACGATCGTAACAGAGACGTGTTCTTCACTACCAGTTATCGGTGTTGAGGTGCACTAGTCGTGCACTTGTGCACGAGACATGCACATGTTGGGGTGCACTAGTCGTGCACCTGTGCACGAGTCGTGCACTTGGTGCACGAGTTGTGCACTTGGTGCACGAGTCTTGCACATGGTGCAAGAGTCGTGCACTTGGAGCACGAGTCGTGCTCCTGCCCCTGTTTCACTATGTTCCTTTGTCATGCTTCGTTATGCTTTTATGTGTGCCTTCACGAGTCGTGACAGTGAGCACGACTCGTGATCGCCTCCTGGGCCTCGTCTATCACGAACGCGACACCCTTCGCGAGCTTGACAGACCTCTTTGCCTAAAATGTTTTTGAAACTTCCCTTATTTGCATTGTTTCTCACTTCTATTATGCATCGATGAATTAAAGTATGAATTATTCAAATGTTTCTATTCAGGGTAATAATTGAAATATGAGTTTTTATCCGCCATTATAACTGTATAAATATATATGTGTAAAGAAAGGCAAACTTATTTTTTAAGTCTAATGAGTGCATGATGCCCAATAATATAGTTATGCTTAATGTGTTTATATGAATATCTGATTCATAAAATAATACATGATTAGTTTTGAATATGATAAATGTAATTGTACATATGATATGCAAATATATGAATGCATGTGATCATAAATAATGTTACAAGTATTTAATGGAAGTATTTAATGGAATGTATATATATAAGTGAAAATGTGACGAATTTAATAATGATATTTAAAATTTAGCCTGCGTGAGTCGGTCGTGGATAAATAGGCATGCCTATAGAGTTCTGTTAGCTGCAGCCCTTTGTTCTGTTCTGGACCCTGATCAGGTCCCTGTTTGGTTCCTAGTGAACCTCAATGCGTACGGATCTTGTTTAAGATCCCCAATGTGAAAATGTTTTGAATGAGAAAAATATGATGTTGCTTTTCGAATCGTACCCACTGGTACCGCCATGTGTTCACTCGCTTATCCACCCCTTTGACTTAGCAGGTGACGCGACCTCAGCAAGTGTACTGAATCGGCAAGTAATATAGTGGAATATAATTAAGACCACAAGTTATCGAACCCAAGGGACTGTGTTGTGCAAGTGTTTGACAATTAATTATATGCTAAAGAATTCCCAATTATTTTGATGTGGTGATTGTTTAACACAGAAAAATTAATAATCTAACTGATGATATTAATGTCTAAGAATATTAACGATTTAATAATACAGCAACTTGATAAAATAACTAAGAGATCTTGCTAAGGAATACCCATTCTCCCCAATAATATCATGTGAATACTTAATTCAACAATTTCATATACAATCAGTGAATAACCTAGCATATACCATAGCTTGCCTTTCGGATCCAGCTTCTCTAAAACATGCACTTACCAATCCGGATTCAGCACATAAATTAGCATTATTACAGGTCTTAAAGTTCTAAGTTAAATAATCCTACCATTCCGGATTCAGATATCAAACTCATTTATCTTCCACCATTCTGAACCTATTGAAATAAACATTCACAGATTTTAACTACCAATTCGGATTCATCAAATCAATGAAAGTTGATTAAAATAGAACAGAACATGTGTATGTATTTATGGGCTGATTGCAATCAAAGTTTATCTTGGTAGATCTCCCCTTAACTTGTATTCAAACCAGCAACAACAGATAATTTCAGAGAAGATAAAACTGAAGTATATTTGTATGTATTTATGAACTGATTACAATTAAAGTTTATCTTGGTAGATCTCCCCTTAACTTGTATTCAATTCAGCAACAACAAATAAAATCAGAGAAAGTACAACTGAGTATATGCATAATACAATCCATACAAAATATTCACATGATTTACTGGGAATTTAAGGCATCCCTTAACAAGAAATAAAATTACTCACTCATACTTGAAATAAAGACTGAATTAAATAGAGAGAAATTGATATTACCCAGTTGAATCTGAAAATGAAAATCTTACAGTACCAAACGATGTTCTTCAACTGAATCAGCTATTCCAACTTCCAAATTAAATTACAGAATTGAAATCTCACTTCTAAGAATTTCCAGATCAGAAATCTCTGAGTTTATTATTTTCAGCCAAACTAAAACTAAAACTCTCGTAGCCCCCCTTCACTCTACCAAAATCGTCCTTCTTTAAGCTAGTTTTCCCCCCAAAAATAAAAGTCAAAAGTCTATTCGGTGGCCTCCAAATCTGATTTTTCCCGGATTTGATTCACACAACAGATTTTAAAAGTTACACGGCGGTGAGAGATATCCTCACCGCCGTGTAAATGTCCCTGGATATATTTTTATTCTGAAATTTTGAGGTTACACGGCGGTGAGGAAATTCTTCACCGCCGTGTAAATGTTCCAGGTCTGCTACTAAGTTCTTTGATTTCAATTCACACGACGGTGAAGAATTTTCTCACCGCCGTGTAAACACTCCAGTCAGCTTCCTTAATTTTTTTCTTCTCATGATTCTGGCCTCCCGTCTCACACGGCGGTGAGAGATGTCTTCACCGCCGTGTAACCTACCTAAAATATTGCCAAAACAACATAAATCTCCATTTAGTGCACCAAATAATATCAAATGACATTTTATCAAAAATTAACACAAATAACAACTTTTTGACGAAGAAGTAATCTCTAAATTCACATCAAAACATTATTTAATTTAAACTTATGAAAATACCCCACATTTAGCTTTTGCTCGCCCTCGAGTAAAATAACTCTTCAATTCCAACCATCTCAATTTTCAAGCAGGAAAATAGAAATTCAGAATACCAAGCAAACACTTAGTAAATTCCACTTTAGAGTAATTCTTACTCAAACAAGTTTCAAAGGAAGAAAATACAATCGAATTTCTGATGTGTGTGTGCAAAGGCCAAATCCAATGTTTTAATATTTTTCAAAACTTAAAACTTCCAGCATCAATCAATCAAGAGCAGATTAAATCAGTACATAAATGCACTTCTGGTTTCTCACTTGAAACTCTAGAAACACCATAGGCCTCTCCTTTAGTACCGAAACCCGAAGGTCATCTCCACTGAACAAATTAAAACATAAACATGATCATTAGGTCTTAAGCAGGTTGTAATGTACGGTTCAATCGGTGATGGCTAACAAGAAAAGTCTAGGAAATCAAATGAAGATTCAGCCACTCTACCAACTAACACTGCTACCCAATAAAAAAAATTTTCCATCACCTACTTCCAATTTAACAATTGCCAAGACTTAGCTATTTTCCCAAATATGAAAAATTTTAATCACAAGAGAAATAATAAGATACAATTTCTTTCTCAAGCCCTATTATACCCCAATATTATCTTCTAATAGAGGATACCCCACACTTGAATTTTACTATACTCAGAATTAAATATTATATATATATATATATATATATATATATATTAAATAGAGAGAATTGTACCTAGTGGGATACTTATATCCTCTATTTTCTTGCAACTTACTTGTCAAGCAATATCCCAAAGTTCTTTAATTTTTCTTACCCACTTATTTAATACTAAACACCCTATTTCAACTTTCAATGTCTTCCCAACCCAATCCTAGAGTGGCCAATTCTTAGAAGGGATAGGCAAAAGCATTTAAGTTAAATGGCATATTAAGTGTGTAACAAGAAAAATTTCAGAGTACGCTTTTAGCATACCAATTCAGCTCAATGGGGCTAGCAATGGAAAATTAATTCAATAGGTGGGAAAAAGTTTGTTTTAAGTAGCCACTCAAAAGAATTAATGCTTAAATCATGTCAACATTTATGCCTTAATTGTTATATCGTTTCGAAGGGCAATGAGGAAGGTTCTAGTGTTCTAAAAATTTTATGATCAAAAGATTTCATGCTGGTTTTTCTTTACTTGTAAAAGCTGGCCTAAGTGCACAATTCATGAAAATTGCAATTGTATATTTCTACTTTGAAAATTGTTAAGAAAAATAACTTTAAGACAGAATCTTACTCTCTTGCAGACTAAGTGCTCTGAATGAACTTTTCAAGATTAATAATTGAGCTGGAATAACAACTTAAAAATTTGTTAAGCTAAGCATGAGTCAAATTGATGAGCTCAAATCACAAAATACAACTTAAACAACTAACTAAAGAAACCATTAACAAAAAGCAGAAAATATAACTTCTAAAATATAAAGGCAAAAAAATAATAATATTAAGCTTTGATAAAATTAAACTTACTCAAAAGAAATAATAAAATTAAGCTTACTAAAGTACTGCAGGGTTAGTCACATCCAAGTTACACAAACTAGCTACCCCACACTTAAAAGCTTGCTGTCCCCAGCAAGTAATTCAAGCAACCAAAAGTAATGAAAGTAGCAAAATAAAAGATCAGAGAACTCCCAGAAAATCAATCCTGTGGAGGTGGTGGCGGTGGAAAGCGGTCTATCATCGTCCTAAAAAAATGCTCCTGCTCCTCCCGAGCAAGGGCTATGGCGCGCTCTATCTTGGAGAAACTCAGTGACTGTGAGAGTAATTGGCTGTTCCTGCACAGCTAAACTGTGCAAAATCTGATCTTGTTCAGTCTGTAGTGCCCCTAACTGGGCAGTAATATGCGCTAGATCATGAACGGCCCCAGCGGCAGCAGGCTCAGAACCAGCAGCTGCTCCTCCAGCCGCCTCTTGCTCCTCCTCAGACTCATCGGCTTCTTCTACTGGCAATTGCACACGGCCCCTCTCTACAAGCCTCAAGTACTCGTCCCGGCTAGATAGCCTGACCTGATGATGGAAGTGGTGGTCGTCTACTATGATTCTGAGGTTTTTTAGCATCTTAAAGTCTATCAAAGTGCTCTCACCTAATTCATCTCCCAAGGGACTGTGGCCGACTCTTTTGGCCAACACAGTCGCAATCCATCCAATAGATATTTTCTTTACTTTCTTGGGATTGCCTTGGAGGTCTTCAAACTTTTTCAACAAATAGTAGGCTCCATTTAGCCTTACCTGTTGGACCATACAGTAGAGAAATAGTGCCTCTAATTGGTTCACTGCACCTGCTGCCTCGATATGTCCATAGAATGAAAGTGAGAAAAACCTGTGTAAAATTCGCAGTGCATGATCCCTCAAATGATGGGCCTTGGACTGCCCAGTCACATATCTGGTGGCGGTGATGGGATCTCTGATTGCTGCCATATGGTTTGCTTGTCCAAATCAGTTATATAACGAGCACCATCAACTGGGAATCCAAGTGCCTCCACAAAATCATGAAAGGGCATAGTATACTTCGTCTGATTTAGCCAAAAAATTACCTCACCAATATCTTCTCCGTCATCTGTATCAATCTTGCATGTTATTGTGGCAAGGAAATCTCGAGTCAAGTTTGGATATACTTTCTCCTCCTTTGTAAAAAAATCTGTCCACCCGATCCCAGCGATCAACCCATCAATTTCATCTCTAATGTCCAGCTTCCCTAATGAAGTGAAGTCCAGAAAAGTGGAGGGGACATAGGTTGCAGCAGTGAAGTCCTTATATGCTGGACGGCATCGAGTAGGTACCTAAGAAGGTACCAAATCGCCTCTCCCTTGAGAAGATGATGCTTGACTGGTTCTGGGTCGTTTAGGGGCCACTGCATGAACATTTGAAAACAAATTAGAGTAGGAAAACAATGTGGCTACCAGCAAGTATAAGCAACTTAATTAAAAAGACAATGCTAGCATAATACAATTGAACATAAAATTCAGCTAGCTCTTAATGCACCTTCGCTCTATCTCAAGCAGCAATTAAAATAGAAGGCCATCACATTCCCACTTGCACAATCGTCACTCATGATTATGGAGTTTGCAAAATTTGATTCAACTTGCTAGGATGGATGAATTGTATGATATAACCAAGACAAAAGAATCTCAACAATGAATACTAATTGTTTCTGACCAATAACATAAACAATATGAAATACATGTTCATTCAGACAGTCTATCAAACACTTGGTGAGCAGAAATTTTGACAAATCCAATACACTCAATTCTGTAATTCCTAACCCCAACATTAATCACAGGGTATCAAGAACCCACAATCACACAATGAAACACAAAAAAAAAAACACATGATTTCAGCAAACAAGGATATGAATTTCGTTCATTCAAGTATTTTATCGAACACTTGGTAGGCATGAATTTTGTTGCACACAACATGCAAAATTGATGAAATCACTACCCCCATTTTCTCAATCAGCAACAACATCTCAGCCAAAACACACAGAAATAACAAATTCACTCTTTAATTTCAGAAGGAAAGAGCAAGACAGAAAATTTTAAAAACCTAAAATTAATAAGAACAGAGAATAAAAGAACAAACAAAAACAAAGAACAGAAAAGAAAGGATAAAACTTACTTGAATTTGATGCTAATTATGCAGAATTTATGCTTGATGGACAAATTCACCCACGAAAATGGAAGATAACTTACTGATGTGAGAAAATAAAAGAAAAAGATAGAGGGAGGGCGAGAGAGATATGCGAGAGGGAAAATGGGATTTGGTTGTGTTTTTAAAACTGAAGTTACTGGCAGTTAACAATTTTAAAACCAAAATTTTTACCTTACACGGCGGTGAGAGATTTCCTCACCGCCGGGTAAATCGCGACTGGGTTCATTTTTTTTCAAGAATAAGAATTTCACACGGCGGTGAGATATTTCCTCACCGCCGTGTAAAACTCCACTGGGCTCAATTTTTCGATAATTAAATTGTCACACGGCGGTGAGGGATTTCTTCACCGCCGTGTAACCTGAAATTTTCAGCCAAAAATTTTAAGATTGCACAAGTTTCTCCCCAAATTTCTTTCCACACATTCTGCACCCTTCCTCAACACATAAAATGACTAAAAATACACACATTGAAAACAAAAATAGCAAGGTTTAGGAATTTATTTAGTTCTGATTTTTAGGTCTCAGCTAGACTTTCACGTACCTCATTCTTCGTCCAATAAAATAGCCACTGCTGCACCTTCAGCGTGGTTTTCAAACTAAGCTTTTAGACGATGACCATTTACCTTAAATTTCGTGCTCCCAGGTTGCTTCCTGATGGTAACAGTTCCGAACTTTTCGACCGCCACGACTTCAAAAGGACCCGTCCACCTTGATTTTAATTTTCCAGGGAACAATCGCAACCTGCTGTCATATAACAAAACTTTCATTCCTGGAACAAATTCTTTTCTTACTATCCTTCGATCATGCCACTTGTTTGTGTTGCTCTTGTACTTCTCAGCATGATTATATGCCCAAAATCTGAACTCCTCCAATTCATTCAGCTGTAGGGACCTGCATTTTCCTGCACCTTCAAGATCAAAGTTCAAAAATTTTGTAGCCCAATATGCCTTATGTTCTAACTCGACCAGAAGATGACATGACTTTCCAAACATCAGCCTAAATGGGGACATTCCAATGGGTGTCTTAAAAGCTGTTCTATAAGCCCAAAGAGCGTCATCTAGCTTAAGGGACCAATCCTTCCTAGATACACTGACTGTTTTCTCTAAAATGGCTTTCAACTCTCTATTGGATACCTCAACTTGTCCATTGGCCTGAGCATGATAAGGGGTTGTAACCTTATGTCTAACACCAAACTTTTTCAATAAAGCTTTAAATTGATGGTTCACAAAATGTTTACCACCGTCACTAATGATTGCTCTCGGGGTTCCATATCGAGTAAATATATTCTTCCTCAAAAATTTAAGAACAACTTTGGCATCACAGGTTCTAGTGGCCACAGCCTCTACCCACTTACTTACGTAATCAACGGCCACTAAAATATATTCACAACCATAGGAAACCGGAAAGGGTCCCATAAAGTCAATTCCCCATACATCAAAAAGCTCTACCTCAAGCATATTGGTCAAAGGCATCTCATCTCGCTTTGATATATTCCCTACTCTCTGGCATCTATCACAAGCTTTCACATAAGATTGAACGTCTTTAAACATTGTAGGCCAATAGAACCCAAAAGATAAAATTTTCATTACCGTTCTATTTAGTCCATGATGTCCACCAGCTTCTCCACTATGACAGGCTGTGATAATCTCACCCTTCTCCACATCTGGAATACATCTTCTCAGCACTTGATCTGCACACAAATGAAATAAGTAAGGATCATCCCAAATATAATGCTTTGCATCAGCCTTCAACTTCTTTTTCTGCTGCCATGTGAAATCCTTTGGCATAAATCCCCCTGCGACAAAATTAGCTAAATTAGCAAACCAAGGAACAGAAATCTCATTTTCAAACAAAGCACAAATATGTTCATCAGGGAATAAATCTGAAATCTCCCCTTTCTCAATGTGAGCATTTTCCAGTCTTGACAAATGGTCTGCTACAAAGTTTTTTGCTCCCTTCTTATCTTTAATTTCCAGGTCGAATTCTTGCAGTAGAAGTACCCATCTGATCAGTCTTGGTTTGGATTCCTTCTTTACAAATAGGTGTCTCAAGGCAGCATGGTCAGACCACACCATAATTCTTGCTCCCAGCAAATATGGCCTGAATTTTTCGAATGCATACACGATTGCAAGAAGTTCCTTCTCCGTTGTGGTGTAGTTCATTTGAGCTCCTGTCAAAATGTGACTTGCATAATAAACCGCACAAAATACCTTCTCTCTTCGCTGCCCAAGTACTGCACCAACTGCAAAATCACTAGTATCACACATTAATTCAAAAGGCAAATTCCAATCCGGAGAAATAATCACCGGGGCTGAAATGAGCCTCTGTTTCAAAGTCTGAAAAGCCAGCATACATTCATCGTCAAAATTAAAAGGAGCATCTTTCATCAACAAATTGGATAAAGGTTTAGCAATTTTTGAAAAATCTTTGATAAACCGGCGGTAAAATCCTGCATGTCCCAAGAAACTTCTAATGCCTTTCACACTAGTTGGGGGTGGTAACTTTTCTATCACCTCTACCTTAGCCTTGTCAACCTCTATCCCCTTCTCAGAAATTTTATGCCCAAGCACAATGCCTTCCCTTACCATGAAATGGCATTTTTCCCAATTCAGCACCAAGTTGGTCTCCTTACACCTTTTTAACAACAAATCTAAATGCCTAAGGCAGCTCTCAAAATCACTCCCATAAATGGTAAAATCGTCCATGAACACCTCCATAAATTTCTCTATGAAGTCATGAAAGATTGCCATCATACACCGCTAAAATGTAGTTGGTGCGTTGCACAGCCCGAACGGCATTCTCCTGTATGCAAAGGTGCCATAAGGACAGGTAAATGTGGTCTTTTCTTGATCTTCTGGAGCTATGGGTATTTGCATGTAACCTGAATATCCATCTAAAAAACAATAGAATCCATTTCCTGCCAATCTTTCCAACATTTGGTCAATAAAAGGTAAAGTAAAATGATCCTTTCTGGTTGCATTATTTAACCTCCTATAGTCTATGCACACTCTCCATCCTGTCACTGTGCGTGTGGGAATTAATTCATTTTTTTCATTGGCTACAACAGTCATCCCTCCTTTCTTCGGTACACATTGAACTGGACTTATCCAATTGCTATCAGAAATGGGATAGATAATACCTGCATCAAGGAGCTTGAGTACCTCCTTTTTCACCACTTCTTGCATTGCTGGATTTAGTCGCCTTTGGGGTTGCACCACCGGTTTGAAGTCAGTTTCCATAGGTATCCGGTGTGTACAATAGCTGGGACTGATTCCTTTTAAATCTGAAGTTGACCAGCCAATTGCTCCTTTATGCTTCTTGAGTACTTCAATAAGCATTTCTTCTTCCAAACCTGTCAATAAAGATGAAATAATTACTGGTTTTGCATTATCTTCTAAAAATATATATTTTAAATGTGAAGGAAGAGGGTTAAGTTCAGAATGTGTATCCCCCTTTCCCAAGTTCAGTCCTTCTTCCTGTGTGTTTTCTTCTTCACTTTCTTGCTCCACAGCTGCAATCACTTCCTCATCTTCCAATTTTTCATTCTCCAAAGAATGCAGTAAATCCTCATTCACCGGATCAGCTTCTAACATTTCCTCTTGCACTTCTTCTACACACTTGTCTATTGTATCCACAAAGTAAGCAGATTCTTCTACATCATCTGATGGATACCATTGAGCTTTGTTCATATCAACAACTAATTTTTTATCATTGAATCTCAGGGTGACAGTTTGCCCATGCACATCAATCAAAGCTTTTGCCGTGTTTAAAAATGGTCTCCCCACAATAAGTGGTACTTTCCTATCCTCTTCCATTTCCAACACCACAAAGTCTACTGGAAAAATAAACTTCCCCACTTTCACTAACAGGTCCTCTATCACTCCTTTGGGTCGCCTCACCGACCTATCCGTAAGTTGGAGTCTCATTCCCGTCTCCTTAAGATCACCAAGATTCAGCTTCCTGCAAATAGAATAAGGCATTAGATTTATGCTTGCACCTAAATCACACAAAGCATTACCATAAAAATTTTCACCAATAGCACAAGGTACAGTGAAGCTACCTGGATCTTCCAATTTCTCAGGGATCTTGTTCATGATTATAGCACTGCAATTTTCTGTTAGTTGAACAGTTCCATGCCCTTCTAATTTCTTTTTATTAGAACATAGTTCTTTCATAAATTTAGCATAGTTGGGCATATGAGCTAAAGCTTCAGCAAATGGTAAATTAATGTGTAATTTTTTAAACATTTCTATAAACCTAGCTTTTTGCTCATTTTTCTTTTCTTGTCTAGCAACAGCAGGAAATGGCAGTCTATTTATATCAAGATCCTCTACCATTGGATTCACTATACTTTTACCTTTATCCTTTTTAGGAGCATTTTCATTCATTTCTAAATTAGAGTTAGAATTACTTACCGTCCGTGTTGGCTCCTCCTTTTCTGATGAAGAATTTTTACCTTGATCTTCTCTTTGTGCAACGTCCTTTCCACTTCGCAGTGTAATTGCTTTTGCTTCCTCTTTTGGATTCCGATCCACATTTGAGGGAAATGTTCCTGGTTGCCTTTGGGACACAAAATTTGCAAGCTAACCCAACTGAGTTTCCAGATTTCTCATAGAAGCATCTTGGTTTCGGTTCCACTGCTCTTGAGATTTCCACCTAGATTCTTGATTTGTCATGAATTGCTGCTGACTGCTTACAAATTGCTGCTGACTGTTTATGAAGCTAGCCACCATATCCTCAAGGTTTGGCTTCTTCTCTTGCATAGGTGGCATAGGTGGGTATCCCGGTGGATGGTATGATTGAGCTTGTGGTTGATTGAAGTTTTGTCCATGGTTGTGATGGGGTGGATATGGCATTTGGTATTGGTTGGATGTTTGGGGTTGGTATGAATGTCCTTGATTGTGCTGAGTACTTTGGTTGAAAGGAGGTCTTGCTGGTGGGTGAGAGGATAAAGCATTCTGATTTCCATCTTTCCAAGAAAAATTCGGGTGATTTCTCCAGCCCGGGTTGTATGAGTTACTATAGGGGTCACTCCTCCGATAATCCCCTACAACATTAACATTTCCCATTGCTGCACTTTCTTGAGCATATTGCCCACTTTCATACCACTCATCTTCTTGAGAAACAGAGGCTACATTTTTCACCCTTAAGTTATTCATCTCGTTCTGCATTGACTCCACCTGTGCCCTCAGCATTGACACTTCATCTACACTATGTATTCCTTGTCTCTTTGAGACTGATCTAGGATTAGCCCACTGAGCATCATTTGCTGCCATTTCATCCAGCAGCTGGAATGCTTCTTCTAGTATTCTATTCATAAAAGAACCTCCTGATGATGCATCCAGCAAAGATTTTGTTTGTGGTGAAATACCAGAATAAAATTGTTGCATCAGATGGTAGATTGGTATTTCATGATGCGGACAGCTTCTTAACAATCTTCTGAATCTTTCCCAAGCCTCATAAAAAGGCTCATCACTCAATTGGCTAAATTGAAAAATGCTGTTGCGAATTTTTGCTATTTTTGTAGGTGGGAAAAATCTCATCAGAAACCTTTCTTGCAATTGATCCCAAGATGTAATTGACTGTCTTGGTAACATTTGCAACCACTCTCTTGCCTTTCCAATCAAGGTGAAAGGAAATAGTTTCAGTCTTACAGCATCAGATGTCACTCCTGGAATCTGCACTGTGTCACTAATCTCCAAAAATAAGTCCAGGTGTTGTGCAGGATCTTCCACTTCTGATCCAGAAAATTGATTTCTTTGCACCATGTTGATAGTTGCTGGTTTCAGTTCAAATTGTACTCCTCTTGGCAGCACAATTGTCCTATGGTCTTCAGTCCATCTTGGCACAGCATAGTCCCTTATCGTTCGCTGCCTAGGGACTTCTCTTTCATAATTTCTTGGTACCTCTTCTTGTGCCCTTGGCACTTGTTCATTCTCTGGAGGAAATTCACCAACATTCGGGTTGTTCTCCATGACGGTTTCTCTGTTGGCTCTCCTGCGTTGATGTAATGTCCTCTCGATTTCAGGATCGTAGGGTGCTAATGGTCCTTGTCTAACTCTACTCATACACCACAACTACCTGAAAAGAATAAAAATAATAAAATCAGAAAAATAAAAACACATACAAATAAAAATCAAAACTCACTGACAACGCCACTCCCCGGCAACGGCGGCAAAAACTTGACGCGACCTCAGCAAGTGTACTGAATCGGCAAGTAATATAGTGAAATATAATTAAGACCACAAGTTATCGAACCCAAGGGACTGTGTTGTATAAGTGTTTGACAATTAATTATATGCTAAAGAATTCCCAATTATTTTGATGTGGTGATTGTTTAACACAGAAAAATTAATAATCTAACTGATGATATTAATGTCTAAGAATATTAACGATTTAATAATACAGCAACTTGATAAAATAACTAAGAGATCTTGCTAAGGAATACCCATTCTCCCCAATAATATCATGTGAATACTTAATTCAACAATTTCATATACAATCAGTGAATAACCTAGCCTATACCATAGCTTGCCTTTCGGATCCAGCTTCTCTAAAACATGCACTTACCAATCCGGATTCAGCACATAAATTAGCTTTATTACAGGTCTTAAAGTTCTAAGTTAAATAATCCTACCATTCCGGATTCAGATATCAAACTCATTTATCTTCCACCATTCTGAACCTATTGAAATAAACATTCACAGATTTTAACTACCAATTCGGATTCATCAAATCAATGAAAGTTAATTAAAATAGAATAGAACATGTGTATGTATTTATGGGCTGATTGCAATCAAAGTTTATCTTGGTAGATCTCCCCTTAACTTGTATTCAAACCAGCAACAACAGATAATTTCAGAGAAGATAAAACTGAAGTATATTTGTATGTATTTATGAACTGATTACAATTAAAGTTTATCTTGGTAGATCTCCCCTTAACTTGTATTCAATTCAGCAACAACAAATAAAATCAGAGAAAATACAACTGAGTATATGCATAATACAATCCATACAAAATATTCACATGATTTACTGGGGATTTAAGGCATCCCTTAACAAGAAATAAAATTACTCACTCATACTTGAAATAAAGACTGAATTAAATAGAGAGAAATTGATATTACCCAGTTTAATCTGAAAATGAAAATCTTACAGTACCAAATGATGTTCTTCAACTGAATCAGCTATTCCAACTTCCAAATTAAATTACAGAATTGAAATCTCACTTCTAAGAATTTCCAGATCAGAAATCTCTGAGTTTATTTTTTTCAGCCAAACTAAAACTAAAAATCTCGTAGCCCCCCTTCACTCTTCCAAAATCGTCCTTCTTTAAGCTAGTTTTCCCCCCAAAAATAAAAGTCAAAAGTCTATTCGGTGGCCTCCAAATCTGATTTTTCCCGGATTTGATTCACACAACAGATTTTAAAAGTTACACGGCGGTGAGAGATATCCTCACCGCCGTGTAAATGTCCCTGGATATATTTTTATTCTGAAATTTTGAGGTTACACGGCGGTGAGGAAATTCTTCACCGCCGTGTAAATGTTCCAGGTCTGCTACTAAGTTCTTTGATTTCGATTCACACGGCAGTGAAGAATTTTCTCACCGCCGTGTAAACACTCCAGTCAGCTTCCTTAATTTTTTTCTTCTCATGATTCTGGCCTCCCGTCTCACACGGCGGTGAGATATGTCTTCACCGCCGTGTAACCTACCTAAAATATTGCCAAAACAACATAAATCTCCATTTAGTGAACCAAATAACATCAAATGACATTTTATCAAAAATTAACACAAATAACAACTTTTTGACTAAGAAGTATTCTCTAAATTCACATCAAAACATTATTTAATTTAAACTTATCAGTAGGCAATTAGAAGAATAACAAAATGTGAACGAATTGATAAGTTTTGTAATGATGTGCTAAGAGATTATGTGAATAAGTATCTTATGCATTTGTGATAAATGCCATTTGACTTGTGCTCTACGTACTCCTCTGTTCTGGATCCTTTATGGACATTTGTGTGGAAAGGTATGGTATCTTTGGGTACCCATGTGTTTTATTTAATAATGCAATATCTGTTCAACGAAAAGAGATGTAACCAGTAATGTTTGTTCTGATAGGCATTTATGCATAGATCCTGATTGCATAAGAGTTAGTATGTGGATGATGCATGTTATTAATCTGTTTAAAAGCTATGAGGATGATTGTCTGTATGAAGTCTTTGTAAAGATTTATTGAAAGATTTGATATGCATATTTGTTATGGTTGAATAATTAGTGAATGAATTCTATATATATATATATATATATATATATATATATATATATATATATATATATATATATATATATATATATATATATATATATATATATATATATATATATATATATATATATATATATATATATATATATATATTATAAATATATATATATATATTAATTTACATGTTGAATTGAGAATACAGGGATATTATATTATTGCCTACTGGACTGTAGACTGGATTACTAATGTAAGTATGTTGGTAAGGAATTGATGTGTATTATTGTTAGTTTTAATGAATATGGTAATTATGTATCAATTGGTAAGTATGGGATAATAAAATATTATGCATGTTATAGATAACTGAATTTAGAAATTAAGTTATGTTTGAACCTGGAATAAGTGTATAAGATTTTCTGTAGAACTATGTGGTTTTGATTCCCCAACCATAGGGATACGTAGGAAGCTTGGAATAACTGTTTCAAGCCTGAACCAAATCTGAGTATTGAAATGTTTTGTTTTGTTTTGAACGAGTAATGGTTTGATTAAAATGAAATGTTTCGATTTAAGTATTGATACTGTAAATTGTATGATTTTGAAATATTAGTAATAACGGGATTTCCTAAATTTTATATTTCAATCCTTAAAACGTATTTCGGGAATTTTTAAAGTTTAACTATCTATAGGGCCTTTAAGTGATTTAAAGTATATGTTAAGTTTTGTGTAATATATCCTTTTGATAAAAAAGTAAATAAGTATTTATGTGTATGGTTTATAAGACGCTAATGTATGTGTAATCGCTTAAGTTTTTGTAACAAAATAATGATATGCGTTTGTAATAACTTTAGCAGGCATTCCATTATGCTTATGTATATACATATATTGATTTGCATGTGTTTGCCTCGGGAACAACTGTGAGTGCCTACCCATTATTTATTTCACCTGACTAAGCGTTATCGCTTAGCACGGTTGTTTGTCTGTGTAGGTTAGGAGATTAGAGTATTGCAGCGGTCCTCTGAGTTTTGGCCAACGAGTCGGTAGAAATTATAGAAAGTTTTTATTGATTGTCGAGTTGTAATTAAGTTTATTTATTTGGCCTTTGTAATAAGTTGTAATATCTTATAGTGCGAATAATGGTGTGTGGATGACATAGGTTTAGGACGTGCATGTTTTGAGGTTATGATTTTAGAAATTTTATTGTTCTGATTTCTGCATTGCCATGTGTGTCCTTATCTGGTGGCACCTTCCACTCACCATAGCTCTTCACCCTTCGAAATGCTACGTGAGGGAGTTGGGGGTGTTACAGGCCTTTTCCCTTGAATTCTATAAGGATCAATTGGTAACGTGCAATTTTGAGAAAATTTTCTACCGCAAAATTGTTATTTTTCAAAATAAAATCAAGCGAAGAAAATTAATTTTTCTTGCTTGATTATTATAATAATCATGAATACCAAAAGGATAGATCGAGCAAAAACAAATTGATTTCACTTTCTCAGGTTCTTCCTTACTTTTTGAAGAGATTTAATGCAATTTTATGAAATGAAGAATAAGAACTTTTGAAAATTCTTTCGAGATTTTTAGCTTTCAAAAATGTTTCTAGCCTTTTTTTGAAAATTTTTCCAACCCTTTAAAATGAATTTTAGCCTACTATTTATAGGCTAAGATTAAAAATTCAAAAAGTTTTAAAATTTTAGATTTGAATTTGAGAAAAATTTATAAAATCAAATTAAAACCATAAGATTTTGGAGAATATTTTGAAATCAAATCAAATATTTGGAAATATTTGGAGAAAATCTTGGGAAATCAAATCGGAATCTAAGGATTTTGTAGAAAATATGCAAAATCCCATAAAATCCCCATTGAAAATAGATGCAAAGCACTGTAGATCACCGGCTGACGGGCGTCGCTTGGCGTATCGATGGGTGTCAGTCGTAGGGGTTGCCTCGGTCTTTTAAGCGGCAAGCAATTGCGTTAGGGACGGGCGCGAGCGACGGGCATCATTCGCGCGAGGGTTGGCTCTCATGCGCGAGCGACGAGCGTCGCTCGCACCAGGGACGGGCATCCCTTAAGCGAGAGCGACAAGCGCCGCTCGCGAGAGGAATGCCCGTCGCTCGGAGCGAGCAATGGGCCACCCCTTGATAGATGGTCTACCTATTGGTCGACCCAAAAACCAAAATTTTCAACTAAAAGCTCCTTTCAACGCACAGAAACTTCCCGTCACCGAAAACCTTTAATCTTTGTAAATTCTAAGGGCAAAAATCTACAACCTTCATTCATTTACCAGAAAACGGGTACCGATATCTTCATCGGGTAACTCTGATCTGGACTGCCTCAGGACCCGGTGTCTATAGTTGCCCCCAATTTTGGGAAAACTAGTGCACTAGTGTCTAGATAAGACAAAATTCAGAGAAGAAGGAAAAAAATGCATACCTGAGGCAGTCCTTGCCTTTTGACTTGCTGAACTTTGTGGCTTATCGCCGTTGAGTTATAGTGTATTCTACTACGACCCTTTTGCAATCGTTTTGCTGACCACCATCCGGTCTGCACGGTATGTCCTTGCTAACCACCATCCAATTTGTATGACATATGATCGCAGCCGTTGAGCTCTAGTGTGTTCTACTATGCGTTTCGCTGACCTCCATCCGGTCTGCACGGCATGTCCTCGCTAACCACCATCCGGTTTGCAAGGCATCTGATCGCTGCTATTAAGCTGCAATGTATTCTACTATGACTCGTTCGCCATTATTTGCTGAATCCCATCCAGTCTGCACGGCATGTCCTTGCTAACCTCCATTCGATCTGCATGGCATCTGATCACTGCCGTTAAGTTGCAGTGTATTCTACCACAACTCGATTGATATACCGCATTTATCTTGCTGGCCACCATCCAGCCTACACGACATACCTCTTGCTAACCCCCATCCGATCTGCAAGGCATCTGATTGTTGTTGTTAAATTGCAGTGTATTCTACTGTAACTCATCTGGTATACCGTATTAATCCTGCTGGCCACCATCCGGCCCGCACGGTATACCTTTGCTAACCACCATCCGATCTGCAAGGCATGAGATTGTTGTTGTTGAGTTGCAGTGTATTATACTATAACTCATTTGATATACCATCAACCACCCTTAGGTCGACATGACATTTGATTTGCTGACCGCCATCCGGTCGGCATGATATCTGATTTGCTGCCCGCCATCCGGTCGGCATGATATCTGATTTGCTGCCGAGCCGTAAGCATATTCTGCTATAACTCAATTAGCAGAAGACTCTTTACTGATGACGAACTTGACTTGTGCATTGTGAGTTGTTGGCATATTCTACTTGCCATTTCAAAAGATCTTGTTAACTTATTGCGTTGATCAGATCTTTTTAAAGCGTGGACTTTATGTCCTTTATCTTCGTTTATTGTAATTTATTTTGTTTATCTTTTCTGCTATTTATTTTGCTTGTTTTCTTTTATTTTGCTATTTTAATGCGTCAGCCATTTTATGAAGCCAAACATGAAATATTAACAAAAATATGCAAAATGCAGAAATAAATTTACATTTTGACAAAAATAAGCATTCACTAATAAAACATAGATTTTGTACATCAATGAACAAATATACAAAACTCCCTGAACATAAGCTAGAGAGGTGAATAGTCGGTGGGCTCCTCCGGGTCCTCCTCCTCATCGAACACGGGGATAGGTTGGGTGCTAGCCGAAGATGGTCCTGCACCGGAGGTGGACGGTCCGACTCTAGAGGTAGGGGGCTGACTACTGGGAGCTGATGGCCAGGCTCCGGCTGTTGGCTATGTAGGAATGAAGATGGTAGTGGTACTACTGGTGCCACCTAATATGCTACTTGGGAAGCCAGCCGAAACTGGATCCGAGCCCACCCATCCAGGAAGGGCTGAGCATTGGTCCTGAAAAACTCGAGTGTATCGCTAATTATTCTGCCCAGCTGTGTAAAAGCCTTCAGCAAGTATGAGGTCTGGCGCGTAGATACATCCCTGATACCTGTAAGCCTAGTCTTGGTCTGCTCCCTCAACTCTATAATGGACCCAGATATCATCAGTAAAGATGCCTCTAGTACCTCTATCAGGAATCGGAGAGCAGTGACTGACTCATTGACCATCTGGTCTGCCTCATCAGTCCTCTGGGCCGCTGTCGTCTCTCTATAATAGCGAGGGACATGGTCACTAGGCAATAATCTCCTGATGCGCCAGCTGAGGGCGTGACGACGGACTGGGCCATGACGGCTGTGCCTGGGGCTCTGGTGGTGGAGGTGTTGTCGATGTGAATGCCCTTTGTAAGAACCCAAAGTATACCCTAGTAGAATTTTTAGTGTTAATTGCATGGGAAAAGAATATAAGAGTAATTATTTAGCTTGAAGTATAGATTTCAAGGGTGTAATTGCAAGAGAAAATAAGTGTATAAAGGAAAGTATTGATGTGAGGGACTATAGTGTAATTTGTCCTTAGAAGTTAGTGAGAGTGAGCTTAATCCATGTTCTGTCGCTAGCGCGATAATGGTTGCGGGCGCGACAGAATGTAGTTGGGAAAATTAAGCAAGAGTTGACAAGTGGCTGCTTGGGGGTTTGACACCTGGCTTGAGACAAGATATAAATAGAGTGAATTAAGTGTGAGTGGGTGGTCTTTAATGAGTTTGTTGGCTAGCTTTCTTTTCTCTTCCTTCTCTTTTGTTCCCTATTTTCTGCTCTTTGTTCTTTGTTCTTATTCCCTTTGGATTGGTCTTCTTCTTCTGGTTTTTCTTCTTTTCATCTCAAGTTGTTAACTTAGATTGGTTTGAAGAGAGTTTGGTTAGAGTCTTGTGAAGAGGTAAGTGTGATGGATTTTCGGATTTCAATTAGCCTCCTTTTGTTTCTTTTTCTATTTTGATTTAAAGTGATATGAAGGGTTGATTCATGTGTTATTTTGGATGATTTTTGTGTGTAAAGCTGTGGACAAGAGGAAAGACAAGGGCAAGGAGAAGATTTGACCCGAAGAAGTGAAAAGATTAAGCTGCTTTAAAGGTTGGGATCGTGTGTGTTTTGATGGATACATGTTATTGAGCTGTTATTATACTTGATTGTTTGCTAAATGCTTGTTATATGACTAGGGATTAGAGAGTTTTGATCTAGTTCTTAGTTGTAAAATGAGTATGTGTTCATTTTGATTGCTTGCATGTTCCTTGATTGCAAGTTAGTGTGTGTGTAAAGTGGTGCATGAGAGTGTGTGCTTTTGTATTGTGTACGGTATTTGGGTTCTATCACGAGCGCGATAGAATACTCTGTGGGCAAGTTTTTTCCTTCTCGTGTTTGATTTCAAGCACGAGCCTCGTTGCGGGCACGACGGAAGCCAAATAGGCATTTTATCGCGTGCGCGACAGCTGGAGATCTTTGGCTCTGCCGCGGGCACAATAAAGGTCACGAGCGCGACACTGCCCAAGGTTTTGCATGTAAAGTTTTGCCTTATTTTATGTATAGTATTGCATTGTATATTGTAGGGTCATGTGTAGTAGATGATTTTAGCAACATGATAAAATAGGTATGAGTATGATTATGGTTTGTTTGATTATTACATAAATTGAGATGATGCATAACGATTTGTTTGGATACTTGAATATATATATAAAGTATATAGTTCAGTGCATAAAGTTATTTGTTTAAGCCTGAAGAGTCATAGTAGTGGATAGATAAGCATTCTTATAAAGGGTAGAGTGCAGCTGCTAGAATGGCATTATTTATGCCTATATGTCGAATACCTTGCGTATTTGTATTTGTGTTAGGACTCTATATGTTTGATATTGTTTATCGGTATTTAGGGTACCCGTATCCACAATTAATAGAATTCAGGCTAATGAATGTTCTGCAGTGTACATGAGATGCAATAACGGCTATTATACGTATATGCCTTTATATGTAAGAGGTAGTGGATAATTATCCCTTATTATTTTGATGATGTTTGCATGAGTATGAAATTGCTAGAGCAAGAGGTTATATGCATCAAAGAATATATGTTGTTATGTGTTAAGCATGGCTATTTATATGCAGTGTGTGTTATATTTGAGACTTCGATAAAAGTCCTTTATTCTATTTATCCCCACTAAGCTTTATTGCTTAGCACAGGTGTTTTTCCTGTGTAGGTTTGTAGGATTGGTTCAGAGAGTTCTCATCTGTAGGCCATAGGAGCAGAGTGGAGTTCTTTTGTTTTTGTTTTTTTTTTTTTGTAGTTGAATCTTTTTTGTATCGAGCAGTATAGTGTTTTTGTATAAGAGGTTATTGTTTTTCCTATGTAGCGTACATGTATAGAAGAATAATCATGTAATAATGAACAATGATGTTTTGTAAAATATACGGTCTTAAAATTTATGAATACAAGTATATTTGGGTTATTGATATTCTTTTTCACTGTAATGTATGATTATATGTATATATTTGTGTTTGTTTGAGCATAATGCTCCGATATCCTCCCAAGGGTTATTAGGGTGTTACACCCTTAGGTGCCCCAGTCTACTATAGGGGTGGACCCTTCGTGGTGGTGTGAGACTCTGAGCTTTATGCGATAGTGGGGTGCTCAATAACTCATCCATATCAAACTCTATGTCCATATCCAAAGGGTTGTGAGGCTGACCTTCCTTTGGCTGAGGCTGCTGCGAAGGCGGTCCCCCCTCTACTTGAGGCTACTGTGGTGGCTGCTCCTCCTCCTATGGCTCCTCTGGGAAATCCTCATCTGACAGGAGTGGAGGGAGATGGAACAGGCGTCTAGTCTCTGCTATGGCGAGAAATCTATACTCATCCAAACGGTCTCGTACCTGGGCCACTATCCCCATTGTCTAGGCAGCTGCCAAATCTACGAAAATATCCTCATCTAGCGGAGGCCCAAAACTCCCTAGAGGTGTAACAGCCCAAAATTGACCCTAGAAGTTTTGAGCATGATTAGAGCAATTTAGTGAGGTTAATTAAGGATTTATTGTAATTGGACTAAATTATAATTAAAAATTTAGGACTTAATTGCATGAAATAAAATAGTTTAGTGACTAATTGGTAATTGGCATGATTAGTGTTAAGTGGAGGATTAGGTTAAGTTAAACTAGGTTATTAACTTTAAATATGAGTTAGTGGGATCCATGTGTAGAGCTCTCATCTTGCCACCTAGCATTGGATAGATTATGGCATGACACCTTGCATTTGCATGCATATAAATAGGTGGAGGAAGTGGCAAAATCTGGCTTTTACTCTCCATTTTATTCGGCCACTTTCTTCAATTCTTCCTTATTCCTTTTGCGTCTCATCATTCTTCGCCCCTTTCTTTCTCTCTTGATCTTTTTCATTTGATTGCTAAGTCTTTAGTTGCATTGAGTAAGAGGAACAAGAGTTAAGTTAGAAAGGGTAAGCTTGAGTTAGTTTCTTCATTTTTTTTATTTGAATTTCAGTTTATAGTCTAAATTCTATTTTGGATGTGTGTGCATATATTGATTTGTAAGTTGGAGAACCTAGTAGAAAAGCAAAGGGTAAAGAGAAGGTCATTTGAGTAGTGAAGATCGAAGGAGTGCTACAAGAGGTTTGGGATTCTATTTGTATTTATGTAGATTGCATGTGTGGATTATTTGGCGAAATCATGGGATATGAAGGGTTCAATGGTTCTTCTAATGATTGGGTTGAAATTGGAATAATATGTTGTATTGATGAGGCCTTATTGCCAATTAATTTGTGCTATGTTTGATTGTGTGCATGATGATGTTTAAAGGGCTTAGTAATGATTATAACATATTAGTTGTATGTATAATTATAAGACATGAGTGTGTTGACTAGCTATAAGTGTGTGGTTATGGTATGAATTGTGTTGACGATTAGTTTAGAGTGCATCTAAATTGAGTAGTGTGAATAAGGGTTGCAGAGTATGTAAATTTGAGACTTTGAGTCAGGATTTGTATCTTGTCGCGAGCGCGATAAACGTCCCAGACGCGATAGAGTGCTCCATAAGATGTTTATTACTGGTTTGAGTTCTATCGCGAGCATGAGGGATATCGCGAGAGCAACAATAGTGTTTAAGGTTTTCCATCGCGTGCGCGAACTATACCGCGAGCATGACAGAAGAGATATCCTTGCTCTGTTGTAGGCACAACAAGGGTCGCGAGCGCGATACTGCTAGAATTTTTGAATGCGAGTCTTTTACTTTAATTCTTATGTACTATATTATGTGGCCGATAAATGTCTATGCACAAGGGATTGATAAGTGTATTTATGCATGTGAACTATGATGTTTGGATAATGAATGACTATACAAAAAGTGATGATGAATGTATGTATTTACGTGAACATTAAGTGAGATAATTGATTAATTGCATGTAATCGAGTCATGGATAGATAAGCATGCTTATAAGGGTTAGTGTTTACAGCTACTAGTATTGGTACCTAACCGACATCTAGTGTTTTGAGATTTATATATCTCTAATGTTAATATTGTTCTCTCTAATAATTTAGTGATTGGTACCTGAGTGGCATCTAGTGTACCTGTTATCCACTGCTGTATTGGTTTAGGCTATACTATATGGTTATTACATTGGTTGATTATAGTAGTGCGTTACATGTTATAAATTGCCATGAGACAGTACCATTACTGGTAACATTGTTTATTAGTGACTTAATGTTATGAAGTATGGAATAATGAATATTTGTTTATCAATTAATTATAGTGTATGTTGCTATTGTTTGTTAATGCATGATTTATTTGTATTAGTCTATTGTATGTTCACATCCCCACTAAGCCATAGCTCAGCACGGGTGTTTGCCTCCCATGTAGGTTTATAGTGTGAAGCTCGAGTTTTGCATGGAACGTATGCTGGACACTAGAAGGAGTTTTGAAGTCTTCTAGTTAGGTTCTTTTGTATTGTATAAATATGTTCCTATTTTTGAATAACAAGTATATGTAAATGTAACTGTGACGCGCGCCGGATCCCGATGCGCCGCCCGTTCGACCGCCCGCACGTGGGCGACCGGGGCATTTGCGGGTCCGTTGGCAGCTTGCGATAAATCGCAAGTGCGTCTATGTTAAGCAACACGGAGGTTTCATGGAGTCGCCACCCAATAGAACATTGGGAAAGTTTCTCTCGCCTCGGAGAGCCTAAGACTGCGCTTTTTATCCATATTGAGCCATGAGGCCTAGGATTAGCGCTAAAGCCTCGTGACTCAAGAAGTATCTTGAAGGATAACCTCTAACCTCTCGAGCCCAAAGACCAGAGCTGGGTCCGGGATTTCTCATCTATTTCTACCTCAATTAGCTTATGATCAAATTTTAATATCATTAATTCGCTCTCTCTCCACACTATGCAATTTACTTGAAAAGCGCATCTATTCACATTCGGAAAGCAGTAAATGAGCAGAATAAATATCAAAAGCGATAAATTACAATAATACAAGGAGCGGAATACAACTCCCTTTATAAATGTGCAATTCACACACAAATCGGGGCATTGTTTATTTTGAGGACTTTGGTCCTCGCATGCATCATTATCAAAAATGGGATATTTTATATGTGATGATCTTTATTGGATGAAAATAGGGCGTTGGACCCTTTTGCATTTTATACAAAACTCACTTTTATTTAAGTACAAATTGTTGGTCTATCTTTACATTTAACAGGATAAAAAGAGCTTATTCATATACATAAAATAATCAATGAATGAAAAAACGAGAGAAAATAAATCAAGAGGTTTAAGAAAACTAAACCGGACGAAATCCACCATGCATGGTAGGCAGCCACTCAAGCTCGGAATTACCCAAGAAGACCAATATATGCTCACAGAAAGTTAAGAGATGTTAATATTTGTAAAATTAACATATAAGAAATCAAAGGGACCGAAAAGAGATGAAGGATGATCAACCAAAAATGGAGGCAGGACCCACCGACGGCCCTTCTTGGTTGACCGACGGGCGTTGGTTTGGTAATTTGACATGCACGTTTGTCACTGAAAAAGGGGCGTCTGTAGGTGGGTGACCGACGGGCGTCGGTCGTAAAGATGACCCATCGGTCACCTCTATCTCCGGAAAATAGAAAAGAGTAAAGAGCCTTTTTGAAATAAAAAAAAAACAAGTTTTATCCAAGAAGGAGATGAGGGAGTCAAAATGAAGAAAAGTAATGACAGGTATTTAAAATTTCACAGAATGAATAAATAAATGATGAATAATTAAATATGAGATGAAAATGGAGAGAGAATCCGGAATATTTACCCTCAGATAGTCGCTTTGGGTAAGATTTTGATGTCGGTTAGATCCCCGCGCGTTCCACGAGAAGTAAGAGAATGAAAGATTAGAGAGAGAAAATGAACTATTTCACCTCCGATCCTTCAGAAAATCGATTTAGGAGTCAAAATCTAGAGAAAACTAATTAGTTTTTAGTTCCTTTGATTGATTTGATCCTTGATTAAGTAAAGTTCTTTGGAAAAAGGTGTTTTTGGATGAGAGAGAAAACGTGCTCGGATTTTGGCAGAGTTTCCCCTTTCTGAAAAATTTTCCAACCCTTTTGAAGTGAAAATCCGGACCTTATATAGCCAGACACGACCGACGGGCGTCGGTGCATAGGGGTGGGCGTCGGAAGAATCCTACTGACACAAGGACACTTCCGACGGCCCTGCCACATCCACCGACGGGCGTCGGAACGGTTGCGTGTTCCGGGAAACCAGGCGGCTCCTGACAGGGGCGGTGACTTTCCGACGGGCGTCGGAAAATACCCTGAGCCATCGGTGACTCGAAGCGACGGGCTACCTCCACAGACGGGCTGGCCGTCTGTGGAGGACAAAAAACCTTTTTGACTCAGAAAACTCCCGTTTTCCCCCTCTCTGCCCCTGAAGTGTAGAAAAACCTCATTTCTCATGGAACGCGGGATTGAAACCTCCAACTTCAGCCTCCTATACAGGCTTGAACATTGATTTCATCATAGGGTAACCTCTGATCCGGACCGCTCCAGGACACGGTGCTTACAGTTGCCCCCAGTTTTGGGGAAACTAGCGCACAAGCGCCTAGATAAGCCAAAACTCAGAGAAAGGTTGGAAAGAAAGCGTACCTTCGACGGCTTTTCACCTTCCATGCCTTCCGCCGGGTGGACCTTGTCTCGATCCGCTCGGCGATGCGAAAATACTCTCCTCGGTCTTATCTCGACCTGCGGGTATTTGGTGAGGTGCAGCAGGCTTTGGCCACGGCCTCAGCCTGGTGAAGTGCGGTATGCTCTAACCACAGCTCTGATTTGTGAGATGCAGCACTCTCTGGCTACAACCTCGATCTGGTGGAGTGCGGCACTCTCTGACCACAGCTTCGATTGGTGAGATGCAGCATGCTTTGGCTACAATCTCAATCTGGTGAAGAGCAGTGTTTCTCTAACCACAGCTTCGATTGGTGAGATGCAGCATGCTTTGGCTACAGTCTCAATCTGGTGAAGAGCAGTGTTTCTCTAACCGCAGCTTCGATCTGTGAGATGTAGCGCTCTCTGGCCACAACCTCGATCTGGTGAAGAGCAGTGTTTCTTCAACTGCAGCTTCGGGGTGAAGAGCAGTGTTTCTCCAACTACAGCTTCGATCTGATGAAGAGCGGTGTTTCTTCAACCGCAGCTTCGATCTGATGAAGAGCGGTGTTTCTTCAACCGCAGCTTCGATCCTGGAGTGTAAAAACTCCGCTGATTTCCTTATTTCGAAGGAGACCTCTTTAAGCGATGTCCGTGCTTAGGTTGGTATTCCTTTGTACCTGTGAGATAAAAGATTTTGTTAATTCATGTTTGAAAGGTCGTCTTTCGACCTGTTATTGATTATTATTCTTTTGTTGTTTGTCTTTGTTTCATGTTATTATTATTTTTTATTGTCATTTTTATCGACACATGAGTAAGTAGGAGAATATACACTTCCTGTGGTGTTATTTAAGCAATCAATCGAAAAGAAAAACATGCAAATAATGGAGCAAAAGTTTTTCCACTAAAATGTCATTTTTGTACAATGCATATACAAAATACAAGAGATACAAAAATAACTTCCTGAAGCTCAGAGAGGCGTGTAGTCTGAAGGCTCATCGGTATCCTCATCATCTGAGATATGCACGGTCCCTGGCGGAGGTGGACGGGCCTGAGGGGGTGACGGAGCTGCAGAGGGTCCTGCCTCGTGATCATGGGCTCGCCTGAACTCAATCTGAGCATAGCCGTCCAAGAAGGGCTGGGTACAAGTGCCCAAAAACCCTAAGGTCTCAGAGATCTTGTCCCCCAACTTCTTGAAGGCTTGGCTCAGCTGAGTGGTCTGCTCAACGGCGGCCGTCCTCCTACGCTCCAGGCTCTGCTCCGTCTGCTCCCTGAACTCTCTCATGGTCTGAGAAAGAGGAGGAAGAATCCCCTCCATCGCCTGGACACGGGATCACAGAGAGTCCAGTGACTCATCAATCATCTGAAGGGTCATGTCAACCCTCTGAGACGCCTGGTCCTGCGACGTCCTCACATCATGAGCGAGCTGCTGCCTCAACTCCCTCTGCCCCTGAGCAATCTACTCAACTAGCCTCATCTGCTCTCCTCTGAAGGCCTCCAGAACCCGAGTCTGCTCATCTCTAAGGGCATCCATGGCCCGAGTCTGCTCCCTCGCTGCATGCTCCATGTAGCCTGCCTGCTCTCGGGATTGGCGCTCCACCGTCTGAGACTGCTCCTGGATAGCAGCCTGCTGACGATCCAACCTCTCATGAATGGCCCTATCCCTCTCATCCTGTCGCCGCTCAAAGGCCATAAACATGGAGGAGAGGAGCTGGGAAAAGTCCGGCTGAGCTGGCTGATGTGGCGCTGGCTCTGGTGGTGGTGCCGAAGAAGTGGATGCCCCAGGATCGCCTCGGGAGTACGGATGGTATCTCTCGGAGGGCTCGCGGGCAGGCCTCTGTACCCTGGTACTCGGCGACGGGGCTGGAGTCGGGGCCCTAGATGCCGGTGAAGAGGCAAAGAGATCGTCCATCGTGATCTCAAAATCAAAATCCAAGGGGGTCCTAGGAGGCTCCTGCTGCTGTGGCGGAGGCACTGTCTGTGACTGAGGAGGTGGAGGAGGCTGATGCTCCGGCTGAGGCTCAGTCTGTGGAGGCTGCGGCTGTACCTGCGGAGGCTGAGGCTGTGGCTCGGGCTGTGGCTCGGGCTGTGGAGGCTGCTCCTCCTGGTGCTCTGGGTGATCAGGGTCTGCCCCCAGGGGTGGAAGCGAGAACAGTCGCCGGGTCTCATGGATAGTCAACACCCTATAAGCCTCCGCCTGGCCTGGAATCTGAGAGATCATCCCCATCTGAACCGCTGCTGCAGCATCTACATGGATCCCCTCCGGTAGAGGTCCTCTCAGCCTCTCGGGGTTAAACCCCAATCCCAACAGTAATCGGGTGATGACTCCTCCTACCATCACCACCGGTGTCAACCCTCTGCCCACTCTGGTCAGGTTGGCCAAGATCTCGTGGCTAATGTTGAGACGCTGGCCTGCCACCATGGCCCAGAGGCTCCAGATCTCGGCCGCGTTAAGCGACCCTGGATTACCAACTCGACCGAGGTACGAGCTGGAAAGCACTCTGTGCAGATACCGGAGTGCCTGAGACACCAGTACGGTGCTCTTCGCTGTATCGTGATCATACAGCACTCCTGGTATAGCAATAGCCGCCCAATGGGCGCGTCTCACCGCTCGCCGCGGGATCTCAACCTCCTCTCCCGAAGGAAGCCCCATAGCCTGAGCAAACCTCTGCCTGGTGATGCTGACATGGTCGCCATCAAACCAAAACTGTACCACCCCCGGGTCAGTATCTGCGCTCTGAAAGCCTGTGTAGCGGAGAGTGGCCAAAACCTGGCGGGTAGCCTCTGGGAATGTCTGGAAGGCAGGCTCAAGAAACTCTGTCCAACCCGCTCCCTCGGCAAGTAAATCGAACTCTGGGGCCAACCCGAGGGCCTCTAGAAAAGGGCGAGATACAAAGCGGCTGGCCCGAAACTCTACCTGAGCCAACGCCCTATACCTCTGGGCGGACTCGTCATCCATCCAAGCCGGGGCCTCAAGCTCGGGCTGGGCCTGTGGTGCTCTGCGTCTGGGGGGCATCCTGTAAAAAGGAAAGAGTCAGATAGCGAAAACTTGGCGAAACAAGCATTATCAGGTTTATTTTCCAAAATCTAAGGTCCATCTAGGCCTTAAAAAGGGCAGTGGCGGCCCGACATGAGATAAAAAAAAGCAATGCCAGATGAAAATAGCAAACATCCTGTCTACGGAAGTAGCCTAGCATGCCTTGCACGCATCATGGCAAAGGAACATGTAATTCTCACGGAGATGATTAAAGCGAATAAAGATGGGCTTTCTAAGTCCTAAGGCATGCATCATACCTGGAAAGTAAATAATTATTCAATTCTAGAATAAAAGATAAAAATTTGGGCAGCACCCCGGCAGGGATGTGCCCAACCTCCTGCGTGAAAAAGCAAGACAATAGGCCTCAGGCCCTAGCAATATTAAATGCATGTAAATGGGGCGCACCCCGGCAATAGTGTGCCCCCAATAAATCAAAATAATTGCCACAGGCCATAAAAGCAAAGATATGCACAAAATGGTGCGCTAAAAAGGGTGTAATTCTAAAGCACCAAGGTTATAGAAAAACTCTATTTCTACGTGATCATGCAAAAAGTTCGGATTTAATTACAAGATAATATAGAAAATTGGGCAGCATTTCCCCCTAAATCCTAAAATTATCTAAAACTCCTTAGAGTTAGAAGAAGAAAGAATGTAGAAATGAATTAAATGAATAAATAAATAAAAAATAATAAAGAAGTAATTATTTACTTACTTGTAGTCCGGAGAAGTGTAGAAACTAGAGAAATACAAATATCCGAGCACCGGGTGAGTATATAATGCGAAAAACTGAAGAAATCGCGAAAAAATAAGAAAAAAAGACTCAAAAATCGCTAAAAACTGCTTAAAAACCGCTTGAGAGAGGAAGAAGAAAGGGACAGCAACGTTTGCGCCGTCTGTCACTCGTCCTTATATAGAATTTCGTGACCGACGGGCAGGGCGTCTGTACAAGCGACCGACGGGCTGGCCGTCTGTCGCGAAATAAATGCAATTTAATGCGCGTGATGAATGCAATGATGACGCGTGTTTCTGCCCGGTGGACTTCCGACGGGCAGGCCGTCCATATGGAGGGGCGGTCAGGCCGTCTCCGTAGAGAGGCGGGCAGACCGTCTCTGTATAGGGGCGGGTAGGCCGTCGGTGACCCTCTCCTATAAAATCTGCAAAATTTTCTTGTCTCTTCATTTTCCAGCACCTTGGGCTTTTATTCTTCTCAAAATGTTTTCCCCTCCTGCTCAAAGGATGCACCACATTTTAGATGACAAACACACTTGGGGAGAAGGCGCCCTTTCCTCTCTGGCTGGGCTGAAATATCTGTGTCGGGTGAAAATCGACCAAAACCTGCTCCTGGCGGCGACCCACTTCTGGAACCCTAGATTTCACGTCTTCCAGTTCACCTATCAGGAACTGTGCCCTCTTTCTGAAGAATTGGCTTCCATTCTGGGAGCCCAGTTCCCTCCTGGCGCTCTGCCTTGCATCCCCCGCTGCGGCCTACTTCAGACCCGGGACGTAGCCCTAGCTCTGGGCATATCCCCCTCGGAGGCCAAACGGCTGATTCCTCTGAGTTCCTCCTTTTCTCTGGAGCCACTGATCGAGGCCCTAGATCAGTTCACTGACATCCCTACCTATCGGGTAAGTATCACGTTCCTATTCTGCATGGTGAACTTCCTTACTGTTGTTCCAGGAGGCTTGACAGGTGACTTTCGTCTGCTTGGAGTTCTGAGCGACTTCCATCTGGGGTTGTCCCCTCTACCACTTGTCTTGGCCGAAACCATCTTGAGTCTGGACGCTGTGAGCTCTGGGTCCACTACAACCTTTACCGGTAGCCCCTTATTACTTCAGGTGCGTCATTATTTTAAAGGTAGTGCGTCCCTTATGGATTTTCACACTAGCTTTTCTTTGCGGGAGGTGCGTCCTTTCGGATTTTCACACAACCCCGTGCCTTATTTTTGCCTGAAGCAAATCCTACTTACTCCAGCGGCTTTTTTTTTTTTTTTTTTTTTTTTTTTTTTTTTTTTACAGATCTGGCTACAGGAAAAACTGAAGATGCTGTCCGAGCCACCCCCTCGAGTCACTCCGCAGTACTCGCCGAGCCATTTCCTGCCTCGCCGGCGACTGTATGGTTGTGCCACGGCTGGTGAAGGTATTACCAGATTTGGCGAGCTGTCAGATGACGATATCAGTTTTACATCCGCCTGGCTCCCGCTGTCTCATGCGGTCACCGATGGTTCATCGGGTTGCGTTCCCCTCTGCGGCCTCCGCCAGGCCACCTTCTGCATCACCTCGCGATGTACACGGCAGCTTGGGATGACCCAGGATATAGTGAGGGTTCCCCTGTCTTTCCGAGGAGGAGATCTCTCGGTCGCATTTGCTTCCCGGTATCATGAGCTATGGGGTAGATTACCTGTGAAGACCGTCATCCCGAGGTCTGGCGATCATTCTGCGTCCTCAACCAGCGGGTACAAGAAGTGGATCCTCAGCCCAGCCTCCGATAATAGGACTCGAGGGCTCAAGCATCTGATCGGCGAGAGCAGCAGCAGGACCTAGCTTAGCCTAAGTGTGTATCTCTTTTTGTGCTACATTTCTTTTTAATGAAGAACTAGAAAATGACAGAAGTGAAAAGAATAATATTCATCCTTTTCACAAGCTTTGTGTATATTTCCAGATAATTTCAGCATACATGATCAATTTTGGCATTCACTCAGCTGCTTATGCGCTATCAATACATGAAACCAAATTTTAACAGCATCAACTCCTGTTACCGATCGGCCCTCTCGGGTTTTCACGATCGGACATTTTCTCTCATGCCTCTAATTTTTGCACAGGATGCCTTTTTTCGGTTTTCACCCTGTCGAGGCGCCCAATTTTAGCATAGCCGCCTTTTTTCGGTTTTCGACTTGCAGGGCATTTTATTCTCTTCTTTTTATTTTGGTCTTTAGCCGTGGAACCTTTTGAGTCTGTCGACATTGATCGGCTCTTTGAATTCGTTCCCATCGCTGTCTGATAAGATTGCAGCCCCTCTCGACAACAGCTTCTTAAGGATGTAGGGCCCTTCCCAGGTAGGTCTGAACTTCCCCCTGATGTATGGTATCCCTGGCCTCATCTGCTTGAACACCAAGTCTCCTTCTTTTAACGGATGCTTCCTCACCTTCTTCCCGAAAGTTCTCGCTAATCTCTTCTGATATATCTGATTGTGATAATAAGCTTTCAGCCTACTCTCATCCAGTAAGTTCAAGTGCTGCAATCTCTGTTGCGCCCATTCGGCTTCCGGGATTTGGGCTTCCATGACCACCCTTAGAGATTTGAGTTCTATCTCTACCGGCAATACTGCTTCTGTTCCGTACACCAGGGAAAATGGAGTAGCGCCTGTAGATGATCTTACTGTCGTTCTGTATCCCCACAGGGCGAAGGGTAACTTTTCAGCCCAGTCTTTGTAGGTTTGGACCATCTTGGACAAGATCTTCTTCACATTCTTATTGGCGGCTTCTACTGCTCCATTCGCTTGCGGTCGGTAAGGAGAGGACTTATGATGCTCCACACCATATTTCCCGAGAAGTTTTCTGGTCTCTCCCATAAACTGCACTCCATTATCAGACACTATGTGGTGAGGGAGACCATATCTGCATATCAAATTCCTCTCTATGAACTTGGCCATGTCCCTCGCGTCAATTTTCTTGAAGGATTCTGCTTCGACCCATTTGGTGAAGTAGTCGATTACAACTATGATATATCTGTGCCCATTGGACGCCATAGGGCGAATCTCTCCGATGATATCTATCCCCCAAGCGGCAAACGGCCAAGGAGATGTTAGGTTATGTAGCTCTGATACCGGCAGGTGTCTCAGGTCCGCGTACTGTTGGCATAACTGACATTGCTTGACATACTTTGAACAATCAGTGTCCATCGTAAGCCAATAAAAGCCTTGCCTCATTATCTTCTTGGCCAAGGTCAAGCCATTCATGTGGGCCCCGCAGACCCCTGCATGGGTTTCTTCCATTATCTTGCGCGCTTCTCTTTCATTCAAGCATCTGAGCTGGATCCCATCTGACCGTCTCTTTTACAGCACCCCTTCCAAGGATATGAACTGAGTAGATAACTTACGTATCATCCTCTGATCTTTTTCAGTGGCTTCTTTTGGAAATCTATTGCTTTCCAAGTAATTCATGATATCAAAGTACCATGGCTTCCCATCTGACGCCTCTAGTTCCATCACTGGCTCGGTTTCAAAACTAGGCCTATCAGAGCTCGAAATTAGCACCGGTTTCATGACCACTCCCTCAGGATTATCCCATATTGACACTAAGGTTGCCAACGCGTCAGCCAGACGGTTCTCATCTCTGGGCACAAAGTGGAAGGTACAAGTATCAAACTGCCCACATATCCCTTTCAGATATTGAACATAGGGGACCAGTCGTTCTTCTTTAACAGCCCACTCACCTCGGATCTGGTTTATTACCAAGGAGGAGTCACCAAATACCTCTACGTTTCTTGCCCCCAACACAGCTAAAGCTTCTAACCCGAAGGTGCATGCTTCATACTCAGCTTCATTGTTGGTTGCCTTGTATCTCAGCTTCTTAGCAAGAGGAAGTTTTTCATTATCTGGGGTTGTCAGGATGATTCCGACTCCGGCTCCTTTGTTATTAACTGCCCCGTCAAAGTGCAACTGCCATCCTTGAACAGAAATCATGCCTATGCTCTCGTCAGGAAAGGTAAATTCGGGGGCGTCCCCTTGGATAGGATGTTCAGCAAGAAATTCGGCTACAGCTCGCCCTTTAATAGTCTTGCGGGTGATGTACTGCACATCAAACTCCTGTAGCAAGAGCAGCCACCTACCCATCTTTCCAAGCAAAGATGGTGCCTCCTGCAAATATCTTAAAGGATTCTGCTTGGCTACGGCCTGAACCTTGTATGAGTGGAAGTAATGTCTTAGCTTCTTTGATGCCCAAATCACTGCAAGGCAGATTTTCTCCACTTCAGCATATTTTATTTCGTAAGCCAGGAACTTCTTGCTGAGGTAATAAACTGCAAACTCCACCCCAAATTCATCCTCTTGAGCCATCATGGCGCCCACTGAACCGTCTTCTACTGCCAGATACAGAATAAGCGGTTTAACAGGTTGCGGAGGTCTTAGTACTGGCGAATTTAACAGGTACTCCCTGATATTATCAAAGGCTCTCTGGCAGTCTTCATTCCAGACTACGGGCTGATTCTTTCTAAGCAGCTTAAAAACAGGTTCACATATCGAAGTGAGCTTGGCAATAAACCGGCTGACATACTGCAGTTTGCCCAGGAAACTCCTTACATCTTTCTCTTTTTGTGGCACAGGCATCTCTCTGATAGCTTTCACCTTGTCGGGGTCAATTTCTATCCCCCTCTGACTGACGACATGTCCCAACAGCTTTCCTGAAGTCACCCCGAAAACGCACTTCTTGGGATTAAGTCGTAGATTATACTTGTCGATCCTGGTGAAGAACTTCTCTAGAGCTTCAAAGTGTCCCTCTCGGGTGGCCGATTTGACCATCATATCATCGACATACACCTCCACTTCTTTGTGAATCAGGTCGCTTAGGATCTTGGTTGCCATCCTCTGGTATGTGGCCCCTGCATTCTTCAGGCCGAAAGGCATAACCCGATAGGCATAGGTACCCCACTCCGTGATGAAGGCAGTCTTAACCCGGTCAGCTATCTTGTTCAGGATCTGGTTGTAGCCCACATATCCATCCCCAAAACTGTACATCACGCAATTGGCGGCACTGTCTATCAATACATCAATATGGGGTAGTGGAAAATCATCTTTAGGGCAAGCTTTGTTAAGATCTCGATAATCCACACACACCCTGACCTTTCCGTTCTTCTTAGCCACAGGAACCACATTTGCCAGCCAAGTAGGATACTGGACTTCCACAAGAAACTTAGCTTCGATCTGCTGTCGGATTTCCTCCTTAACTTTGTCAGCCCATTCTGGCCTTAGCCTTCTCAACTTCTGCTTCACAGGCCTGCAATCTGGGTAAGTCGGGATGGCATGCTCCGCCACGGTTCGATCAATCCCCGGCATGTCCTCGTAGGTCCAGGCAAAGACTTTTTCATGTTTTGTTATTATTCTCTCAAAATTTTTTCTCTCCTCAGGAGTTATGTTTGATGCTATTAGAATTTCTCTCGAATTTTCTGAAGTTCCAAGATTGAAAGGCGTTGTGCCAGTAGAGTCAATGTCAAAAATTGATGGAATATGATCATGTTCATGCATGTTGAAATCATTAGAAACATCGCACAAATAAGTGAAATTGTTCATCTTATTGATAATATTATAGTTATCATTTACATCATAAAAGAGTTCTGGAATAAAAAGACAATCTAGGCTAGAGTCTTCCTCTGCCGCTCCCGAGGTTTACGCTGTTGCGGCTTGCTTACTGACTTTCTGATATAGCAGAGGCCCTTCAGGCACGTCGGAAGAAATCTTCAAATCCTCCATTTCCAGCTCTAAATCTGCTATCTTCCCTTTTCCTTTCAGCCTGGCAGCTACCATTTTCTCAGTAACGACCTCCTCAAGCTCGCACTTGTCCCAAGTGATCCCCTGAGTCATGACTTCTTCGTCCCAAAAGCCTTCAGCGGTCTTGACAAACCCGACGTTCCAGTCATACACATCGTTAAAAATCTCAAAGCCAGGGACAATCCTCCCATCTACCCACTGCGGTTCATCTTCACCAGTATAAGCACATACTGAGGATGCGGGGACAAAGCTTTCTGAAATATGGGGGATCCTGTCTGTTACTCTCTTCTTGCCAAAACCACCTCTGTACCCCAGACCTTTTCGGTTCTTCTGTCCTCGAGTGGTGATCGCAGTCTGCAGCCCTTGGGAGCTTCTACCCAATCCAGCCCAAGGAAGATAGTGCATCTTCTTCATCATACTAACCACAGCCGGGCTATCCCCTGATCCGTGCTCTTCCTTTATTATAGATACATGAAAACCACTGAATGGTTGATTGGCAATTTCTAGCGCTGAGACCTGATTTTCCCTGGCCGCCTTGATAGTCACCACCTCCCCTTCGTGCGGGAATTTTATCATCTGATGCAGTGTGGATGGCACTCCTCCTAATTTATGAAACCAGGGTCTCCCTAGCAAAGCCGAGAAATTAGCAGGAATGGGCAGAACCACAAATTTAACTTCCACTTCGATAGGTCCTGTCTTGACCAAGGTCTTGAAGGTTCCCGAGGCTTGCCTCCTCGAGTTATCGTAGGCCGTGATAGTCAGGTCGGATCCGCTGAGCATATCCTCGCTTAAGCCAAAAGCTTGCAAAGCTATCAAAGGGCATACGTTGATAGAAGACCCATCGTCCACCATAACGCAAACAGTGTGCTTGCCGCTAATCTGCGCCTTAATGTATAAGGGTCGGTTATGATTACGGCCTTCTGCCGGTAAGTCAGCATCAGAAAAGATCAACCTCTCTTCGGATCCTCCCTTGATTAGGCCCAAAAGCTCTGATGGGGAAATAGTGGTGGCAACTGTGGCCTCAACCAAAGCCTCTACTACCTTCTGCCTATGAGAGGGGGACTGCCTCAACAAATCCCAAATGGATATCTGAGCTGTGGTTTTCTTCAATTGCTTTATAATCTGTTCCTCCTCTGGCTCTTTCTCTGCCAACGGCCGTACCGGCTCAGGTAGCTTTGCAATCTCGGGGATCACCGTTCCACTTCTAGTGACAGCGCTTATCTCTCCCTCTTCTCCATCGGAGCCCCACAGATCAAGGTTCAACCCTTCTTCACCCTCGGCTTCTCCACCGCTCTCACTGCTAGACCAGCAATCTAGAGTTGCCACAACTGCTCTCTCCTTCTCATCTTCGGAATCACCGACAGCAGATTCCTCATTCCCATATAGATCTTGTAGCACGCACCACTCTGGCAGGCTAGATTGGATTGTGAACACAGGTGGGGGTACGGCATTATAACCAGGCTTCTTCTCAGCTTCTCTCCTCTCAGGGTCAGAGATCTGCTTGCTATCGATCAAATCTTGAATAGAGTGCCGAAGTGCTTTGCATTTATCAGTGATATGGCCCGAGTGCTGGTGGAATGCACAGAATTCGTTGTCCTTATGTCCCGGTTTCCCTTGTGTCAAAGCTGGCCTAGGAGTGAGAGGACGCAGTTTTCCCTCCTTCATCAGCCTCGTCAAGACCCAGGATAATGGTCTCCCCAAGTTCGAAAACTTCCTCTGGGTGGCTACCTCAGTAGCAGACACTTCACCCATTCTTCTAGTGCTGTTACTGGGACCTGCCGGCCTACTGGCTCCTTGACCGGGGTTAGCCCTTTTGGCAAAATTGTCATTGTTAGCTTTCCGGGTCAAAAACTCCCCTTCTGCTTCGATGGCTATATCCTTGAGAGACTCCCAGTCCTTTAACCCCTTCATCCTCAATCCCTCCTTCAAGTATGGGCTTGCGTTCTTAATGAAAAGACGAATCTGATCTTGGGTATCAGGCTTCCGGCGCATCTCCATTACTCGGTTCCGCCATCGGGTAAGGTACTCATGGAAGGATTCCCCGGCCTTCTGTTGGAGCAGCTCAAGATCTTTCAGGGTCACCTCCATTCTGGTGTTACAGTCGTACTGTTTCAGAAACTCCTCAGTGAGCAGATCCCAATCTTCTTTAGTGCGGCGGTCAAGGCCGTGATACCAATCTATGGCATGAGAGGTCAGACTCAGACAAATGTATTCCACTTTCTGCTTCTTGGACAACGTGGTCCCCTTCATGACCAGAGAATATTGCTTCACATGTGCAGTAGGATCAGAAGTACCATCGAACTTCGGCACATCCGGCATCTTGAAGTTATAAGGGACCGGGTCCTCTCCGTCCAGCTCCCTATCCTCAGGATTCATCCCGTGGGCTCTGCCTATCATACGAGCCATGGCCTCGAACCTCTCTTCCATCTTTTTCATAATAAAATCATCAGCCTGAGGTGCTTTCCCCTTTTCGGATGCCATGCTCAACCTATCATCCTCGATATCTCTATCGTCATCAATTCTCAGCACTGGCCTTCTTCTCAGCTCTCCCGAAGCCACTGATCTCAACTCTACCGGTGGCGGCCTAACGGGCTCCTCTCGCCTTTCAAACCTTTCTTCTTCAGGCTCATTCAGTCTTACTGGAGGAGGAGGAGGAGGATTCTGGGGAACATTCGGCTGAGCGTTCTACTGCGTCAAGGCGGCCAACATATTCATCATCCTGCCCTCGAATTCTTCAAATCGACGGCCCACTTCTTCGGCAATCATGGCCCTGGTGGCATCTTCCCCCCTGGGTGAGTTTGCCATCTGAGATACCGTGCCACTTACTTCTGATAAAATCTCCGGCAGACCCTCTCTATCTGACAGCTCAGGAGTAAGAACTCGGATCAGTCGTCCGGTCGGTGATCTAGTCCACCTGGGCAGATCTATGATGGCTGCAGGGACAAAAGTTAGAATGATGCATGAAATGTAGGTATAATGCATGATAGTGATATGCAACATTTACAGAGCACAAGCAAGCAAGTAAGTCCTTCCGCCCTTATTTCTCCCACACACGTGGTCGTGCAGTCTCTTTCCTAGGTGGGATTAGCCCAAGGGTCAACGAGGGGCCCAATGGACGCGTATGGTGCGCGGCGAAAAACCGGCAGCATAACACTCCTATGCTAATGTACAAGCGGGTGGATAATGATCGTTACGTATTCGGACGGTCCATAAATTTCGACATGGTCCTACCGGGGCATGATAGCCTTTGGCTAGGTTACCGAGCGAGATATTTGGATTCATCCAATATGTGAGGATCCATACAGCAAGCATGAGATTATGGTTCATTTCACCTGTGGAGAGTGACTACAGTCATTACATGAGCTTTGGACAAGGGAGATGTTTCTTTGAGGCTACCCAAGCATGATCCCTGCCGACGGGTCTAGCTCATCACGAGCATAGCGACCGATCGGGTCATCATTTTGATATACCTTGATGGTACGAGACTTGGGCTGGTGATTATCCTTAGCACTTCCCCAAATTGAGTGAAAATGGGGAGGTGCTTCAGGAACGCACCGAGGCTAGAAGAGGGACCAAACTAGCGTATTCTAAGGCTCTAATGATATGCAAATGCAAATTTGAGAGGGGGTGAATTTATGAATTAAATTTTAATCATAAATGTTAAAAGAGGTATTTTCAAATCGAAATCTCGAACCATAAACGTCCCCAGTGGAGTCGCCACTGTGACGCGCGCCAGATCCCGAGGCACCGCCCGTTCAACCGCCCGCACGTGGGCGACCGGGGCATTTGCGGGTCCGTTGGCAGCTTGCGATAAATCGCAAGTGCGTCTATGTTGAGCAACACGGAGGTTTCATGGAGTCGCCACCCAATAGAACATTGGGAAAGTTTCTCTCGCCTCGGAGAGCCTAAGACTGCGCTTTTTATCCATATTGAGCCATGAGGCCTAGGATTAGCGCTAAAGCCTCGTGACTCAAGAAGTATCTTGAAGGATAACCTCTAACCTCTCGAGCCCAAAGACCAGAGCTGGGTCCGGGATTTCTCATCTATTTCTACCTCAATTAGCTTATGATTAAATTTTAATATCATTAATTCGCTCTCTCTCCACACTATGCAGTTTACTTGAAAAGCGCATCTATTCACATTCGGAAAGCAGTAAATGAGCAGAATAAATATCAAAAGCGATAAATTACAATAATACAAGGAGCGGAATACAACTCCCTTTATAAATGTGCAATTCATACACAAATCGGGGCATTGTTTATTTTGAGGACTTTGGTCCTCACATGCATCATTATCAAAAATGGGATATTTTATATGTGATGATCTTTATTGGATGAAAATAGGGCGTTGGACCCTTTTGCATTTTATACAAAACTCACTTTTATTTAAGTACAAATTGTTGGTCTATCTTTACATTTAACAGGATAAAAAGAGCTTATTCATATACATAAAATAATCAATGAATGAAAAAATGAGAGAAAATAAATCAAGAGGTTTAAGAAAACTAAACCGGACGAAATCCACCATGCATGGTAGGCAGCCACTCAAGCTCGGAATTACCCAAGAAGACCAATATATGCTCACAGAAAGTTAAGAGATGTTAATATTTGTAAAATTAACATATAAGAAATCAAAGGGACCGAAAAGAGATGAAGGATGATCAACCAAAAATGGAGGCAGGACCCACCGACGGCCCTTCTTGGTTGACCGACGGGCGTCGGTTTGGTAATTTGACATGCACGTTTGTCACTCAAAAAGGGGCGTCTGTAGGTGGGTGACCGACGGGCGTCGGTCGTAAAGATGACCCGTCGGTCACCTCTGTCTCCGGAAAACAGAAAAGAGTAAAGAGCCTTTTTGAAATAAAAAAAAAACAAGTTTTATCCAAGAAGGAGATGAGGGAGTCAAAATGAAGAAAAGTAATGACAGGTATTTAAAATTTCACAGAATGAATAAATAAATGATGAATAATTAAATATGAGATGAAAATGGAGAGAGAATCCAGAATATTTACCCTCAGATAGTCGCTTTGGGTAAGATTTTGATGTCGGTTAGATCCCCGCGCGTTCCACGAGAAGTAAGAGAATGAAAGATTAGAGAGAGAAAATGAACTATTTCACCTCCGATCCTTCAGAAAATAGATTTAGGAGTCAAAATCTAGAGAAAACTAATTAGTTTTTAGTTCCTTTGATTGATTTGATCCTTGATTAAGTAAAGTTCTTTGGAAAAAGGTGTTTTTGGATGAGAGAGAAAACGTGCTCGGATTTTGGCAGAGTTTCCCCTTTCTGAAAAATTTTCCAACCCTTTTGAAGTGAAAATCCGGACCTTATATAGCCAGACACGACCGACGGGCGTCGGTGCATAGGGGCGGGCGTCGGAAGAATCCTACTGAAACAAGGACACTTCCGACGGCCCTGCCACATCCACCGACGGGCGTCGGAACGGTTGCGTGTTCCGGGAAACCAGGCGGCTCCTGACAGGGGCGGTGACTTTCCGACGGGCGTCGGAAAATACCCTGAGCCGTCGGTGACTCGAAGCGACGGGTACCTCCACAGACGGGCTGGCCGTCTGTGGAGGACAAAAAACCTTTTTGACTCAGAAAACTCCCGTTTTCCCCCTCTCTGCCCCTGAAGTGTAGAAAAACCTCATTTCTCATGGAACGCGGGATTGAAACCTCCAACTTCAGCCTCCTATACAGGCTTGAACATTGATTTCATCATAGGGTAACCTCTGTTCCGGACCGCTCCAGGACACGGTGCTTACAGTAACATATAATTTTTTACTTAAAAGATGTAATCTTTAATTAGCTAATATCAATGGTAATTTTTGGATAAGTAGTGTTTTGATGACTTTAATCTGTATAGCATGTATGTCTATAGTTCTGCTAGTTTGTCGCGTAGCACTCCCTTGTCCTCCCAAGGGTCTTTGGGGTGTTACACGAGGAACCTCCAAATGTATCAATAGTCGGGTAATGATGCCTCCTATGCATATAGAAGGGGTTATCCCCTGCGCCACTCTCACAAAATTAGCCAGTATCTCATGGCTAATATTAAGGTGTTGGCCCGTCAACATGGCTCACAAGCTCTATATCTCCCACCGATCCAAGGTTGCCTGCCCGGCCCAAGTATGAGCTAGAAAGCACCCTCTGCACGTACCTCAATGCCTAGGATGAGAGTACAGTGCTCTTTGTCGTGTCATGGTCATAGGCTACCCCTGGCATGGCGATAGCCTTCCAGTGGTGCCTCCTAACAACTCTCTGAGGTATCGCCGCGTATCTGTCATGTGGGAGCCCCATGGCCTATGCAAATATGCAGTGTGTGAGGCTATAATGGATCCCTCTGACCCGAAAGTGGATAACCCCCTCCTTTAAGTTCGACCTCTAAAATCCCATGTAGTGGAGGGTGTCTAGAAACTCCCTTGCAACCTCCGGATATGTCTAGAAGGAAGGTCAGAGGAACTCGATCCATCCTGCTAGCTCTATTAGTTTGCCGAACTCATGCAACATCCCTATGCACTAGAGGAATGGACTAGAGATTATCGACTGGCTCGAAAATGCACTCGAGCTAACGCCTTAAACCTCTCCCTAATATCGGGGCTCATCCACTTGGGAGCTTAAGGCTCGGGATAATCCTGGGGAATGCTGCATCGTAGAGGCATCCTAAAAAAAGAAAAGAGTTAGTTTTGTATGATAATTGCGAATATGCTAAGTATAATTTCAAAACTTTTAGAAAATCCGGCAGCACTTCGGCTAAAATGTGCCTATTTAAAAAAATTTCGGCAGCATCTCGACAAGGATGTGCCTACCAAGAAAAATTTTAAAAAAAAATTCGGCAGCATCCCGGAAAGGATATGCCCAACTCCCTGCATGAAAACACAAATAAGGGGATAGACCTTAGGCCCCAAGCAACAATTTAACTATGCAGTCTTGTTTTGTTCCTAAACATTAGTCATGCAAGGGCATATTTCTAAGTCTGCTATTTTATTACCATTTTTACTATATCATTTATTATTTTATTTGGGTTATTTTCACCATTTACACTTTAATTGTCAGTGTACAGGGTCCTAAATGTAGAAAATAAACAGGCAGAATTTGTCCTACCTTTTGAAGCATATACATCTATTATGCATTCAAAACTAAAATTACATAAAAAGAAGTGAAAAGAAGAAGAAAAATGTAGTAAAACCAACATGGTAGCCAATGAAGTTTAATGAAAAAAAACTTGAAAAAACTATAAAAAAAAATTAGTTTTATGCGTGCACGGTGGTGCGAGGGTCGTTTTGGCGCAAGTGGTGCGCAAAAAGGATGAGAAATGGGCGAGAAAAGGCAGAAAAATCGAAAGAACCCATTGGTTTGCGAGAGAGAGAGAATAAGAAGAAAAAAAGGAGAAGAAAACCGTGCAATTTTATATAGACTTTGCTGATCGATAGGCTGCCCGTCGGAATACCGAACAACGGGCATCCCATCGGTCATTCGAAATTCCTTTTCCTTTTCCTTTTCCTTTTTGTTTCTTTTCCCTCATTTTCTTGAAATTCTAAGGTACTTCCTGAATAATTTGCCACCTTGATTTCTGTGCACGGTACACCTTTCCATCAAATTTTGCTTTCCTATAGAATTAAAATGGCACAAGCACATGTAAAATATTTATGCACGTGAAATGTATGAACCATGCAAGAGGAAATCCACCAGGCAGTCAACAGGTTGACTGACGGGCATGCTATCGCTCGGCCTTCCGACGGGCAACTCGTCTGTCGTGGCTTTCTTTAAATACTCCTTTTTTCCTCGAATTTGGTGCAACCTTCTCCTTGGCCTTCAACTAGAGCTCCTTTTTCCAGGTTTTTTCCTTCTTTCCTTTTTCCTTTCCATTTATTTTCAATTTTTGCCCCGAAATCTTGAAAAAAATGTCATCATCCATCCTTAATAAGATGCATCGGGCTCTGGATGACCCCCGAACCTGGGAAAATGCCACTCTGGCCCCCTTTTCTGGCTAAGATTTTTGAGGAGAGTTAGAGTGGACCAGAACCTTCTGCTAGCTGTAGCGCGCTTCTGGGACCCTCGCTTCCACATCTTTAGTTTTACTTATCAGTAATTATGCCCCCTACCTGAAGAGTTTGCCGCGATCATCGGAGCGACGTTCCCCCCTAGCTACCGCCTTGCATCCCGACATATGGTTTGATTCACGCGAGGGACATCGCATTGGTCTTGGGCATCCCTCATTTCGTTGAAGCTAGACTGGTCCCTCAAGGCCTCACTTTTGCTCTAGGACCTCTGATCAGGGCTGTAACATCCTAAATTAGGGCCTAGTTGGAATTTACTTGATAATTGGACAATTAAGGGTACTTTAGTAATTGTGCATGTGTGAATTGGTTTTAAATTGGGGACTTAATTGAAGAGTAATTAAAGTTTAAGTGAAAGAATTTTTGTTAGTGACTATAAGGTAATTGGTAAGGACTTATAAGAGATTTGCCAAGGATTAAAAGAGAAAGTCAAGAATTTGACTAAGAGGTCCAATAAGAGCATGACATGTGGTTTGGTAGGTGAGAGCATTAAAGAGGATTTGAAAGAAAGAGAGAGGGAAGGTAGAACTGGTTTGCTTCCCGTGGAAGCTGGTTCCTCTTCCTATTCTTGCCGTTCCTTCCTCTTTCTCTTCTTCTTTTTCCTTTTTTGCTCTCTAGTTATTCTTTGCATGTGTTGATCATTGAGCTTGAGCTGGATTTTGAGATGAAGAATAGTTCCAAGAGGTAAGTGCATGGATTTATTAGGAGTTGCTTCTTCTTCTTCTTCCATTTGGATTTGATTTGGGTTAAATTGAGTATTTGTTTGGGTTGGATTATGCAAGAATCTGAAGAGAGAAGGAAGAGTAAAGGCAAGGAAAAGATTGGGTCTTGAAGATAGTAGTTGAGCTGCAACTAGGTTTGGGAGTTTACTTTTGATTGTGTTTAGTTTGGGAGTGTTTTTGCCCTTTCTCATTTCGAATCAATTGTTTAGTTTTGATGGTGTTGATATCGTATGTTTGATACATGTAAATGCATGGGTTTAGTAGATTAGTATATATGCTTTGATATGTTAGGGTTATAACAGTTTGCAGGTTAATTTTAAGAAGTGAATGATCATGAATATAAGCATGAGTTTTTGGGTTTTGATGAACTGTTGAAATTTCCAGTCATGACATTTGATTGTGTATAATTATTGTCCAATTTGAGTTGTTATTATTATAAGCATATTTTGAGAGCTTTAAGAGTATACTTTTACATGATTTTGTATGAAAATGGCTTTGGGTAAGTTTGGAATTAATTTTGAAAGCCCTGAGTTTCTGCGTTTCTGTTGAGAATTGGAAAACACAATGCTGTCTCGAGCACGATGCTTGTTCTGATCGTGATAGAATCGGGTAGTTCAACTTCTCGCGTTAGTGTGCAGGAAGCATCTGTTCCAAGTCGTGAAAGGCAGCACGACTCGGCAAGATTGTCTGGCATCTTCACGAGTCATGAAGATGGCTAGCACGATTCGTGAAGATTAGATCGACTCGGCGAGATTTTCTGGCATCTTCACGAGTCATGAAGATGGCCAGCACGACTCGTGAAGATTGGTGGGACTATGACACGAGTCAGGCAATATGACATGACCCGTGTCATCTTCCTTCTGTGGGGCTTCGACACGAGTCATGCACAAGGACACGACTTGTGCCAGCTCTCTCCTGCGAGGCGGCTTCATCATGAGTCGTGATAGCATGCACGAGTCGTGACTATCCTCGCTTTCTCGGGCCCGTCGCGAGCGCGATAGTGATCCTTCTACCTGCCCTATTTTTTTTAAAATGGTTTTCATGTTTTTCTTCACATGGGTTCTTACTTCTACATGAAACATAATTTTATTCAGCCTTGTATTATATTATGGTCTTTTTAATTATAAGTTATAATTTATGTGTCTTCAAAATTGATCAGTGTATATGTATACATGAATTATGTGATTATACTTGAATTATATTTTATTGTACAGCAATAATACTAGAGCATAGATGAGTTGTTACTTTTGAGCCTGATCAGTCATTTTAGTGGATAGTAAGCATGCTTATTAAGGTTTAAGGAGTGAGCGCAGCTGCTACATGCTGGCCCCGTTTGGGTCATTATAAGTCAACTCTGCTTGGGTCTATATGAATTGAGACTCCGGTCTTCCTTTTCTACCTTCGGGTATACATGATTACATGATTCGAGACTCATGTCTCTATATGCTTTTGATATTGTGTCATATCAGTATCATTAGTACTCGTATCTACTAGTTTAGTAAGTATCAGGCTATTTTATGTTTTCTAATGATGTGGTAATTGGATATACGCTACATGTTTATATATTTGATATGACTAATTATGATGCAATACTTGTAGTTGGACGTTGATGGCTAGTTACTTTATGTTCATGAATATGCATACGTTGAATAGATAATGCTTATATTTATATGCATATGTAGATGAGACGTTGTGAATGATTCTAGTAGATTGATGTCTGTGTACTTGATATTCATGAGTATGTACTTATGATTGTATAATTATGCACATGTTGTAAATGTACAACTATATGATGTTAATTATTGGCATGACTGCATAGCTAATTTTATAGTAGAGGTTGTTATATTATATTGTTTGTATATGTTTCTCTTGGTATTTGTTCCTCCCTACTAAGCGTTATTGCTTAGCACAGGTTATTTTCCCGTGTAGATGACAGGTTTGGTTTGGAGTCAGGCATCTGCAGGTTGGCCGCTAGAAGTCTATAGATGGAGTTCCTTTTTGTTGTTTGCTTATATTTTTGTATTGCCATAAGTTTTGTTCATGGATTTTGGTTTTGGCAATGTAATTTTGTAAAGGAACGATTTTGTATATGTATTTGTTAAAGGTTTACATTTTTATTTATGGCTATGTAAAAAGTTTATAAACCTCTTTTGTAAAACTTATTTTGTTATATTTGTATATATATGGTTTTTAGCATCTTTTCGCTTAGATGTTTTTGCTTCATGCCACGTATGAGAGTATGTATATGTGTTTTGTGTGTGTGACGCACCGGTGTCCTTTCAACGGGGGTAACGGGGTGTTACAGGGGCGCTAGAGGGTTTTTCTGATGTTCCCCCGTACTAGGCAGGCGTTATTTTTTTGTTTTGCCTTGTGAGATACGTGACTGTGACCTCCAAAGAGTCAACCGGTGATCTTTAGCTGTTCGGGATAGTAAATGGCCTCCATCGTGGACTGACCCCATTTCCCTTGATTCTGGCTGAGATAATTGTGGGCTTGGATTCTGTCTGTGTCGATCTCTCTATTGCCTTCACTGGGAGCCCCTTATTACTCTAGGTACGTCATTATTTTAAAAAGTAGTGCGTCCTTTGTGTATTTTCACACTAGCTTTTCTTAGAGGGGAATGCGTCCTTTCAGATTTTCACACAACCCTGTGCCTTATTTTTTGCCTGGAGTGGACCCTACCTATTCCAACGGCTTTTTTCTTTTCTTTCTTTTTTATTATTATTTTCATCATTTTCTCATTTTTTTTCTTTTTTCCTCTTTTTTTTTATCAAATATGGCTACAGGAAAAACTGAAACTACTATCAAAACCTCCTCCTAGGGTGTTCAGCCAGTACTTGATTAGGCATTTTCTTCCCCGGCAGTGACTATATTTATTCGTATCTCCCAATGTGGTTGCCCTTGAATTGGGTGAGCTAGCGAATGAGGATATCAGTTTCATGAGCCCCTGGCTCCCTATTTTTGCTGTGACCTTGGACAGCCCCTCAGGGTGTGTCCCTTTGTGTGGGCTGCACGAGGCTACCTTCTACATTGCTGCCCACCGTACCCCGATAGTTCGAAGGGACTCGAGATGTCGTGAGGCATATCTTTTCAGGGTGGTGTCTTATCCTTAGCATTTGCTTCTAGATACCATTGCCTTTGGGTACAGCTATCGATGAGGACTGTTATACCCTCTTTCGGGAACTGCTCCACCATTTCTACCAGTGCATAGAAGAGATGGGTGCTCAGCCCAGCAGTTGACAATAGGACTTACCGACTTAGGCACCTGGCCGGCGAAAGCAGTAGAAGAGCATAATTATTAGATATTCATGTATTCAATAATGAACAGATGTCTTTCTTTTTATAAAAGAACTAGAAAACAATGAATATATGAATCGAATTGCCTTTGTTTCTTATATTTTACAAAAATTATGTACATTTTAGTATGATTTCTCTACACATGATCATTATCTAACATAAATTCAAAATGCAAATCTACAACTAATCAAAGAGTGGATCTTGTAAGCATCAAATTCCTATTTTCAATCAACCCTCTCGGGTTTTCTTGATTGGACATTTTCTCTCAAGCCTCTAATTTTTGCTCAGGGTGCCTTTTTTCGGTTTTCACCCTTGCAAGGCAACCATTTTCAGCAAGGTCGCCTTTTTTTGGTTTTCTACCCGCGGGGCTTTTATGCTCTTCTTTTGAATTTTAGTCCTTAGCCATGGAACCTCTTAAGTCTGTCAACATTGACCGGCCCCTTGAACTCATCACCATCACTGTCTATCAGAATCACTGCCCCCTTAGATAACAAATTCTTAAGAATGAATGGACCTTCCCATGTTGGCCTAAATTTACCCCGTAATGTCTAGAACACTCGGTCTCATTTGCTTAAAGACTAAATCTCCACTTTCTTCCCGAATGACCTAGCAAGTCTCTTTTGATAGATCTGGTTGTGATAGTAAGCTCGCAACCTGTTCTCATCTAACATATTCGACCACTGCAATCATTGTTGCGCCCAGTCGGCTTTTAAAATCTGGGCTTCTATGACTACCCTTAATGTAATGGCCTCAATACCGGGTTAGTAGTATTTAGTGAATTTTATAGAATCCATAGTGAGATCCCGGTTTAGAGTAATGTGTGTAGTATTTTATACTACAGTAGAATTAAAAAGTTAAGTGTGCTTGAGGTATAGTAATCCCGGGATGGGTGAATTCGGGTATCCATACAGTTGAATTTGACAGCGGATACTGAAAAATTTTTATTTGGTAAAATTGATCTGTGGACTGTCAGGAGTCTAGTGGTATAATTTGGAGTAAAAACGGAGTCAAATAAACCTCAGAAGTTAAGTTGAAGTTGGCATTTGGTAATGTAAGGGTATAAATGGAAAATAAGAGTAATGTAAGGGTAAATTTGTAATTTAAGTATAATTAAGGGTAATTTGGTAATTAAGTGAAATAAGGGACATAAATGGAATTATTGAAAAAGATGAGGACATAGTTGAAAATATTGAAAAAGTTAAGGACATAATTGGAATTATTGAAAGTTAGGGACATAAATGTAATTATGAGAAAATATTAAAGACCTAAATGTAATTAATGGAATTGTAATTCTAATTTAAGGGTTAAATTGTAAATGGTGAATAATGTAACTTAATAAACAAATAGGTATATAAATTGATGAATTTATTTTGGTATCAAATTTTCAATTAGAGTTAAGTCAACATTGAAAAAAACCATAGTAATTGCACAGTAGCATTAAGCAGGCAGTGTATGCATAGTGTAAGGGTGTTACATTTATTTTGGTATCAGAGTGCGGTTTAGGCGATTCTAAGATCGGAGTGGGGCGTTAAGGATTTGTTTTAAGTGTATATACATGCCAACGAAGTGTGAATAGTATATTGTGATACTGATGTATGCTACTCCTTTGTTTATAGTGTATAATGGCATCTGATCAAAGTTACAGTATGGGTGACAGTGAGAGTGTGGCTTCGGCTAGAGTTGGTCAAGCCGGGGGTTCATAGCAGCAAGCTACTTCTCTAGTGGCTCCTCCTCCTCCGTCACAGCCTAATTTTCTAAACATGATTGCAGATTACTTTCAGCATCGCCTGCAAGCAGAATAGGCCCAGCAGCTGCCAGTGCTAGTGCAACCTCCTACTCCGCCTCAGAAGAAGCCGATATTAGAGCAGTTAAAGAAAATGGGTACTGAGGATTTCTTTGGGCATGACCCGATGACACCCAAGTAGGTAGAAGAGTAGTTGTTTCGCATAAAGAGATTGTTCGAGATTTTGCATAGTCGACCCAAGGAGATGTTCGAGGGGACCGTTGCTTTGCTACAAGGTCCAGCTTACTTTTAGTGGGATTCAATGAGAAAGCATACTTCAGATGACCAGTTGACTTAGGAGTATTTTCTAGCTCAGTTTCAAAAGAAATACATTGGAGTAGAGTATAAAGCTACGATGCAAGATGCTTTCTGGAGATTAAGACAAGGTAATAAAAAAGTGGCAGAACATGAGAGAGATTTTGAGCGATTGAGTGCCTACTTGGATGATGTACTGAGGACAGAGGACAGATTGATGGAGAGATTTGAGCGGGGTCTTCATAACCTCATTAAAAAGATAGTTGGTGGCCAGAGACATCTAGATTTGAGATAACTAATGGCAGCTTCTATTAAGGTTGAGGCAGCACGGATAGATGAAGCTGATAGATAGGCTCGATTTCAATAGAAAAAGAAACTGGGTCAATCCAGTGGCGCAGGTAGTCAGAGTAAGAGATCCAGAGGGCCACCTCCTTCTCAGAGTCAAGGATCGATGACACCAGCTCGTAGCCAGAAGAATCCAACTGGTAGTGTTGTCCCAGCATCTCCAATGGGTAGTGCACCAAGGGGTAGAGGTAGGGGCACTCCTCAATAGTGTAACCATTGTGGCAGATCACATCCAGGAGAGTGCAGATATCTATCTAGTACCTGTTTTATATACGGATCGAAGGAACATTTAGTTAAAGATTGTCCTGATGCAGTGCCACTATCAGTTACTTCACTAGCTCCAGGTGCAGGCTCCTTAGTAGCTAGAGGTAGAGGTATAGAGGTAGCCTCTAATACTTCAACCAGACCTCCTCCACCACCATCCCAGGGCTAAGGTCATGCTGTAAACCGTACATATACAGTGGGAGCCAGAGATCAGGAGGATGCACTTGATGTAATTATAGGTAAATCTCCTTATTATTTACTTTAATATATGCAGTTATTGATCTCGGGTCTACACACTCCTACACTAGCACAGATATTGCACGGGTTAAAGGGTTAGATAACTCATCCTTAGAGCATGATATCCTAGTGAGAAACCCTTTGGGACACAGTGTGTTAGTGAATAAACTATATAGAGATTGTCCAATTAGTGTGCAAAGGCATGTTTTTCTAGCCAATCTGATCAAACTCCCCTTGAATTTGATGTCATCCAGGGTATGGATTGGTCAGCCACTTATCATGTGATGGTTAACTGTAAAACAAAGAGAGTGACTCTTAGAACTCCAGATGATCAAGAGATCACTGTGGTGGGGCAAAGACCAGACTAACTTTCAGATGTGATTTTAGCCACTATAGCAAAGTGGTTAATTAGAAAAGAGTGTGTTGCCTACTTATTCTATGCAATGGAGGCAAGGTAAAAAACTCCTAAAGTGACTGATGTGCCAACAATGTGTGAGTTTCAAGATGTCTTCCCTGAAGAACTCCCAGGTTTGCCACCTGACAGAGAGATTGAGTTTTTTATTGATGTAGCCCCAAGCACTGCACCTGTTTCTATTACCCCATATAGAATGGCACCAGCAAAATTGAAGGAACTGAAGATCCAGTTGCAAGAATTGCTTGAGAAAGGCTTCATTAGGCTGAGTGCATTGCCATAGGGAGCACCAGTATTATTTGTGAAAAAGAAGGATGGATCACTCAGGCTATGTGTAGACACCGGGTCCTGAGGCGGCTCAGACCAAAGTTACCCGATGATGAAAATGATGCCTATTTACGAGTAAATGACGGATGAAAGTGACGATTTCCTCGAAAAAAATATTTTTCTATTTCTTTTATTTAAGAAAAAATGTTTCTTTCTTTAAAAATTGAAAAAATATATCAAAAATATATTTTTACATTTTCTTTCCTTAAAAATATTTTGTCTTTAAAAAAAATAAAACAAAAAAAAAATAAAGTGTATGGTGTGGGGGCCTATTGGGTGAGGCCAACCCACCCATGTGAGATGGAGGCTCACGTTTGTGAGGCCCATCTCACTTCGGGTGAGATGTTGCCTCACGTAAGGACAGGCAGTACAAATGAGGTGAGCTGCCCACTTGCCTCACGTGTGCTTCTCACCTAGCGCGTTTCTCTTCCTCATTTCCAGGGATTTTGGTTTGAAAAATGAAGATTTATGCATAGACTTTAAAGGAAAAAAAAATTAGCTAATCTGTCATTGACATTTACGGAGAGGGAGGAGCACGATTGGAAAAAAAAAAAAAAGAACGAAAAAAACAAAAAAAAAGGGAGCTGGTGATTGTTTTTTTGGAGAGTAGAAAAATAATTTCCAACATTTGAAGAGTCTATTATTTTGGTTTTCTTTCACGTGATCTTCTTTAAAAGCATTTTGAAAATCTTGGTTTTAACTTCATCTTCAAAGAAAGATTAAGAGGAAATCAAAAGCTTCATTAGCAGATCAGAGATCACCAATCTAAGGGTAAATACTGAATAGCCAACTCTCACCTTTTTTATTTTCTTTCCTTTTTCTTACTGTTTTACTTTTTTCCTTTTTCGTTTTGCTGAGTTTGTAAGCTCTGCTTGTTGTATATATTGTATATATTGTACATATTGTGTATTTTCTTTGTTTGATTTATTTAACTTGTCTGTAATATGTTGGCTGTTATTATAGGTGAATAAGTGTATCAGTTTGCATGCTATGTTTTCTTTCTTCTCTTCGTCAACCTGTTTTGAGCTCTCTCTGCTATCCCCTGTTTGCTGGTTCTTTGAACAGTGGCCTTGTTTTTGCTTAAGTGCTGGTTTCCGATCAGATTTTGATCTTATTTCACTTGAATCTTGCTTCTCCAATCGGATTTCGTCACCTTTTATCCTCTTAGTCCGATCAGACGTCGCCGTTCCCTCTGTTCTCCGATTAGTGAGCACGGGTCATGCTCAGCTAGTCGGCTTCCCCAGTTCTTCGTGTTTCTCCTTTCCATCCGGCCACCTGAGTGTGATGTGTAAATTATACTACAATTTGCTTAATCTACGTGGGTTATTTTGGTCTCGTTTTGCTTAGTGGATGTCCAATTCTTTTGCTCATCTTCTTCTTTGATCGTGTCCTATCCATCTTTCTTTCTTTCCTTTTGTTTTATTTAATCTCTGCGTTTTCTGGTTTTCTATTCAGATGCTTGTTTGCTTCTATTCTAATTTACTCTTTTAATTTTTGATTTTTCTTCTGTAATAATCGTTCCCCCTCTTGCTGTTATTAGCTCCTTTAATCTTTAGTCTTGGCTGGTTTGTTTCTTATTATAGCTGTTATTTCTTGCTCTTGTTATTATGTTTTGTTTTAACCCACCGGTTTGCCACTGTCTTTTTTTTTCTGGTTTGTTTGTTCTATTTACTGCCATTAAGTTGTGGTAATCAATGTGAATCTTGATTTAACTTGTTTTATTTATTACAAATGCATGCTATATAATTCGAGTTTGGTAGTTTTTAGTAATTTTGAAATAAAAAAAAATCAGTGCTTTTCTGTGAGTGGCTGGGTTGTTGGCCGTGCACTGATAATTCTTTTCAATTTCTTACATATCCACCTTTATGCTTTATTTTCCCATTTCAATTTACATTTCCAATTTCATTTCAATTTCCCTCATTTTGGCCACATTTTGTCTCTTAGTAAAGACATTCTCACGTGACTTAGTTCTTTATGCATCTTATGTTTTCTCTCTTTTTACTTCTCTTTGCTTTTCACGTGGTTCTTCGCTTTATTTACTTTAAGTTTTAATTTTTTATAACCATTCTGTCCTCATCTTGACTTTATTATTATTATATCTATTTGGTCAAACTATTATTAATATAATATATTAATATGTTTTAAAAGGTTGTTATTATTATTATTATTATTATTATTATTATTATTATTATTATTATGTGCTTAATATATATATTACTTATTATTATTATTATTATTATCATCATCATTGTCATTATTATCGCTTTATGTTTTAAATAGTGGTATATTAATAGGTTAACTTATTTTAACATGTCATTTAATTTATTTATCCCATAATATGCATGTTTTATTTAATTTATGTATTGTTATAAATGTTTAATTGATTTTCTTACTTCGATTACTAATATTAAGTGTATTTGTGTTTGTTGTTGGTGTCAAATACTTGTGTTCCCCTGTTTGAGCACCCGTGCGAATGAAGGAGGAGATCCGAGGAGTTGTTATTTTTCATTGTATTTGTTAACGTTTAATCAAAAATCACAAACAAAAAATATTTCTACAAATAAAATTGGGTTTTCTAATAAATTGGACCAATGTCCTAGTTTTCCATCCAAAATAAATTGTCACTTTAAAATGATTTTCTTTAATTGTGCACGAGAGGACTAACGTCCTCAACATTAATAAATACCCCGTTTTATCTATGATTTATATTTTATTTATAATGGGGGTTGTATTACGCCCCTAGTTTTGTTGTAATTTAATTTTGTCTTTATTTTTATTTTTATTTATCGTTTCATATGTGATTGATATGCGCTTTAATAAACTGCATTAATTGTGTGAGAAAAAAATGAAATTTTATAATTTAAAAACTCATTTATAATTAACCAAGGCACCAATAAGTGTGAAGTTCCGGACACCATCTCTGGTTTAGACCGATAAGAGGTTAAACTTTCTCAATTTCTTGTAAATTGGGTGGCGACTCCAAAATACCTCAAAAGTGCCTAAAGGTGTTATGGCGATGGATGGTCCTTTTCAATGTTCTATTGTGAAAGGAGGTGCCGAAAATATCTCATAACACCTAAGATCGGAAGAGATGCGAACCTATCCCTCGAATCCTAAAAGCGGGTTCAAAGAGGGCCTTGCTGGTTCCTGCGTGTATCACAGTGGCGACTCCACTGGGAACTGTTTGTGACTTTTCTCTGAAAATGTCTTGATTAAAATGTATAATTGGGTTTTTAAAACTAAAAGTTCATCTCTCATCTAAATTGCATTGCATCCATGCTAGAGCCTTAGAATTATGCTAGTTTGGTCCCTCTTTTAACCTTAGTGCATTCCTGAAGCACGACCTTACGTTCACTTAATGTGGGGAAGTGTTAAGGATAATCACCAGCTCAAGCCTCGTACCATCGTGGTATATAAAATGGAGATCCGATCGGTCGTTATGCTCGTGATGAGCTAGACCCGTTGGCAGGGACCATGCTTGGGTAGCCCTAAAGTATTATCACCCTTGACCAAAGCTCATGTAATGGCAATAGATACTTCCCATAGTGTACCTTAATACAATGCTTGTTATGTGGGCCCTTATATATCAAACAAATTCAAACATATTAATCGGGCACTCATCAAAGGCTTTCATGCCCCAATGGGCTCATTTTAGTCTGTTTGAAAGGTCCAAATATATAATGGCCAAAATCCATGCGCATGTGCTTTAAATTAAGAGTGTTATGCTGCCGGTTTTCCACCGCGCACCATGCACGCTCATTGGGTTCCCCGTTGACCTATGGGTCAAGCCCACCTCGGAAGAGACTATTTGACCTCGTGTGCGGGAGTTAAAAGGTTGGAAGGATCTACTTGCTTGCATGCTGTTGTAAATGCTACATAACTCACAATCATGCATTGTACATATCATCTATGCATCATTCTAACAATTTAACCCTTTCAACCATCATAGATTCATCCAAGTGGATTAGAGGTCCTGACGGTCGACTAGTGAGTACGGACTCGCCCTTTGGATCGTTAGAATTAGTGCTTAATTAGGATTCTGAGTCACTCTCAACAACAAGTGAATCATCCTAGATGGCAGAAAAGACTGGAACTTTGACCACTCAAGACCTTGCTAGGAGGTTGGAAGATTTTGAGTGAAGAATGTTAGAAATGATGGGCGCTATGGCCGAAAGAATTGCTCACCCTCCTGTTCCACAAGCACCCATTGCTCCACAGCTGCCTGTTGCTCCACAAGCGCCGGTAGCCCCTCCTCGAGAGCAAGCCGAACCACTTGTTGGTGGGGAGGCTCCTCTCGTTGGAGTTGCTGCCCATCAACCTGTCAATGAGCACAGAGCTGCTGCACCTGTTGAGCCAAGAGGAGAAAGGATCCCCCATCCCAATGATGACTTTGTAATAAAGGAGGAAGATGAAGAGCCAATGGTCCAACAAGCTGTGAGGGGCAGAGCACCCATGTTAGAGGACGAGACTCTTAATGGGATGAGACAGCAGATTGAAGCTATCACCCGCATGTTATCAGCTGGAAAAGGGAATAACCCTGAGGACAGAGATCTGGGGAATGAAGAGTTGTTACCCCAAAGGTCAAGATGTCTGAGCTGCCGAAATTTGATCGAACTTCTGACCCATCTGCACACATCAAGCAGTACACTTTAGTAATGAAGGGCACCGGGTTTAGTAAAAAGCAAAAGGTGGAATATTTTTGCCTTTGTCTAGTAGGTCCGGCAGTAGACTGGTATCACGGGCTGGATAGGAGATCCAAAGAGGATTAGAACCTTTTGACTGATGAATTCATGAAGCAATATGACTGCAGCACTAAAATGGAGGTCACCCTAAAGGACCTTGAGCTTTTACAACAGAGGAGCGACGAGTCATTTCATGAATACCTCACCAGATGGAGGAACAGGGTCATAGAGATGAAGCGAAAGCCTGATACTGTAGACCAGATTAGGCTATTTATCAGGAACTCTTGCCCTTACCTAAAAGATTTGCTCAGCTTTAAGGGGCACAAGGATTGGGAGTCACTTAAGGATATTGCTGTAGAGGCTGAGGCGGCTTACTTAGCAAAGAAAGCAAGCCAAAACAACTTTGCTGGGAAGAACTTTGGGAATCAATCAGGGTACAGATCAAGTGGCGCTGGGAGCAATAACGGCAGAAATAGCAAGACAGTAGAAGTTGCAGCAACTGAAGTGGGACAAGGTCAGAGATACTACTCCAATTTAGGCCGCCCTCTATCCTGGGTATTGGAGAGATTGATGAAAATAGGCAAGCTACAACCATTGCCACCCAGACCAGCCATGAATCAGGGACAGCCGGGATATAGAGAGGACCTGTACTGCGCCTACCATCAACACACTGGGCACTTGAAAGATCATTGTCGAATTTTGAGGAATAAGATCCAGGACCTTATTGATACCAAACAGTTCACGGACACCGAAAAGAGGGAGAAGAAGAAGGAGCCAGCCTACAATGCAGTCCCTCCACCAGATATGTGATTGGGTCTGATCCAGCAGAGTGGCATATTTTGCGAGAACTACATGGATATGAATAGGTTGCTGACACTCGTCGGGAGAGTGGAGAAGATGATTTTTTTTTTAGACATTTTGTTTCAAGAACTCCTTATGACATTTTGGTTATTTTCAATAAATTGAACAAGTTTGCTTATTTGTGTGGTATTTCTAATGATTTCATTTCACATGATCATGATGCATTCATTTTGACATTAATTCGATTAATACAATAGCATCTAATCTCGAAAAATCTTGATAGTAACTAATATAACTTCTGAAGAGAGGAAATTTTTGAGAGAAGAAAAAAAGAGCCTTTGTCTGAACATGGAATGACATGCTGATAATTGGTAAGGACATTGTTGGAACAACGCTGCTTCGATATACCGACATAACGACAAGCAAGTTTCAAAGGCTATTCCTTTGCTCCTTCAACATTCAAGATGCATATAATGCAGTCAAGAGAAGTCAAGCCCCGAGTGCTACGTCAAGAGATAGACGAATAAAATCTTGGACCTTCACGAGAAATATAACCAAACCCCAGAATCCCTTCCCTTCCAACCATTCGAGACGTGTACCTCAAAACCAATTGAGGCCAACCTTTGATCGTATGAGACCAAAAGTACCCATGTAACCAGACTCAGGAGGATAGCTCATTACCCCTCAAAAAAAAAAAAAAGAGCAAAGAACAAAAAAAAAAAAAAGAGAGAGAGAAAGAGAGCAAAGAACAAAACAAAAAAATGGAAGAACTATAGTCCTGTCATAGTTTTATCCTAATACTCCATCCCAACCACTAATGGGTGCCTCAGAAATTAAGCCACCCAAAACCAGCAAAAGGAAGACACAGATCCAAGTGAAAAAGCTAACTACCTCAACCATCTTACGCAAGGGCCAAGAACGGAACTTTGATGCTAAAAGAACTACCGTCGAAAGGAACAGCCTCCCAAGCTAATGAAGATGAAAACAAGTTCAATCAACATCGACAGACCGAAGGAAAGTTCATGGCAAAGGCTAAAAAAAAAAAAAAAGACTGAGAGGAAATCTTCAATCATGAAAACCCGATAGGGCTGATTGATAACAGGAGTTAGATGCTTTCAGGATCTATTCTACGATTAGATGAGATCTTGTATTATTTGAGATTAATGCCAAACAATGATCATGTTTGATGAAATCAAAATGAAGAACATGCATTTGTGCAATGTGATTAGAGCAGTCCAACCTGTGTGATCAGAATCATCTACTGTATACCCTCTGCTACTCTCACTATTCAAGCACTTCAGTCAACTCATCTTGCTACCCACTGTGAAGCTAACCCTACAGCACCTTCCTAATGAAGAACCAAGCTCATACAACCATAATCTGAGACATAAGCGCATGCCAATCATACCTGAAAGATCTTTCGCAACAACTCCAACTTCTCTCACAAAAAAAAGGGCGCCATTAGAGATGAAAACCATGACTGGCACTCTAAGCAAAAGTTAGGCTAAAGGGCAGGGTGAAAACCTGGCAACAAGCAGTCTGCCCTACAAAAAATGAAGTAAATAAAAGCCGCTGGATTGGGTTGGGTCCATTCCAGGCAAAAAAAAAAAGGCACAGGGTTATGTGAAAATCCGACAAGGACGCATCTCCCGCTAAGAAAAGCTAGTGTGAAAATCCACGAGGGACGCATTACCTTCAAACAATGACTACAAGTATCAGAAAAGAACCTCATAATCCCCCAGAGGCATAAAATTCCAAAGCAATTCCAGAGGGCATCGATCCTACCGCAAATTGCAATCAAATCGGCTGTCGTCTCCAAATCCACTCAGATGAATTCTTATCATACATTGCTGCATACATATACATTTCACGTGCATGTTCACCGTTTTTTCTGCATAGTTGGTTTTCTAAGTTTTGCAATGAGAGAGACTCGATGCGGAAACCAGCGAAAGGCAAGTGACAACATCAATGCAAACAAGCAACCAAAACAATATCAATCCAGACATCAGTTCAATCATCAATCCAAGCATTAATCGAAGCCCTCTCAAGAGGCAAATCTCTAAATCCTCTTAAGAGGCAATTCTCAAATCCTCTGAAGAGGCAATTCTCAAATTAATCCAAGACCTCTCAGGGGGCAACCAACCAAAGACCTCTCAGGGGGCAATTAATCCAAGACCTCTCAAGGGGCAATCAACCAAAGACCTCTCCGGGGGAAAATCCTACTCAAAGACCTCTCAGGGGGCAACCAACCCAAGACCTCTCCGAGGGCAGATTATATCCGAAGACCTCTCAGGGGGCAACCATCCCAAGACCTCTCAGGGGGTGATTAACCAACCAATCCAAGACCTCTCCGGGGGCAGATTATATCCGAAGACCTCTCAGGGGACAACCATCCCAAGACCTCTCAGGGGGCGATTAACCAACTAACCCAAGACCTCTCAGGGGGCAACCAACCCAAGACCTCTTCGAGGGTAGATTATATCCAATAACCTCTCAGGGGGCAACCATCCCAAGACCTCTCAGGCGGCGATTAACTAACCAACCCAAGACCTCTCAGGGGGCAACCAACCCAAGACCTCTCCGGGGCCAGATTATATCCAAAGACCTCTCAAGGGGCAACCATCCCAAGACCTCTCAGGGGGCGATTAACCAATCAACCAAAGACCTCTCAGGGGGCAATCAACCCAAGACCTCTTAGGGGGCACCACTTCATCAAATCTCAGAAGGGTTAGCACGATGGCGGCACTACCATTTTACGGAAGGTTAGCACGACCACGGTACTACCACTTCAGAAGGATTAGCATGATGACGGCACTACCACTCTAAGGAGAGTTAGCACGACCGCGACACTACCACTTTATCAACTCAGAAGGGTTAGCACGATAGCGGCACTACCACTCCATGGAGGGTTAGCACGACCACGGCACTGCCACTTCAAAACGGTTAGCACAATCACGGCACTACCGCTTCTATAATCACAACAACATCACTCAGTTTGGAAGGACAGCTGCCTCAGGTACGCGTCTCTTCTCTTTTTCTTTGAGTTTTGGCTCACTCAGGCACTCAGGCACTAAGTTCCTCAAAACTGGGGGCAACTGTAGACACCTGGTCCTGAGGCAGCTCAGACCAAAGCTACCCAATGATGAAAATGATGCTTGTTTATGGGTAAATAACGGATGAAAGTGACAATTTCCTCGAAAAAATATTTTTCTATTTTATTTATTTAAGAAAAAATGTTTCTTTCTTTAAAAATTGAAAAAATATATAAAAAATATATTTTTACATTTTCTTTCATTAAAAATATTTTGTCTTTAAAAAAAATAAAATAAAATAAAAATAAAGTTTATGGTGTGGGGGCCTATTGGGTGAGGCCCATCCCACCCATGTGAGATGGAGCCTCACGTTTGTGAGACCCATCTCACTTCGGGTGAGATGTTGCCTCACATAAGGACAGGCAACACAGATGAGGTGAGTTGCCCACTTGCCTCACGTGTGCTTCTCACCTAGCGCATTTCTCTTCCTCATTTCCAGGGATTTTGGTTTGAAAAATGAAGATTTATGCATAGACTCTAACGGAAAAAAAATAGCTAATCTGTCATTGACATTTAAGGAGAGGGAGGAGCACGATTGGAAAAAAAAAAGAACGAAAAAAACAAAAAAAAAGGGAGCTGGTGATTGTTTTTTTGGAGAGCAGAAAAATAATTTCCAACATTTAAAGAGTCTATTATTTTGGTTTTCTTTCACGTGATCTTCTTTAAAAGCATTTTGAAAATCTTGGTTTTAACTTCATCTTCAAAGAAAGATTAAGAGGAAATCAGAAGCTTCATTAGCAGATCAAAGATCACCAATTTGAGGGTAAATAATGAATAGCCAACTCTCACCTTTTTTATTTTCTTTCCTTTTTCTTACTGTTTTACTTTTTTCCTTTTTCGTTTTGCTGAGTTTGTAAGCTCTGCTTGCTGTAGATGTTTTATATATTGTACATATTGTGTATTTTCTTTGTTTGATTTATTTAACTTGTCTGTAATATGTTGGCTATTGTTATAGGTGAATAAGTGTATAAGTTTGCATGCTATGTTTTCTTTCTTATCTTCGTCAACCTATTTTGAGCTCTCTCTGCTATCCCCTGTTTGCTGGTTCTTTGAACAGTGGCCTTGTTTTTGCTTAAGTGCTGGTTTCCGATCAGATTTTGATCTTGTTTCACTTGAACCTTGCTTCTCCGATCGGATTTTGTCGCCTTTTATCCTCTTTGTCCGATTAGACGTCGCCGTTCCCTCTGTTCTTCGATTTGTGAGCACGGGTCGTGCTCAGCTAGTCGGCTTCCCCAGTTCTTCGTGTTTCTCCATTCCATCCGGCCACCTGAGTGTGATGTGCAAATTATACTACAATTTGCTTAATCTACGTGGGTTATTTTGGTCTCGTTTTGATTAGTAGATGTCCAATTCTTTTGCTCATCTTCTTATTTGATCGTGTCCTATCCATCTTTATTTCTTTCCTTTTGTTTTATTTAATCTCTGCATTTTTATGGTTTCTATTCAGATGCTTGTTTGCTTCTGTTCTAATTTACTCTTTTAATTTTCGATTTTTCTTCTGTAATAATCGTTCCCCCTCTTGCTGTTATTAGCTCCTTTAATCTTTAGTCTTGGCTGGTTTGTTTCTTATTATAGCTGTTATTTCTTGCTCTTGTTATTATGTTTTGTTTTAACCCGCCGGTTTGCCACTGTCTTTTTTTTTTCTGGTTTGTTTGTTCTATTTACTGCCATTAAGTTGTGGTAATCAATGTGAATCTTTATTCAACTTGTTTTAGTTATTGCAAATGCATGCTATATAACTCGAGTTTGGTGGTTTTTAGTAATTTTGAAATAAAAAAAAATCAGTGCTTTTCTGTGCGTGGCTGGGTTGTTCGTCGTGCACTGATAATTCTTTTCAATTTCTTACATTTCCACCTTTATGCTTTATTTTCCCATTTCAATTTACATTTCCAATTTCATTTCAATTTCCCTCATTTTGGCCACATTTTGTCTCTTAGTAAAGACATTCTCACGTGACTTAGTTCTTTATGCATCTTATGTTTTCTCTCTTTTTACTTCTCTTTGCTTTTCACGTGGTTCTTCGCTTTATTTACTTTAAGTTTTAATTTTTTATAACCATTCTGTCCTCATCTTGACTTTATTATTATTATATCTATTTGGTCTAACTATTATTAATATAATATATTAATATGTTTTAAAAAGGTTGTTGTTATTATTATTATTATTATTATTATTATTATTATTATTATTATGTGCTTAATATATATATTACTTATTATTATTATTATTATTATTATCATCATCATTGTCATTATTATCGCTTTATGTTTTAAATAGTGGTATATTAATAGGTTAATTTATTTTAACATGTCATTTAATTTATTTATCCCATCATATGCATGTTTTATTTAATTTATGTATTGTTATAAATGTTTAATTGATTTTCTTACTTCGATTACTAACATTAAGTTTATTTGTGTTTGTTGTTGGTGTCAAATACTTGTGTTCCCCTGTTTGAGCACCCGTGTGAATGAAGGAGGAGATCCGAGGAGTTGTTATTTTTCATTGTATTTGTTAACGTTTAATCAAAAATCACAAACAAAAAATATTTTTACAAATAAAATTGGGTTTTCTAATAAAATGGGACCAATGTCCTAGTTTTCCATCCAAAATAAATTGTCACTTTAAAATGATTTTCTTTAATTGTGCATGAGAGGACTAACGTCCTCAACATTAATAAATACCCCGTTTTATGTATGATTTATATTTTATTTACAATGGGGGTTGCATTCCGCACCTAGTTTTGTTGTAATTTAATTTTGTCTTTATTTTTATTTTTATTTATCGTTTCATATGTGATTGATATGCGCTTTAATAAACTGCATTAATTGTTTAAAAACTCATTTATAATTAACCAAGCCACTAATAAGTGTGAAGTTCCGGACACCATCTCTGGTTTAGACCGATAAGAGGTTAACTTTCCTAATTTCTTGTAAATTTAGTGGCGACTCCAAAATACCTCAAAAGTGCCTAAAGGTGTTATGGCGATAGATGGTCCTTTTCAATGTTCTATTGTGAAAGGAGGTGCCGAAAATGTCTCATAACACCTAAGATCGGAAAAGACGCGAACCTATCCCTCGAATCCCAAAAGCGGGTTCAAAGAGGGCCTTGCTGGTTCCAGCGCGCGTCACACTATGTATTGACTACAGGCAACTGAACACATTGACAATCAAGAATAAGTATCCTCTCCCTCATATTGAAGACTTGTTTGATCAATTGAAAGGTGCAGGTGTATTTTCAAAGATTGATTTGAGATCGGGATACCATCAGTTGAGAATAAAGGAAGCAGATGTACCTAAAACTGCTTTTCATACCAGGTATGGTCACTATGAGTTCCTGGTAATGCCTTTTGGACTCACGAATGCACCAACAGCCTTCATGGAACTTATGAACCGAATCTTCCATCCTTATTTGGATCAATTCATGGTAATTTTCATTGATGACATTTTAGTGTACTCAAAGACTCTAGAAGAGCATGACCGGCATTTGAGGATTGTTCTGCAAACTCTCAGGGATAAAAAGCTATATGCTAAATTCAGTAAGTGCGAATTTTAGTTGAACAAAGTATCCTTTTTGGGTCATGTTGTGTTAGCTAAAGGCATCAAAGTGGACCCTGAGAAGATTGAAGCGGTATTGCAGTGGAGAACACCCAAGAATGTCACAGAAATCAGAAGCTTTTTGGGTTTAGCAAGCTATTATAGAAGGTTTGTTAAAGGCTTTTCTATTATTGCAGTGCTTTTAACATGCTTATTGCAGAAAAAGGTTAGATTTGAGTGGACTGATAAGTGTCAAGCTAGCTTTGAGAAGCTTAAGAAGATGTTAATAGAAGCTCCAGTGTTGACACAACCCGAGTCAGGTAAAGACTTCACTATCTACAGTGATGCTTCTTTGAATGGGTTGGGTTGTGTACTTATGCAGGATTGTAAAGTGGTTGCTTATGCCTCACGACAGCTTAAGAATCATGAAAAGAATTATCCTACCCATGATCTTGAACTTACAGCAATAGTATTTGCATTAAAAATTTGGAGGCATTACCTGTATGGTGAAAGGTGCTACATCTTCACTGACCATAAATGCTTAAAATACTTGCTCAGTCAGAAAGAACTCAACCTTAGACAGCGAAGATGGCTCAAATTGATGAAAGATTATGAATATTTTATTGACTACCACCCAAGAAAGGCCAACATTGTAGTAGATGCACTAAGTAGGAAGTTCATGGCAGCATTGAAAGCTATGAATGCGAAGCTAGATGTGTCTGATAATGGAGAAATGATAGCAGAGTCACAATTAAAGCCTGATTTTGTGCAACAAGTGAAAACTGCTTAGAGACAGGATGACAAGATGTCTTCCTTAATGGATCAAGTGAATGAAAGTGATAGTGGTGATTATTCTTTGCATCTGATGGCAGTCTTACCACAAATAGAGATTGTGTGTACCAAACCAGCCTGATTTGAAAAGAGTATCTTGAAGGAAGCTCATCACAGCAGCTATGCCATGCATCAGGGGGTAACAAAATGTATTAAGATTTGAAGATGCACTATTGGTGGCCAGGTATGAAGCGGGATGTGACAAAATTTGTGAGTAAGTGTCTGATATGTCAACAGGTCAAAGAAGAAGATCAAGTGCCATCCGTGTTACTTAAACCTATCTCTATACCCAAGTGAAATGGGATCGAGTGATTATGGATATTGTGACAGCGCTACCACTCACCCGAAATAAGAATGACGCAATTGGGTGATTATTGACAGGCTTGCCAAATCAGCTCATTTCTACCAGTGAGAATGGACTACCCGCTATCTAAAATTGGCTGAAAATTACATTAATGAGATAGTGAGCTTCACGGAGTTCAATTCTCCATCATTTCTGATAGGGATCCACGGTTTACTTCCCAGTTTTGGAGGAAGTTACAGGAAGCCTTGGGTATGAAATTGCATTTCAGTACAGCTTTCCACCCTCAGACAGATGGGCAATCAGAATGAGTTATCCAGATACTCGAGGACACATTGAGATGTTATGTTCTTGAGTTCAAGAATAGCTCGGAAAGGTATCTACCATTAGCAGAATTTGCTTATAACAACAGCTACCAATCTACTATAAAGATGGCTCTATATGAAGCATTGTATGGAAGGAAGTACAGGACTCCTTTGTGTTGGTCCGAGTTAAGCGAAAGTAAGCTTGTGGGATCAGATTTGATTCGAGAAACTGAAGAAAAAGTGCGGGTGATCAAAGATAGATTGAAAGAAGCCAGTGATAAACAGAAATCTTATGCTGATTTAAAAAGAAAAGACATAGAGTTTTAAGTGGGTGAAAGGTGTTTTTTGAAGGTGTCTCTATGGAAGAGAGTTCTTAGGTTCGGGAAAAAGGGCAACCTGAGTCCGAGGTTCATTGGACCCTATGAGATTGTGCAGTGAGTGGGACTAGTAGCTTATAGCTGAAGGTACCACAGGCGTTGGAGAAGATTCATGATGTGCTCCATGTATCGATGCTACGAAGGTACATATCGGATCCAAGCCACGTGATCAAGTCCGAAGAGATACAAGTGTAGCCTAACATGATGTATGAAGAATACCCAGTAAAGATCTTAGCAAGAGAAGTCAGGGCGATTGAAAAATAAGCAGATCCCTCTCGTGAAAGTGTTATGGAATCACCATAATGTTGAAGAAGCAACCTGGAATCCGAAGTGGCAATGCAACAGCAATACCAACAGTTATTCAATTCAGGTAAATTTGAGGACGAAATTTTTTTTTTCAGTGGGGTAAGAATTGTAATGGCCTCAATACCGGGTTAGTAGTATTTAGTGAATTTTATAGAGTCCGTAGTGAGATCCCGATTTAGAGTAATGTGTGCAATATCTCATACTACAGTAGAATTTAAATGTTAAGTGTGCTCAAGGTATAGCAATCTCGGGATGGGTGACCTCGGGGTAGCTATACAATCGAATTTGATAGCGGATACTGAAAAAATTTTATTTGGTAAAATTGATATGTGAACTCTCAGGAGTCTAGTGGTATAATTTGGAGTGAAAATGAGTCAAATAAACCTCCGAAAGTTAAGTTGAAGTTGGCCTCTGGTTTAATTGATTGAACCAGGGTTTGACCGAAATTTGACCAAAATTTTTAGAAATAGTTATTGAGATCAAAAGGGTGTAATGTGGCAAGTGCGAAGGCATAAAATAATTTTTAGTAATTTTTGACAGCATTAGAATGTAATTTACGGCAGAACTAAAAGGGGTTGAATCGGCACCTGTTAAGTGAACCGGGCTCCAAATCGACTCCGATTGAGCTAAAATTTTTAAGGAGAATATTTCTATGTTTTAAGGGTAATGGAATTAGTTGGGAGTGAAAATGAGTTGAGGAACACATAAATTCCAAGAAATAGTGGAAATTGACCGAAAAATTAAATTTGGTTCAAACCGGTTGGATCACTTTGGTTGGACCGGTTCGGTTCAATTTCAGCATATATAAGGGGTTAAGAGGCTAGATTTCTCTAGAGAAATCCAGCCTTTCACTGCCTCTTCTTCTCGCTTCAAGGCGAATTGTATTTCTTCCTCCCTTCTTTATTTTTCTTCATCATTTCTCCAATTTCTCCCCAAAATTCAGCCTCCCATATAAAGTTCAGCTCCTCTACAACATAGAGACAGTAATTGGAGTCCATTTGAGTATTGGAAGTGAAGAAATCTAAGTGTACAAGGTTTAGGGTTGATTTTGAGGTAAGAGTTTTAGGTATTTTTAATTGGGTTTATTCGTTGCTATGGGGGTTTTCAAGTGTGTAGAGTGCATTTATGAAGTCATTTTGTAAAAAGGAAGTATAGATTTGATAAAAATTCATTGTTTATATTCGGCCAATATAGGAACTCAAGGTGAGGAAGGTTGTTCTCAAGCTAAGGGAAGGAAAAGGAAGCTTAAAGAGCTTAGAGCAAGATTTGAGTTTGTGGTTACAAATCCCTTTATTTCTATTGATTTAAGTTGAGTTTTAGGTTATGTTTAAGTATGAACTTGGGATAAATGATTTTAATTGAATATAACTGGATAAATATGATTAATGGACTTAAATAAGTATGTGTATGTGTTTAAAATGAATTAAAGAATCATGGAATGGAAAACTTAACCTAGGCCGAAAGGAATACTAAGGAAATTTTCAATGTATGTTAGTGTTTAATGCATATAAATGGTATAAATGATGAGCATAATATGGAATTTAATTAATTATGTGACTAAATGAAGGAAAGGAAACCATAATGAATAAGTGGTACTTTGGTCGAATTGAATAATGTTGGATTTAATAGTGTAAATTGGTAACCAGGTATATAAATGATATTTATGTTAAGTATAACATGTAAATTGCATGATTAAGTGATTGATCGAATTAAATGTGAACTTTATGGAAAATGGATATGTGACGCGCGCCGGAACCAAGCAAGGCCCTCTTTGAACCCCGCTTTTAGGATTCGAGGGATAGGTTCGAGTCTTTTCCGATCTTAGGTGTTATGAGATATTTTTGGCACCTCCTTTCACAATAGAACATTGAAAAGGACCATCCATCGCCATAACACCTTTAGGCACTTTTGAGGTATTTTGGAGTCGCCACCCAATTTACAAGAAATTGGGAAAGTTTAACCTCTTATCGGTCTAAACCAGAGATAGTGTCCGGAACTTCACACTTATTGGTGCCTTGGTTAATTATAAATGAGTTTTTAAATTATAAAATTTCATTTTTCATCTCACACAATTAATGCAGTTTATTAAAGCGCATATCAATCACATATGAAACGATAAATAAAAATAAAAATAAAGACAAAATTAAATTACAACAAAAATATGGGCGGAAAACAACCCCCATGGTAAATAAAATATAAATCATACATAAACGGGGTATTTATTAATGTTGAGGACGTTGGTCCTCTCATGCACAATTAAAGAAAATCATTTTAAGGTGACAATTTATTTTGGATGAAAAACTAGGACATTGGTCCCATTTTATTAGAAAATACAATTTTATTTGTAGAAATATTTTTGTATGATTTTTGATTAAGCGTGCATCAAATAAATGGTTTAATTAATTGTTACATGCCAAATAACGCAATAAAATAAATAACGGAAAAAAATAACAAATACAATAAAAAATAACAACTCCTCGATCTCCTCCTTCATTCGCACGGGTACTCAAACAGGGGAACACAAGTATTTGACACCAACAACAAACACAAATAAACTTAATGTTAGTAATCGAAATAAGAAAATCAATTAACATTTATAACAATACATAAATTAAATAAAACGTGCATATTATGGGATAAATAAATTAAATGACATGTTAAAATAAATTAACATATTAATATATCACTATTTAAAACATAAAGCGATAATAATAACAATGATGATGGTAATAATAAATAAACGGTAATAATAACAACAACGGCAACAAGAATAATAATAACAATAATAATAATAATAATAATATGTGATGATAAATAATAATAATGGTAATAGTAATAATAATGATAATAATAGTAATAGTGATAATAATAATGATGATGAACGATTAAACGAAACAAGGGTAAAATAATATTAAAATGTTAGATCTATGTACAAAAACACATAAAATAAATAAAAATCAAACCAATGTAAAGATCTGCATGGTTAACAATGAAATATAAATAAAAGAAAAGAAAAGAAACATAAAGGACTAAGAGATCAAGCCTAGAATGTTTACCCTCAGATTTAAATGATATTGAAGCACGATATCCCGATCTAATCTACTCTGTCAAGATCCGAAAATTAACTCAAAAAAACAAGTTCATGTAAATCTTGGGTTTATGTCTAAAAAAAAACTCAAGAACATTAATACTAAGAAAAATTATTTGATTTTTTTGTGCTCGATATATGATCTGAAAATTCAAGTGAAGGAATTGATTTTCCTTTCTCAAAGTTCTCAAGATCAATCAAGAATTTTTTAGAGATAAAAAACTATAATGGAATTTAAGATGAAAAACTTATAGATTTAAAAGAAGGGAATTAAGAAAATGGAAGAAAATGATTTTAATTTTTAAGAATGAGAAAAGATGAACTCCAAGAACATTCAATCCTTTGTTTTTCAGCAAAACCCACTCACTCCTCTCAAGAAAATCCCCTTCTAAATGACTTAGAAAAAATGTATTTTTAGAGAGAATTCTCTTACTCTTTGAAAAACCAAAACTTTTTCTTCCCCCCCCCCCCCCCCCCCCCCCCCCCCCCCCCCCCCCGCAAATGAAATTAATTATCCCATAAAAAACCTCAAACTGTGCCCTCCTCCAGCTCCCTAACACATTTTTTCAAAGATTCCTCTCTTTAATTTCAACAAAAACACTCCAAAATTCAAAACTAAATCCCTAATGTCAAAAATGGACAATAACATTTTTATTTAATTTTTATTATTTTTGTTATTTTTTGACCTTTATTCCAACCCAATTTGACTAATATTTGTCAAATTTGAATAAAAACTGAAAAAATCACAAGAAAAATTATTTTTTAACCTAAAAAATGAAAAAAATCAATTTCGACGGAAAATAGGGGTTGTCGGCGAGAAATCTCGCCCATGGGGGCGAGGCTGCGCGCTGCTATGCGCTGATGCGCGCGGCTGCCGCAACTTGGCCTCCAAAAAAAAATTTTTTTTTTAAAATTTTCTTTATTCAATATGTCTAAAAAACACTAAAATTAATAAAAATATTTTTAAAACTCATTTTTAAAATATTTTTATTATTCTTTTAATTTTTTATTCAAAAATACAAAATTTGACAAGAAAATCGTAACTTCCAACTATTTTTGCCTGCGAGGGCGCTTTATCATCATTGGGTAACTCTGATCTAGGCTGACTCAGGACCCGGTGTCTACAGTTGCCCCTAGTTTAGGGGAAGCTAGTACACTAGTGTCTAGGTGAGCCTAAACTCAAGGAGAAGAAGGAAAGAGACACGTACCTGAGGCAGCCTTCTTTTCGAAGCGGGTGATACTGTTGTGGTCGTTATCGCCATGTTGTCGACATGTTGTTTTTAGTTGAAGCGGTAGTGCCGTAATCGTGCTAACCCTCCGTAGAGCGGTAGTGCCGTCATCGTGCTAACCCCTCTAGGATTTGAAGTGGTAGTGCCGTGGTCGTGCTAACCCTCGTTAGAGTGGTAGTGCCGCCATCGTGCTAACCCTTCTGAGTTTTGAAGTGGTAGTGCTAACCTTCTGTAGAATATGAAGTGGTAGTGCCATGGTCGTGCTAACCCTCCTTAGAGTAGTAGTGCCGCCATCGTGCTAACCCTTCTAGGATTCGAAGTGGTAGTGCCATGGTCTTGCTAACCTTCCGTAGAATGGTAGTGCCGCCATCGTGCTAACCCTTCTGAGTTGATGAGTGGTCTTAGATTAATTTAAGAATTGCCTTTTCAGAGGACTTGAGAATTGTCTCTTAAGAGGATTTAGAGATTTGCCTCTTGAGAGGGCTTTGATTAATGCTTGGATTGATGATTGAACTGATGTCTGGATTGATGTTGTTTTGGTGGCTTGTTTGGATTGATGTTTGTACCGATGTCGTCACTTGCCTTTCGCTGGTGTCCGCATCGAGTCTCTCTCACATGTAAAACTTAGAAAGCCAACTATGCAGGAAAAATGGTGAGCATGCACATGAAATGTATATGTATGCAGCAATGCATGATGAGAATTCATCTATCTAGATTTCGAGGTGGCGGCCGATTTGGTCGTAATTTGAGGTAGGATCAATGCCCCCTGAAATTGCTTTTGAATATCATGCTTTTGGGGATTATGAGGTTCTCTTCTGATACCTATAGTCATTATTTTAAGGTAGTGCAACCCTTGTGAATTTTCACACTAGCTTTTCTTAGCGGGAAATGCATCCTTTGCGGATTTTCACATAACCCTGTGCCTTATTTTTGCCTGAAATGGACCCAACCCAATCCAGCGGCTTTTATTTATTTCATTTTTTGTAGGGCAGACTGCCTTTTGCCAGGTTTTCACCCTGCCCTTTGGCCTAACTTTTGCTTAGAGCGCCAGTCACGGTTTTCATCTCTAACGGCCCTTTTTTTTGTGTGTGAGAGAAGTTGGAGTTGTTGCGAAAGATCTTTCGGGTATGATTGGCATGTGCTTATGTCTCAGATTATGGTTGTATGAGCTTGGTTTTTTATTAGGAAGGTGCTGTAGGGTTAGCTTCACAGTGGGTAGCAAGATGAGTTGACTGAAGTGCCTAAGTGGCGAGAGTAGCAGAGGGTATAGAGTAGATGATTCTGATCACACAGGTTGGACTGCTCTGATCACATTGTACAAACGCATGTTCTTCAATTTAATTTCATCAAACATGATCATTGTTTGGCATTAATCTCAAATAACACAAGATCTCATCTAATCCCAATCTAGATCTTGAAAGCATCAAACTCCTGTTATCAATCAGCCCTCTCGGGTTTTCATGATTGAAGATTTTCTCTCAGTCTTTTTTTTTTTTTAGCCTCTGCCATGGACCTTCCTTCTGTCTGTCGATATTGATTGAACTTGTTTTCATCTTCATTAGCTTGGGAGGCTGCTCCTTTCGGCGGTAGTTCTTTTAGCATTAAAGTTCCATTCTTGGCCCTTGCGCAAGATGGTTGAGGTAGTTAGCTTCTTCACTTGGATCTGTGTCTTCCTTTTGTTGGTTTTTGGGTGGCTTAATTTCTGAGGCACCCATTAGTGGTTGGGATGGAGTATTAGGATAAAACTATGACAGGACTATGGTTCTTCCATTTTTTTTTTTGTTCTTTGCTCTCTTTCTCTCTTTTTTTTTTGTTTTGCTATTTTCTTATTTTTTTTTTGAGGGGTAATGAGCTATCCTCCTGAGTCTGGTTACATGGGCGCTTTTGGTCTCATACGATCAAAGGTTAGTCTCGATTGGTTTTGAGGTACACGTCTCGAATGGTTGGAAGGGAAGGGATTCTGGGGTTTGGTTATATTTCTCGTGAAGGTCCAAGATTTTATTCGTCAATCTCCTGACATAGCACTCGGGGCTTGACTTCGCTTGACTGCATTATATGCATCTTAAATGTTGAAGGAGCAAAGGAATAGCCTTTGAAACTTGCTTATCGTTATGTCAGCATATTGAAGCAGCATCGATCCAATAATGTCCCTGTCGATTATCAGCATGTCATTCCATATCCAGGCGAAGGCTTTTTTTTTTCTTCTCTCAAAAATTTTCTCTCTTCAGGAGTTATATTAGTTGCTATCAAGATTTTCTTTGGACTTCTCATAGTCTCGAGATTAGATGCAATCGTATTAATTGAATAAATGTCAAAATGAATGTATCATGACCATGTGAAATGAAATCATTAGAAGCATTACACAAATAAGAAAAAATTGTTCATCAAATTACAATAACCAAATTGTCATAAGGAAATCTTGAAATGAAAGAAATAAGGCATCTAAAAAAAAGCATAATCTTCTTCCCCACTCTCCCGACAAGTGTCAGCGACTTATTCATATCCATGTAGCTCCTGCAAAATATGCCATTCTGGTGGATCAGATCCGATCACATATTTGGTGGAGGGACCGCATTATAGCCTAGCTTGTTCTTATTCTCCCTCTTCTCAGGATCCATGATCTGTTTGGTGCCAATAAGATCTTGGATCTTATTCCTCAAAGTTCGGCAGTAATCAATCGAGTGCCCAGTGTGTTGATGGTAGGCGCAATACTGATCATCTCTATGCCCTAGTTGTCCTTGATTCGCAGCTGGTCTCGGTGCTAGTTGCTGTAGCTTGCCCACTTTCATCAATCTCTCCAGTACCCAGGACAAAGAGCGGCCTAAATTGGAGTAGTACCTCTGGCCTTGCCCAACTCCAGTAGCTGAAACTTCTGCTGTCTTGCCACTTCTGCCATTACTGCTCCTAGCGCTACTTGAACTGTACCCTAATTGGTTCCCAAAGTTCCTCCCAGCAAACTTATTTTGGCTTGCTTTCTTTGCTAGGTAAGCAGCTTCGGCCTTTACAGCAATATCTTTAAGCGATTCCCAGTCTTTGAGCCCCTTAAAACTGAATAAATCTTTTAGGTAAGGGCAGGAGTTCCTGATAAATAGCCTAATCTGGTCAGCAGTGTCAGGCTTTCGCTTCATCTCCATGACCCTATTCCTCCATCTGGTGAGGTATTCGTGAAATGACTCATCACTCCTCTATTATAAAATCTCAAGGTCCTTTAGGGTGACCTCCATTCTAGTGCTACAGTCATACTACTTCATGAATTCATCAGTCAGAAGGTCCCAGTCCTCTTTGGATCTCCTATCCAACCTATGGTACCAGTCTACTGTCGGACCTACTAGACTAAGGCAAAAATATTCCACCTTTTGCTTTTTACTCAACCCGGTACCTAAAGTATACTGCTTGATGTGTGCAGATGGGTCAGAAGTTCCATCGAATTTCAGGCATCTTGAACCTTTGGGGTAACAGCTCTTTATCCCCCAGATCTCTGTCCTCAGGGTTAATCCCTTTTCCAGCTGATAACATGCGGGTGATAGCTTCAATCTGCTATCTCATCCCCCTCAGAATCTCATCCTCTAACCTGGGTGCTCTGCCCCTTACAGCTCGTTGGACCATTGGCTCTTCATCTTCCTCCTTTATTACAAAGTCATCATTGGGATGGGGAATCCTTTCTCCTCTTGGCTAAACAGGTGTAGCAGCTCCGTGCTCATTGACAGGTTGATGGGCAGCAACTTCAACGAGAGGAGCCTCCCCACCAACAAGTGGTTCGACTTGCTCTCGAGGAGGGGCTACCGGCGCTTGTGGAGCAATAGGCGGCTGCGGAGCAATGGGTGTTTGTTGAACAGGAGGGTGAGCAATTCTTTCGGCCATAGTGCCCATCATTTCTAAAATTCTTCGCTCAAAATCTTCCAACCTCCTAGCAAGGTCTTGAGTGGTCAAAGTTCCAGTCTCTTTTGCCATCGAGGATGATTCACTTATTGTTGAGAGTGACTCAGAATCCCAATTAAGCACTAATTCTAGCAATCCAAAGGGCGAGTCTGTACTCACTAGTCGACTGTCAGGACCTCTAATCCACTTGGATGAATCTTTGATGACTGAAAATTCGGATTGTTAGAATGATGCGTGGATGATATGTACAATGCATGATCGTGAGTTATGCAGCATTTACAACCACATGCAAGCAAGTAGATCCTTCCAACCTTTTAACTCCCGCACATGAGGTCAAATAGCCTCTTCCTAGGTGGGCTTGAACCATGGGTCAACGGGGAACCCAATGGGCGTGTATGGTGCACGGTGGAAAATCGGCAGCATAACACTCTTAATTTAAAGAACATGCGCATGGATTTTGGCCATTATATATTTGGACCTTTCAAACAGACTAAAATGAGCCCACCGGGGCATGAAAGCCTTTGATGAGTGGCAAATTAATATGTTTGAATTGGTTTGATATATAAGGGCCCACATAACAAGCATTGTATTAAGGTACACTATGGGAAGTATCTATTGCTATTACATGAGCTTTGGTCAAGGGTGATAATACTTTAGGGCTACCGAAGCATGGTCCCTGCCAACGGGTCTAGCTCATCACGAGCATAACGACCGATCGGGTCACCATTTTCTATACCATGATGGTACGAGGCTTGAGCTGGTGATTATCCCTAACACTTCCCCACATTGAGTGAATGTAAGGTCGTGCTTCGGGAATGCACCGAGGTTAAAAGAGGGACCAAACTAGCATAATTCTAAGGCTTTAGCATGGATGCAATGCAATTTAGATGAGAGATGAAATTTTAGTTTTAAAAACCCAATTATACATTTTAACCAAGACATTTTCAGAGCAAAGTCACAAACAGGCCCCAGCGGAGTCGCCATTGTGACGCGCGCCGGAACCAGCAAGGCCCTCTTAAACCCGTTTTAGGATTCGAGGGATAGGTTCACGTCTTTTTCAATCTTAGGTGTTATGAGATATTTTTGGCACCTCCTTTCACAATAGAACATTGAAAAGGACCATCCATCGCCATAACACCTTTAAGCACTTTTGAGGTATTTTGGAGTCGCCACCCAATTTACAAGAAATTGGAAAAGTTTAACCTCTTATCGGTCTAAACTAGAGATGGTGTCCGGAACTTCACACTTATTGGTGCCTTGGTTAATTATAAATGAGATTTTAAATTATAAAATTTAATGTTTCATCTCACACAATTAATGCAGTTTATTAAAGCGCATATCAATCACATATGAAATGATAAATAAAAATAAAAATAAAGACAAAATTAAATTACAACAAAACTAGGGGCAGAATACAACCCCCATTGTAAATAAAATATAAATCATACATAAAACGGGGTATTTATTAATGTTGAGGACGTTGGTCCTCTCATGCACAATTAAAGAAAATCATTTTAAGGTGACAATTTATTTTGGATGAAAAACTAGGACATTAGTCCCATTTTATTAGAAAACCCAATTTTATTTGTAGAAATATTTTTGTGTGATTTTTGATTAAGCGTGCATTAAATAAATGGTTTAATTAATTATTACATGCCAAATAACTCAATAAAACAAATAAAGGAAAAAATAACAAATACAATGAAAAATAACAACTCCTCGGATCTCCTCGTTCATTCGCACGGGTACTTAAATAGGGGAACACAAGTATTTGACACCAACAACAAACACAAATAAACTTAATGTTAGTAATCGAAATAAAAAAATCAATTAAACATTTATAACAATACATAAATTAAATAAAACGTGCATATTATGGGATAAATAAATTAAATGACATGTTAAAATAAATTAACATATTAATATATCACTATTTAAAACATAAAGCGATAATAATAACAATTATGATGGTAATAATAAATAAACGGTAATAATAACAACAACGGCAATAAGAATAATAATAACAATAATAATAATAATAATAATAACAATAATAATAATAATAATAATAATAATAATAATAATAATAATATGTGATGATAAATAATAATAATGGTAATAGTAATAATAATGATAATAATAGTAATAGTGATAATAATAATGATGATGAACGATTAAACGAAACAAGGGTAAAAATAATATTAAAAATGTTAGATCTATGTACAAAAACACATAAAATAAATAAAAATCAAACCAATGTAAAGATCTGCATGGTGAACAATGAAATATAAATAAAATAAAAGAAAAGAAAAATAAAGGACTAAAAGATCAAGCCTAGAATGTTTACCCTCAGATTTAAATGATATTGAAGTACGATATCCCGATCTAATCTCTTGTCAAGATCCGAAAATTAACAGAAAAAAACAAGTTCATGTAAATCTTGAGTTTATGTCTAAAAAAAACTCAAGAACATTAATACGAAGAAAAATTATTTGATTTTTTTTGTGTTCGATATATGATCTGAAAATTCAAGTGAAGGAATCGATTTTCCTTTCTCAAAGTTCTCAAGATCAATCAATAATTTTTTAGAGATAAAAAACTAGAATGGAATTTAAGATGAAAAACTTATAGATTTAAAAGAAGAGAATTAAGAACATGGAAGAAAATGATTTTAATTTTTAAGAATGAGAAAAGATGAACTCCAAGAACATTCAATCCTTTGTTTTTCCAGCAAAACCCACTGACTTAACTTGTCAAAGTTTTGTATTTGTTTATTCTGCCATTTAGTAGCTGCAGGCTTATTCTGTGAATTATTAAGAGAGATAAAATAGTTAAATATATAAGTAAGCATATTCTTTAACAAAAATAAGGATAAAAAAAATTTATAATAAAAATGTACCTTAATTAATTGCTGCCAAACCTTAGGTTCAGCCTTAAACATTTCACTGATAGGATCCCAACCAAAACCACTCAATCCATTTTTGAATAAGTCATAACATGAAGTCCAACTCTTTTTAATGTGTTTTATGTGATTTTGGATTTTATCCTTATCAATTGGCTTGTCAGTAAATTTTTCCTTCAATTCCTTTTAGCATGTTTTCATATGCATGTGAAGTAAAGGTTCCACTAACTCTATTACCTAAATTATGTTGATGCAAGTATGCATCCACAAGAGCATCATCCATAACTTTGGTACAAATCAATACATTACTGCCCTTACTTTCTTTTACATTTCCATGGTCCACATTCTTTCTTTTTGGAGACATCCTTTAGGAGAAAAAGAAGAAAACAACAAACAACATATTAAAATTCATATATTAAAAAAGCATTGCCACCATAGTAATTAAAATGTAATACCACAAAACATTACATTGACATATATTTAGGCCAAAAAGGTTACAAACATGAAAATACACAAGGTAAAAAAAAATGGAAACATCATACATTGTAATCAACCCACATTGATTCGGCTATATAATCCCTAATCAATTCTCCACCAATTATATCCTCATTTGCATTATTATGCCTTTCATATAAAGCACTATTATTTGCAAATTCATCATCATTCTCAGCAAGTATTTCCTCGTCTGGATCTACATCCCTCAAGTAGTTATGCAAAATACAACAAGCCAAAATAATTTCTTTTTGAGTTTCAATACCATAATTAGGTTCCGCTGAACTTAGAATGGGAAAAACCTTTTTAAGTACACCAAAAGATTGTTCAATTGCATTTCGTAAAGAAGAATGTCGTTGATTAAATAACTCGCGAGCATTCGTGGTGGATTTCAGGAATACTCTTTCAAGTGATAACGTTCTCCTCTATAAGGTGTAATAAGACCACTTTTCAACATGAATCCAGCATCAACAAGGTAATATTTTCCTATAAACAAATATATTAGTTATTAGCTTTATACACATGTGTGTGTATATATATAGTAATTATTTTTATAAATTAAAGTGATATATGTACCTTCTGGAATTTTAAGAGGATATTCTCTAGTTAATGCATTTTTCAATATTCTAGAGTCAGACGCTGTCCCTTCCCATCCAGGTAAGACATAGGTGAATTTCAAATCAAATGTACATGCAGCCAAAATATTTTGTGTTGGGTAATCTTTTCTACCACGATATCTAGGAGCTTCGTGTGAAGGAACTTTCACACGAATATATGTTCCATCAATTGCTCCAATGCAATCCTAACATCAAATTTGTTATTAATTATGCTCAATCATATATGTGTATAAAATCTCAAAACTAAAACAAGATGAATTTTTCACCTTAAAAAATGGATAGAAACGATTGCTGTTGTATATTTCTAGAGGAACTTGAGACCCATCAGCTTGTACGAGAAATCTATCTTCCAACTCCAATATAGCTCTTAATACATTATATAAATGACGACTAATTGTCTCCCAAGAACGATAAAAGAAAAAAGCAATTTCACGGTTACTAACATTATGTCCTAACAAATAAATCATTTTTGCCACTTGTTCTTCTACACTTACACGTATTGTAGGTCGAAGACCGCCTTCTCTAAATAGAAGATCACATAGTCCTGTAAATGCTGCAGGACCCATTCTTATCATTTTACGGCCTAGATTATGACTTACAATCTTATTCATTAATTTTGACCTCACAATTTCTCCCTCAAAGCTCAAAATGCGTTCAACTTTGTTTCTAAGTTCATATCTTCGCAATCCAAGCCAACATACAATGATGCAAACAACTTTTACTAAGAATGCGTTGTTGTAACACCCCTTACCCATACGTGGCCCTCCACACAGTAATATGGTTGGAGCATGACGACAAGTAAAGGATGCTACCAGACAAAACACTACAGTAACAATATCAAAAATAGAGTTATAATTTTTTTTTTCCTTTTATACACAATACTTTCACATACCAATTCATATAATACTTTTACTATACACATATTATATACAGATCCTTTACTAATGAAGCCAAAGTTCATAACATTACAATTAACAATTAAAATTTTATTAGAATACTCCTACAAACTCGTTGGCCTTGACTGCTGTGTAATGTCCCTGGTGACTCTTCTATCTTCAACCCTACACAGATGAAACACCCATGCTAAGCTTAAAGCTTAGTGGGGAATACATAAACATATTATAAACGATCACTCACAGTAGTCGTCAACATAACATTCATTTAATACGCACTTATTATTTATCATTAATTTTACACATATGATAGCTTAACTTCATATTTACATGCTTATCCATTAGGTGCAAAATTACCATTATGCCTACAAAACTTTTTATTAATTACAATTATGTCCTTTTTCAAACAAATAACATTTTTAAATCACAATTCAACCAATTAAAGCACATATTTACCATATTGCCCTAAATATTTTACATATTACGATTGTTTTCTTCCTTTTTCTTTTATTTACAATTATGTCATTTTCAATCTTATCTTAACTTAACTATGTCACATAATCACATGCATATCTTATCTTTATCACATAATCACATGCATATCTTATTTAATCATTTATATTTCATATTCATATCATTTTAAATTTATTTTATTATTTTTCTTTGCCATTTGCCCCTGTATAAAACTGGAAGACATCTATGACTAGGATAACGAAACGCAAACCCCTAAAGGCTCGAATAACCTAAAGGACCATGAAAGATCACTTCAGTCTTTAATATATACCAGAGGAATCCCGAGGGATTACCCCTGTCTTTAAATACTTTCCAAAATATTTTGAATTTTAAATATAATGAGGTAGGACAGTCATTGGTCTACCATAAGTGAGATGCCATGCTTACACCCACAGTCTTATGTCCCTATTGCTAGCCCACATATCCTGTACTAGACTTGACTACCAGATTACTACATAGGGCATCATTATTCTATTTTTTTCATATCTTTAAGTAATCATACATACATTTCATGAAATTTTATCATATTATTCCCTTATTTTTTATTCTTATGCCATGTCATGTCATTAACTCATCATGTCATCATGATATACATGGATACGCATATGTATACCATTCGACCAACATGTCAATAATTCACCATAAATTCTTTTTATATCATTTATCATCCATTTAGCATAATTACATGTTGATTAACATAGACATACCAATAATTATCATCAAAACACATCAAAAATCAGGTCTTTCACATTTTAACACTTTAAGGAACTTGTACGTTTCTAGGCACACATCCATTTCTCATAATTTGGTTCGAACTTGGAATAAATATTCCAAGTTTCCTACGTATCTCAAGAATTGGGAATCAGAACCACGTAGTTCTATATACTCTAATCTACTGTGTAAAAACATAACACACTATAATCAGGTAGCAGATTAAAAAATAGATAAGATAATAAATTTTACATCATAAAATAATAATCTGCGTATTTCTTGAAATTCCCTATTTAACAGTGTAAGGTTCGAATAAATATTATTTAATATCCTGCATAATGTTATTTGCATATCATCAATTTAATACCTATCATATTATTTATAATATAGTCCAATTTATTTCTAGTTAATTCTTTAATCACAAGTCATTCGAATATACCAAATAAGTTTTAGGGAGTTTAAGTTAAAAGCAGATTTAAAACGAAAACTAAATCATACGAATAATTTATAAAATAACACAAAAACTAGACAAATATAATTTATTATTGCTAAATAATCATTATATTTAATTTTGTTTAAAACCGAGTTCATTTGGTAGCAAAATTCATAAGTTAGATCATAAATAAAAGAAATCATGCTAAAACACGGCTATGTTTCAGCGGACACAGCTGTGCTTTTCGGGTGCATTTGTGTTTTTGAAAGCACAACTGTGTTTTGAGAGCATAGCTGTGTTTTTTTGGAAAAATAGTATTTTCAACCTAATTATCCACTCATAATCAACAAGTAAATGTCATTTTTAGCCGACATTATCTCTTAACAAATGATCCCCAAGATGTTAACTGTCTAATGCAACAAATTTCAGGTCATTTGGATCTGTAACCTAGGAGATATGATAGCAGAAATAGAGACTGCTCCAAAGCCCTGTTCCAGGAAAAAAACTACTATTTTAGAGACCTTAAAGCCAGAAATAAATTATGGCTGTTTCTAAGACATTTTTAGGTACAGAAGTTAAAGTTAAGAAGCATCTGGAATCACCCAATTTTGAGATTCCTAACTCGAGTTATGGCCTAAAAACCGGACTGAGGTCAAACAACATCAATGACAAAACTGGTTCCAGCCACTCGACCAAAATAAAAAGCCTTCTGTTTTTACAACTTTTAGGGGTGCTAGAGTAGGAATTAGCTCATACTTATTTCTAGGACTTTTGTAGGTATGTATGTCATGGTTCTAACAAAAGTAGAATCACTCAATTTGGAGTTCTCAAACTCTACTTGTATCCAAAATAGTTACCAAAAGTCAATCCACCCTTTGGACAGAATTGCACTAGGTAGTTCAATAAACCCATAATCAATTAATTTGACACCATCAATTCACCAAATTCAATTCAAATTAACATAAAAAAAATATACAAACATCTCCAAACATCCAATTTATCAGTAACCGTTTAATAACATGAAAATTAGCACAACAATTCCCAAACCTCATTTGATGACTCATTCATCTTCATTAGCTCTTTTTTTCTTGCTTTCTCACTCTTTTAACTTAGAAGAATCACCTTCTTCACCTTAAAACAATCATGGCTAAAATCCCCATATAGAACAACCAAGAAAATCATCCATTAATAACTCAATTAAACCTTATAAACCAATAATATACAACCTAATTGAGTTATTAGAACTAAAGAAATCAATTAAAATCCATTAATTACAACTTACCTCATCTTTGCCCAAAACCTAGAATTTTGTTTTCTCTCTTAATCTTCACCAACTTCAAAAATTAGAGCTGCTATATCTTTCATTAGGGGCAGCTACTCAAGCTAAAAGCTTGGATTGAAGAAGAATTGGAAGAAAAATGGAAGAAATCACATTGAAGAGGAAGAAAAAATGGCTTCGGGTGAGGTAGAGAAGAAAGGAGAACAGGCTGCTGGAAAAATCTGGGCAAACATACTGATTTTTGGGGCTTTTATAGTGGGTTTTTGGGTTGGTTTAAGGTCCAACCAAGTTGGGCAAACCAATCCAAACTCAAACCACTTTTATGACTCAATTTGCACTCTTAATTTAATTTTCTCTTTTACCATGCTCAAATTCTCCCAAAATTTATTTTCTAATTCATATCATATAAAAACTAGACAGTACACCAAATTTCACCTCAATCAGAGTCCGTTTTAGGTTCGGTTCAATCAAACCAGTCCGATCAATAAATTTTCAATGTCCACAAAAAATTCTCTTTTTTTAGCAAATATTGTTACATATCATCTACAGCCAATCTGAAAATTTTCATCAATTTTGGATATCATTTGCTATTTTTAAAGTCTCGATCAAACTTTCAGTCAACTGAGTACTATTTAAATCGAAATCATTTATTTTTTCTTACTTTCTAAGATTAATTACGGTATTCATATCTAAAGACCCTTTTTTTTCAAGCACAGTTGCAGGAGAAGTTGAAGCTATTATCAGAGCCTCCTCCAAAGGTGATCAGCACGTATTCACTTCCTAAATAGCGACTGTATGAGTTTGATTCTCCTTATGAAGGTGTTGTATGATTAGTCCGCAGCTGATAACAAGACTAGTCGATTAAAACACCAAGATAGTCAAAGCAGTAGAGGACAAATAGTATACTACACATATGTGATAAAGAAATAATATGCTTGTAACGCGCGCTGAACTCAGTGGTGCCTCGAATGACCCATTTTTAGGGTGTTTAGGAGAGATTCATATAACTTGTAAAAGATTATAAGGGCATCTATTTTGGGCAACAAGGAGGCTTCATGTAGTTGCCACCCAATAGAACATTGGGAAAGGTCGTCTAGCCTCACTGAGCCTAAGATAGCGCATGTGTGTCTATTTTGGGCAAACAGAGATATTTTGGAATCCTCATTCCAATAGAATATTGGAAAGATTCATATAGCCTCGTGAAGCCTAAGACAATGAACGTATATCTATTTTGGGTAAGGCAGAGATATTTTTGAATTTCCACCCCAATAGAACATTGAGATGGTTCGTCTAACCTCATAGAGCTTAAGACAATGCAATTTGGGCCTATTTTGGGCAACAAGAGATATTTTGAAATCCCCTCCCCAATAGAACATCGGAAAGGTTCATCTAACCTCGTTAAGCCTAAGACCAGAGATGGTTTGGGACTTCCCATTTATTCATACCTTGATTAAGTTATAATTGAGTTTTAGATATAAAATTTCATTCCTTTTCTCATACAATTTAATGCATTAAATAAAGCATAGATCAATCACATAATAAAAGCGGTAAACAAAATAAGATTAAAATAAGGTAAATAAAAATACAATAAATTACAACAAAACTAGGGGCGGAATACAACCCCCATTGTAAATGAAATGTAAATCATACATAAAATGGGATATCTATTAAGGATGAGGACGTTGGTCCTGGCATATATACTTAAAAGAAAAAGTGTTAAAGGTGATGGTTTATTTGGGTGAAGAAATTAGGACATTGGTCCTATTTTTATTAGAAAAATATCAAATTAATTAATATAAATATTTTTGTGATTTTCATTTTAACGAGCATAAAATAAATAATTTCATTACAAATTACATAGCAAAATAAATAAAAAAGTCAAATAAAGAAAATAATACAAGTAATAAAATGAAAGTTCAAACCAAACGAGCCTCTTGGATCTCTCCGTGTGCTCGCAAGAATGCCCAAGCAAAGAAAATAAGTGTTCAAATAAAAAAAAAATATAAATAAAATTAATATTAGTGATGTAATCAAGAAAAATCAATTAAACACATGAAATGATCAATAATAAATTAAAATAAATGAAAAAATGCATTATGAATGACAAATAAATTAAATGACATGATTGAAACAAATAAATCGATAAATTAATAGATTAATACATAAAAACATGAAATAAAAATAATAATGATAATAAACAAACACAAATGAGATCATTGTTAGTAATTAAATCAAGAAAAATCAGTTCAATACATATAGAAAGATGAATAAAATGAAATTGAATAAAATAAATCATAAATAAAAAATAAAATTATATGAAATAATGAAATAAATAAAACAACACATTAATGAATTAATATATAAAAACATAAAATAATGATGAAACATAAAATAATGATAATAATAATAATAATAATAATAATAATAATAATAATAATAATAATAATAATGAAAAATAATAATACTAAATAATAATGATAAGTAAAAGAAGAATGAATAATCAAATAAACAAAAAAAACAAAGAAAAATGTAAAAATGTTAAATCTATATCTAAGATAATATAAAATAAATAAATAAATAAACAATAAATATAAAGATATATATGATGATTTATTAGATATGAACAAAAAAAAAAAATTAATTGAAAGAAAATAAAAATGAGGAATCAAGTTTAGAATGTTTACCCTTAGAATTCGGATTCGATGGACGAAAAAATACGATTGGTTTCCTTGCTTTTTTTTGCAAAAATAGAATTGAAAATAATAAAAAAATAGAATTTTATTCCAAGAAATAAATTTGATTAAAAAATAATGAAAGAAAATAAAAATTTTCAAGAACAAAGAATGAATTTATTTGTCTAAAGAATGATTATTGATTAAAAAATTAATTTTTATTTGAAGACAAAATAAAAAATAATGAAAGAAAAATGAAAATTCTCAAGAATAAAGAATGATTTTCTTTGTTTCAAGGAAAAAAATTGATTAGAAAAAATAAATAAAAAAATCTCAAGAACAAAAAAATATTTTTTTGTTTCAAGAAAAATTATTAATAAATAATTGAACTTTTTAACTTTAAGAAATTTTTATTTTGGGGAGAAAACCTAAAAAAAAATGTAAAGAGAATTTTACTGAAGAAGATAAGAAGAAAAAATGAAGAAATTAACCTAAAATGAATTCTCCTCCTTTTCTCTTTCTAAATTTTTCTATTTATATCATAAAAAATGGAAAACCTAATTAATTTAGGAAAAACACCTTAATTAATTCAAATATTATTTATCTATATTTTAAAAATGGAAAAAATCATAAAAATCCTTTGAAAATGGGATTACCTCCACTAAGCATTATCTCTTAGCACGGGGTGTTTTCCCGTGTAGGTTTACAGGATTGGATTAGAAAGTGCTCATTTGCTGGCCACTAGAAGCTTATTGAAGTCCTTTGTTTTACTTATATAGTTGGACCTTTTTGTAGCGAGCAATATATATAGATTTTGTATATGAAGTGTAGTGTATATGTATAAAAGTATGATCATGTATTTTTAAACAAGATGTTTTGTAATATGTACAGTTTTATTATTTATAGAAATAAATATGCTGGTACATTTAAGTTATTAAAATTCTTTTCCACAGTTATGTATGATCATATGTATATTTGTGTCTTTGTTTGAGCGTAATGCTCCGATATCCCCCTAAAGGGTATTAGGGTGTTACATTTAGTGGTATCAAAGCATAGGCCATATGGTCTAGGAATATAAGATGTATAGATGTGTGTGAGTTTTCTAGTGTCGTGGCCTAATACAGATGTTGCTTTTGTAGAGTGTAGATGGAGTTCAACCCGAGTGAGCCTATAGGTGAGACTACGGGTAGTGTGAATCCAGCGAGAGGTGATCCGCCTATGCTTGAGAAGCCTTGAGCGGAAGGGTTAGGTCCCGAACAGGACAACCCAGTTTGGTGCAATGCACCTGATAGATAGACTAATAGCTCCGAAAGCTCCAACGGATCTTATCAGAAAGAGAGGAGCAGAAGAGTTAAGTGGTACCTCTTTGGACCAATCTGATGTAGCCGCGTTTTGGCTAAAGAGAATAGGAAGAATTCTCCAAGAGATTAACTGCCCACAGAACCAGAGAGTAGATTGTGTTGTGTTATTGGTGGAAGTTAGTGATGAGAAACCATCAAAGACGGGTGGAATTATCATGGGAATTCTTTGTTCAGGAATTCAAGGAGAAGTATGTGACGAAGGCCTATAGAGAGGCAAAGTGGAAGGAGTTTGTGAGTCTAAAGCAAAGGAATATGACAATTGGTGAATATGAGAAAGAGTTTACTCAGTTGAGTAACTATGTGCCTGATGTTCTGCTTACTAAAGACTTCAAGTGTTAACAATTCCAAGATGGATTAAGAGAAAGTATTAGAGGGCCGTTGTTAGTGATGGCTGCCTTGCAGTCAGTAAGCCACTACAAGTTGGTGTTGGCATCCATGAAATTAGAGGAGTCGGAACAATTGAAGCACAAGAGAGCCCAGAAGAGAAAAGTGTTAAGTAGAGATATGAGTGGAGGCAAGAGAGCGAGGGAAGCTAATAGAGAATTAGTTCCAGTGCCTATTACATTTGGAAGTGCTATGCCACCGCCCAGTAGAGGAAGTATTACACTGCAATGTGAGCACTGTCAGAGGCATCACTGGGGCCAGTGTAGGAAGCTCTCCAGAGCATGTTTTAAGTGTGGCAGCATGGAACACATGCTCGCCAATTTCCCTAAGTCAAGAGAGAACCTAGCTTCTCAAGCGAGTAAAGATGATGTGGACATGTTCGGAGTTGCTTGAAGTGGGAGAGGAAGAAGTAAGTCTGCTCGAGCACCATCGAAAACGGTTGAGAAGCCGATTCCTTCCGGTGGTCCAGCTAGAGCACATGTTATGATGAGAGAGGCAGTCGAGGAGCCTGTCGGATCATCTGGTAAGTTCCTTAAATATTTAAGATTCTATATTTGGATATTGGTAAAGTATAGATTAGTCATGTGTATAGTAGCAGGAAAATTTTGAGGACGAAATTTATTAAGGAGGGGAGAATTGTAACACCCCGATTTAGGTTCCGGTAGGATTTGCAGTATTATGTGTTTAGGAAGAGTAGTAAATATTAGTTTGTACATGGAATTCAGGATTTAAAGGATGAGATTGCAAGAGAAAATAAATTTTAAAAGGAAAAAAATGGATTAGAGGGACTATTAAGTAATTTGGCTTAAGAGGTTGCGAGAAAGTGCTGAATCCGTGTTCTGTCGCGAGCACGACAATTGTTGCGGGTGCGATAGAATGCAGATTGGCATGTTTATAGGAATTGACCAGTGGCAGTTTAGGGGCTTGACACATGGCTTAAGACAGATTTAGTGGAGTGAGTTATTGTGGTTGGTTGGCCTTTATTGTGAGTTGGTGACATTTATGTGGGAGGTTGGTAATTTCCTTTCCTTCCCTTTCTTTCTATGGTTACTCTACATTTTTCTGCATTTTGGTTCTTCTTCTTTGGCCTTCTTCTTCTGCTTATGCCTTTCTCCGTTGATTTGTTTTGAGTGATATTCTTGGATTGGTTTGAAGAGTATTTTGAGACTTAAGTGAAAGGGTTAAAGAGGTAAGTGGTTGAAGTTAGGTCTTGATCTTCTTCTTGTATATTTTTGTTGATTTAAAGTATAAGATGTGGATTAAGTGTTTGTTTTGGGTTGTTTGTGCATGGAAGCTATAGACAACAGGCAAGATAAGGGCAAGGAGAAGATTTGATCCGAAGTAGTGATTTGATTAAGCTGCTCTAGAGGTTGGGATCGTGTGTGTTGTGGTTGATGCTTGTTTTTGAGCTATTATTATACTTGATTTGTTATTGGTGGCATGATAGTGACCAAGAATTTGAGAGTATTGATCCAGTTCGAAGGTGTAAAATGGGTGTGTGCTCACTTTATTTGCTTGTATGTCTTTCGATTGCAAGTGGATGTGTGTGTAGTTGTGCTTATGAGTGTGTGTGTGTTTGAGTTTTGGCACGAAATCAGGGTTCTGTCGTGAGCGCAACAAGAGTCGCGAGCGTGACAGAACGCTTTGAGGGCAAGTGTCCGCATTGCCTTGTCTGGTCACGAGTGCGAGCCTCGTCGCGGTTGCGACAGAAGCCAAATGGGCATTCGGTTGTGAGTACGACACTCCCGCGAGTGCAACAGTTTGAGACTTTTTAGCTCTATCACGGGCATGATGAATGTCGCGAGCGCGACACTGCTCAGGATTTTATATGTAAAGTTTTGCCTTATTATATGTATAATATTTGTAGACACTGGGTCCTGAGATAGCCCAGATCAGAGTTACCCAATGATGATAAGATGCCTACTCACAGGCAAAAATGTTAAAAGTGATGATTTCCTGTTTAAATTTGCATTTTAGAGTGAAAAAATAAAAAATAATAAAAAAATATTTTTTAAATTAGATTTGAAAAATGGGGTTTAGAATTATAGTATTTTTAGTTAATTTTAAAAATAAAAAAAAATATTTTTCAGCAAATGTCGACGCGCGGCAAGCGCGCTGGCGCTGCGCGGAGCCCCGCGCAGGGCGTCGCCCGTGGGGAGCGACGTGCAGCGCGCGTCCGCGCGCTGGGCGTGCGACCGACACCCGTCGTTCGCGCCGACGGGCGTCCGTTTCACCTGTTCTGCCGAAATTGGCCTTTTTGGCCCCAAAATCATTTTTTTTTCGATTTTTCACCCAAAAATCCACTTTTTATCCCCTTTTTTTGGGTTTTTAAAGGTTTTTTTCTTTTTTAAAATTCAAAATAAATAAGATCTGATTTAATTGGATTTTTTCTTCTTAATTAATTTTATTTTCTATTTTCTTCATATAAAAAGAAAAACATGAAAAAAATCAAGGGGGGGAATTTTTTAGGGTTTATTTTTTAGGTTTTTTTCTCTTCTTCTTCTTCAACAATTCTCTCTAACTTTTACTAAATTTTTCCCCTCAAATAAAAAAAAAATTCATTTCTTCTTCTTCTTTTTCCAATGGAATTTCTTCTAATACATGTCTTTAGAAGGAATTTTGTTGATGGGAATTGATTTTGAGACAAACATAACAAAATGTTTGCTCTCAAAATTCATTTTTGATTTATTATTTTTTAGTTTTCAATTGATTTTGAGACAAACATAACAATTGTTTGCTCTCAAAATTCATTTTTTATTTATTATTTTTTTAGTTTTCAATTAAACTTTTTTCAATAATTTTTATTTGAATCCCTTTTTGATGAAAAATAGATTTTGAGACATTCAAAATAAATGTTTGTTCTTGAAATCTAATTTTTCATTTTATTTTCTAAAAACGAAGTTTTTTTGTTTTTCATAAATGATATTTTTTCTTGAGACAAACAAAAGGATTGTTTGTTCTTGAGAACCCTTTTTGTTTAATCAATAAAAATCATTCTTTAGGCAAAGAAATTAATTTTTTGTTCTTAAAGTATTTTTGATCATTTTTTAAGATTATTTTTCCTTGGAATAAAATTCCAATATTTTTATTATCTCAACTCTAATCTTGTAAATCACAAACAAGGAAATCAATCATCATTTTTTTCTTTCATCGAATCCGAAACTCTGAGAGTAAATATTCTGGGCTTAAAGCTTTTTATTTTTTTTGTTCATATTTAATTTATTAACCTGTATATTATTTTTATTATTTTCATTTATTTATTCATTTATTCTATTATGTTTATATTTGTCTCATTTAATATGTTTATATATTATTTTTGTTCATGTAAATATTGATTTCTTATCATTTCTAACTTGTAAATATTGATTTCTTATTATTGCTAACAATTTATTTTTTCTTTGATTTCTCCTTATTTTTAACATATAATTAATTAATTCATTTTGATTGATCTTTTTGCCATGTAAATATTTAATGTTAATTGGGATAACATTAATTAATCATGTCACTCATTCAATTATTTTCATCATTCTTTTATTCATTTTTTATCATTCTTTTTCATTGCTATATATTTATTGTTTATTCATTTATTTGTTTATCTTCATTATTCATTATTATTATCATGATCATATTTTTATATATTAATTCATTAACACGTTTTATTTTATTTCAATCACATATTTTAATTCATTTGTCATTTATAATGCATTTTTCTCATTTATTTTAGTTTATTAACATTTTAATTCATTTGCCATTTTTTATGCCATCTCACTTTATTTTATCTCATTTTATCATTTATTATATATTTAATTTATTTAATTGATTTAATTACTAACATTATTTCATTTGTATTTTGTTTTTTTGTCAAAACTTATTTTTTTTACTTGGGCATTTTTGCAAGCACACGAGGAGATCCAGAAGGCTCGTTTGGGTTAGATATTTAATTGCTTTATTTGTAATATTTCATTTATTTGCCTTTTTCATTTATTTTGCCATGTAATGTTTAATAAAATTGTTTATTTTAGGCACGCTAAAAAGAAAATCACAAAAACATTTTTATTAATTAACTTAGAACCTTTGCTAATAAAAATGGGACCAATGTCCCAATTTTCTCCATCCAAAATAAAAATTGTCACATCAAAATTTTTTTATAATAAATACGCATGCGAGGACCAATGTCCTCATCTTTAACGAATAGCCCGTTTTATGCATGCTTTGTATTTTATTTACAATGGGGTTGTATTCCGCCCCTAATTTTATTGTAATTTATTTTCACGCACTTTACTTTAATTATGCTTTATTTATTTATCGCTTTCCCTAAATGGATAATTTGCGCTTTAATTTAATTGCACCAAATTGAATGAGAAATGGGATGAAACGCTTAATTCAAGACTCAATTATAAACTTAACCAAGGTATGAATAAATGGGAAGTCCCGAACCTACGCTGGTCTTTGGGCTCAATGAGGCTAGAGGGCCACCTCGGCATTTTGTTGGGGTGGAAGCCTCCAAGACACCTCTTGTAAACCGTAAAAAGGCTTAAAATCACACAGTCCTAGGCGCCACGAGGCGAGAGGGCCATCCTAATGTCCTATTAGGGTGGATACCTCCAAGACACCTCTGGTTTGGCCAAGCGTGAGGCTAGAGGACCCCCTATCATTAGGGTGGAAGCCTCTAAGACACCTCCGGCTTGCCTATGATGGACATAGCAGCGCTGTCTTAGGGTCACTGAGGCTAGACGACCTTTCCCAATGTTTTATTGGGTGGCGACTCCAAGAAAGCTCCTTGTTGCCCAAAATGGACGCACTTGTAATCCCTTACAAGTTTTCATGAACCTCATCCCGATTGCCCTGAAGGCGGGCGGTTCGGGGCGCCCCGGGGTTCGGTGCGTTTCACAGTGGCGACTCCACTGGGGACAATACTCGAGACTTCACTTCGAAAGTGCCTTGGTTAAAATTTACAATTGAGTTTTAATTTAAAAATTTCATCCTTTTTCCAAAATGCATTGCATCTCATTAGAGCCTTAGATCTATGCTATTTTGGTCCCTCTTTTGACCCCGGTGCGTTCCCGAAGCACGACCCTACGTTCACTTAATGTAGGGAAGTGTTAAGGATAATCACCGGCCCAAGCCTCATACCATCACGGTATATTAAATGGAGACCCGATCAGTTATTCTGCTCATGATGAGTTAGACCTGTTAGCAGGGACCATGCTTGGGTAGCCCTAAAGTATCATCACCCTGGCCAAAGCTCATGTAATGGAAATAGATACTTCCCCTAGGTGGTATGAACCATAATACCTTGCTTGCTATATAACTCATTTTGTATTGGACAAACCCAGATAATTTGATTGGTCACCTAATCAATGACTTGTATGCCCCGATAGGCCCATGTCGATTTATTTGGACTGCTAAATATACAATGATCGAAATCTATGCGTATGCAAATAAGCTAAGAGAGGTTATGCTGCCAATTTTCTGCCGTGCACCATGCGTGTCCATCGGGTTCCCTGCTAACCCATGGGCCAAGCCCACCTAGGACAGAGACTATACGACCTCGTGTATGGGCGCAATAAGGTTGGGAGGATCTATCTGCTTACATGTGGTTGTGGATGATGCATTGCATTTTATGTCATTCATGCACAAATAAAATTTTTTATTTTCTCCCTATGTATACATCCTATACTTTACATATAATTATTACATGTACATATCATCCTGTGTATAATTTTTCACATGTATTATTGTAATCTCTTTTAGCTATTGTATACCATTTGTTGCATAGCACGATCATGCATTGCATATTGTTCATGCATCATGCTAAATCCTTGCTTTTCAGCCATTGTAGACCATTTGCTTGGGTGGTTAGGGGATCGCAATAGTTGTTTAAGGAGCGATCAGAGTTCACGTGGGCTAATAAAGTTTTAGCATTCTTACCAGAGCATCTAAAGGCATTAGAAATGGTTGGCCCTTCACAACAGAATGAAGAGACTCGCGCCCTAGTTGCCCAGGAGGTGGATAGAAGGTTTGAAGAGCTGGAAAAAAGGATGCTGGCCACAGTCAAATAAAGAATGGATGCCATGGCACTTGTTCTCCAATCTCAGCTTATGGCAATAACTCATAACCAAGTGGAACCGGTCACAATCAAGAAGGCTCATACAGCGACGACTGCGGTACCTCCATTTCCTTTTGAGACCAGAGGCAAGGGGCCATTTGATTCACCAGTTAAGCAAGGAGAAAATAGGGGGCCTAGTCTAGAATATAGCATTGTGCCTAAAGAGGATGGGGGCCCCGCAATCATGCATATTCTAAAAGGTGAAAGCTCAGGAAGCCATAACATCAGTGAGGTAAATGTTAAGCCTATAGAAGTCTCAGCCACTAGAGCAACTCAATCCCACCTCACTGTCTCGGGTAGGCCATTATCTTGGCACTTCATCCGTCTCATTAAGAAAGGGAAGTTATAACCCTTACTGGCTGGGCCTGCCCTAAGTCAAGGACACCCTAGACATAGAGCAGATTGGTACTACGCGTATCATCAGTATTCAGGGCATAGAATAGACAATTATCGTCCTTTGAGAGATCGCATTCAAAAACTGATGCCAGGTCCAGGAAAAGATTGTAGAAGCTCCAACCACGGAAGTAAAGCAAAGGCATTTTTCTAATTTGGGCAGATCTTTGTCTTGGGTCCTCAAGAGGATGATGAAGGAGGAGATGCTACAACCATTGTTGGCTAGGCCCGCCAGAAGCCAGGGACAACCTGATTATAAGGGGGATCAGTATTGTTCCTTCCACCAGCACACCGGGCATACCACAGATGATTGTAAGACCTTGAAACATGCTATTCAAGATCTAATTGACTCCAAGTAGATCTCCGACCCAGAAAAGTGAGAGGGCAAGAATAAGATGGATTAAGTGCCTAAATTGGGGAAGGGAGGATGGTTCTTGAAGATGATAATGGACCACCAATTACAGCATCTGTGTTGACAAAAGCGAAAAATGTTTAGCTGTTTAGAATTTTCTTTTTATTTTTGAACTGTTAATAATGTCATTCTGATTTCATTAATAACATGACCATTTTTGCTTACTTGTGTGATATCTCTTATGATTTCACTATGCATAATCATGACTCATTCATATTTGATATTGATTCAATTGATATTACTCCGTCTAATCTCAGAACTTTTAAAAACCCAAGGAAAGTCTTGATAGCATCTAATATAACTCTTGAAGCGAAATCAAAATTTGAGAGAATTAAAATAAAATATGAAAAATTCTTTGCTTGGATGTATGAAGACATGCTAAGAGTTGATCGCGGAATCACCAAGCACACCATTCCATTATTCTAGTCATGGACCAGTCACGTAGAAGCTCAGAAGATTGAAGCTGAAAGGGGCAGAAACGGTCAAAAGGAGGAATCCACAAGTAGAAATGAAGCCAAAATTTCTAGCCGAAGTTCAATGCTAGTCTTGGTTGGTTAATGTTGTACCAAATCGAGAAGAGGAGGAGTGCGTGTATGTGTAAACTATTAGGATTTGAACAAAGCTTATCATCAAAAGAACAAAAAGAAAAAAAAAAGAACAAAAAAAAAAGAAAGGAAAAAAAAGAGAAAAATAAAATACAAAAAAGAGAGAAGGAAAAGAATCAATATGTAGATTGGAAAATCATCATGGGGGGCAAGCTTTATTCAAATCCCATTGATCTACACATGCCCGTACTTTGCCATTTTTCTTGACTTCCGAAAAGGACCATAAGAATTATATCGACTTATAATGGATATAGGTTGCTCGAGCTTGAAAATAGACATCAGAAGGGAGGTGCGCCCTATAGCCCTAACGGACAGGGTCATGTCAAGATGGTATCCCGCACCACGCAGGGTTCAAGGACAGAAGGACACCTTATGGTTAAGGCTAGGAGTTGCTACAGATGTATGGCATTAAAGACCACAAGTTCTCTCTGTATTGCCATCAAACCAATAGGGCAGCAGGGGTTGCTAACAAGAAGATCTTGATCAAGACGGCTCGAAACTACAAGGATTGGGCAGAGAAATGGCCTTTTGCACTTTGAGACTAAAGAACCACCATCAGAACCTCTACAAGAGCCACCTCCCAGTTCTCAATACATAGGGCAGAAACAGTATGGCCGATCAAAATAGAGCTCAAGTCTTTAAGAACAGTCATGAAAGCCCAAATTTTGGAAGATGACAGGGCACAGCAAGGATAGCAGCAATATAACAAGTCAGACAAGGACAGGTCATGGGATTATCGCCACGATTGGATGTATTAGGAAACATTATGTTTGATTATTTGAAAAGACGGCCAGAAAGCATCCGATGAAAGAGGGAGATTCGATTGTCAAGCAAATGAGACCAGGTGTTCCGAGCATACGAGATAGGTTTAGGCTAACGTGAGAGGACCCCTTGTTCTTCAGAGATTGTATCTAAAAAGCAGTAATAGGCAGCAATGAAGATGGTTCCAAGAATCGATCAACGTCGATGAACTCAAGAGGGTCCATGGCTAAAGACTTAAAAATCAAAAGAAGAGAATAAAAGTCCCGCGGGTCAAAAATCTAAAAAAGGCGGCCTTACTAAAAATGGGCGCCTCGTCAGGGTGAAAACAGAAAAAAGGCACCCTGGGCAAAAATTAGAGGCTTGAGAGAAAATATCCAATCAAGAAAAACCGAGAGGGCTGATTGGAGACAGGAGTTTGATGCTTATAAGATCTACTCTGAGATTAGATATAGTTTTGCATTTTGAATCGATGTTAGATAATGATCATGTATAGAGAAATCATACAGAAATGTACATAATCTTTACAAATACACGTGTTCATTATTTTCTAGTTCATTTATAAAAAGAGAAATGTTGTTCATTTTGCTGAATGCATGAAATCTAAATGACTATGCTCTGCTACTACTCTCACAGTCCAGATGTCTAAGTGAATGAGTTCTATTAACAACTGCAAGACTAATCACCTACCTTTTGAATGCATTAGTGGGAGTGAAAGAACAACCCCCGATAGCTGGAATAATAGTCTTCGCCGACAGCTCACCTAGAGGCCGTGATGTTTAGAGGTAAGAGCCAAAGATAAAGGATACACCTTGGAAAGATAGGGGATGCCTCGCTATATTGTTAATCCCTCTAAACTATCAAGCACAATGGGTAGGTAAGATAAAAAGCAGCCTCATGAAGCCTTAAGGAACCTGATCCTTATCCGCCACCTCACCCAATCTAGCAACACATTCATCAAGGGAGGCCATGGAATGCAATCGATACCTAAGGAGAAAATGCCTCGGAGAATAATTGTGGATTACTCTAGGAAGGGGCTTTGATAGCAGCTTCAACTTTTCTTGCAGTCATGCCCTCTTAAAAAAAAAAAGGCCGTTAGAGATGAAAACCGTAATTGGCGCTCTAAGCAAAAGTAAGGCCAAGGGGCAGGGTGAAAACCTGGTAACAGGCAGTCTGTCCTTCAATAAAAAATGAATAAAAGCTGCTAGATTGGGTTGGGTCCATTCGAGGCAAAAATTAGGCTCAGGGTCTTGTGAAAATCCCCAAAGGGACGCATTTCCCGCTAAGAAAAGCTAGTGTGAAAATCCACAAGGGACGCACTACCTTTAAAACAATGACCTTTAACGCTTGGAGCGATAAGGCGGCATTACTCCAAATAAATTTCCTTTAGGCAGGTGGTGCATAATGCAAAATTTGATTCAGAGTCTTGGGGGGCAAAAATGCGCACGAGTCAGTTCTCCTTGAAAAGATTATGGGTTATAGTCCGTAAAGCCGAGACAACGCTTTCTACATCCTTGGGAGCATCAGACAATGTGAGCAGCCGAGCAGTACCCTCAACAAATCCCTTAACCACCTGGGATGTGGTCTATTCATTTTTGCATATCACATGTATGTCACATGCATTCAGTCTTTTACACATATATATATATGCACACACAATTCTTGTACATTAATCATTTGCATGAGTTTTCCGTATATAGTTTTTTATGTATATTTCACACACATAATTCCATACGCACACACAATCTTTTATATATATTGTTGTGCACATGACTCAGAGGGAAAGGATCGAATAGACCTCATAAGCAAGGATGATCCAAGAGAGGGGTTCAGCTCAATATGATCGGCCATTGTATCTAGCATAAAATCAGGTGAATATGTACAAAGGTGGAACGCCTAGAAGAGCAAGCCTATCCGGACACACCATGCTAAGGGCACTCCGGAATCACACAAATCTACAGAAAAGAAGATCCCTTGAGAAGCTAGACTACCCACGCACACTTTAGGCAATCAGACGCAAAAATGGGCCGAGGTACAGTTTCAGCTCTACATCGGCGCTCATCCATACCGAACAATCAAATCAACATGAAGTCCTCACGAGAATAGAATCTTGCAGACCTGCTGCAAAGAAGACATTTAAAAGAACAAGCCTGTTCATGCACACCATACCGGGGGCAATCAGGTAAGTTTCTCTATCATAAGATGTACGCTCACACACATCACACAAAGTGTACAAAATCCAAATTCAAATGTACAAAGAATACAACTCTTTAAAAAAAAAACATAAAACAATAGAATATAAATTCTCAACAACAAAATAAAACAAAAAGAAGAAGATATTTTCAAGGCCTTGAAAATCCAATATACTGTAAAAATTCAACTAAATCCAAAATGTAAGAATCCCAAAAACTTACAAGAACAAAAACAAAAACATAGATCATTTTAAGAGTCGCCAAAGACATTGAAACCCATCCGCCTGCAGGCAAGCAACAAAACCTCAAATATAATTTTCCTCTAAGGAGGCTCAAATACAATTTCCTCTGAGGAGGCTCCAGTCTAATTTCCTCTCTGGAGGCTCAAATATAATTTTCCTTTGAGGAGGCTCAAATCCAATTTCCTCTCTGGAGGCACAAATCTAATTTTCCTTTGAGAAGGCTCAAATCTATTTTCCTCTCTAGAGGCTTAACATCATATTCTCGCACCCTCTTGAGAAGTATGCAGGTCTTTTCAACAAGGAGGCTACGTTGGAGATGATAGAGGAATCGATATTTGGGGAAAAACCAACCGTCCTTCAGGGGGGCACCCGTCTGACATCGGCCCCAACAGGTATGTACTGCCATATGTAAGTACCTCTTTTATATACCCTGCATATTTGCTTTGCCCTTTATTGTAGAAAAAAAGGTTCATGATGAGTGCTAGTAAAGACAATGACGAGTGAGTCACCATGCCGACCTAAGGATGATCGACAGTCGAATATTGTACTAGCCGGATGGGGGTTAGCAGATCAGAGATTGTACTAACCGGATGGGGGTTAGCAGATTAGAATATTGTACTAGCCGGATGGTGGCTAGCATATTAGAATATTGTACTAGACTGATGGGGGTTAGCAGATCTGACATTGTACTAGCCGGATAGGGGTTAGTAGATCAGACATTGTAATAGCCGGATGGTGGTTAGCAGACCAGACATTGTACTAGCCAGATGGGGGCTAGCAGATCAGAATGTTGTACTAGCCGGATGGGGGTTAGCAGATCAGATATTGTACTAGCCGGATGGGGGTTAGCAGATCAGACATTGTATTAGCTAGATGGGGGTTAGCAGATCAGACATTGTACTAGCCGGATGGGGGTTAGCAGATCAGACATTGTACTAGCCGAATAGGGGCTAGCAGATCAGAACATTGTACTAGCCGGATGGGGGTTAGCAGATCAGAGATTGTACTAGCCGGATGGGGGTTAGCAGATTAGATATTGTACTAGCTGATGGGGGCTAGCAGATCAGAATATTGTACTAGCCGGATGGGGGTTAGCAGATCAGACATTGCGCGAGCCGAGATGAGGCCAGCAGAGCACATACGGTAGAGCAGATCGCAACGGGATTGTAGTTAGAGAACACTACATCTCATAGATATTGCACGAGCTGAGATGAGGCCAGCAGAGCACATGCGGTAGAACAGATCACAAATAGAGGTTGTAGTTAGAGTACTGCATCTCACAAACTCCGTGCAGGCTAGGACGAGGCTAGCGGGACACCAGCGATAGAACAAATCGCAAACAGAGGTTGTAGTGTAACACCCCAACACCCCTCGGGAGGATATCGAGGCGCCACGCGGACTCTAACGCATACATATACGTATACTGGCGGAAGCGATAGCAAAATACATATCAATACGAGGTAAAAAAAAAATCAAATAACGCTTGGGCCCAACATGCATTTTACACATATTATACATATTACAAAACTATTATCGTTTTACTTTACATATTCGTTTCAGTACATATATTACAATAAACTTTACATGTAACAACCATACTCTTTTATCACATAATGATGTTACTCAAACATCACAAACTCTATTTCTATATGATACAAAAAGAGATCAAAACAAAAATCCTAGTGGCCTTGACCCGTAGATGCCCGCTCACTGATCCGAACCTGTAAACCTACACGGAAATAAACATCCGTGCTAAGCGATAACGCTTAGTGGGGATGAAAAACAATGCAAAGGACTTTTTTCGAAGTCACATAAACATATCACATGCATCATTTATTAACACGCTCAACACAATCAAGAGTCATATAATTTATTAATCACATATTCACGTGCATTTAAACTCTTATTCCTATACAGGTCATATACACAAACACATTCCAAGCAGAAACATTTATATATACAGAACAAGACTTATACATCAACTCTTGTAAACCTCAAAACATAAAAATAGGAATAGCCTAAAATCCTTTAGTTGTGGATACGGGCGCTATATAAACAAAGGACCGAAGTCTCAGAACATGTGCTATATCTATATCTATATGACCATCTTGGAGGTCGGCCGCTTCGCCCAAACGGGGCGGTCGGTAGCAGCTGCGCGGTAACCCTTTATAAGCATGCTTATCTATCCACTACTATGACTCTTCAGGCTGAACATATAAACTCTATACACTCTATCATATACATTCTATCCCTCAAACATTATTACATGATTCAAACATATATAATCAATATCACACTGTAAATTATGTTTAATAATTAAAAAGCATATAACATTTAATTCCATTCTTAAACTCTTATATCATACCATCATTTACATGTCATTTAATTAGAAAGACATTCATATACCAATTTAATAATGTTAGACACAAGTTGGACAAGTGATAATAACTTCGGGTGAAGTTCGGGTTCGATTCGGGATGGAAAAAGGACCATTTCGGGTGAAAAATGAGGTTACACGGCAGTGAGGCACTCCATACCGCCATGTGGGACGTGAAAATTTTGTAAATAAGGGACATAATGGTTTTACATGGCGGTAAAGAATTCCTTACCCCCGTGTAAACCTATTCTGCCTCACTGGTTCAGGACATACTCTAGGTCTAAACTTGAAATGCATTTTCCACATAGTTAGAGACATTTTTAGGCAAAACTTGCTCATAATAATTGTTCCTTACGATGTTAAATTTAAAATGGGACAAATTACAGGTCAATTGGACATCCATAACTCCATATATGAGCTAAACAACCTATACTATTTCAGTAACTCGACCCAAACAGAGACACTTTAGTTTTTAACATTTTCAAGGATCTTAGAGCCAGAATTGGCTCAAGAACCCTCTTAGACATTTTTAGCTACGGATCTTAGGATTCAGATGCAATTTAAATCAACCCAATTGAAGTAATAGAACTCTACTTGTAACAACAACAATACCCGGAAGGTTGAATAAAACTGAACAGAATTCCCCCAAAATCACACCTTACACATAAAAACTATAAGGAAACCATTTAACACATCCAAAACTCATGCAGAATCATCCAATACATAATCACAAACATATATAAATACATATATCATAAAAACACTACAAGCAATCAAAATGAATAAAATAAAATTCGCACACGATCCCAACCTCTAAAAAGTTCGATCTCTGTCCTCTACTCATACCAACTTTCTCCTTGCCTTTGTCCAATCTCTTGTCCACAAATTTCATGCATAAGTCAATCAAAAGAACACTTAACCATAGGCTTCACTTTAAATCAAAAATAGAAAACCAAAAGCAGAAGAAGAAGACCAATACTAAAATCATGCTACTTACCTTCTCAATACTCTCTTCAACCAATCCAAGGGAGTCTCTTAAGAAAAAACCAAATGAAGAAGAAAAGAACAAAGGGAAGAGCAAGAGAGGGAGCATGGCAGAAAAGCAAAGGAAAAAGGAAAGAAGACCATAAGCCATAAAGCGAGACCAACGTGGGAAGAAAAAGAAAAGAAAGAAAATGAGTAGATGGTCAATGCTCATCCAAAAATTAAATTCCTATTTTCCAAAATTAAATACATGTATATCTCTTTAGCCACTTAATTCTTTTAATTCATATGTATCTCTTAGACAAATACATGCATTTAAACAAACCAAGTGTCAATCTCCTACGATGCCATGTGTCAAGAGCCCCATCAACCACACCCACAAAAACACAGCTGTGTTCTACCCAAAAGCACAGCTGTGCTTTCATGCAAATTCACTCTTTTATACACACAAGTCCTTGAATTTCCAAATAAAACTTTGCAATTCTTCCAAGGCCAAATTGGATTGTTACGTGTAGTCAGAAAGTACTACATCTCACAGATGCCGTGCAGACCGAGATGAGGTTAGCGGGGGACATGCGATGGAATAGGTCACAATAGAGGATGCAGTTAGACAACACTTCACCTCACACTACGCAGGCCGAGATGAGGCTAGCGGGATAGACCAGCCGCCGTGCAGATCGAGATGAGGTTAGTGGGGGACATGCGATAGAACAGGCCGCAACAGAGGATGGAGTTAGACAACACTTCACCTCACACTGCACAGGCTGAGATGAGGCTAGCAGGACAGAGCAGCCGCCGTGCAGACCGAGATGAGGTTAGTAGGGGACATGTGATATAATAGATCGCAAAAGAGGATGCAGTTAGACAACACTTCACCTCACACCGTTCAAGCCGAGATGAGGCCAGCGGGACAGACTAGCCACCGTGCATGCCGAGATAAGGACAGCAGGGCAGACGCTATAGAACAGATCACAATGGGACTGTGGTTAGAGAATACTGCATCCCATAGACACCGTGCAAGCCGAGATGAGGCCAACGGGACAGACCAGCCACCGTGCATGCCGAGATAAGGGCGAACGGGGCAAGAGGGCCATCCTAATGTTCTATTAGGGTGGATACCTCCAAGACACCTCTAGTTTGCCCAAGCGTGAGGCTAGAGGACCCCCTATCATTAGGGTGGAAGCCTCTAAGACACCTCCGGCTTGCCTATGATGAACATAGCAGTGCTGTTTTAGGCTCACTGAGACTAGACGACCTTTCCCAATGTTCTATTGGGTGGCGACTCCAAGAAACCTCCTTGTTGCCCAAAATGGACGCACTTATAATCCCTTACAAGTTTTCATGAACCTCATCCCGATCGCCCTGAATGCGTGCGGTTCGGCGCGCGTCACAGTATTGCATTGTATGTTGTTTGAGCATGTAAAGTAGATGAATATGGCCACATGATTCAATATGTATGAGTGTGAATATGGTTTATTTGGTTAATATATGATTTAAAATGATAAATCATGACTTACAGTGATGCTTGAAAAGATAGTTCAGTGTATAAAATTATTTATTTAAGCCAGAAGAGTCATAGTAGTGGATATATAATCATGCTTATAAAGGGTTAGAGTGCAGCTGCTAGCGTGGCACTGTTGTGCCTATTTATTGAATATCCTGTGTATTCATATTTGAGTTACATCTCTACATGTTGACACTGAGATTCAATATTTAGAGTACCCGTATCCACCATTAATGGATTTCAGGCTATTAAATGTTCAGTAGTATATCTGAGATATAGTGGACAATTATTATTCATTTTGTCTTACATGAAATGCAAGTCATATGATATATGTAAAAATTCATATTTACAAGTTAGAGTGAATGATTTATCCCTCGTACATGTTGCTACTACATGAGTATGATATGGTGATGGAAATGATCAGAGCAAGAGATGATATGCATGAAAGAATTCATATTGGCGTGAGATTTGCATGACTATTGATATACATTGTCTGTTTTACTTGTGACTTCGATTGAAGTCTATGGCTTTGTTTATCCCCACTAAGCATTATCGCTTAGCATGAGCGTTTTCCCATATAGGTTTGCAGGATTGAATTAGAGAGTGCTCATCTATCGGCCATTAGGAGTTTATTGAAGTCTTTTGTTTTACTTATATAGTTGGACCTTTTTATAGCGAGCAATATATAAATAGATTTTGTATATGAAGTGTAGTGTATATGTATAGAAGTATGATCATGTATTTTTGAACATGACGTTTTGCAATATGTATAGTTTTATTATTTATAGAAATAAATATGCTGGTATATTTAAGTTATTAAAATTCTTTTCCGCAGTTATGTATGATCATATGTATATTTGTGTCTTTGTTTGAGTATAATGCTCTGATATCCCCCCAAAGGGTATTGGGGTGTTACAATGATGATATTATGTTCATTGAAAGTGATCATGAATGAATGCCATCGTGTGATTAGTATGCTGAATATTGATTATGCTTCTATGTGATATTGTGACTTAGTTAGAAGCCTATATGCTTTTATTTATCACCACTAAGCCTTCGCTCAGCACAGGTGTTTTCCCGTGTAGGTATACAAGTTTGGATTTAGAGAGTTGTACCTCTGCAGGCCACTAGGAGTTAAAGTTGGAGTGCCTTTTTGTATATGATTCATTTTGTATTGGATAATATAGTGATATGTAAACAGATTATGTAATTAAGTTATATATAATAAGAGTAAATGTTTTCAACGCTATATGTTTAAGTGATATAAGGATAATGTTGTTATGTATTGTAAATAACTAAAATTTATATAATATATCTTGATTATATTTATCTAAGAAATATTTATTGGAAGTGAAGGCATGATATTCCGCTTATAAGGTTTAGATAGAGTTTATTAATGCGAATCGTATGCGTAGTTGTATGCGTATCCATGCGTAGCGACTCCGATATCCTTCCAGGGGGTGTATTGGGGCGCTACAAGTTTGTGGTATCAGAACATAAGTAGTGTAACAACCCAAAATGGGCCTAGTTGGAATTGGTATGTGTAATTGGATAATTAAAGGTATTTTGGACATTAATCAATAGTAAGTGTAAGAGAAAACTTAAGATATTTGATTTTGAACCTATGGGAGCATGACATGTGGATTTATTAGGGAGTGACACTTGGCTTGGATAGTTGACGGCATTAATGAGGATTTAATAGAGAGGAGAGAGAGAGAAGGGAGGGGCAGAAAATTTGTCTAGCTTCCTGTGGAAGCTATCTTTTTCCCTTTCTCCCTCTTTCCCATTCCCTACTCTCTCCTCTCCCAAATCTTTCTGCTCTCTATTCATCCTTGTGTGATTCTTCAAGATTTGAGTGGGTTTTTGTTGAGTTTTGAGCTGGTTCAAGAGGTAAGTGGTTGAGTTTATCTTCTTCTTTTTCTTCTCTATTTTCTAGTTTTGGAAGAGTGAGTGTATGGATTTGATTTAACATTGATTTGGCTGGGTTTTTGTGCAAGAATCGGAGGAGAAAAGGAAGAGTAAAGGAAAAGAAAAAGTGGGATCTTGAAGGGATCGAATTGAAGCTTCAATTTGTCAGGTTTGGGAGCTCTGTTTTAAATGTGTTTTGTTTGGGAGTTTGTCTGCCCTTTTCTCTTTTGGATTGTGTGTTGGTACATTTGTGGTTATTTTGGGAAATTGTGAGTGTAAAAAATGTGTAGATGCTTCTGTAATGTTGAGTAGTGAAATTGGGTTTATATGCTAGTGTTGTGATGATGATTTGCATGAATATTTAAGTGTATAAGCATGGTTTTGCTTGAAATTCTGAGTTAGGTTAAATTAAATTTAATTCCAGTTATATCTTGTTTGGTGCATTATTATTGTGAAAATTATGTTTACATTTGTTTATGAGCATGTTTTAGAGGCAATTGAGGGATGAGGTAAGTGAATTGCATGAGTATATGGCTTTGTGATTAGTTGATTTTAAAAATGGTAAGCCAGTGAAGTGTATTGCGTGGAAGAGCCCGATTCTATCGCGAGCACGACACAACTCGCGATCGCAACAGAACCAGGTTTTCCCTTTTCTTGCACTAAGTGAGTTTTCCTCAGTGGGATTGGGCAGCTCTGAGTTGTGATGGCCAGCACGACTCGGCAACTTTGGCTTGTGCACGAGTCATGCTTCTCAACACGACTCGTGCCAACCTATTGTAGCTAGCATGCACGACTCATGCCAGCTTTTGGCTTGTTGCGAGCCGTGCATTGCGACACGACTCTCGGTATTCCCTCGCCTGTTTGCACGAGTCGTGCTCCTCGACGTGACTCATGCAAACTCTCTCTATCCAGTAGCGCTGTTGGCTACTGTCGCGAGCGCGACACGTCTCACGGTTGCGACAGTGAGCCTCCTCCTGCCTGTTCTGTTTTGCCTGAAATGTTTTCTTCTCTCTCCTTGTCTAACTTCCCAGTATTGTAGAAGTTATGTTTTGTATTTTATACAAGTGTATATCGATGTTCTAGAGTCGTGCAAATAATTAATGGTATGCTAGTATTTTGGATACTTGCTTTGGCATTGTTTAGTGATAAATGTTAAGAGTGAGTGAGTTGAGCCTGAAGTGTAATGGTAGTGGATAGATAAGCATGCTTAGAAAGGGACAGTGAGTGCAGCTGCCTATGTTAGCCCCGTTTGGGCCTTGCGATGACCCCGCTTAGGGTCTTAGTGATTAGTGATAGTGTCGAGGCTTCGGTCTCCACTTTGACATTGTTCTCAGTGTTCCCTATAGTGTAGTGTTCTCGTATCCACAGCAAATGAAATCCAGGCTATTATGTGATGTTCGGTATTTTTGATCAGTGAAGTGTTATGTATATTTGGAGTGATTCTGGTTTAGTGAACTTGCAATTGGTATTTCTAGCCCTTGTTAATTTACTGATTTAGTGAGTTGTGTATACGTATATATATTTATGCATGAATTTACATGACTTAATTGTTAGTGTATTAAATCGTGCTCAGTGTTGTTAAGTTAATTGCATGAATGTATAGTGATTATGCTTTGTACATGTTGACTGCTGCTATTATTAGTGTTCTGGGTAAGTGATGCTTATTTACATGTTTTAGCATGATTTTACTTGTATATTGTTTAGTGCTCTTTTGTCTTTGTCCCTCCCCACTAAACGTTATCGCTTAGCACGGGTTGTTTTCCCGTGTAGGTGGCAGGATTTTTGGGTTCCGTTCGAGTCGCGCATCTGCAGGCTGGCCACATGGGAGTAGAGTTTTGTTTTATTTTGTATATATATAAATTTCTGTATTTATAGTATATGTAAATATAAAGGGTTTCTGATGTAATTTTTAGATATTGAATATAATTATATTTTATTTATATATGTTTTATTTTTATTGTATGCTTTCGCTGTAATGGATGTACGTATGTTGTGCCGTGAGTGTCGAGGTAGCACTCCGGTATCCTTCCAACGGGGGTATTAGGGTGTTACAAGTGGACGGTTCAGGACAATGGGATGTTAGAGTATAGATTAGATGTGTATGAGTTTGTTTAGTATCATGGTCTAATGCAGATGTTGTCTTGTGTAGAGTATAGATGGAATCAGATCCGAGTGAGGACATAGGAGAGACGATAGGAAGTGTGAATCAGGTGCGTGTTAATCCACCTATACTTGAGAGACCTCAAGTTGAAGGTTTAGGTCCTGCTCAGGGTGATCCGATGTTAGTACAAGGGTTGATGCAATTGATAGACAGATTGAATGCTCTTAAGGCTCCAACGGACCTTATTAGAAAGAGAGGAGCAAAGGAGTTTAGTGGAACTTCTATGGATCAGTCGGATGTGGTTGAGTTTTGGTTGGAAAGGACCGGAAGGATACTATAAGAGATTAATTATCCCCATAATCAGAGAGTGGCTTGTGCAGTATTATTATTGCAATGATCGGCTTATGATTAGTGGAAGTCAGTACTTTGAAATCCCTAGTGACCGGTTGAGTTGACTTGGGACTTCTTTATCAAAGAATTTAAGGAGAAGTATGTCACTAAGGCTTAGAGAGAAGCTAAGTGGAAGGAGTTTGTGAGTTTAAAGTAGAGGAATATGACAGTGGGTAAGTATGAGAAGGAGTTTAGCAGATTGAGCAAGTATGTACCGGATGTTTTGTAAATGGAAGACTTCAAGTGACAACAGTTTGAGGATGGGTTGAAAGAGAGTATAAGAGGGCCTTTATTAGCAATGGTTGCTATACAAATAGTGAGTTATTATAAATTGGTTTTTGCAGCCATGAAGTTTGAAGAATTAGAGTTAGTAAAGCAGAAGAGAGAGCAGAAAAGGAAAGCATCAGATAGTGGTGTAGTTAGTGGCAAGAAGACCTGAGAAGTTGTAAGTGGACAAGTTACTCGAGCCTCGATTCAAGCGCCAACATCAATAAGGAGTTTTGTGCCACCCTCCAATAGGGGCAGTGCTATACTGAAGTGCGAGCATTGTCAGAGGCATCATTGGGGTAAATGTAGGAAGCTCACGGGAGCTTGTTTTAAGTGTGGTAGCATGGAACACGCTCTTGCCAATTGCCCTAAGTCAAAGGAGAACTTAGTCTCTCAAGTGAGTAAAGAGAATGTGGATGTGTCTGGATCTGTTAGAATTGGTAGAGGAAGAGATAGAGCTATGCAAGCACCATCGAAAATAGTGGAGAAGCCAGTTGCTACTGGCGGTCCTGCTCGAGTTTTTGCTATGATTAGAGAGGAGGTGCATGACCTATTAGGTCCATCTGGTAAGTTTTATGCTTTGATTAAGTTTGTATTGTATAAGTTATTGGTAAGGAATAGTATGGTCAAATGTATAGTAGCATGAGAAATTTTGAGCACGAAATTTCTTAAGGAGGGGTGAATTGTAATGACCCAAAGTGTATACCCTAAAAGGATTTATTAAAATGGCCTAAATACCGGTCTAGAAGTGTTAGTGCATTATTCCAGTGTTACCATGATAATCGCAGTGTCAAACAGTGTAGGGAGTGAGTTTACCGGTGTTGGAGTTCAGTGTTAAGTATGTTAAAATTATAATGATTCCGGGTTAGGTAACACCGTGGTGGATATACGGCGAACCCAGCTGTCTGGCGCCCGAAGAATTTTAATTTCCAAAAAATGATCTGTGGGTCGTAACAAGTCTATTGGTGAAATCAGAATTGAAAACGGAACTAAAACGATCTCCGAAAGTCATTCTGAAGTTGGCCTCCGGTTCGGTTCAATTTGAACCAAAATTTGACCGAGGTTTGACCAAGGGGTTATGAGAGGCTTATGTGGCCCAATAGAATTTCAGTGTGTTAAATAATGTAATGGAAGTGATTTCCGTGAATTTTGATAGTTTTAGAGTTGTATTTTACGGCAGAAGAAAAATTGATCGAATCGGACCAGTTTAAGTGAACCGGTGCCCAAATGGGCTCCGATTGAGCTAACAATTTGCAGGGAACCTATTTTGATGTTTTAAGATCAATGGAATTGGTTATAAGTGAAAATAATCAGAGGATAATATAGATACTTAAGAAAAGTGGAAATGAACCGAAAAACAGAAATTTTTGTTTAAATCGGTCGGACCACTTCGGTCGGACCGGTTCGGTTCATTAGAGGGCTATATAAGGGGGATAAGTGGCTGGATTTCTCTAGAGAAACCCAGCCAAAGTCAGCCATAACTCCCTCTCCCAAAACTGAACTCTTCCTCTCTTCTTCTTCTCCATTTTTCTTCACTTCTACCCCAATCTTTCCTCAAATTTTCACCATATATACCTAAATCAGCTCCTATAGAATCATATTGAAGCAATTTGAGTCCAATTTGAGCTAAGGAAGGGAGAGAAATCAAGTGTTCAAAGGTTAGGGTAAGTTTGGGGGTTTATGATTTAGAGGTTTTTAATTTGTTTTATTGGTCCCTCCTAAGGTTTTTGGGCCTATAGAACACATTTATGAGGTTAGATTTTTCATTTGAGGCTTGGTTTTAATGTTATGAGTGATTTTGTATTCGGCCTATATAGGAAATCAAAGTGAGGAGGGTGTTTCTCAAGCTAAAGGAAAGAAGAAACAAACTTGAGGTGATCTAGAGCTTGGAAAAAAGGTTTGTGGTTGCTAAATCTATACTTTTCCTATTGTATGTGTTGATTTTTAGGTTATGTCTATGGTTAGGTATGTGAAAATGATATGATTAATTAAATCTAAGTTGATATTCATGCTTAAGGGACTAAATATAGTGTATAAAAGTTGATATTCACTACACAACACATAATCGCAGGCATGTACTATCATATACATCTCGTGATCAGTACACATGTTCACAGACAACAAGACATATCAGCAGCCTGAATTACATCGATAGTGGATACGGGTGCACTGGATACTGTAAGCATTATCAAACACTGGAGACCGAAGTCTCAAAACTTTTAAAAACAATCTTTGGATACCTAAAGGCATCAAATACTAGACCCAAACGGGGCCTACACTAGACCCAAATAGGGTCCACACTAGCAGCTACAATCACTAGCCCTTTGTAAGCATGCTTATCTATCCACTACTTTGACCCTTCAGGCTTATGCATAAAACTATAGACATACACATAAGTCAATTCAATTCATACTCATCCAACCACTTTACATGCTCACAGAACAATTCATCAAAACGAATTAAGCATAACTCAAGAGTGAGAAACCATGCAAGGGAAATAAAATAATCAAACATTAAAGAATAGGGGAGAGTCGCGCTCGCGATGACCCATCGCACCCGCGACAGAGGCGAATCACACCCTAAGTCATGCTCATGAGAGGGGGCTGGCAGGTCTCTGTTGCGCTCTCGATAGAAAGCGGGTACTTCCTCGTTATGGTCGCGTACACACGCGCAGTCGTGATGAAGACAGCCCGGCGGAAGCTCAACTTACCAAGCTCTCTGTCGCGCTCGCAATAGCTATCATGCCCGTGATAGAGAGCACCTCAGCTGGAGCTTGGCAATCACGCACTCTGTCAAGCTCGCGATAGAGTCGTGATTTTCACTCTATTCCAAACTTTCCAGTTCCTTTCACCACTCAACAGCTCTAAAACCAAGCAATCAGGCATACAATTGCCACACACTCAACCATACATTCAAAAATATACTCAAAATCATGCCAATAACACTATATAATCACTACATGCAATTTATAGCAATTGAACAAGATAATCAATTAACCTAAATCACACTCAAATTAACTCTAAACACATAGAACAAAACCCACATGCAAACACTAATACCACTTCCTTCAATCCACACAGTTTAGCCAAAACCAAACACACACACATAAACATGCTTCATATATTCTAGAAATTAACTCTCAAAAATCAAACACAACATAGGGAAAAACTCCCAAACCTCTGTAGCAGCTCAAAATCACCTCTCTTCAAGATCCCACCTTCTCTTTACCCTTGTCCTTCTTCTTCGCACCAACTTCTTGCACAAATCAAACCGAAACAAAACACACCCTTAAACCAAACCCAATCATGTGAAAGCCAAATAGAGGAAGGAAGAAGAAAACCAACCCAACCACTTACCTCTACAAACCAAACTCTTATCTCTTTAAAATCCTACTCAACTCTTGATGATCACTAAAGAATAAGAAGTAAGAAACAGGAAATGAAGAAGAATAGAAGAAGAGAAGGAACTTCACGCAAGAAGGAGAGAGGGGACGGGGAAAGGGGGAACCAAAAATCTGATTTCCTCTCTCTCTTCTTTACCTTCTTTCTTTTCTTTATTAAATGTTTCCTACCAAACACACCTAGGTGTTAAAATCCCATTGGCCCAAATTTTAAAACCTTTGACTTATTTCTCTCTAGCCCTTGGACAATTACCCTTTTCATCACTAAAATAATTTCTTTTATTTAATAACTTAATTCCTTATCAATTAATTCTTAACCTAATTCCATGCTTGTCAAATTACATAAATACCCTCAATCATGCAAATAATTTCGTAAATCCTACTAGCATCCAAATCGGGGTGTTATAGCACTAGTATTGTTTGTCAAGAAGAAAGATGGAATGCTTAGATTGTGCATCGATTACAGACAGCTGAATAAAGTAACAATCAAGAATTACTCGATGATGAAAAGGATACTTGCCATAAGAGAAGGTGTCAAAAATGATGTTTTCCTTATCGAAATTCTCCTTTCTTCCTTTAAAAATTTTTGATTCAAAAATTTGCATTTTTACTCTTATTTTTATTACTTTTTATTTTTATTTTTTTGCTTTTTTTTTATTTGTGCGCCGCACCCACGCGGAAATGGCGTGCCCCCAAATGGGCGCATGTCGCTAGGGGCGATGTGCGCCCGCAAGGGTGCACGTCACCAGGGACAGCGCGCGCCCATTCGGGCGCACGTCACCAAGGCGACACAGGCCCCCTTGGGCACACATCGCCGAGGGCGACGCACGCCTCCTCGGGCGCACGTCGCCTGGTGCGACATGCGCCTATAGGGGCGCGCGTCGTATTGCTCCACCAACGGGCATTCTTACCCCTTCTCTCTCGTGCATGGTCATTTTTACCTGCAATTTCTAGTCAATTTTCAGTCGGTTTTTCGGTTTGTTTCACGTTTTTGTGCAATTTTTGGTTAACAAAAAATGGAAGAACATTTTGTCTCTTCCCATTTTGGGACAAACAAGGGAAACAAAATGAAGATTGGTCTTCATTTACAAAGAGAGCTACATTTTTCACAAGAAAAAAAAGAAAGAGTTTTCTCTCAAGAACAAAGAGCAACCGAGAGTTTTCAAAGCAAAATATTAAGATTTTCAAGTTTTAACCTTCTTTTCTTCTTCTTTTTTCCTGCAAAATATTTTTCATTTGGGGATTGATCTAAGCAAGGAAAATCAATTTCCTTTGTCTCGGGTCACCCTACCAAAAATATTTCCTTTAGTTAATTTATTTTAAACAATAGATTTTTATACTTCCTACGGGTGTTTATCACCAAAAAAATCGACAAGGAGGACGGATCAAGACACCATTTTTCAGACTCATAAACTCTGAGGGTAAATATTTTTGGACCCGTTCTCACTTATTTTATTCATTATTCATTGTTGTTAATATTATTATTTTCTGTTGTTATTCACATATTCATTAGTTATTTCTAGCATTTTTAATGTGATTATTGTTACTGTTGATATATTGTTTATGGTTTTAATTTGATTTCTTTGTGATTCCCGTTGCTATTATTATTATTATTATTATTATTATTATTATTATTATTATTATTATTATTATTATTACTGTTAATGCCTTTACCATTATTATCATTACTATTTATTTTCCTATTGTTTCCGTTATTGTCATTTTGCATGCTTATTATTATTATTATTATTATTATTATTATTATTATTTCATGGTATCACTATTATTATTATTATTATTATTATTATTATTATTATTATTATTATTATTATTATTTTGTTGTACTGTTGTCTCTTTCTCTTTATCATTTTCTCTTTATCATTATTGTTATTTTATTATCATGATCATGATCATCATGATCATCATCATCATCATCATCATCATCATCATCATCATCATCATCATCATTATTATTATTATTATTATTATTATTATTATTATTATTATTATTATTATTATTATTATTATTATTATTATTATTATTATCATCATCATTATTCTATTATTGTTTTCTCATTAACCTTAGGTTTTTGCATGATTTATTTTATTTCCTTTGCATGTGAATTATTTGTATATTAAATTAACATGTCCTACGTTTATTTCATCTTTATTTCATTAATTTTCAGAATTTTTACTAATATTTTTAATGTTATCTTCTGTCTGAGATTTAAATGTGAATTTGCTTTGTGTGAGCATCCCCGTGACCACACGGACGAGTCACGACGTATAGAGGACTACGTCGTTTGGGTGAGATCTTTCATACCCCATTTTTGTGCTGTGTTTATTTGTAAAAAATAGTTTTCATTGTGTGCATGTGTAAGATAAAAAGTCACGAAAAGGCTTTATAACTAAATTGGAATTTTATTAATAAAATTGGGACCAATGTCCCTCGTTTTAGCCAATTAATATAAAATGTAACGAATAAAATGAAGAGTGAAGTTTTTCAAAAATGGGACCACTCATCCCGATTTTTCAAGCCAACAATTGAATAACTCTGCGACCCCTCTTTAAGTGAGTGTGAAGGAACCAATGTTCCTAAACCAAACAAATGCCCTGATTTATATATGTCTTTTTTTACGTTTGATTTTGTTTGCTTGTTTTGAATTTATGTTCATGTATTTTTTGGCCCTTGTAATTAATTTTGGGGCAATATTATTTAGTTTTCATTTGGGGTTGTATTCCGCCCCAATTTCTCTTGTAATTGTGTGCTTGGCGTGTTTACCGCTTTCCTTTACCGCTTTATTTTACTGCTTTCTTTACAGTCTTTTATTTATCGCTTTCCTGATGCTTGCAATGCACTTTTAATTAAACTAATCGTGTGAGAGGAGAGATAGAATTTTACAAATTTAATAGCTCATTTATAATTAACCAAAACATAAATAAAAGTGAAGTTCCGGACACCATCTCTGGTTTTAGACCAGTAGAGGTTAGAGACCTTTCCCAATTTCTTGTAAATTGGGTGGCGACTCCAAACTACCTCAAAGGTGCCTAAAGGCGTCGTGAGGCTAGATGATCATTTCCAATGTTCTATTAGGAAGGAGGCATCCAAAATGTCTCATGGCACCCAAGATCAAAAAGACGTGAACCAATCCCTCGAGCCCTAAAAGCGGGTTCAGTGAGGGCCTTTGCTAGGTTCGACGCGCGTTACAGTGGCGACTCCACTGGGGATACTTCGCGACTTTACTCTGAAAGTGTTTTGGTTAAAATATATTATTGGGTTTTTAAAACTTAAAATTCTATGACTTTTCAAAATTTGCATTGCATACATTAGAGCCATAGAACTATGTTAGTTGGTCCCCTATCTTACCCCGGTGCATTCCCGAAGCACGACCCTACTTTCACTCATTGTAGGGAAGTGTTAGGGATAACCACCAGCCCAAGCCTCATACTATTAAAGGTATATCAAATGGAGACCCAATCAGTCGCTATGCTCGTGCTGAGCTAGACCCATTGGCAGGGACCATGCTTGGGTAGACTTAAAGTATCATCACCTTGACCAAAGCTCATGTAAGGACAAATAGAAACTTCCATTAGGTGACATGCTCCTTAATACGATGCTTGTGATGTGGGCCGTTGTGTATTAAACAAAATCAAGCAAATTAAGTGGTCTTTTATCAAAGGTTTTCATGCTTTGATAGGTTCAGCTTAATTTAATTGAAGTGTCCAAATACCTAATGGCCAAAATCCATACGCATGTGGTTTAAATTAAGAGTGTTATGCTGCCGGTTTTCCACTGTGCACCATACGTGTAACACCCCAATGCCCCTTGGAAGGACAAGGGAGCACTACATGACACTAAGCATGCAATTATCATATATCTAACATTATTTAATCCCTGTTATCACCACTTATCATATTAACATGCACTAATGACTATGGGTCATGCATTCCACTAGGTTATACACCATCATTAATTATTCACTGTTCACTATTACAGATTACAAGCTTCACTACAATATGTTACTTATAACACTATACATGTACAAAAAGAACAACTATTGCAAAAATGGAGCTTTATAATCCAAAATCTTTACATTCAAAAGTGACCCTTCGCGCTCCTATGGTGGCCTGCAGAAACCTTCCAAAATGCGACTCCAATCTATGACATACATGGGAGACAAGCACCAGTGCTAAGCGATAACGCTTAATGGGGATATAGAAACAAGCACTAACATAACATTCACAAAGCACTATACAATAAAGAACATGCTTAACACTTATGGCATATCATATAAAATCATTAGATCAATATTACACTAGCATGCCAATATACAAAAGCTCATGTGATGTCTATAAAATGCTATAAGCATTATTCACTTGCCAGGATCAATAATCACTTCACTATGCCAATAAAGGCTACACTAACAATACACTGATTTCACTAACATGGTATCACTAGCATGGTATCAATAATTCACTATTGAGAGAACAACACTAACATTACATAAATGGAACACAATTATGGATATCATGTTAATATCTTATTTAAATGTTAATAGCGTGTAATGTCTTAGAGGTGGATATGAGTACAATATTTAATAAACACTAGAGATCGAGGTCTCGAACACTATATCACTGGATACCCGTCGGTATCAATTATTAAACACCCGTCGGTGTCACGCTAGTAGCCGCAAATCACTAGCCCTTCATAAGCATGCTTATTTATCCACGACCCGACTACAGGCTTAAAGGTATATTTGTTCATACACTACACATACTTATTCACGTCATCATTCATTCACATGTTATAATTATCCGCATAACAGAGTTCATTTGTATGACATGGTTCATTCTCATGATAATGCTCATTCGCATGCTAAAATCCAAGCACATGAGTTAACTTACCTCATATGTAATTTATTTCGCATAATGATGCAATCAAGCTTAGTTAGGCTAATCATGCATCTATAATTCACATAGGGGTATATTCGCTTAATGATGCACTTAAGCTTAGTTAGGCTAATCATGCATCTATAATTTGCATAGTCATCTTAGTTGTATGCATATAAACTTCATTTAACATTGATATAATGCTCATATAATAAGGTCCTCAATCATGGATATAGTTTCATCAAATACACATCCAAATACAATAGGGTTGCATTGCCAATATAGAGGGGTCACGGTCACAACCAACCTGGTTGTCACCGTGATATACTGAAATCCCAAAATAGAATATAGTCTGGGGTAGGTCACGGTCATAACCAGTCTGGTTGCCACCGTGACATACACTCAACACAAAACAGAATGCTCATTTTGACACCTCACGGTCACAACCACTTTGGTTGTCACCATGACTCATGCCAAATTTCCATTGCACAACTGTGTTTTACGAAGACACAACTGTGCTTTTTCTTACACTTTGCATTCTTGCATTCTATTGCTTTGGCAACCCTTTTTCACTACACAAGCATACTTTACCTCTTCATTTACATGCCATAACACACAATCAAACTCTCATATGAATCTTTCAACACTTCATTATATAACTTTAACATGTTCATCCATACAAATTCAAGATCACACATAGCAACATATCATGGCAATATCTTCACTACTCACTACATTTCAATATCACTAGTTTCATTTCAATAACCATTATACACTTGTTCATTAATTCATTCAAGCCAACTAACACTATCACATATCATTAACAATGATTTTCACACATTAAAAACATCAATACACACACAATCCCTAACCTCTTGGAGCACTCCTTCCTTTACTCTTCTATTGCACTTTCTCTTTACCCTTGGCAGCTCTACTCCCTTCTTCAACTCACATGCACAATTTACATTCAAAATATAATTTACAACTCAATAAAGCTCAAAGAAGGAGTAAAAGAAAGATAATCAAGTAAGTAAACTATACCTTGCTAGCTACTTCCCTTCATTAACCAAATTGACTCCCAAACTCAACATGCAATTGAAAGACTTAACAATGAAGTAAAGAAGAGATGAAGAAATTGGAAACAATGAAAAGATAGAGAGAGAGAGAGCAAGAGTGGCCGGATACAAGAAACAATTTGGCTGATAAACCCATTAAACCACTTCATGCTTGCATGTATGTATGAGGTGTCAACCTCTTAATCCTCTCATGCTAGGTGGCTAGCAAAGACACTCACATTTGGAGTCCACTCAACTTCAATTAACTCTTAATTAAGTTCAACTAATCACCATTACACTAATTTAATCTCCACTTATCACTAATCTTTCAATTTACACTTCAGCCACTATAATGTTTTATTTCTTTTCAATTGGGTCCCTGGTTTCATATTTCAATCAAGTCTAATACTGTAAACCCTAATTATCATGCATACAATTACACTAATGACACTTAATTCTACTAGGGTGATTTTTGGAATTCACAATACGTGCCCATTGGGTTCCCCGTTGACCCATGGATCAAGCCTAACTAGGAAGAGACTATTTGACCTCATGTGTGGGAGTAACAAGGTTCAAAGGGTCTACTTGCTCGTATGTGGTTGCGAAATGTTGCACAACTCACGATCATGCATTATACATGTCATCCATGCATCATTCTAACAATCTAGATCTTTTAGCCACCATAGATTCATCCAAGTGGACTAGAGGTTTTAATGGTAGACTAGTAAGGACAGACTCGCCCTTTGAATTGCTAGAATTAGTGCTTGTTTGGTATTCTTTCCGATCTATAAACTTTGAGGGGATCCCGATAATTATTTGAAAAGCAAATGGAGTTCAAATTAGTTGGCAGAGATCTAGTGTCTTTATCAAAACATCCACATGCATTAGAAATGGCTGATCCTTCATGATAGATTGCAGAGACTCATGCCTTAATGACCCAGGAAATGGATAGAAGGTTCGAGGAGCTTGCAAAGAGGTTGTTGGCCACAATTAAGGGAAGGATGGATGCCATGGCGCTAGTTCTTCAAGCTTAACTTATGGCGACTGCCCTTAAGTAGGTTGAGCTAGCTACGATCAAAAAGGATTATACAATGATGACCATAATGTTTCCATCCATCCCTGAGCCTAGAGGCAAGGCACCACTCGACTAACCAATCGGGCAAGTGGAAAAAGCAAAAGGACTAAAGCCTTTAAAGTCAAGGGGCCTCCTCAATCCCTCAAACACCAAAAGGAAACTAGCTGATCTTAAAGAAGAGATTGTGAAGTCCAAGCTTGCAACTACCTGGGCACCTCTCAATAAGACTATTACTAACCCCGCAAGTCTAGGAGTTGGTAGCAGTGGTACAAAAAGGACAGGGAAAGTACCAATGGCTGAGATAGCTCAAAGGCACTATTTTGATCTGGGCAGACCTTTGTCATTGGTTTTCGAGAAGCTAATGAAGGGGGAAATATTGCAGCCATTGCCAGCTAGGCCCGTCGAAAACCAAGGACATCTCGATCATAAGGCGGATCAGTATTGTGCTTTCCAGCAGCACATCGGGCATACCACAGATGATTGGAAGACCTTGAGGCATCATGTTCAAGACCTCATTGATAGCAAGCAGATCTCTGACCCAGAAGAGCGAAAGAAGGAGAGGAAGACAAATTAAGTACCAAAGTGGGGAAGGAAGATGGTTCCCGCGGATGGTGATGAACCATTGGCCGGAACAGCTGTGCTGATGGAAACTGGAAAAAGATAGCTATTCAGATGTTCTTTTTATCCCAGAACTATTTGATGATGACATTTTTAATTCTGGTTTTTATTAAATGAAATGAATAATTTCACTTATCTATGTGATATTTTCTTATGGTTTCACTATGCATAATCATGGCACATTTATATTTGACATTGATTCAACTAATGCCATTCCATTTACACTACAAGAAAATTTGTTTTTAACGACCAAAATTTAGCGAAGGGATGAAAATCCGGTCGTTAAAATATACAAGTAGTGAAGGAAAATTAATCCGGTCGTTAGTTCTTAAATTTTATTGTTATATAACGAGGGGTTTAAATCCGGTCGTTGAAACTAATATTCTGGTCGTTATTGCTCTGAAAAACATTGGCGGGACTTATTGATGGTTTACCTCCAAACTAATGCTCCATTATTTGATAAAAATAAAATGCAGAATTCCGATGCCCACCCAAAAAAACAGCAAAAAATGGCAAACCCAGATGAGGGAGAAATAGCAAAAACACGAAAACCCTTTTCTATTTGCAAAAAATGCAAACCCTTTTCTATCTTCCAAAACTAAACTAATCTAAACCTTATAGAAATGGCCATAGCAGAAGCATGGATTGCCCTCAACCTTGCTTGATTTATGTCATAGCTGCTTCAATTTTCTTGGTTTTGCAAGTTCCAGATTTAATTTTTACTGGTTCAATCAGTTTAGGGCGCTGTGCAATTAGTGATTACAGGTGTGAAATTAAAAAAACCCTTCTTTCTCTTTTGTTACCAGTTGAATATCTCTTTATTAAGAAATTCTTGTATCCCCACTCCAACCCCAGCTCTGTTTATTGCTCTTTTGTGATCTTATCTTTCCCAGTTCATCCAACGACGTTGTTTACTTCGCGTGTGTATGCTCTGAAGATTGGATCGGATGGGTCGGACTTGCTTACGAAACCGGTTGTCTCTACAGGGAAGGAGTTGGATACAATTTCTGAAGACGAGGAGGATACCGATGGGAAGGGAAATTACAGGGATAAGGAAGATGAGGATTGGGTTGATTGGGAGGACCAGATTTTGGAGGACACTGTGCCTCTTGTTGGCTTTGTTAGAATGATTCTTCACTTTAGCAACTAAGTATGTGAATTTTGTTTTGGGTTTTCATTTTGAATTGTACTCAGTTGTGAAGCTAATCAATTGTTTTAGCCTTATGCTTTTGTCTTTAATTTAGAATTCTCAAAATGGAATTAGATGGAACGCTTGTGCTATGTTGCTCCAGTCCTCTTTATTTATAGCGATCTTAGTAGCATGCTCACAAATTGCATTCATTTGTGCTATAGCGTAAAATTAGTGACAATAAAGATGGCATTTTTTTACAGGATCTCATTCCCAACCAGTAGTACAAATTGACATGGTTTTTCATTTTGTGCTGCGATTGATGGGATTGAGCATTTACTCGTTATTGCAAACTTTCTATTGGCTTTCTGTATAATTCGTTGCTCGTCATTCTTGGGATTTGATGGTTATGTTTTATAAAAATGAAGAGATTGACACGAAACAAAATCTGCTTTTTATGAATTCTTATGTTCATGGTTTTGCACTTTCCTCATCAAGTTTTAATCTTTGGCTTTGCTGTTCTTGCGTAATTATAATCTGTTTCGTGTTGCTAAAATGTGAGGAGAAAATATTAGCTGGATCTTGAAGCTTTTTGTGCTCAATATAACACTAGGTATGATTTGTGAAGAAATTAGTCAGTGATAGGTTTTAGTTTTACTGTCTGTGTACAAGTATATGGGCTCATTCCCTTTGCGGAATAGCTAAGTGTTGTTCCTTTTGAAAGCAGTTTCATGCTGTTTTATCATCTTATCCTTGTGTGGTTTCTTATTGCAGATATGAAAATGGGGACAGACTAAGCACTGAGCATTAAGACTTTTGTTGTTCAACGGTTTGCAAAATGTACGTATTTTACAAGAACAAATTATATTCCCAAACTAAAACTATTATCCGAATTTCTTGTTTTGTTTCTCAGGTCACAGAAATGAGAGTGCATATGGATTGTGCTGGTTATGAGACCCAAATAAAGAAGGCTCTTCATAAACTAGATGGTATTCATTTTTGTTTTACTTACTATTCTCTATTTTCCCTTTATATACATATAGAATATTCTTCCTACTGAAATCATGATCCAGATTAATAACTACCAATTAACTTAGACCTAAGTGTACTTATTTCTGCATGTATTCGACATGTTAATTTAGACTTAAGTCCATTTTCTTCAACACCGCTAAAGCCCATTGTCATAAAAAAATAAACAATTTTTTTAGATAGAAACTCCAACTGGGATTTGAACCTCACATCCATATGATGACTAATGAAAAGCTAAAACCTAGTATGTTTGAATAGGAGTGGATGACCAGCAATTTCTATTATTGATTCTTTACTTTAGCACATGCAAAATTACAGCTTCAATATTAAAGACATCAGATGAATAAATAGATAGATTTCGGAGTAACTTCTGTTGTAACTGGAAGAGTGACAAAACAAACACAAAGCACATGTATATGGTACTAAGAAACCACCTTCATGCGGAAGAAGTTGATTTCTGCATAGTATCTGCGTGAATGTGACTGCAACATGCATTGCCTTGGGTGTGTTTACTAATTTCACCTTTTATGGTTTTCCTGCAATTGAGAATTCAATTTTCTCTGCAAGTTTTCCACTCTCCAAAAGAATTGTAACTCAAGCTAGTGCTATCAAATTATCACCTTGTTAGATTTTGTATTATTCTTATAGTCTGAAAAATGATTTTCTTGTTTTCGTGATTTCTAAGTTCGTTGCATATAAATAAAATCATGATATGTAAAAATCAAGATAATTATCATTATCATTTCAGTTTGAGCACAACTATTAATCTCTTTGTTACAAATGATTTAAGTATTGGTAGATGGGGTTGGCAGTGATAGGAAGAAGAGGGAGCAGTAGGGTGACGTGCAGCATGGAGAAGAAGGCAGAAGCAAAAAGAGAAAAGAAGAAGAGCAGCATGGTGGCATCAATGCCGGCAGTAGCCTCAGCAATGGGAATAGCAATAGGGCCATCCATGACATTGATTATGCATTCTTATGAAGACTTTAGGTGAATAAAAAAGGGCATATATAGAGGTTTTGTTTTTCTAAACAAACTTGTATATGACAAATAGAATGTCAAATAATTCCGAAATATTGATATATTTTGTAATTGGTATTTTGCAATATATAAACATACTATTTATTATAATTTTGAATATATATGTGTGTGTGAATGGTGTGTACAGTTAATATTCAAATAAAATATTTTATTTATTTTAAAAATTTATTATTGATCAAATTTTCTTTTAACGAAAAAAATATGGTCACTAAAATGAGTTTTTAACGATCAGATTTCCGTTCGTTAAAAGTGAATACAATTAGCGAAGGGAAAATTCGGTCATTAAAAAGTATCTTCAATGACCGGAATTCCCTTCGTTAAAAGTGAACACAATCAGCGAAGGGAAAATTCGGTCTTCAAAAATCAGTATTTAACGACCGAAAACGTTTCGGTCGTTAAAGGTATTAACAATAGGATTCAAAATCTAGTCGTCTATACCTTTAACGAAGGGGCTTTTATCGACCGGATTTTCTGATCGTTATTGGTCTTTAACGACCGAATTTTGACTTTTAACGACCGAATTTTCCTTCGTTAAAGGCCATTTTTCTTGTAGTGTTAATCTCAAAACTTTGGAGAACCCAAAGAAAATCTTGATAACATCTATTATGACTCTTGAAGATAGATTAAAATTTGAGAGAATGAAAAAAAATCAAATAAAAAAGTCTTTGCCTGGACCTATGAAGACATACCAGGAGATAATTATGAAGTCGCCAAACACGCTATGCCAGTGTATCCCGATCATGAACCAGCCAAGCAAAAGCTCAAAAGATTCAAGCCAGGAGGGACAGGAAAGGTTAAAAGGGGGAATCCACAAGCAGAACTAGGGCTAAATTTTTTATTGAAGCGTAATGCCCAACTAGGTGGATCAATGAAATCCCCAATGGTTAAAAAGAGAAGTGCGTGTATGTGTAAATATCATGATTTAGACGAAGCTTGTTGGGGAGCGAAAAAAATGTACACAAAAAAAAACAAAAAAAACAAAAAAAAAGAGAAAAAAATTGATCATCGACATAGGGCAAGGGACAGTTATCAGTCGTTCAGCCGTGGTTTCACACACCGACAAGCTGGTGTTCTATCAACCGCGTTCTTAAAAGTCCGGCGCCTTCACACACCGACAAGCTGGTGTTTATCAGTCGCTCAGCCACGGTTCCACGTCGACAAGCTGACGTTCCTCAATCATGTGACAAGTAGTAATCCTATGGTGCCGACAAGCTGGCAAAACCAAGTTCCGGACTGAGACCACCACAGGTACGCATCTCTCCCTCTCCTTTCTGAATTTTGGCTCACTTAGGAACCGGAGTTCTAAGTTCCCCAAAATTGGGGGCAACTGTAGACACCGGGTCCCGAGGCGGTCCAAGATCAGAATTACCCGATGATGAAACAAAAGACCGATTTTCGGCAAGAAAAGTGAGAATCGATCGTTCCCTTGTCAAAATTGGTTTTTTTCAAAAAATAATTAAAAATATATTTTAGAAATTAAAAATTAAAATAGGGTAAAAAAATATATATTAATTTCGTGTCAAGGTTTATAAAAAAAAAAAAAAAAGCCCGAGTGCCGCCTACGGTAGCGCGGGGCCGCCTGCGCGGTAGGCCAACCCTGCGCGCGAGGCAGGGGGCACCGCGCGGGCCCCTGCGTGCAAGGCAGGGGGATCGCGCGATGCCCTTGCGCGCGAGGCGGGGGGCACCGCGCGCCCCCCTGCGCGCGAGGCAGGTGCACCGCGCGATGCCCCTGCGCGCGAGGTGGGGGGCACCGCGCGCGCCACCTGCGCGCGAGGCAGATGCCTCACGCGATGCCCCTGCGCGCGAGGCGGGGGGCACCGTACGCCCCCCTGCGCGCGAGGCAGCAGCCTGCCCCGCGCGGTGTCGGGGCACAACGCGCGCAGCAGGCTGCCGCGTGCCCTTCCCCCTCCACGCGACCTGTTGGTCTTCGCCTGTCCCTCCTTTTTCGCTGTTTTCAGTCTGTTTCTTTTTTTTCAGTCTGATGTTTCCGTTTGTTTCACCATTTTATGCTATTTTGGATTAACTAAAAATGAAAGCTTTTTTGTCTCTTGCTTTTTTTGGCCAAGGCAAGATTAAATGAGGATTTTCCCCTCATTTTCAAGGACGAGAGATTTTGGGCAAAAAATACCTTGGCTTTTCTCTCTATGATTTTTCTTCCCTCCAGGAAGCTCTTCTTGTTCTAAAAAATTCTTCAAAAAATCTTTAAGATTTCTTCTCAAATTTTAGCTTTTGCTACTACAAAATGCTTGATCTTGGGTTGATTTAAGCAAGAGAAATTAATTTCCTTGGCTTGTTCATCCCACAAAAATATTTTCTCAAATTAGTTTGTTTTAGAACACAGACTTTTACATTTTCTCCAAATATTTATCACTAAAATCGACAAGAGGAACGGATCGATAAATCCTACTTCCAACTTAAAAGTTCTGAGGGTAAACATTCTTGGACTTGTCCCCATTTATTTTTTGTACATTATTTATTGTCGTTAAATTTTATTTTTGGCCATTATCACCACCTTTATTATTTATTTTTGGAATTTTAATGTGATTAATGTTACTCTTGATGTATTATTTGTTTATTTCAAGTTGATTTCCTTTTTATTTCTCGTTGCCCCTTTTATTATTATTATTATTATTATTATTATTGTCCTCATTATCATTGTGTTCTTTTATGTTTATATGCACTATCATTACATTCATTTTTGCCACTACCACTACCATTTATTAGTTTTATCACTAGTATTTGATTTAATATGTGTAATCATTATTAACTGCTACTGTTAATTATTATTATCATTATTATTACTATGTGGTTTTATTATGATTGTAATACTTATCATTTATCTTATTTATTGTTGCATTGTTATTTACCGTTGATAATTTGATTTATTTCATTGTATTGCTACCATTGTTATTATTAATATATTTCGCGTTTATTTGATTAATTTTCAGAATGTTTGCTAATATATTTTGATGTTAATTTTTGTCCGAGATTTAATTTGAGTCGGTTACGTGACCGTCCCGCGGCTCCCCGGATGGGTCGCGACATGTGGAGAGTCACATCATCTCGGTGAGATCTTTTCAAACCGTTCTCTATGTTGTGATTACTTGTAAATAATCATTTTATTTCATTTATGCACGTGTGTGATAAAAAGTCACAAAAATATTTATACAATTAAATTGAAATTTTTATTAATAAAATTGGGACCAATGTCCCTTGTTTTAGCCCAACAATAAAATTATCACAATCAAAACGAAGAGTCAATTTTCAATAAAATGGGATCACTCATCCCGATTTTCTTCCAAACAACCAAAGCGATTATTCGAACCTTCTTCAAGTAACCGCGAAGGAACCAATGTTCCTAAATTTCAAACAAGTGCGAAGGAACCAATGTTCATAAAATAATGTCACGATTTATGCATGTCTTTTTATTTCGATCTTGTGTGAGTGTTTAAAATTCCAGTCCATTTCTTTTTGGGCCCTTGTAATTAATTTTGGGGCAACTTTATTTATTTTTTGGGGATTGTATTCCGTCCCCATTCATATCTTTAATTTCCTTTTATTGGGGTTGTATTCCGCCCTGATTCCTCTTGTAATTGTGTGCATGGGTGTTTACCACTTTCATTTATCGTTTTATTTATTGCTTTTATTTTATTGCCTTCGAATGATTGATATGTGCAATTTGATTTAAATGCATTAATCGTGTGAGATGAGAGATATAATTTTAAGAAGTTAAAAACCCACTTATACTTAACCAAAGCATAAATAAGAGGGAAGTTCCGAACACCGGATCTCTAGTCTCGACCAACAATAGGTGAGAGACCTTTTCCCAATTCTTTAAAAATTGGGTGGCGACTCCATGATACCTCAATAGGTGCCTCTAGGTGCCATTAGGCTAGGTGGTTCTTCTCAATGTTCAATTGGGAGGGACGCACCGATGATGCCTCGTGGTGCCCATGATCAAAAGACGCGAACCAGTCGAATCCAAAAGCGGATTCACGTCGAGGGCCCTTGCTGGGTACTTCTGGCGTGCGTCACAGTGGCGACTCCATTGGGGACTTGTGTTTGAGACTTCACTCCGAAAGTGCTTTGGTTAAAATATATAATTGGGTTTTTAAAACTTAAAATTCTATCTCTTTTCAAAAATTTGCATATCATTTTAGAGCCTTAGACTTACGCTAGTTGGTCCCTATGTTACCCCAGTGTGTTCCCGAAGCACAACCCTACTTTCACTCATTGTAGGGAAGTGTTAAGGATAATCACCAGCCCAAGCCTTGTACCTTTTGGTATATAAAAATGGAGTCCCGATCGGTCGTTATGCTCGTGATGAACTAGACCCGTTGGCGCGGACCATGCTTGGGTAGCCCTAAAAGTTTCATCACCTTGACCAAAGCTCATCTAATGGCAAATAGAAACTTCCGCTAGGTGGTATGCTCCTTAATATGATGCTTGTGACATGGGCCATTGCGTATTAAACAAAATCAAGCAAGTTAAGTGGTCTTTTATCAAAGGCTTTCATGCCCCGGTGGGCCCACCTTAACTTGATTGAATTGTCCAAATACGTAATGGCCAAAACTCATACGCGTGTACATTAGACTAGAGCTGTTATGCTATCGGCTTTTCGCCGTGCACTTCACGCGTTCATAGGGTCCCCTGTTGACCCATGGACTAAGCCCACCTAGGAAAGAGACCACATTGCCCCGTGTGTGGGAGAAATAAGGTTGGAAGGGTCTGTTTGCTTGCATGTGGTTGTGGATGCTGCATCAACACAACCATGCATTCTTAATGCCATCCATGCATCATGCTAACGAATTGGATTTTTTTCAGCCATCATAGATCCATTTGAGTGGTCCAGAGATCCATGCGGGAGGTTGGTCAGAAATCAAGTAGTTGAGCCGTCAAGTTTGGCATCAGCATCGGGTTCAGATTGGGATAGAAACTCAGACTCTTATTCAGAACAATCCTTCGGATCAGTAATGGCAGAATTACCGCAAGAGTCGGGTGCTGTAACAACACAGGACTTGGATAAGAGGTTCGAAGATTTTGAAAGAAAGATTTTGGCAATGATGGGGAACTTTGTCGCCCAAATGACACCACACGCTGGACAACCGTCTGGAGCTCCAGCTGTTGACCTGGTCGAAACACCTATTATGGAGACCACTATACCAACTGCCACTGTGCCACAGCCAGTCACTGAACCTAGAGTGGCGGCACCAGTTGAGCAACCGAGGGTGAGAATTCCAGATCCAAGGGATGATTTCTTAGGGGAAGAGGAAGATGAGCCAGTAGTCCCTCAAGCGGCGAGGTGCAAAGCTCCTAAGCTAGAGGATGATGTGGTGAGGAAGATGGAGGAAAGAATGGAGGCCATTACACGAATGTTATCGGTCGGAAAGGGGGTCATCCTTGAAAATGTAGACTTGGGTGAGGAGGAGCTGCTGCCTCAGAGATTTAAGATGCCAGATTTACCAAAGTTCAATGGCACGTCTGACCCTTCGGCCCATCTTAAGCAATATGCCTTAATCATGAAGGGCACAGGTCTTACCAAGAAGCAAAAGGTGGAGTACTTCTGCCTTAGTTTGACGGGGTCGATGGTTGATTGGTACCACAGTTTAGACAAGAGGTCGAAAGAAGATTGGGATTTGCTTACAGGTGAGTTCATGAGACAGTACGACTGTAGCACCCGTATGGAAGTGACGTTAAAAGACCTCGAGCTCCTGCAACAAATGTCTGGTGAATCTTTCCATGACTACCTTACTCGGTGGAGGAATCGCATTATGGAAATGAAGAGGAAACCCGATACCTCGGACTAAATCAGACTATTTATCAAAAATGCAAGTCCATACTTGAGGGAGGGGCGTAAGATGAAAGGGCTCAAGGATTGGGAATCCTTAAAAGACATAGCAATTGAAGCTGAATCGGAGTACTTGGCAAGGAAAGCCAATTATGACAGTTTTTCTCGGAAGAACTTCGGGAAGCAAGGCGGGAATAGGTCAGGTGGCGCCGGAAGCAGCAGTAATAGAGTGGGCAAAACAGCGGAAGTTTCAGCCACGGATGCGAACCAAAGGCACTATTCGAATTTGGGAAGGCCATTGTCTTGGGTTCTTGAAAGATTAATGAAAGAGGGAAAACTTCAACCATTGCCAGCCCGACAAGCTAAGACCTACGGCCAACCGAACCATAGAGGGGACCAATACTGTGCTTTCCACCAGCACACCGGCCACCTCACTGACTCTTGCAGAACTTTAACGGATCGGGTCCAAGATCTCATTGACAGTAAGCAGATCTCCGACCCTGAAAAGAGGGAAAAGAAGAAGAATATCGGGTATAATGCCGTTCCTCCCCCAGTCTTCATGATAGGGTCAAGCTTGCCAGAGTGGTATGTGCTAAGGGATCTCTACGGCAATGATTGCGTGGCTATCGTCCGCCCCGAACAGGAAGTCAATAAGGAGAAGCCCCAAGTCAGCATGATATAATGTTGGGACTCAACCAGTGAAGGTGAGACTGAAGAGGCCGACGAGCCGAAGGATGTATGGAACTCTAGGGGTGAAGAAGATAAAGTGCAAAAGGTACAGGTTGTTACCCGCAGCGGAAGAGTGGTGCTGGAAATTGAGAAGCAACAGGACCCAATGCCTCCGACGGTGGAGCAAGAAACGGAAGAGAATCAGATCCTAAAGAAACTAAAGAAGATGATAGCGCAAATATCCATCTGTGACCTATTGAGGCAATCCCCGAGCCATAGGCAGAAGCTGGTTGAAGCCTTGTGTGAATCGACAGTCGCCACCACTATCTCACCCTCCGAGTTATTGGGCATTGTGAAAGGGGGATCTGAAGAAAACATAGTTTACACCGAGGCCGACTTGCCAATCGAGGGTCGTAATCACAATCGCCCTTTGTATATCCGAGCTCAGATCAATGGTAAACACACGGCCTGTGTCATGGTGGATGATGGGTCCTCCATTAATGTGTGCCCACTGGTGGCGCTACCTTCACTTGGATTGAATGAGAGCATGTTGAGTGAATCTGACCTGACCATCACTGCTTATGACAACTCGAGAAGGCTAGCTGCTGGGACTTTTAAGGCTCAAGTTAAGACCGGGCCAGTTGAGATAGAGGCTGAGTTTGTTGTCTTGCCGATACCGGCTAACTTTGCAGTGTTGTTGGGAAGGTCGTGGTTCCACAAGTTGGGAGGGGTTCCATCTACGCTCCATCAAATGATTAAGGTTCCCCATGAAAGCCAGATTGTGACCATTAAAGCGGCTAGTGATAATCAAGTGTCGGTGCTCGGAATCTCCAATCAACCCTTTAGTGGTTTCCACGTGGCTATGGTGGGTGAAGAAGATGGGACAGTGGTGAGCCCCCAAGTTGTCAATATGATGAAGAGAATGAGCTTTCTCCCCAGGGCTGGTTTGCGTAAGAGCTCGCAAGGGATTCAAGAGCCTGTCGCCACAAGGGGGCAAAAGGATAGGAGAGGTTTGGGCTACGCTACTGATGCCAAGAAGAGCAAGCCCGCGAAGAAGCCTGTGGAAGTGCCGCACATTTTGGAGACTTTTGTACCAGCCGCATCGGCATGCGCCTACTGTGGAGAGGCAGAGCCCTAGTGGATTGGTGGCAAGATCACCCCAGGTTTTGAAATCTTCAATGATGTGTTTGACTGGTCCGAGGGAATGGTCAAGGCGGTGGAAGCCTTCTGGGATGAGGAAATCTTCAATCAGACTCTAGCATGGGATCGAGAGGTTCCCGAGGAGATTGTCACTGAAAGTCTGCTGGCCACCCGGGTGAAGGGCAAGGAGAAAGTAGAAGATGAAGAGGCGGCACCAGAGTTGGAGAGTTTGAAGATCGACAAGACAAAGGGCCATCGACCCCAGAGCCGATGCCATTGGAAGATGATAATGATAGCTTTGCTGATGTACTTTTTATTCCCGAACTATTTGACAACTCTATCTGTAATTCTGAGTACTTTAATAATATGAATGACTTTGCTTACTTGTGCGATGTTTCTCATGATTTCATTATGCATGATCACGAGCATGAATCATTTATATTTGACATTAACTCAACCAATACCACCTCATTTAATCTCGGGACTTTGGAAAATCCAAAGGAAATCTTGATAGCATCCGACGTAACTCTTGAGGAAAGGATAAAATTTGAGAGAATTTTGAAAAAATATGAAAGAGTCTTCGCCTGGACCTATGAGGATATGCCAGGGATTGATCGGGCAGTTGCTGAACACGCCATTCCAACCTACCCAGAGTGCAAGCCGGTCAAACAGAAGCTCAGAAGGCTAAGACCAAAATGGGCAGAAAAGGTAAAGAAAGAGGTGCACAAGCAGATCGAAGCCAAGTTCCTGGTGGAGGTCCAATACCCCACGTGGTTAGCCAATGTTGTCCCCGTAGCCAAGAAGTATGGGAGAGTCCGGGTGTGCGTTGACTACCGAGACCTGAATAAAGCCTGCCCGAAAGATGACTTTTCCCTACCCCATATTGATGTGCTAGTGGATAGCGCAGCCGCTTGCATGATGTACAACTTTGTGGATGGGTAAGCGGGGTACAACCAAATCCTTGACAGGATTGTGGATTGAATTAAGACGGCCTTCATCACAGAATGGGGGACATTCGCCTACCGAGTGATGCCTTTTGGGTTGAAGAATGCCGAAGCAACGTACCAAAGGATGGCTACAAAGATCTTTGATGACTTGATCCACAAGGAAGTTGAAGTGTATGTCGATGATATGATGATCAAGTCGGCCACTCGAGAGGGACATTTTGAGGCCTTGGAGAAGTTCTTCCAGAGGATTGACAAGTATAATCTTCGCCTTAATCCCAAAAAGTGTATTTTCGGAGTTACCTCGGGTAAGTTACTAGGCCATGTGGTAAGCCAAAGGGGAATAGAAGTGGACCCTGATAAAATCAAGGCAATCAGAGAAATGCCAGCGCCCCAAAAGGAAAAGGAAGTTCAGAGTTTTCTGGGTAAATTGCAGTACATCAGTAGGTTCATTTCCAAGCTCGCTTCAGTGTGCGAACCAATTTTTAAGCTCCTCAGGAAGAATCAGCCAGTCAGGTGGAACGACGACTGCCAGAAGGCTTTTGATGTCATTAAAGATTACCTCCAACACCCCCCAGTGCTACGGCCGCTGCAGCCTGTCAAGCCGCTAATCCTTTACCTAGCAATAGAGGAAAATTCTGTAGGAGCCATGATGGCCCAAGAGGATGAATTCGGGGTCGAATTTGCGGTTTACTACCTCAGCAAGAAATTCCTCCCCTACGAAGCCAAGTATGTTGAAGTGGAAAAGATCTGCCTAGCAGTAATCTGGGCATCAAAGAAGCTGAGGCATTACTTTCATTCCTATAAAGTGCAGGCTGTTGCCAAGCAAAATCCCTCCGATACCTGGAACAGGCGCCCTCTTTGCTAGGGAAAATGGGAAGATGGCTGATATTGCTACAAGAATTCGATGTGGAATACATTACTAGAAAGACCATTAAAGGTCGAGCAGTTGCGGAGTTTCTTGCTGACCATCCAATTGAAGGAGATCAGCTATTATATGAATTCCTCGACGAAAACGTGGTAGCCATCACCGTGCAGAAGTGGCAGATGTATTTTGATGGAGCATTAAATAGCAAGGGAGCCGGAATGGGAATAATTCTAGTAACCCCAGACGGAGACAAGCTTCCCTTAGCCAAGAAATTAAGGTACAAGGCCACCAATAACGAAGCTGAATATGAAGCCTGCATCTTCGGGTTGGAAGCACTCTCAGCCGTGGGGGCGAAAGTAGTAGAGGTCTTCGGGGACTCATCTTTAGTAATCCACCAAGTCAGGGGAGAATGGACCGTTAAGGAAGAGCGGCTGTTGCCATATGTGAGGTGTTTAAAAGAACTAAGTGGCCAGTTTGAAATCTGTACCTTCAACTACGTGCCCCGAGATGAGAACCAATTGGCAGACGCCCTAGCTACCCTGGTATCCATGTGGGACAACCCTAAAGGGATAGTTATGAAGCCTGTGCTCATCTCCAGTTCAAGCAAGCCATACTTTGAGACCGAGCAAGTCGGGGATGTCGAGACTACTAATGGAAAACCATGGTACTATGATGTCCAGAATTATTTAGAGAGGTCAATATTCCCGGAAGAAGCCACTGAAAAAGACCAAAGGCTGATCCGCAAACTGTCCACTCAATTCATCAGTGTAGACGGGGTGTTGTACAAGAGACAGGCCGATGGCATACAACTAAGATGTTAGATGAGAAAGAGGCCAAAAGGGTTATGGAGGAAACCCATGCAGGGGTCTATGGGGCCCATATGAATGGTCTAGCCCTAGCAAAGAAAATAATGCGGCAAGGATTCTTCTGGCTAACAATGGATACAGATTGCTCTAAGTATGTGAAGGAGTGTCAATTGTGCCAACAATATGCTAATCTGAGACACCTGCCGGTGTCAGAATTGTGCAACCTGACGTCTCCGTGGCCGTTTGCCGCATGGGGAATTGACATTATAGGAGAAATACACCCGACAGCCTCCAACGGACACCGATTTATTGTGGTCGCTATTGATTATTTCACCAAGTGGGTCGAGGCTGAATCTTTCAAGAAATTAGGTGCCCGAGAAATGGCCAGGTTCATCGAGCAACATTTGATCTGTAGGTACAGTCTCCCTCATCACATCGTGTCAAATAATGGGGTACAGTTCCAAGCTGAGACTAAGCAGATGCTCAAGAAGTACGCCATCCAACACCATAAGTCCTCTCCTTACCGACCGCAGGCCAACGGAGCAGTCGAGGTAGCTAATAAGAACATCAAGAAGATATTGGCTAAGATGGTGCAAACCTATAAAGACTGGGCTGAGAAATTGCCATTTGCACTATGGGGCTACAGGACCACCGCCAGAACTTCTACAGGGGTTACCCCTTTCTCCTTGGTTTTCGGGACAGAAGCAGTCCTACCGGTAGAAATAGAGCTCCAGTCATTGAGGGTGGTAACAGAAACTCAGCTACCAGAAGCCGAATGGGCCCAGCAGCGGCTACTACAGTTGAACCTATTGGACGAAGGTAGGATGCGGGCATACTACCACAAACAGATCTACCAGAAAAGGCTAGCTCGCTCATTTGGGAAGAAAGTAAGAAAGCACCCATTGAAGGAAGGAGACCTAGTCTTTAAACAGATGAGGCCGGGGGTTCCGGACTTTCGAGGCAAGTTTAGGCCAACTTGGGAAGGACCCTTCGTTCTGAAGAAGCTTTTGTCCAAAGGAGTTGCGATTCTGACAGATAGTGATGGGAATGAATTCAGGGAGCCGGTCAACGTCGACAGATTGAAAAGATTCCACGGCTGAAGACAAAAAAAAAAAAAATTTGAGAGAATGTTCAATCAAGAAAACCCGAGAGGGCTGATTGATAACAAGAGTTGTGATGCTTTTGAGATCTATCTCGAGATTAGATGTGGTCTGGTATCTTGGGCCTAATGTCAAATGATGCTCATGTGTAATGAAGTCACACGAGAAACGTGTACATGTATGCAATTATGCACTCAGAGAAGCTCTTTTATCCAATAAATGTCCATAGTTCTTTTCAGACGAGTAATATGTCACTCCCCATTTGAATGCATCCGTTGCTGTCACTCCCCATTTCAACGCACACAATTTATCCGCGCACCCGGCAAAAGCTTTACCAAAAAAAAAAAGGCCGTTAGAGATGAAAACCGTGACTGGCGCTCTAAGCAAAAGTTAGGCCAAAGGGCAGGGTGAAAACCTGGCGACAGGCAGTCTTCCCTACAAAAAATGAAATAAACAAAAGCCGCTGGATTGGGTTGGGTCCATTCCAGGCAAAAAATAAGGCACAGGGTTATGTGAAAATCCGACAAGGACGCATCTCCCGCTAAGAAAAGTTAGTGTGAAAATCCACGAGGGACGCACTACCTTTAAAACAATGACGCTCGGAGCGATAAGGTGGCGTTACCTTAGGCAACCCCTTTCAAGCAAAGACACACATCGGACAATCCTCCCTGAAAAAAAATTATGAGTCGGAGTCCCTAAAGCAGGATAGCACCTTCAGACGCTTGGGGGCATAATAGACCAAACGAAGCCATGAGTTACTTCAACAAGAGTTATCGCACCTCGACCACTGGGCCACTCAGATGAATGGTGTCACCTGCATCCTGCATGGCATATGCATATGCACGTGCATAACTTACCCTTGCATACAAATCTCTTTTGATTTCGCAGGAAAGTCTGGCGCCTTCACACACCGACAAGCTGGTGTTTATCAGCCGCTCAGCCGTGGTTTCACACACCGACAAGCTGGTGTTCTATCAATCGCGTTCTTCAAAGTCTGGCGCCTTCACACACCGACAAGCTGGTGTTTATCAGTCGTTCAGCCGTGGTTTCACACACCGACAAGCTGGTGTTCTATCAATAGTGTTCTTCAAAGTCTGGCGCCTTCACACACCGACAAGCTGGTGTTTATCAGCCGCTCAGCCGTGGTTTCACACACCGACAAGCTGGTGTTCTATCAATCACGTTCTTCAAAGTCTGGCGCCTTCATACACCGCCAAGCTGGTGTTTATCAGCCGTTCAGCCGTGGTTTCACACACCGACAAGCTGGTGTTCTATCAATTGCGTTCTTCAAAGTCTGGCGCCTTCACACACCGACAAGCTGGTGTTTATCAGCCGTTCAGCCGTGGTTTCACACACCGACAAGCTGGTGTTCTATCAACCGCATTCTTAAAAGTCTGGTGCCTTCACACACCGACAAGCTGGTGTTTATCAGTCGCTCAGCCACGGTTCCACGTCGACAAGCTGACGTTCCTCAATCATGTGACAAGTAGTAATCCTATGGTGCCGACAAGCTGGCAAAACCAAGTTCCGGACTGAGACCACCTCAGGTACGCATCTCTCCCTCTCCTTTCTGAATTTTGGCTCACTTAGGCACCGGAGTTTTAAGTTCCCCAAAATTGGGGGCAACTGTAGACACCGGGTCCCGAGGCGGTCCAATATTAGAATTACCCGATGATGAAACAAAAGACCGATTTTCTGCAAGAAAAGTGAGAATCGATCGTTCCCTTGTCAAAATTGGTTTTTTTCAAAAAATAATTAAAAATATATTTTAGAAATTAAAAATTAAAATAGGGTAAAAAAATATATTAATTTGGTGTCAAGGTTTAAAAAAAAAAAAATCGCGAGTGCCGCCTGCGGTAGCGCGGGGCCGCCCCAGCGCGCAGGGGTGCCTACGCGGCAGGCCACCCCTGCGCACGAGGCAGGAGGCAACGCGCGTCCCCCTGCGCGCGAGGCAGGGGGATCGCGCGATGCCCCTGCGTGCGAGGCGGCGGGCACCGCGCGCCCCCCCTGCGCATGAGGCAGATGCCTCGCGCAATGCCCCTGCGCGCAAGGCGGGGGGCACGCTGCTTGCGAGGCAGCAGCCTGCCCGGCGCGGTGCCAGGGCACCATGCGCGCAGCAGGCTGCCGCGCGCCCTTCCCCCCCCTGCGCGAACTATTGGTCTTCGCCTGTCCCTCCTTTTTCGCTGTTTTCAGTCTGTTTCTTTTTTTTTCAGTCTGATGTTTCCGTTTGTTACACCATTTTATGCTATTTTGGATTAACTAAAAGTGAAAGCTTTTTTGTCTCTTGCTTTTTTTGGCCAAGGCAAGATTAAATGAGGATTTTCCCCTCATTTTCAAGGACGAGAAATTTTGGGCAAAAAATACCTTGGCTTTTCTCTCTAAGATTTTTCTTCTCTCTAGGAAGCTCTTCTTGTTCTAAAAAATTCTTCAAAACATCTTTAAGATTTCTTCTCAAATTTTAGCTTTTGCTACTACAAAATACTTGATCTTGGGTTGATTTAAGCAAGAGAAATTAATTTCCTTGGCTTGTTCATCCCACAAAAATATTTTCTCAAATTAGTTTGTTTTAGAACACAGACTTTTACATTTTCTCCAAATATTTATCACTAAAATCGACAAGAGGAACGGATTGATAAATCCTACTTCCAACTTAAAAGTTCTGAGGGTAAACATTCTTGGACTTCTCCCCATTTATTTTTTGTACATTATTTATTGTCGTTAAATATTATTTTTGGCCATTATCACCACCTTTATTATTTATTTTTGGCATTTTAATGTGATTAATGTTACTCTTGATGTATTATTTGTTTGTTTCAAGTTGATTTCCTTTTTATTTCTCGTTGCCCCTTTTATTATTATTATTATTATTATTATTATTATTATTATTATTATTATTATTATTATTGTCCTCATTATCATTGTGTTCTTTTATGTTTATATGCACTATCATTACATTCATTTTTGCCACTACCACTACCATTTATTAGTTTTATCACTAGTATTTGATTTAATATGTGTAATCATTATTAACTGCTACTGTTATTTATTATTATCATTATTATTACTATGTGGTTTTATTATGATTGTTATACTTATCATTTATCTTATTTATTGTTGCATTGTTATTTACCGTTGATAATTTGATTTATTTCATTGTATTGCTACCATTGTTATTATTAATATATTTCGCGTTTATTTGATTAATTTTCAGAATGTTTGCTAATATATTTTGATGTTAATTTTTGTCCGAGATTTAATTTGAGTCGGTTACGTGAGCGTCCCGCGGCTCCCCGGATGGGTCGCAACATGTGGAGAGTCACATCATCTCGGTGAGATCTTTTCAAACCGTTCTCTATGTTGTGATTACTTGTAAATAATCATTTTATTTCATTTATGCACGTGTGTGATAAAAAGTCACAAAAATATTTGTACAATTAAATTGAAATTTTTATTAATAAAATTGGGACCAATGTCCCTTGTTTTAGCCCAACAATAAAATTATCCCAATCAAAACGAAGAGTCAATTTTCAATAAAATGGGATCACTCATCCCGATTTTCTTCCAAACAACCAAAGCGATTCTTCGAACCTTCTTCAAGTAACCGCGAAGGAACCAATGTTCCTAAATTTCAAACAAGTGCGAAGGAACGAATGTTCCTAAAATAATGTCACGATTTATGCATGTCTTTTTATTTCGGTCTTGTGTGAGTGTTTAAAATTCCAGTCCATTTCTTTTTGGGCCCTTGTAATTAATTTTGGGGCAACTTTATTTATTTTTTGGGGACTGTATTCCGTCCCCATTCATATCTTTAATTTCCTTTTATTGGGGTTGTATTCCGCCCTGATTCCTCTTGTAATTGTGTGCATGGGTGTTTACCGCTTTCATTTATCGTTTTATTTATTGCTTTTATTTTATTGCCTTCGAATGATTGATATGCGCAATTTAATTTAAATGCATTAATCGTGTGAGATGAGAGATATAATTTTAAGAAGTTAAAAACCCACTTATACTTAACCAAAGCATAAATAAGAGGGAAGTTCCGAACACCGGATCTCTGGTCTCGACCAACAAGAGGTGAGAGACCTTTTCCCAATCTTCAAAAATTGGGTGGCGACTCCATGATACCTCAAAAGGTGCCTCTAGGTGCCATTAGGCTAGGTGGTTCTTCTCAATGTTCTATTGGGAGGGACGCACCGATGATGCCTCGTGGTGCCCATGATCAAAAGACGAGAACCAGTCCCTCGAATCCTAAAGCGGATTCACGTCGAGGGCCCTTGCTGGGTTCGGCGCGCATCACACATGGCTAAAGATTAAAAATCAAAACAAGAGAATAAATGGCCCGCGGGTTGAAAATCGAAAAAGGCGGCCTTCCTAAAATTGGGCGCCTCGTCGGGGTGAAAACCGAAAAAAGGCATTCTGGACAAAAATTAGAGGCTTAAGAGAAAATGTCCAATCAAGAAAACCCGAGAGGGCTGATTGGAAATAGGAGTCTGATGCTTACAAGATCCACTCCGAGATTAGATGTAATTTTGCATTCTGTATCTATGTTAAATGGTGATCATGTATGGAGAAATCATACTGAAATGTACACAATTTTGCGAAAAAATATAAAATAAAGCAGTTTAACTCATCATTTCCTAGTTCTTTTATAAAAGGAGAAACATCATTCATTACTGAATGTGTGAAATCTAAATGGTTATACTTTGCTTCTGCTCTCACCGACCAGATACCTAAGCCGATGGGTCCTATTATCTAACGCGGGGCTAAGTACACTTCTCTTGCATTCACTTATGGAAATGAGGGTGTAGTCTCCGACCTGCAGTATGATGATTTTTGGTAAGCAGCTGTGTCCAGGGGCTATGGTACTCAGGGGTGAAGGCCGAGGATAAGATGCTACCCTCGACAGATAGAGGATGCCTCATGACATCTTGAATGCCTCCGAAGTATCAAATGCAACAGACTATGATATCCAAAGTGGTCTCAGGAAATCCTCACAAGAGAACAGAAAAGAGAGCCAAGGGCACAGGGAGTTGACCCTTGTTCGCCACCTCACCCAATCAAGCAGCAGCTTCGTCAGAGGGGGCGAGGGTATATTATCCTTGTTTAGGGAAAGATGTCTCAGCGAATAATTGCCAATTTCCATAGAAGGAGGCTCTGATAGTAGCTTCAGTTTCTCTTATAGCCACGCCGAAAAAAAAATCCGTTAGAGATGAAAACCATAATTAGCGCTCTAAGCAAAATTTAGGCCAAAGGGCAGGGTGAAAACCTGGAAATAGGCAGTCTGTCTTATAAAAAAATGAAATGAATAAAAGCCGCTAGATTGGGTTGGGTCCATTCCAGGTAAAAAATAAGGCATAGGGTTATGTGAAAATCTGAAAAGGACACATTTCCCGCTAAGAAAAGCTAGTGTGAAAATCCACAAGGGACGCACTACCTTAAAAGAATGACCACAGGTATCAGAGGAGAACCTCATAATCCCCAAAGGCATGAAATTCGAAGGCAATTTCAAATGGCACTAATCCTGCTGCCAATTGCGACCAAACCGGCTGTCGCCTCCAAATCCACTCAGATGAATTCTTGTCCTGCATTCCTGCATGACACATACATTTCACTTGCATGCTCACCAATTTTCCTGCATATTTAACTTTCTAGTTTTGCAGCAAGAGAGATTTGATGCAAACGCCAACAAAAGGCGAGTGATGACATCGATCAGAACACCAATCCAACCATCCAAAAACCTCTCAGGGGGCAATCAACCAGCCAAAGACCTCTCAGGGGACGATCAACCGAAGACCTCCCAGGGGGCAGCCATTCGAAGACCTCTCAGGGGCTGGCACACCGAAGACCTCTCAGGGGGTGATCAACCATCCGAAGACCGCAGTGAACCGAAGACCTCTTAGGGGGTGGCAAATCGAAGACCTCTCAGGGGGCGATCAACCATCCAAAGACCTCTCAGGGGTCAATCAACCATCCAAAGACCTCTCAGGGGGTGATCAACCGAAGACCTCTCAGGGGGCAGCTGATCAACCAATGACCTCTCAGGGGGCGATCAACCGAAGACCTCTCAGGGGGCAGCCAATCAACCGAAGACCTCTCAGGGGGTGATCAACCGAAGACCACTTAGGGGGAAGCCAACCAGCCGAAGACCTCTCAGGGGGCAACCAGCCAAAGACCTCTTAGGGGGCACCACCTCAGAAAGGATAGCACGCCAAAAATATCATCAAGTCTGGAAAAGTGACCGCCTCAGGTACGTGTCCCTTTCCTTCTTTTCTGAATTTTGGCTCACCTAGGCACCTAAGTTCTAGGTTCCTCAAAACTAGGGGCAACTATAGACACCGGGTCCCGAGGCGATCCAGGGTCAGGATTACCCGATGATGAAAAGGATACTTGCAACTAGCAAAGGTGTCAAAAATAATGTTTTCCTTGTCAAAATTCTCTTTTGTTCCTCTAAAAATTTTTGATTCAAAAGTTTGCATTTTTACTCTTATTTTTATTCATTTTTATTTTTATTTTTTTGCTTTTTATTTTTATTTTTATTTGCGCACCGCGCGCAAGGATTGCGGTTGTGCACAGGAATGGCATGCTCGCGCGCCTGCAGGCGCGATGTACACCTGCATGGGCGCATGTCGCCAGGGGCGTCGCGCTCCAGTAGGGGCACACGTCACCTGGCGTGACATTCGCCCATAGGGTCGCGCATCGCGTTGCTCCACCCGTGGGCATTCTTGCCCCTTCTCTCCCGTGCGCGATCATTTTCACCTGCAATTTTTGGTTAATTTCCAGTCTATTTTTTCAGTTTGTTTCACATTTTTGTGCAATTTTTTCTTAACAAAAAATGAAAGAACATTTTGTCTCTTCCCATTTTGGGACAAACCAGGGAAACAAAATGAAAATTGGTCTTTATTTACAAAGAGAGCTGCATTTTTCACAAGAAAAAAAAGAAAGAGTTTTCTCTCAAGAACAAAGAGCAGCTGAGAGTTTTCAAAGCAAAATATTAAGATTTTCAAGTTTTAACCTTCTTTTCTTCTTCTTTTTTCCTACAAAATATTTTTCATTCGGGGATTGATCTAAGCAAGGAAACTCAATTTCCTTTGTCTTGGGTCACCCTACTAAAAATATTTCCTTGAGTTAATTTATTTTAAAACATAGATTTTTATACTTCCTTCAAGTGTTTATCACCATAAAAATAGACAAGGAGGACGGATCAAGACACCATTTTTTCGACTTATAAACTCTGAGGGTAAACATTTTTGGACCTGTTCTCACTTATTTTATTCATTATTCATTGTTGTTAATATTATTATTTTCTGTTGTTATTCACATATTCATCAGTTATTTCTAGCAATTTTAATGTGATTATTGTTACTGTTGATATGTTGTTTAAGGTTTTAATTTGATTTCTTTATGATTCCCGTTGCTATTATTATTATTATTATTATTATTATTATTATTATTATTATTATTATTATTATTATTATTATTATTATTATTATTATTATTATTATTATTATTATTATTATATTTACTGTTAATGCCTTTACCATTATTATCATTAGTATTTATTTTCCTATTGTTTCCGTTATTGTCATTTTGCATGCTTATTATTATTATTATTATTATTATTATTATTGTTGTTGTTGTTGTTGTTGTTGTTGTTGTTGCTGCTGCTGCTGCTGCTGCTGTTGTTATTATTATTATTATTTTATGGTATCTATATTATTATTATTATTATTATTATTATTATTATTATTATTATTATTATTATTATTATTATTATTATTATTATTATTATTATTATTATTATTATTATCATTTTGTTGTACTGTTGTCTCTTTCTCTTCATCATTATTGTTATTTTATTATCATCATCATCATCATCATCATCATCATCATCATCATTATTATTATTATTATTATTATTATTATTATTATTATTATTATTATTATTATTATTATTATTATTATTATTATTATTGTTTTGTCATTAACCTTAGGATTTTGTGTGATTTATTTTATTTTCTTTGCATGTGAATTATTTGTATATTAAATTAACATATACTATGTTTATTTCATCTTTATTTGATTAATTTCTGGAATTTTTACTAATATTTTTAATGTTATCTTCTGTCTGAGATTTAAATGTGAATTTGCTTTGTGTGAGCATCCCCGTGACCACACGGACGGGTCACGACGAGTAGAGGACTACTTCATTTGGCTGAGATCTTTCCTACCCCATTTTTGTGTTGTGTTTATTTATAAAAAATAGTTTTCATTGTGTGCACGTGTAAGATAAAAAGTCACTAAAAGGCTTTATAACTAAATTGGGATTTTATTAATAAAATTGGGACCAATGTATCTTGTTTTAGCCAATTAATATAAAATGTCACGAATAAAATGAAGAGTTAAGTTTTCCAAAAATGGGACCACTCATCCCGCTTTTTCAAGCCAACAATTGAATAACTCTTCGATCCCTCTTTAAGTGAGCGTGAAGGAACCAATATTCCTAAACCAAACGAATGGCCCAATTTATGTATATCTTTTTTTACATTTGATTTTGTTTGCTTGTTTTAAAATTATGTTTGTATATTTTTGGGCCCTTGTAATTAATTTTAGGGCAATATTATTTAATTTTCATTTGGACTTGTATTCCACCCTAATTTCTCTTGTAATTGTGTGCTTGGCGTGTTTACCTCTTTCCTTTATCGCTTTATTTTATTGCTTTCTTTGCAGTCTTTTATTTATCGCTTTCCTGATGTTTGCAATGCGCTTTTAATTAAACTAATCGTGTGAGAGGAGAGATAGAATTTTACGAATTTAAAAGCTCATTTATAATTAATCAAAATATAAATAAGAGTGAAGTTTTGGATACCATATCTGGTTTTAGACCAATAGAGGTTAGAGACCTTTCCCAATTTCTTGTAAATTGGGTGGCGACTCCAAAATACCTCAAAGGTGCCTAAAGGTGTCGTGAGGCTAAATGATCCTTTTCAATGTTCTATTGGGAAGGAGGCATCCAAAATGTCTCATGGCACCCAAGACGCGAACCAATCCCTCAAGCCCTAAAAGCGGGTTTAGTGAGGGCCTTTGTGAGGTTCGGCACGCGTCACAGTAATGTTATTGCTACTAATAATTCTCTTTACTGTATATTAAAAGAATATATGCGACTAAAGGTTGTGTGTGCAGACCTTTGGGCTATGAATGTTAGATTGGGCGTAGCACAGGATGGAGTATTAATAGCTGAAATGCTGGTGAAACTGGAATTTTTCCAGGAAGTCAAAGTTGCCCAAAGACAAGATAACCGCCTAACCTCCATTATGAATCGAATAAAGGAAAATGGTGATGATAACTATTCCTTGGGCACAGATGGAAGTTTATACTGCAAGCAGAGATTGTGTGTACCTGGTCAAACTGAACTGAAGAAAAAAATCTTGACTGAAGCACATTACAGCAGTTATGCAATGCACCTTAGTAGTAACAAGATGTACCAGGACTTGAAAGCACAATATTGGTGGCCAGGCATGAAACGAGATGTGACAGAATTTGTAAGTAAGTGTCTAATCTATCAGTAAGTTAAAGTAGAACATCAAATACCATCGGGCTTGCTTTAACCCATCTCGATACCATAGTGGAAATGGGAAAGAGTGATAATGGATTTTATGACTGGGCTTCCACTTACTAGAAAGAAGCATGACTCCATCTGGGTGATCATTGATCGAGTGACTAAATTAGCCCATTTCTTACCCGTCAGAATGGACTACCCATTGGCCAGATTGGTGAAAATCTACATAAATAAAATAGTGAGACTTCATGGGGTGCCATCATCTAATATTTATGACAAGGATCCGAGATTTACTTTCCAGTTTTGGAAGAAGTTGCAAGAAGCGCTGGGAACAAAGGTTCATTTCAGCACAGGTTTCCATCCCCAGACTGACGGACAATCTGAGCGGGTGATACAGGTGCTGGAGGACAAGTTGAGATGTTGCGTACTGGAGTTTGGAAACAATTGGGAAAATTACCTGCCATTGACAGAATTTGCTTACAATAACAGTTATTAATCCAGTATTAAAATGGCGCCATATGAAGCAATGTACGGAAGAAAATGTACGACTCCTCTATGCTAGACAGAATGAGTGAAAGAAAGTTAGTGGGATCAGATATGATTCGGGAAATCGAAGAAAAGGTACGAGTTATCAGAGATAGATTGAAAGAAGCTATAGATCACTAAAAGTCGTATGCTGATTTAAAGAGTAAAGACACTGAGTTCCAAGTTGGTGACAAAGTATTTCTAAAGGTATGTCCGTGGAAAAAAGTCCTGAGATTTAGGAAGAAAGGCAAACTCAGTCCCAAGTTCATAGGTCAATATGAAGTTATTCAACAAATAGGACTTGTTTCTTATTGGTTAAAACCGCCTCAAGAGTTAGAAAGGATCTATGATGTCTTCCACGTATCCATGCTTTGAAGATATTGATCTGATCCTAGTCATATCCTCAAGCCTGAGGAGATTCAAGTTCAGTCTGACCTAACTTATGAAAAGCATCCGGTGAGAATTATAAATAGAGAAATCAGACAGCTTCGAAAGAAGCAAATTCCACTGGTAAAAGTTCTGTGGAACCACCATAATGTAGAAGAAGCCACGTGAGAACTAGAACCTGCAATGAAGTAAAAGTACACTCAACTCTTTAATACGGGTAAAATTTCGAGCTCAAAATTTTACCTGTATTAAAGAGTTGAGGGTACAAAATTTTTATAAATAGGGGAGAATTGTAATGGTTGCAGTACCGAGTTAGCCATGAATAGTATTTTTCGATGGTGAATAGTGCACCCGGGGCAGAAATTACATTCGGGGACAAAAAAATATTTTATTTGACCATTGAAAAATACTAGTCATGGTGACTCCAGTGGTAAAATTTAGAGTGAAAATGAGTTTAAATAGGTCACCAAAAGTTAAAAGTAAGAAAAGTCCTACACCGTATTTAGGGATCTCGGTTTGATCAAAATTTGACTGGGTCTCTAAAAATAGTAAATGACCTCCAAAAATTATTTTAACGGTATGAACAAACTTTTAATAATACTTAAAAATTTTTGGTAATGAAAAATTAATTTTACGGTAACACTGGAAATTATCAAATCGGACCGGTTATAGGAAGCTAGTCTCGAAAATGGTTTCTCATTGGGCTGAAATTTTTTTGGAGGCTTAATTTATTATTTTGAGAATTATAGAATTCATTTTGAGTGAGTTTGAGGTCATGAGAGAAGGAAATAAAATTGGGGTTCATATATGGGCCATAAATGAAAAATGGGCTTAAAATTTGGTCCAACCACCTTGGTTGAACCAGCCGAGCCCAAAAACCAGGGTATTTAAGGGCTAAAAATTAGAAAATCTAGAGAGAACTCTAGAATTCTTTAGCCCTCTCCATTGTCCCTTTTGGCTGAATTTCTTCTCTCCACTTTCTCAGCATTTTCTTCAAATCTCTTCCACATTTCTCCCCAATTCAAACCTCCTAGATTAATTTCTAGCCTCTCTATAGCCATATTACATCCTCTAATCTTCAAATTGAGTGGAATTTTTGGATTAAATCAAAGGAGCAAGGTTAGGGTGTCATTTTGAGGTCAGAGAAATAGTTAGGGAAAAATTAATTTAAGGGTTCTAAGATGTAATTTAGGGCGTGTAGGTTATGTTTATACCATTATACTGTAAAAAGAAAGACATGGTTTTCTTTAATGGGAATTTCAGCCACCATTAGGATTTAAAGAAGGACAAGGAAATTCAAGGGGAAAAGGGAAAGGAAAGGAAGCACAAGAGGAGTAGAACAAGGAATCAAGGTTAGTGGTTACAAAATCCACTCATTTCCATTTATTTAGGTTGAATTTAGGTTATGTTTCAATGGTAATTACATGCTACATGTGTGTTTAATTGAAATAAATGCTAGAGACCTACTTTAGGATGTTAGAAATAATAATTAAAATGTTTAATTGAAGGAAAAATGAATTGTAAGTAGAAGACATAGTGTTGGCCAAAGTGATTCTATGGAATAACCTAAGTGAAATTAATGAATTAATCTAAATTAGTGGTATATATATATAATTTAAGGTGTAAAGTAACTTAAATGATGATAAATGAGTGAAAAGAAATTTTAATGGTAATGTTTCATAGTTGGCAGAATGGTTAGTTTAGGGAAATTAATATGAAATTTGAATAATTTCTTAGTCTTATGGCATAAAAAGGGTATATAATAAAAATTGAGTATATTTGAATTTATTTGGAATTAATTGAATTTATTTGAATATTTTAAAGTATAAAAATGCATTATGTTAATAATTGAATATATGATATATGTGGTATTTTAATAGAATTATGACATAAATAGTGTCAAAAATGTTTAAATAAGCAAATGATAATAATTTAGTAAGAAAAGAATGGATTATACTTGAACTGGTGGTGATGGCCAAATAGTAAAGAACATTTATATTAATGAGGTAAATTGATTAATTAATGGAAAATTTAGTAAATGCATATTAATTGCCCTTAGTAATAGTCTGGTAGCTAAATCTAGTTCAGTATATAGTTGGCTAGCCATAAGGACAGTACAAACCACGGTGTGGGTCATGGCAACTCACTACTAGTAGCCCAATGACGGTCTACAAAATGAATAAATGTTTAAATATCAAATGAAATGAAATGTAAATGTATGGGCGGTCACTCTTAAATGATGTGGACCTATGTAGTCCACGTCCCGCATATCCAGTTCGGACATTTCAACCGGATCGATACTAGGGGCAAATTAGTTTAAATAAGTAAAAATAACTAAATAAGAATTAATGTGTGAAAAAGAAAAAAAAATGACTAAATTGAAATAAATTATAAAGTTTTAGGGACTAATTGGTAAAAATGTAATTAATGTAGCTATTAAGACTAAATAAAAGAAAATAGAATTTAATTAGAAAAAAATTGAACTAATATTTATTTGAGGACTAAAATGTAATTTGCCATAAAAATAACAAAATGAGGACTAAATGGTAAATTGTAGGTTAAATAATGGAATAGTGAAGGAAATTAAGTTAAATAATGGCATTTTGGTAAATAAGGGCAAAGAAAGGATAAAAAACGTAATTTAATGGGAGTTTACAGACTAAATTGTAAATTGACTCTAAAATAATAAAATTAAGGATTTATTGTAACACCCCCTACTCATACGTAGGCGATCCCATCCGATAAGGAGTGAGATGCCGTATGGGTAAGGGTGCCACCACGTAGATACAGAATATAAATACATTCATACACAAACATACATACCTAAATACAGGGTAATTAAAAACTTTACAAAACCATTCATGAAAGAAGCTGATCATGCATTAATATAACGAAAAGCATTACATTACTGTTTGATCAACCTACGGGTATAAAAGATAGTTACATATCTAAAAATATACTTATACACATGCGGAAGCTATTACAAAACTGACATAAGAGAGTTCTATACAAAACGAATCATCAAGCTACAAAATTAAGCCCTACACTAAACCCAGCTGTGTTGGCTTGGCTGCGACGACTCTCCCAAGGCAACTCCTTCCACACCTGCACGGGTAAACACACCGTGCTAATCGATAAACGCTTAGTGGGGAAATACACATATGAAAATGGACGGCCATTCACAATGGTCGTCAAGCATAATGCATACCAATGGCATAATTAGAAATATACATATGATATAAATATAAACAAGCGAACATATAGAGTCATACATTTGATATTACATAACTGCCTTCAAATTATCTCATTAATATACATATTCGAATAATACGTTCTCATAATTATCAAAACAATTCAAAGCATTTAAGCACCTGCTGACTCAAGTTAGTCGATAACGAGTGAACGGACAGTACTTTACGGGTACGAACCGATTACTGACAGTACCTTACGGGTACGAATCGCAAACCATTTACTTTGTCATTTACAAAACATTTTATTAATGGACCTTAAACAAGATCCAAACACATTTAAGGGTTCGCGAGGAACAAAACAGGGACCTGATCGGGGTCCAAATTGAACTGAGGCTACAGCTATAAGACTCTATTAGGCATGCCTAACTATCCACTAAACTGACTCTTGCAGGCTAAAATTATACAGTTAATGTCGATAGTTCAATTATAACAAGCAAAGAATTCACAAACCTTGATTAATCAGTACATGCAAACATCATCCATGTCACACCCCAAAATAGCCCTGGTCGGATTGTGCAAGCTAAGTCGGGGTCGGAAGGGTATTTCGGTAATTTTGTGTTTGAGAAATTTGAAGTGTTAAGGACCTAATTGAAAAGATAATTAAGTTTGTAAGGAAAGAAATGTGTAAGTGAGTGAAGTGTTGTTTGTCTAAGGACTAAAGAGCACTAATGGTTGTAAAGTTTAAGTGGAGTTTGGGGTCCAATTGGATGTTGCCTAGTGGACTGTTAGGTAGGCATTGAAAGAAGAAAAGAAGAAAAGAAAGAGAGAGAGGGAATACAGATTGCTTTCCCGTCCCCTCCTCTCATGTTCCTTCTTCTTCTTCTCCACTCCTTTCTCTGCTTTTTCCTTTCGTTCTCTTTGGCTTGGAGTTGTGTTTGGCTTGGATGGTATTTTGCTTTGAAGAGGTGAGTTGGGTTAAGGTTTCTACGTTCTGTACTTCTTCTTCTTCTTCTCCTGGTTTTGGTTTTGGTTGAGTTAGGGTTTTGTAGAGTAATTGTGGATTTTGTTTGTGCAAGTATTTGATGATAAGAAGAAGCAAAGTAAAGGCAAGGAAAGGATTGAGGATTGATTTTGAAGCTTGATTTTTGGATCTTCATTCCAGGTTTGGGAGTGTTTGATTGCATGCAATGTTTTGAGCCTCTCTGTTCTTCAATCTCAGTTGATTGTCTCTGCCCTATTACTCACTAGGCTTGTAAATGTGTTTACATTATCTAATTTCTGGAATTTGTTTTGTTTTGAAATGTGTATATGCATGAGTATGTGAGTAAATGTGTTAGTAATGCATTAATAGGATTAAATTGGAAGTACTGTGTTTGGATTTTGGAATTTACTGTTATTTGTTAGGGTTTATGTTCTAGAAGGAATTAAATATGTCGATGCATGATTTTGGTTGATTTAATTGTTGAATTAAGTTGCAATGATCTTGTTTATGCTGTTTGGGACATCGATTGAAAGGTAATATGAGTTTTGGTGGTGTTGTGAATTAGATTGAAATGATTTCTATCGAATTTCTGGAAAACGAAGGAAATCTGCAGTTTGCGATAGCGGGGGAAGAAGAAGGAAGCGGCTCACGCGACGTGAGCTATGCTCACGTGACGTGAGCCATGCTCACGCTAGATGAGCAAAGCTCACGCGACCTGAGCTATGCTCACGTGACGTGAGCCATGCTCACGTGACGTGAGCCATGCTCACGCTAGGTGAGCAAAGCTCACGCTACGTGAGCTATGCTCACGACGTGAGCAATGCTCACGCGACGTGAGCAATGCTCACGAGGCGTGAGCTATGCTCACGCGACGTGAGCAACCTTCACGTGACGTGAAGGTTGCTCAGGTCTTCCGACTCTTCTGTTTTGCTTCTATTTTTCTTTTCCCAAGCGACCAGTTTTTATAAAATGGTTTCCAAAAGCTTTTCATGGTATTTTCCTCTACTGTGTGTTATATTATCTTGATGATATGACTGATTATTCCAATTTAGTTGGCATTAATAACATGTTATCTATGATAAGTTACTATGGTATTTTGGAATAGGTTTTGGATTATAGTGATGCTGTTAAATGACTGTAAATGCGAAGGATTTATTAATGCTAACCTTCTGATTGTTTAGTCCCAAACATGTTTTATCTTAATGTAAATCATGTTATCATAGCTTTAGTCTGTTTCTCCTCTAAGAATATCATGCCATGCTTAAGAGTATATTGTATTATTTCACGATGTAGACAATGTATTTTAGTCATTAGCATAATATGATTCCTCATGTGTTCCTGATATATTTTACTATGATGAGTAATGCTAGAATGTTATTGATTGAAGTATTGCATGCTTTTGAATATGACTTGTAGGAGGCATGGTTGATACTATGCTATACTATACTATATTTAGTGGAATAATACGGTTGATGTCTGAATGCATTGTTATGCTTTAACCTTTGAATTCAATGAGTTATGTCTAAATGTAAATTGAATTATGCATGCTTTATACTTAGTTATTCTCACCCAACGCATGATTAGGATTTTGTATTGATAATCATTGGCATGGTAGTGATTCTGTACCTGATTCTTGGCATGCTTTAGAACAGTGTTTAATGTTAAAGTGTATTAACTGTGTTATGTTTTGCAATGAAAATTGTATGATTTGTGACCAACTTTATAAGAATATTTAAATGTTATTCGTTCTCTGTTTGTGCATGCTGATTATATATGCATTGTGCGATTCGAAATGTGAATTGTTTTACGCATAACCTGCTAGAGTCAAGTAAGTGGATAGTTAGGCATGCCTAATAGAGTCTTCTGTAGCTGCAGCGCCCTTTGAATGATTTGGACCCTGATCAAGTCCCCGTTTGTTTCCTCGCGAACCCTTTTCTGTAATGGATCTTGTTTAAGGTCCCTTGTGAAAATATCTATGAAAGTTAAAGTATAATGGTTTAATCGGTTCGTACCCGTAACGTACTGTCTGTAATCGGCTCGTACCCGCAAAGTACTGTCTGTACACTCGTTATCCGCTACATAGAGTCAGCAGGTGTCCTTTGAATGTTTATTTGAACTGCTCTGATCTGATTTGGCTATAAATGGATTATCTGAATGAGTATATCGATATAATGTATATCGGATTATTTCTGAATGAATATAATTATGAAATACTGATTGTATGGCTTTATTATATGAGCATATTTATATGGATTATGTTTTAAGCCTTTGCGTATTATCCTGGTTATTTTGAAATAACCATCAAAATGTGATATCCGTTTGAGCATGATAATGACTGCAGGAATCAGTCTATATGTATATGACTGTGACTATGGGCTTCAGAATGTATGTATGTTTAAAGTAAGCATGACTTAATATCTAACATGATTATCCGTACTTGTCATGTGATTTGTTATAAGTTTCTGAATGCTTTGAAATGATTCGAATTGATGTATTTAAGTATATGGCTTCAGCATAGTTTTGTTATATATATTAGCATGTGAACCGAAGTATTTGTGATGGTAAGTATGTGATGTTTAACTGTACTTTCTGCATGATGATGATATGAATGTAACACTAAGTGGCTATGCTTTTAGTCTCCGCTATCAGGGTGCTTTTGCATGATGCTTAATATGTTAGAGTTGCGCAGCGGTGTGATGCTCTAAATGTTATCCTTTTGATATTTGACTAGTGTATATATGTTTGGCATGTCTAAGTATGTTCAATAGCTAGCACTCTCAACATGATGAACGGGTTGTCGGTTCATGCATGGGTGTTTAGTCATGTCAATTGCATGTGTAAAGCTCATGTGACTCCGCACGGTAAGAAGTTGATATTTACTACCCATGTAGGTTTATGCATGTGATATAGTATGTAGTTCAGCATGATGATGCTTGTAACGTGTATTGCATTATGTCTGTTTTAGTCTATCCTGGACATGAGTTTCTGGTTTGATTGTGAGTTATCGAATGAATGCCTTTACTATGCCAACATGATCATATTTGTTCTGAATATCCGCATTGCCATCTGAATGTGTTTTGCTTTGACGACCATTGTGAATGGCCGTCCATACTCTTGTGTGTTCTCCCCACTAAGCGTTTATCGCTTAGCACGGATTTCCTTTCCGTGCAGGTGTCAGGTTTAGTTCTGTTCGAGTCGCGCTTCTGCAAGGTCGGCCACGTAGGAGTTAGAAGTTCTGTATTTTGTTCAGCTTCTGTATTTTAGCTTTTGTAATTCTGTAGTATTGTATATGTAATTGTATATGTTTCGTTCTTGAGTTTTCTTTTGGGAATGTAATAGTTAGTATGTTTTATGTTTAGTTATTCCTTTGTTTTAGTATTTCGATTGTGCTTCCGTTGGATGGTTATATGTATGCTTCTGTGTATGCTTTTGCTTAGTGCCTGCATGTGCGTGAGTTATTGCATGTTCAGTCTGTACCGCAAGGTAAGTCAAGGTAAGTTTTTAATTAACCCGTATTTCCATATGTATGTTATGTATGAATGTATGCTTCCGCATAGTGCATGTGTATATCTGTATATGAGAGCGTCGTGTAGCGCGTCCGTCGGCGTCCTTCCAACGGGGACAGCGATGGGGGTGTTACAGTTAGTGGTATCATAGCCCAGGTTTGATGGTTCTGGGTATGTTGTTTGTTTTGTGTTGAGTCTTTGCATAAGAGTCGGTTTTGTGTCGTGGCCTAATGCAGATGCGCCTTGTTTTGTGTCATGTCTAGATGGAGTCTGATCCTAGTGAGAATGTGGGCGAGACAACAGAAAGTGTGAATCGAATTAGTGCTGATCAGAATGTTTCCGAGCGTCCTCCAGTTAAAGATTCTGGTCGTGTTTCTGATGATAGGGTTTTAGTGCAAGGGTTGATTCGGATTTTGGACAGATTGACTGCTACTCGGGCTTCTCGAGAATTTGTTTAGTATGCACCTCAGAAGAGAAAAGGATCGGTTAGTGAAGTGTCAGCAGGGAAAAGGGTTCGAGAACCTTCAGTGTATCATCAATGTCAGAAGCAACATGGGAATAAGTGTAAGAAGTGGGTGCCGTCAGTATGTCAGCACTGCCAGAAGCGACATCGGGGTCCATGTCGGAAGCTTTCAGGTGCTTGTTTCAGGTGTGGCAGTATGGCACACCAGATTGCCGGTTGTCCTAAAAAGATGAGTGAGAGTCTAGCTGGGCAAGCTAGAAAGGATATGGAGGATTTACTCAGATCTCCTCGAGTGTCTTCAGAGTTTGTAGCATCTAGCAAGGATTCGAAGGAGACCGCAGGTTCTTCTGGTAAGTTACATTGCAAGCTTTTGTTTAAGGAAGTTTTATTTGTTTGGGTTATTTGGATGTAAGTGTTTCACTGTGAATTTCGAGGATGAAATTCTTTTAGGAGGGAAGAGTTGTCACACCCAAAAATAGCCCTGGTCGGATTGTGCAAGCTAAGTCGGGGTCGGAAGGGTATTTCGGTAATTTTGTGTTTGAGAAATTTGGAGTGTTAAGGACCTAATTGAAAAGATAATTAAGTTTGTAAGGAAAGAAATGTGTAAGTGAGTGAAGTGTTGTTTATCTAAGGACTAAAGAGCACTAATGGTTGTAAAGTTTAAGTGGAGTTTGGGGTCCAATTGGATGTTGCCTAGTGGACTGTTAGGTAGGCATTGAAAGAAGAAAAGAAGAAAAGAAAGAGAGAGAGGGAATACAGATTGCTTTCCCGTCCCCTCCTCTCATGTTCCTTCTTCTTCTTCTCCACTCTTTTCTCTGCTTTTTCCTTTCATTCTCTTTGGCTTGGAGTTGTGTTTGGCTTGGATGGTATTTTGCTTTGAAGAGGTGAGTTGGGTTAAGGTTTCTACGTTTTGTACTTCTTCTTCTTCTTCTCCTGGTTTTGGTTTTGGTTGAGTTAGGGTTTTGTAGAGTAATTGTGGATTTTGTTTGTGCAAGTGTTTGATGATAAGAAGAAGCAAAGTAAAGGCAAGGAAAGGATTGAGGATTGATTCTGAAGCTTGATTTTTGGATCTTCATTCCAGGTTTGGGAGTGTTTGATTGCATGCAATGTTTTGAGCCTCTCTGTTCTTCAATCTCAGTTGATTGTCTCTGCCCTATTACTCACTAGGCTTGTAAATGTGTTTACATTATCTAATTTCTGGAATTTGTTATGTTTTGAAATGTGTATATGCATGAGTATGTGAGTAAATGTGTTAGTAATGCATTAATAGGATTAAATTGGAAGTACTGTGTTTGGATTTTGGAATTTACTGTTATTTGTTAGGGTTTATGTTCTAGAAGGAATTAAATATGTCGATGCATGATTTTGGTTGATTTAATTGTTGAATTAAGTTGCAATGATCTTGTTTATGCTGTTTGGGACATCGATTGAAAGGTAATATGAGTTTTGGTGGTGTTGTGAATTAGATTGAAATGATTTCTATCGAATTTCTGGAAAATGAAGGAAATCTACAGTTTGCGATAGCGGGGGAAGAAGAAGGAAGTGGCTCAAGCGACGTGAGCTATGCTCACGTGACGTGAGCCATGCTCACGCTAGATGAGCAAAGCTCACGCGACGTGAGCTATGCTCACGTGACGTGAGCCATGCTCACGCGAAGTGAGCCATGCTCACGCTAGGTGAGCAAAGCTCACGCTACGTGAGCTATGCTCACGACGTGAGCAATTGCTCACTAGGCGTGAGCAATGCTCACGCGACGTGAGCAATGCTCACGAGGCGTGAGCTATGCTCACGCGACGTGAGCAACCTTCACGTGACGTGAAGGTTGCTCAGGTCTTCCGACTCTTCTGTTTTGCTTCTGTTTTTCTTTTCCCAAGCGACTAGTTTTTATAAAATGGTTTCCAAAAGCTTTTCATGGTATTTTCCTCTACTGTGTGTTATATTATCTTGATGATATGACTGATTATTCCAATTTAGTTGGCATTAATAACATGTTATCTATGATAAGTTACTATGGTATTTTGGAATAGGTTTTGGATTATAGTGATGCTGTTAAATGACTGTAAATGCGAAGGATTTATTAATGCTAACCTTCTGATTGTTTAGTCCCAAACATGTTTTATCTTAATGTAAATCATGTTATCATAGCTTTAGTCTGTTTCTCCTCTAAGAATATCATGCCATGCTTAAGAGTATATTGTATTATTTCACGATGTAGACAATGTATTTTAGTCATTGGCATAATATGATTCCTCATGTGTTCCTGATATATTTTACTATGATGAGTAATGCTAGAATGTTATTGATTGAAGTATTGCATGCTTTTGAATATGACTTGTAGGAGGCATGGTTGATACTATGCTATACTATATTTAGTGGAATAATACGGTTGATGTTTGAATGCATTGTTATGCTTTAACCTTTGAATTCAATGAGTTATGTCTAAATGTAAATTGAATTATGCATGCTTTATACTTAGTTATTCTCACCCAACGCATGATTAGGATTTTGTATTGATAATCATTGGCATGGTAGTGATTCTGTACCTGATTCTTGGCATGCTTTAGAACAGTGTTTAATGTTAAAGTGTATTGACTGTGTTATGTTTTGCAATGAAAATTGTATGATTTGTGACCAACTTTATGAGAATATTTAAATGTTATTCGTTCTCTGTTTGTGCATGCTGATTATATATGCATTGTGCGATTCGAAATGTGAATTGTTTTACGCATAACCTGCTAGAGTCAAGTAAGTGGATAGTTAGGCATGCCTAATAGAGTCTTCTGTAGCTGCAGCGCCCTTTGAATGATTTGGACCCTGATCAGGTCCTCGTTTGGTTCCTCGCGAACCCTTTTTTGTAATGGATCTTGTTTAAGGTCCCTTGTGAAAATATCTGTGAAAGTTAAAGTATAATGGTCTAATCGGTTCGTACCCATAACGTACTATCTGTAATCGGCTCGTACCCGCAAAGTACTGTCTGTACACTCGTTATCCACAACATAGAGTCAGCAGGTGTCCTTTGAATGTTTATTTGAACTGCTCTGATCTGATTTGGCTATAAATGGATTATCTGAATGAGTATATCGATATAATGTATATCGGATTATTTCTGAATGAATATGATTATGAAATACTGATTGTATGGCTTTATTATATGAGCATATTTATATGGATTATGTTTTAAGCCTTTGCGTATTATCCTGGTTATTTTGAAATAACCATCAAAATGTGATATCCGTTTGAGCATGATAATGACTGCAGGAATCAGTCTATATGTATATGATTGTGACTATGGGCTTCAGAATGTATGTATGTTTAAAGTAAGCATGACTTAATATCTAACATGATTATCCGTACTTGTCATGTGATTTGTTATAAGTTTCTGAATGCTTTGAAATGATTCGAATTGATGTATTTAAGTATATGGCTTCAGCATAGTTTTGTTATATATATTAGCATGTGAACCGAAGTATTTGTGATGGTAAGTATGTGATGTTTAACTGTACTTTCTGCATAATGATGATATGAATGTAACACTAAGTGGCTATGCTTTTAGTCTCCGCTATCAGGGTGCTTTTGCATGATGCTTAATATGTTAGAGTTGCGCAGCGGTGTGATGCTCTAAATGTTATCCTTTGGATATTTGACTAGTGTATATATGTTTGGCATGTCTAAGTATGTTCAATAGCTAGCACTCTCAACATGATGAACGGGTTGTCGGTTCATGCATGGGTGTTTAGTCATGTCAATTGCATGTGTAAAGCTCATGTGACTCCGCACGGTAAGAAGTTGATATTTGCTACCCATGTAGGTTTATTCATGTGATATAGTATGTAGTTCAGCATGATGATGCTCGTAACATGTATTGTATTGTGTCTGTTTTAGTCTATCCTGGACATGAGTTTCTGGTTTGATTGTGAGTTATCGAATGAATGCCTTTACTATGCCAACATGATCATATTTGTTCTGAATATCCGCATTTGCCATCTGAATGTGTTTTGCTTTGACGACCATTGTGAATGGCCGTCCATACTCTTGTGTGTTCTCCCCACTAAGCGTTTATCGCTTAGCACGGATTTCCTTTCCGTGCAGGTGTCAGGTTTGGTTCTGTTCGAGTCGCGCTTCTGCAAGGTCGGCCACGTAGGAGTTAGAAGTTCTGTATTTTGTTCAGCTTCTGTATTTCAGCTTTTGTAATTCTGTAGTATTGTATATGTAATTAATTATGTTTCGTTCTTGAGTTTTCTTTTGGGAATGTAATAGTTAGTATGTTTTATGTTTAGTTATTCCTTTGTTTTATTATTTCGATTATGCTTCCGTTGGATGGTTATATGTATGCTTCAATGTATGCTTTTGCTTAGTGCCTGCATGTGCGTGAGTTATTGCATGTTCAGTCTGTACCGCAAGGTAAGTCAAGGTAAGTTTTTAATTAACCCGTATTTCCATATGTATGTTATGTATGAATGTATGCTTCCGCATAGTGCATGTGTATATCTGTATATGAGAGCGTCGTGTAGCGCGTCCGTCGGCGTCCTTCCAACGGGGACAGCGATGGGGGTGTTACAATCCATCTTACGAGTATAAAGCTCTTATTAAGTGTCATTGTGTGTGTTGAAATCAATAATTAACACTCCTACATAATCTTGAACAAATAAGATTTTATTGCAAAAATAGGGTAGGTCACGGTTACAACTAGATTGGTTGCCACCGTGACATACCAAAACTCTCGGCAAAATGCAAGTCTGGGGTACCTCACGGTCACAACCAAAATGGTTGTCACCGTGACATACCAAAGAGACCAAACAGAAGCAAAAGTTTGGACACCCCACGGTCACAACCAAAATGGTTGCCACCGTGACATGTCCTTGACCCAGAACAGAAGCAAAATCTGGACACCTCACGGTCACAACCAAAATGGTTGCCACCGTGACATGTCAAGACTCACGGCAGAATGCATCTTGTACATACCTCACGGTCACAACCAAAATGGTTGCCACCGTGACCCATGCCTAGATGCAACACCATCGAGCCAAAATCACCTCTCTTCCAGGCCAAAACCAAAACTTCTCATTCCAACCAATTTCTCCTCACTCAAACTACATTAATAAACCATCTAACATCATCAAATCATACCAATATAAGATCCTACTCATGAATTCTCGAAACAACATCAAGTTACACATTCAATCTCATCACTATTCATACCGCAACTCAATCAATTGCATATTTGGTTCAATAACTCACAATCAAGGTTTCATACAAAATAAAAATCAAAACCCATAACATAATAACCAGTAAAAACATCAAGAACACCAAATTTTCCAGAAATTCATTCAAAGAACAAAATCACCAAAAATGCACAAATCACAAAACTCCCAAACCTGAATCTCCTTAGCTCCTAATGCTTAGATCCACTAGATCCAACCTTCTCTTTGCCCTTTGGCTCACGAGGAGGCTCAACTAAGCATCAAACCACAAGAACACATAAAACACAACCCTAAATTAAAACCCAAACCAGCTAGAAGAAGAAAAGATGAAGAAGAGGAAGAACAAGATGGAAAATGCAGAAAACTTATTAATTAAATGCAAGATGTGATCAATTCCCACTACCAAGAGCTTGAATCCAAGCTAGGGCAAAGTAAAGAGTGAAGAAGAGGAAGAAGAGCAGTAGAGGGAGGAGAGGAACGGGGAAAAGAGATAGGAAAAAAAACTCTGATTTCCTTTTTCCCTTCCTCCTTTGACTTACTCTTATTCAAACCTAGACACATGGCATCTCTCTAGTGGTGGAAATTAACCACTCACACACTACATGTATACATAACACACACACAAAGCTTTCCCACTTAGACATACTCTACTATGATATACTTATGCACATGCAATCACACCCAACTCACTCACACCCTACAAGTGTGTGAGCACACATATATACAAGCACAGTCCCAAAAACACACTCCAACACCATACATGCATCTATATGCTAACAAAACTCTTAAAACATACTTTTCTACCCAAAATGCCCTTTTATACATGTCAAGACTCATATAATGCACATGCACAAACATGGCTCATTCTACTAGGGGGCAGACAGGGTGTGACAACTCTCCCCCACTAACAAGAATTTCATCCTCGAAATTCTCACCTGATCTGACCAAATGCGGGTACTGAACTCTCATCGACTCTTCTGGCTCCCAAGTTGCTTCCTCAAGCCCATGGTGACTCTATAACACTTTAACTAGCGGAATCTGCTTGCTTCTCAGCTGTCTCACTTCCCGGGCTAGAATAGCTCTTAGCTCCTCATCATAAGAAAAATCAGGCTATACTTGTACCTCTTGCACTGACAAAACATGCGACGGGTCCGACCGGTACCGAGGAAGCATCGAAACATGAAACACATCATGCAACTTCGATAACTCTATTGGCAAAGACAATCTATAAGCCACCGGACTAACTTTAGCCAAAACCTCATATGGACCAATGAAGCGAGGACTAAGCTTCCCCTTCTTTCCGAACCGAAGCACTCTCCTCCAAGGCGACACTTTAAGGAAAACCTTGTCCCCGACTTCAAACCGCACATCTGTCCTCTTTAGGTTGGCATAAGACTTTTGTCGATCCTTAGCTGCCTTCAAATTTCGCTGCACAACTCTGATCTTTTCCTCTGTAACCCTAACCAATTCTGGCCCAATCACTGATCGCTCAGATAGCTCGGTCCAACAAATCGGAGTCCTACACTGCCGACCATACAGAGCCTCATACGGTGCCATACCAATACTCGACTGATAACTGTTATTGTAGGCAAACTCCATAAGCAACACATATCGGTCCCAACTACCCGGAAAATCTAAGGCACAAGCCTTCAACATATCTTCCAAAATCTGTATAAGTCGTTCGGACTGACCATCTGTCTGAGGATGGAATGCTGTACTGAAGTTCAACTTGGTACCCAAAGCTCTTTGCAACTCTTTCCAAAACTTAGATGTGAACCTTGGGTCCCGATCTGAAACTATGGACACCGGCACTCCATACAACCGAAGTACCTTATCCACATAGATACTGGCCAACCTGTCCATCGAATAATCCACTCTCATTGGCAAGAAGTGCGCTGACTTCGTAAGCCGATCCACTATCACCCATACTGAGTCATGCTTCTTCTGAGTCAAAGGCAATCCAAAAAGAAAATCCATGGCGATTTTATCCCATTTCCATTCGGGGACGGATAAGGGTGTGAGCAATCCCGAAGGAACTTGGTGCTCAGCCTTTACGTGCTGACATGTTAGGCACTTGGACACAAAATCCACTATGTCTCTTTTCATACCGAACCACCAATAGAACTGTTTCATGTCCCTGTACATCTTCTTACTACCAGGATGCATAGTAAAAACCGTACTATGCGCCTCACTCAATAGCTATCTTCTTAACTCCTCACCCTCTGGCACACATAAGTGGTTCCCATACATTAACACTCCATCCCGAACTGAGAAATCTGATTGCTTGCCCAAACTGACCTCTTGCACAATCCGTCGCAGCCTCTCATCAACCTTCTGAGCATCCACAATCCTCTGTCTCAAAGAAGGTTTCACTCTCAACTGAGTAATCAAAACACCATCTGAACCAAATCTCCATCTAAACCTTCTCAGAAACAAGGCTGAAACTGACTTTCGACTCAGGGTATCAGCGACTACATTGGCCTTACCAGGATGGTAATCCACAATGCAGTCGCAGTCCTTAAATAACTAAAGCCAACGATGCTGTCTCATATTCAATTCCTTCTGCGTGATGAAATACTTTAAGCTCTTATGGTCCGTAAACATCCTACATTTCTCACCATACAAGTAATGGCGCCAAATCTTCAAAGCAAAAACCATAGCCGCTAACTCTAAATCATGCGTCAGATAATTCCTCTCATGTGGTTTCAACTGTCGAGAAGTATATGCCACCACCTTACCTTCTTGCATTAATACACAATAAAGACCAACACCCGAAGCATCACTATACATAACAAACTCCTTACCCGAGATGGGTTGAGTCAGTATAGGAGCTTCAACTAGCAACTTCTTCAACTGCTCAAGACAAGTCTGACATCTGTCTGACCACTCAAACCTAACTCCTTTCCTCAACAACCTGGTCATCGGAGCGGCAATCACTGAGAAACCCATAACAAACCGACGGTAATAACCTGCCAAACCGAGGAAACTCCGCACCTCCTGAACGTTCCTAGGCGCTTTCCAATCAACTATCGCCTCTATCTTGGCTGGATCCACTTGGATACCCTTAGCTGAAACTATATGACCCAAAAATGACACTTCCCGTAGCCAAAAATCACACTTGCTAAGCTTAGCAAACAGCCGATGCTCTCTCAAAACTTGCAAAACTAACCGAAGATGCTCCTCGTGCTCGGCCTCATCCTTGGAATACACCAAGATATCATCTATAAACACCACCACAAACCGGTCTAAGTATGGCCTGAACACTCTATTCATCAAATCCATGAATGCCGCTGGAGCATTAGTCAAACCAAATGGCATCACAAGGAACTCATAGTGGCCATATCAAGTTCGGAATGCAGTCTTAACCACATCCTCATCCTTAACCCGAAGCTGATAATATCCCGACCGAAGATCTATCTTGGAAAACACACCTGCACCTTGAAGCTGATCAAACAAATCCTCGACTCTAGGCAGCGGATACTTATTCTTCAGTGTAACCTTATTGATCTGCCTGTAGTCGATACACATCCTCAAGGATCCATCTTTTTTCTTAACAAATAAAACTGAAGCTCCCCAAGGAGATATGCTGGGTCGAATAAACCCCTTATCCAATAGCTCTTATAGTTGAGTTTTAAGTTCTCTCAACTCTACAGGAGCCATCCGATAAGGTGCTTTCGATATAGGTGTGGTACCCAGCATAATCTCTATGGCTAACTCAACTTCTCTCTCCGGAGGCAACCTAGGCAAATCACTCAGGAAAACATCACTAAACTCCCGTACCACAGGGATATCCTCAATCCTTACTTGATCCCTCTTGGAATCCAAAACCACAGCTAGAAAAGCCTCACAACCTTTCCTAATAAACCTCTTGGCTTGCATCACTGAGATCACATTATTCACAGAACTAGCACCCAAACCTCTTACAAACACTGGAAATTTGTTTCTATCCCAAAGCACAAAGGTCTTCCTATGGCAATCAACCATAGCCCGATGCTTACCCAACCAGTCCATACACAAAATCAGATCAAACTCTTTGAAAGGCAACTCTATAAAGTCCGTAGGAAACTCAGCTCCCTCAACCAACAGGGGACAACTCCTATAAACTCGACTCACATTGACACTATGCCCTAATGGATTGGTCACACATATCTCATAGTCTAACTGATCTACCACATGTAACTTATCAATAATCTTATCTGTGCACAAATATGAGTGTGTGGAACTAGGGTCTATTAGAGCATACAATTCAGTGTCATGGAGTAGGAGCTTACCAGCAACCACATCAGGGGCATCCTGCTCCTCTCTAGCTCTCACAACATAAGCTCTGGCTGCGACTGGTGGAGGACACTCAACTGTCTCAAAAATAGCTCCATCCCTAGGTCGATCGCCTCAACCTCTACCTCGGCCCCTACCACGGGCAGCCTGTGTAGCATTTGATCCAACACCGCTAGCCCCTCTCTGTGGACCTGAATCCTCACTCAACTGTGGATAACTCGCCAGACGGTGCTCGGTGCTTCCACATCTAAAACACCCACCAGTGAACCACCTACACTCACCCCGCTGAGCCTTACTGCAGTGCGAACAAATAGGTATAGCCTCAGATCTATCACCCCTGCAAGAACCAGACACAGCTGCCGAACCCTGCCTTCTACCCCTCGTGGCTGAACCGAATGATGACTGATCCTGCGGATCCCTTGCTCTCTTACCCGAAGACAAAGAAGAAGAACCACCTCGAGATGAATTCCTTCTCAGGGCTCTCTCTCTCAACACTGACTCCGACCTTTCAGCCCTCAAGGCAGCATCTGCGATCTGATAGTAGCTCACCCCTGGCGTGCTCATCAAGGAGATCAAAGTTGCCCTTAAGGACTCATTCAACCCAGCCTCAAAATGCTTGCATCAGAAATCATCTGTCATGACCCCTTGCGAAGCATATCGGGACAACCGATTAAACTCTTTCTCAAAATTCGAAACCGACATAGCCCTTTGCTTTAAACTCAGAAACTACGTCCATCTCGCATCCTTATAAGTCTGAGTTGCGTACTTCTTCATGAATTCCTCAACAAAGAACTCCCATATAACAGGATCGGGCATCTGAGGTTGTCTGCACACTAGCTCCCACCATTCATACGTCGATCCTTGAAGCAAGGCCACAGTACATTCTGCTTGCAAATCAAAAGGACACCTAACTTCTCTTAAAGCACTCTTCACCTTATCTAGCTACCTCTCTGTTCCATAAGAGTCTTCAGCCCCAGCTTTTCTTAAGTTCTCCATGGGAGGCCTGGGGGCAACCACTCTCTCCAAGACCCTCGCTATGTCCTGTAACAGCCTGAACATGGCTTCAAAAGGCATGGCAGCGGCCTCGGGCTGGACTCTAGCAGTTTGAGCCGACACTATAATAGAAGGATACCTAGCTTGAGGGTTCACACTTTCAGCAGACTCCTCAAGCGATCCACGAGCAGAATTAGAAGCCACCTAAGCAAATAAGGAAAACCACATCAGCCGACACAGCCCTAGACATATACGCATCTGTACATAGCATCACGTTAACAACACCCAGAAATGCCTAAATCGGGCTCTGATACCACAACTTGTAACACCTCCTACTCATACGTAGGCAATCCCATCCAATAAGGAGTTAAATGTCGTATGGGTAAAGGTGCCACCATGCAGATACAGAATATACATACATTCATACACAAACATACATACCTAAATATAGGGTAATTAAAAACTTTACAAAACCATTCATGAAAGAAGCTGATCATGCATTAATATAACGGAAAACATTACATTACTGTTTGATCAACCTACGGGTACAAAAGATAGTTACATATCCAAAAATATACTTATACACATGCGGAAGCTATTACAAAACTGACATAAGAGAGTTCTATACAAAATGAATCATCAAGCTACAAAATTAAGCCCTTCACTAAAACCCAGCTGTGTTGGCTTGGCTGCGACGACTCTCCCAAGGCAACTCCTTCCGCACTTGCACGGGTAAACACACCGTGCTATGCGATAAGCGGTTAGTGAGGAAACACACATATGAAAATGGACAGCCATTCACAATGGTCGTCAAGCATAACGTATACCAATGGCATAATCAGAAATATACATATGATATAAATATAAGCAAGCGAACATATAGAGTCATACATTTGATATTACATAACTGCCTTCATATTCTCTCATTAATATATATATTCGGATAATACGTTCTCATAATTATCAAAATAATACAAAGCAATTAAGCACCTGCTGACTCAAGGTAGTGGATAACGAGTGAACGGACAGTACTTTACGGGTACAAACCGATTACTGACAGTACCTTACAGGTACGAATCGCAAACCATTTACTTTGTCATTTATAAAACATTTTATTAAGGGACCTTAAACAAGATCCAAACACATTTAAGGGTTCACGAGGAACCAAACAGGGACCTAATCGGGGTCCAAACTGAACTGAGGCTACAGCTATAAGACTCTATTAGGCATGCCTAACTATCCACTAAACTGACTCTTGCAGGCTAAAATTATACAGTTAACGTCTATAGTTCAATTATAACAAGCAAAGAGTTCACATACCTTGATTAATCAGTACATGCAAACATCATCCATCTTACGGTCACAACCAGATTGGTTGCCATCGTTACATACCAAAACTCTCGGCAGAATGCAAGTCTGGGGTACCTCACGGTCACAACCAAAATGGTTGTCACCGTGACATACCAAAGAGACCAAACAGAAGCAAAAGTTTGGACACCTCACGGTCACAACCAAAATGGTTGCCACCGTGACATGTCCTTGACCCAGAACAGAAGCAAAATCTGGACACCTCACGGTCACAACCAAAATGGTTGCCACCGTGACATGTCCAGACTCACGGCAGAATGCATCTTGTACATACCTCATGGTCACAACCAAAATGGTTGCCACCGTGACCCATGCCTAGATGCAACACCATCGAGCTAAAATCACCTCTCTTCCAGGCCAAAACCAAAACTTCTCATTCCAACCAATTTCTCCTCACTCAAACTACATTAATAAACCATCTAACATTATCAAATCATACCAATATAAGATCCTACTCATGAATTCTCAAAACAACATCAAGTTACACATTCAATCTCAGCACTATTCATACCACAACTCAATCAATTGCATATTTGGTTCAATAACTCACAATCAAGGATTCATACAAAATAAAAATCAAAACCTATAACATAATAACTAGTAAAAACATCAAGAACACAAAATTTTCCAGAAATTCATTCAAAGAACAAAATCACCAAAAATGCACAAATCACAAAACTCTCTAACCTGAATCTCCTTAGCTTCTAATGCTTAGATCCACTAGATCCAACCTTCTCTTTGCCCTTTGGCTCATGAGGAGACTCAACTAAGCATTAAACCACAAGAACACACAAAACACAACCCTAAATTAAAACCCAAACCAGCTAGAAGAAGAAAAGATGAAGAAGAGGAAGAACAAGATGGAAAATGTAGAAAAGTTACTAATTAAATGCAAGATGTGAGCAATTCCCACTACTAAGAGCTTGAATCCAAGCTAGGCCAAACTAAAGAGTGAAGAAGAGGAAGAAGAGCAGTAGAGGGAGGAGAGGAACAGGGAAAAGAGATAGGAAAAAAAATCTGATTTCCTTTTTCCTTTCCTCCTTTTACTTACTCTTATTCAACCCTAGACACATGGTATCTCTCTAGTGGTGGAAATTAACCACTCACACACTACATGTATACATCACACACACACAAAGCTCTCCCACTTAGACATACTCTACTATGATATACTTATGCACATGCAATCAAACCCAACTCACTCACACCCTACAAGTGTGTGAGCACACATACACACAAGCACAGTCCCAAAAACACACTCTAACACCATACATGCATCCATATGCTAACAAAACTCTTAAAACATACTTTTCTACCCAAGATGCCCTTTTATACATGTCAAGACTCATACAATGCACATGCACAAATATGGCTCATTGTACTAAGGGGCAGACGGGGTGTGACATTTATAATATAATAGATTATTAATGTAGGAATTATTTTTTAATTAAGTAAATAATTTAGTTATTTTAATATATAAATAAAGTTAGTAATACTGAATAGTAATAATATATATATATATATATATATATATATATATATATAAGTGTGCGTGCGTGCATGTTAAATTAATTACTTGGGAATTATAAATAGATTAAACCATAATATAAGAAATGAATTAAATGTACATAATGGACTAGGTTTATAATGAATTTGAAGTATAAATAAATTTAATGATATTTGGCATGTAAGTTAGGTTGATGGAAATCATTGAATTTGTAACCACAACTGAGCGTATTTAATGCTCAGCACGTAGTTTTCTGTTGACTGCGTATAGGTACGGATTAGGAGCTGGAGCGAGCATACCTTATTTTTTGAGCTAACTTGGCAAGGACCTTACAAAGATATTTTGTAGGTTTAAATACTATTGTCATGTATATGTATTTGTGTATGGATAGTATGAATTATGGTTTGTATTTATGGCATGTATACCGATATTGAAACTTGTGAATGTTATAAGACTACTTCTGATGGATGGATGATGAGAAATGATTTATATTATTATTATTCCCTGTGAGGGGGTTGTGGATTATTGAATTGCAAGTTGGATAGGTCAAAGATATAGCCGTTATACTGCTGAAAATTTTACCAAATAAATAGTAAATAGAATAGTTACACTACAAGAAAAAAGGCCTATAAGGAGGGTAAATCCGGTCCCTAAAAGTCAATAGAGACCGGAAAACCCGGTCGCCATACGGTCGCTACAGGCTCCGCCGCTAATGACTAAAAAGGACTGTATACCATCCGGTCGCTAAAATCTTTTAGGGACCGATAGTAAATATGGTCCCTAAAAACAATTAAGGACCAGATTTACTGTCCTTAATAGTATATAATAATGACCAAAAGCTTGGTCCTTAAAAGGTGCAATACGGTCACTAAAAATATTTTAAGGACCGACCAAATACTGGTCGCTAAAAATTATTAAGGACCAGATTTACTGTCCTTAATAGTCTATTATAATGACCAAAAACTTGGTCCTTGAAAGGTGTAATACGGTCATTAAAAATATTTTAAGGACTGACCAAATACTGGTCGCTAAAAATTATTAAGGACCGGTTTTTCCATCTTTATTAAAATATAACAACTGGTTAACCAAGTTATTAGGGACCAAAAATTTGGTCCTTAAAAACTTTTAATGACCAAAAAAAACCTATTCCTAAAAAGTATTAAAGACCAGAATTCCCATCCTCAACAATATTAAAATCATAATAATCGTGAAAAAAATTCTCATCCTTAAAAATAATATCCATTTGAATATATATTATATTAAGAACCATAAAATTAATTCCTAAAAACATAATATAAAGCAGAAATTAATATGGTCCCTAAGAATAATTAGACCATATTTTTACCCTGTACATACAATAAATGAATACAAAATAAATAATATCATACTTTTATAGAAAATTTGTAATTCATTACAAATATAGAATTAGCATTCAAAAAAGATATGTATTTTTATACAGCCCCATTCTAAGAAAAAACAAAAAATCTCTATCTAGCCAACATTTCAATGTTTCTTCAAGTCTTCACAGTCAATGTTTATCATTCAGTATTTTGTTCATACTAAAAACTGCAAAAAAAAAAATAAATAAATAAAAATGATTATGTCAAAAAAAATATATAGATATGCTATAAATAATCAACTGAAACTATAAGTGATTTAAGGACAAACCTCAAAAAAAAATTCTAATTCCATCAAGTTTAACTGTATTCACTTCAAAAACTCAGCATATCAACCTCAAAAAATTGTAATTCCACCAAGTGTAGCTATATACACTTCAAAAAGTCAGCATATATGATAGGGGCTGCAAGATACGAGAGCATAAATTAGTTTGTAGGAATTATATACATAAAAAAATTAATTACCTTTTGAGCAATCATCAAAATTCTAATTATAAATTTTTTCAAACATTATAATTTTTTTAGTAGCTGTCCCTAAATACAATAACTAAATTTCTAATTATAAATTTGAAAATTATCACTGCAAGTATGCAATGGATAAATCACTGGCAATTAGCATCAAATTATATAAATCTTAAAGAACCAAACTAAGAGAATGTCAAACAACATGATCCTAATTAGATAAACTCTAACTGGAAAATATAAAGATAAACTTTAATTAGAAATATAAAATAGAATCCTAATCAAACTAGGAAATATAAATTTTAATAAGGAAATACAAAGGATTTCAATCTTAGCTAGAAAATCCAACAGCTTCTCTTATTCAAGATAGCAAATTAAGCTTAAGCTGGTTCCACCATATTACAAACATACTAACTTCGGGGTGGCTTCTTCCAAACCACTCACAAGTAGCTGAGCTCTTAAGACAAAAATCATACTAAGATTCCCACCGTAGCTAGTTAGCATGGTTTCTGCTATATGATTGTGCCTGATAAGATGTAACATGCAGTCATCTTGAAACTAAAATCACATATTACAAAAATTATTCACGTAAATATTTTTGTCATCTTTGCATGCCTAGTGGCAGCACAGAAAACTATGGGTGCATATTTTCTGTTTGAAGTTAACAAATTAGGCTTCACTGAACAAGAACAAAGCACATAACTTGTTCAGTAATGCCCAGCCACGCATTAGTGAATAAAAATAACAAGAATAATCAAGCTTGAAAGTCAGTGAAATCATGGTGTACAATCTAAATTGAATGCCGTCGCATATAACTATCTTTTCAAAAGCCATAGCACTCAAAAGACCGATCATAAATTATAAATTTTTTGTCTTAGACACTAGCTACAGCTGAATCTCATTTTCTTAGCATTTAAGATAAAGAACATAACTTAAATATGCAGGGCAAATTGAGAAATGAAGGGCACCAATTTTGGATTTTAACTTCATTCAAGTAATTATCAGAAGTTCGGCATAGAGTTTTTTCTAATCATGCATACTCACATCTATCAACCAAAAATAAGCTTTGCTACCTCCAAAATCATGTGAAATAACATTCATGATTGCCAAATCTTCAATCAAACATTTATATATAGTTGGCACAAATCAAGAATTGTCATACAACTTGTAAAGCCAACATCAAGAATTATCAGTTCAGGAGTGTCAAAACAGTTCTCTCCTAGCCAACATCAAACTTAAAATCCTACTTTTAAAAATAAAAATCTTTGTTCCACAAAATAAAACAAAATAGCAAGCATACGATTCTAAAATTCCCTATCAACATGCAAAAATCCCACACAACAAATTCTGAATAATAAAAATTCGAGTTTTATTCTTCTATATAACTAAAAATGCAAGAGTTGATAAATTCCTAACCTGTAAATATACTTTTAATATACTAGTCACTCCCTTGAAAAGGTGTTGATGGAGGCTGGACATTGGATTGTTGAGCTAGCAAACATTCTCTTAATTGTCTAAGTTCATTCACTTGAGATTCCACAGCAGACAAGCGATCCTTTAATGCCTGATTTTCTTGTCGGGTTTCTTGTAGTGCAGATAACAGTTCACCTTTAGAGGAACTGCTGTCTTTCAAGTCTTTTGCCTTAACCCCACCGCCGAGAACAACCACTTTACTATGAGTTTGAGGTCCGAAACATCTTTCTACTATCTCTATGTTAGAAAGAGATGGCTCTGACTGCTCCAATTCTAGGATTTCAGTCTATAAAAATATGTAACAAGACAATTAAATAATTATTTGTCAAAAAAATTAAAAATTAAAAAACCCAACACAAGCATATCTTTATACATACATGTTTTTCAATTGCTTCAGGTTCAAGAAGTGTGCCATCCTTCTTCTTTCGAGACTCGAAGAAAATTGTTGCTAAGTTTGGTGGGTTGCCATCTTTCCCTCCCTTCACATTAAATTCAAAAGGTTAATCACCCCAATAGTAAGCAAAAAGGATTCATAATATGAAAAGGTAAAAGAATAGTTTATAACATATAAAATTTTTCTTCCAAGACCTGTTGATAAATAAATTCCCTGATAGGCCTGCTACCAATGTGATGAGGCATGGTAAGTTTAGCCCTATTTGTTGCATTCCTTTCGCTTGCTGCCTACATTAGTGTGAAAATATAAAATTTGAATACCATAAATATTTCCAATTGTAAAGATAATAAATAAAAAAATAAAATTTTACAACTGTTTTCTATGTCAAACCTTAAATTCTTTAGAAAAAAAATGTTCTTTAACAAGCCACACCCATTGCTTTTTGTCTACCATCTTTGGTGCATTCCTAAGAGCCTCATGCATTGGCTTACCACGAACGTACTTAGCATACAGATTTCCCCTCCATTTGTTCCACAACTCATTCATCCATTCCAAAATATGTTCACGGTGAAAATTCATATCATCATTCTCAAATTTATCCTACAATAAAATTAAGAAATCAATTCAGTTTTTCAATTCTCAAGTATATCATTTAGATACCAATACCACCAAAAATTCAACCTAAAAACAGAAATTAAAATAATAAATCAAATCCATTTTAGAATTGAAAAAATGAAAAAGTAAAAAGGGAAATCACATATTAGTATTTTGACTTTAAGTAATAACTTAATTGCAAAAAATAATTGATATATTTACCACAACAGAGGCCCACATGTGCTCGATCTTTTCTTTGGGAATCTTTTTCCATGATGATACCCCAAGCGGACATATATTATGATCACGAATAATTTTTCCTAAATGTCTTGCGAATAGTGCATGATTCTTCCCAACAGTTCGATTATTAAAAAAGGTCACTTTCAGCTTCTGTCCTACTTCAAGTGCTGCAACTTCTTTGCACTTGTTTTATCCTCTCACTTTTTTCACCTTTTGTGTAGAAACTTGACCTATATATGTCCAAATAAGCAAATCCATACGTAGTGGACAAAAAAAAATGAAATGAAAATCAAATATTGGACAGATTTTAATAACTTATTTCATACCCAATAATGTAGCAGCATGTACTAATCTGGATGATTATAATCTCATTTTATTAAACACTATGTGGACATCCTTTGCACGCAGTAAGAAGTAATAACAAGACAACAATAAGGTGATGCACGAAATCACAGATTCACCGCTGCCTTCTCTTTCCTGGATTTTTCTTTCAAAAAGTCTATATGCCAACAAATAATTTAATCCTATCCTTATCATGGTATTAGTAGCAAAAAAGAAATACCTTCGTATTAAAATCATTTATTAAATATTACTTATTGGATAGATTTTAATAACTTATTTCATACCCAATAATGTTGCAGTAGGTACTTAAAAAATAGAAGTAAAATAACTTAGAAAATCAGCTAACCTGTTTCTGCTCTTTGGCTATCATGCATCACATGATCAGTTTCTGCTCCTAGGTTGTTTTGTGTCTCTTGATGGTTGTCTTGAGACAATTGATCAGCGTGTACTCTTAAATTGCCTAACATCTCTGGATGGCTGTCTTGCATCAACTGATTATCTTGTATTCCTTCCTTGTCTTGTGTCCCAAGATCAGCTTGATGCATATGAATTTCATCTTCAATATTGTCTTGCACACATTCTTGATCAAGTATAAAAGGGTTATTTTTGGATGGTGGAATTCCATATTCAATAAAAGGAACACGGCCTGATTTAGCACCAACAATATTGTTTTTTTTAAATGTCCCTTTTGAGCATAAAGATCTCAACCCTTGTCCCCGTCCCCGTCCTAAAGCACCAGGTGGAAGAAATGCATGTTTGGTAGACTTTGAATTTGATGCCATCCCATGTCCAGTCGTTGACTTCATATTCAATCTAAAAAAATAAGTGAAAAATAGAAGGAAATCATGATAAGTGAATAAGGATTGATTGAGGGGACAGATTGAATAAGAAATTAAAACATTGTGTCATGGATTTTCATCGATACCATCATCCTTTGTTTGCATGATCTCATAGGAATCACGTGGTTGCACCTTTCTCACCACACGCCAGCCTTTATTGACATTATCATTAGCATAAAATACCTGTGAGGCTTGTTCCACTAATACAAAAGGCTCATTTGTTTTTAAAAATCACCCCCAATTAACACTTATAATGTCATATTCATCTCTTTTAATTCCTTTTATTTCATCATATACATCAAACCATTTACATTGAAACAAAACAACTCTTCTACCCATGAGAAACTGTAATTCAATGATATCAGTTAGAACTCCATAGTAATCAATGTTCCCACTTTCTTTGTCATTCTCACCAACTACTACAACTCCACAATTTTGGGTTCTTAAACCATTATCATATTCTTCAACATGAAACCTATATCCATTCACAATGTATCCATTAAAATGAGAGGCATATTGGGTAGGACTAAGTGACAGGGAGAGCAAATCTTCCGTTGTTCGACTACCAGTCTCTTCATGCAATTCTGTAGCCTATAACAATTATCTTAAATACATTAAAAGGATCACTAAAACACCTAATTCACATATTAAAATCTACTTGGTACTTACCTTAACTTTAAACCATTCAATGAATTGTTTATTCCATTCCGCATCAGAAAGGTATTCAAAAGTATCAACATGAATTTTTGAAAAATCTCTAACAAATCAAGGCAAATCACACGTCATGTAAAGCTAAAAATAATCAAAAAGAAAGTTAAATCATTAATGAAAAAAACAAATAAATGCATACTCTAAAAATGGTAGAACTTCATCGCAATTCTTCAAAATATATATATGCGCCTGATCCCATTCATTAGCTTGCATATCAAAATGCTTTCTAGCTCCCAAGACTCTTCCAGGTTGATTAAATAAAGATAAACCTCCATCATAATACTTTTCACCACCATCATAATTTCGTTCAGGTCGATTGAACTTTGTATCCATTTTATGTAAATATCTTGAACATAAGGTCATATATTCGTTGGCAATGTAACCCTCTGCAATAGAACCCTCTGGACATGCCCTATTACCAATGAGAGATTTTAAAAAATGCAACCATCGCTCCACAGGATACATCCACCGATAATGAACAGGGCCATCAATCTGTGCTTCATTAGCTAAATGGATAGGCAAGTGCACTATGACATCAAAAAATGAAGGAGGGAAGACCTTTTCTAACTTGCAAAGAGTTATAGGAATTTGTGCTTCAATTTGTTCTAAAGCATCCATACTTAACACCTTTGCACCAAGCATATTAAAAAAATAAGACAATTCAATAAGTGGCTCACACACTGATTTACACATCATACCACGTAGGGCAACAGGGAGCAAATGTTGTAGAAGCACATGGCAATCATGACTCTTTAAACCAGAAATCTTTTGATCTTTAACATTTACACATTGAGAAATATTGGATGAAAATCCATCTGGGACCTTTAAATTCTTTAAGAAATGACATAATTTGTGCTTCTCCTCATGTGACAATGTGTAAGGTGCAGCAGGCAATTCATATTTATCTCCCTTTTTAATTGGGTGCAATTCCGACCTAATATTCATTGCTTGCAAATCTAGTCGAGTTTTGATGGTGTCCTTCGTCCTTCCCTTCGTATTCAAGATTGTACCAAAGATATTATCACATATATTCTTCTCAATATGCATCACATCTAAATTATGACGCAACAAGAGAGTTTTCCAATAAGGAAGATAAAAAAAAATACTCTTTTTATTCCAATTATCATTTCGATCATAATGTGATATCTTAATTCTCTTCTTAGGATCCTTTGTCAGCTTCATTCCATCAAGGTCTTGTACTTGACCAAGTATCTCAACACCAGAACGCATTTTTGGAGATAACCTTCGCTCAATAGTGCCATCAAATGACTTTTTATCATTCCCCCATTTGTGATTAAGAGGAAGGTAACGTCGATGGCCTAAATAACATTGCTTCTTACCATTGGCTAATCGAATTGAGCAAGTATCTTTATTGCAACATGGACATGCCAATTTCCCTTTTGTACTCCATCCAGATAAATTTCCATATGCTGGAAAGTCATTGATGGTCCATAACAATGATGCATGCAACTTAAAATTCTTTCTAGTTGATGCATCATATGTCTCGATACCAATTTCCCATAACTCCTTTAACTCTTCTATTAATGGTTGAAGATAAACATCAATTGCATCTCCCGGACTATGTGGACCAGGAATAATCATTGACAAAATGAAATTTTCTTGTTTCATGCATAACCAAGGAGGTAAGTTATAAGGAATAAGTATCACTGGCCAAATGCTATGTGGAGACCTTGAGTTTCCAAATGGTTGAAATCCATCACTAGCAAGTCCAAGTCGAACATTACGAGGCTCAGTACCAAATGATGGGTGTAGTTCATCAAAAGACTTCCATGCCATTGAATCAGCCGGGTGCCTCATTAAACCATCATCTACTCTTTTATCTTGATGCCATCTCATTAAAGAAGAAGTCTTTATAGACATAAATAACCTTTGAAGCCTAGGCTTTAGAGGGAAATAGCGTAAAGTCTTTGAAGGTTTTTTCTTACCATTCTTATACTTAAGTTCTCCACTATCTTTCTTCATTTTCCATCTAGATGCACTGCAAACTTTACATGAGTCGAGGAATTTGTCTTCTTTCCAATACAACATGCAATCATTTATGCAAGCATCAATTTTATTGTAAGATAGCCCGAGATCTCGAATAATCCTTTTTGTCTCATAATATGAATCTGGCAAATTGGATCCATTAGGCAACAACTCTTCCTTCAACATTTGTAGTAACATTGTAAATGACTCATTACTCCAATTACCAAGACTTTTAATGTGAAGTAATTTAATCAAAGTAGAAAGCTTGGAACACTTTGAATTCGGATACAATGGCTCCTCGAAATCCCTCAAAAGCCTGTAAAATTTCTTTGCTTCACCATTTAGTTCCTCTTCAACTAAATCATCATTGCTACTATTGATTATGTCTACATCAAAATCTGGATACATGTCTCTCAAAATCACTTCAATTTCATCCTCACTGTCATCCTTTCCTAAATCATTATCACCTTCATCTTCACAATCTGATTCTATTTCACCTAACACTTCCCCATGATGATACCAAAAGGTATAATTTTGAATTATTCCATGGACGCTCAAATGTGACTCAACCGTCTCACGTGTTCCTAATGTTGTGTTACAACATTTTACACATGGACATCGTATTTCATTTTGTTCTCCTGTTCTTTTAAAAGCATAGTCTAAAAATTTTTGCACCCCAATCGAATATGTTTCACCAAGCCGATCATCAATAAATTGCATCCACTCCTTGTTGGGTGCCATAACCTTATTATTTATATTTTAATAGATTAAAAAAACATCAAATCTTAAAATTGCAAGAGAAATTAATTTATTTAACATGAACCCATATTAGTAATCATATATTATTTACTTTAATTTAAGGTACAAAACAAGCTATTAGAAAACAACATAAAAATTAATTTAATCCAACTAGTACAAATCCGTACCTGCAGCACTTATCACAAAAGTACTTGTCCTCTGCATTCAAAGTCTATGTGGAACTGAAATTTTTCAAACAGCTTGTTATTGGACTCAATTAATTCAAACTACCCAGCCAACGCACAAACAAGCCAAAAAAAAGCTCAAATCCCCTGACATGAACCATAAAAGAAAGAAAAAATTAGAAATACAAAAAGTACAGAAAGCAAAATAATTAAGTAGCGTTCAAACTTTCCCTCTTTGAGAAGCCTATTTCCCTATAAAACAATAAAAAAATAGCAAACATGGATAGACCATAGGTAAATATAGATAAAACAGTAATATATGCTCTCAAAGATAGGAATGGTACATACTGTGTTTCTATTTTTCTCTACTTTACCCATTATAGTTGGAAAATCCATAACAGTCCAATCCTATTCATGTTAGCCATTCTACATATCATGATATAAGAAAAAAATCATTCACTAAAAGATACATTCTTAATTAGGATTTCTAGCTACCCAATGCTGAATTGAGTAAAAGACTGTACTTACAACAACAATTTCCATTACTAATTTATAGAGAATGATCACTAAAAAAATACTAGATAGAAAAACCAATGATTTTCAAAAGCAAATTTTGCTGCCCAGCTAGCTACAAGTACATCAAACCAGCAGATACCATATTTGAAAAACCAGCACTAAGCAAATCCCCACATTCAACTGCATAAACTTAGGCACCGCTACCCTTATAAACTACCAAAATCAACATGACCAAGAAGCAGCCATTCAAAAATGACCAAGAAGCAGCCACATTCAAACAATTTTCTGCATTCTTCAAGGACAACAGAGTCATGAGGTCTGCAGATTCTCAATTGTGGGCCTCTAAGCAGAATATTATAGTGACTCTTAAGATCCAAATTAGTAGAATATCAAAGTAAGTATTCCACTACACCCATTTGTCTAGCCTCATGTTGTATCAAAATCAGTCGTGGCCATCTATTATGGCCCAAGATGAACCACTGCATATTAAAACTTCCAGTGCACCCGCAATAATCCAAAGAGACCATCAGGGCAAGACAAGACAAGGCAGGAATAAACCCTATGAGACAGTAAGAAAGCCCATGCCAAGAACAGAGCAGAATAGCAAGAACCAAAGAAGGATGATCAAAACCATACAAGGCAAGAGCACAGCTCCTAAAAACCAGTAGACTAGATCACTCCAAGAGAAAATTGTGTACAAAACCTGAGCAGTAAGCAACAGCAAAATCAGAATGCAGGCCACCTCACCCAAAGAGAGAATCGTGTACAGCACCTGAGTCGACAAAACATGAACTAAACTTAAAGATTGCGTATTTAGAATTCAACACTACACATTACACAACCAAACTAAAAGAGTAGTTAATTAAAATTCAATACAGCGTAGCCAGACCAGAAATTCGCAGAACAAAAAGCACAATACAGGACCGCCAGACTTAAAATTTACATACTTAATACTCATAAAACACAACCACAAGCTTCAAAATCTTCCCATACATTATTTTTTGGTTCCCAAAACATTATTTTCATAGGAAAGAGAAAAAAACTACCATTTTTACATAGTATCGTATCTTAGGCATAAATGAAAAATAAATAACGTAAGAAAAAGGCTAGATATAACCTAGTTTTTAAATTGAGAGACAGGGCGGTTGCATGTCAATTTGTCTGATCGATTCAAGTGCTTCCAACTTCTGAAAGATGATTACCGCTTCAAAGAAAATATGTTTCAATTGGCAAGAACAGATACACAACTGCCAAAAGTTGCAGTTTTAGATTTATAAAACCAATTTAATTTGGTCAGTTGAAAAGAAAAAGCAGCAAACAATGCAACTTTCCAAACAGAAAATTGGAAAATTCAAAACCCAGAATTAAAAAGTAAAAATAAAATGCATAACCAATTAGGTTTTCTATGCTAATTTTCAATGCCTCAAAATTCAAGACTCGATCAGTACTTTCTTTTTTTTTTTTTCTAATTTCAGAACTGTAGCTAACAGCTGTGTAAGGAGGACAGAGTAGCGATCAAATTCCATGCAATAAAAATTTTGAACTCTTGACCCAACCCTAAAAGAGACAATATAAAATGATGACAAAATAAAAACCTTTCTTGGCCTGAAGTAGATTTATGCCCGTAGATTCGAAACAAACAGAGAATTAAACTCAAGAGGTGGCATTGATGCGAGCAGTTTTCGCCGGCTGCTGGCGCTGAAGGGCCTTCACGGTGACGTCTGGGCAGCTACTGCAACGAGTATCGGTGGATTAGGAAGAGAGAAATCAAGAAAAATGAAAACGAAAATTAGGCAGGAGGAGGATGCAGAGCTCACGACATGGAATCTCTGCTGTTGGAGTTCATGATTTAGGGTTTTTCTTTTTTAAGAAATTAGATTTCAGCAATTAATTTCTTAGTGTTTGTATGAAGGGGTACTTCTAAACGGCAAAAGAAAAAGCGAGATTTGTTCCCGCGCGTTAATCCGCGCACAGCTTTACAAGTAGGGACCGGATGTTTTAGTTTTTGCGACCGTAAACTTTTCCCTTCGCTATTTGTTGGCCCTAAAACGAAACAACGTGAAGGGGAAAAATTGCGGTCCCTATTATTATATATTTAGGGACCGGAAATTTTTACCTTCATTAATTTTGGTCACTAATACCCCTTTTTCTTGTAGTGTTATAGGTCATCGGCCATAATGTTAAATAGTTATAATTTGGAATAGGTTAAGCATAGCTAAAAGAGTCATCGATTTGAAAAGATTTAGTTAAGTAATTAATTGTTTAGGAAAAAAAAAATTACCCGAATTTTTACATCGATAAATTACTTAGTGACCAGTATGACAATTAAACGTACATTAAGCAAGTGTACAAGGGTGTTACACTATCTATACCATATGGCTAAGTTAGAGAATTTTCATATGTTTGAAATAAATGTAAAGGATTAAGGCATGATGATATTATGTTCATTGAAAGTGCTCATGAATGAATGCCATCGTGTGATTAGTATGCTGAATATTGATTATGCTTATGTGTTATATTTGTGACTTCGTTAGAAGTCTATTTGCTTTTTTTTTATCCCCACTGAGCCTTCGCTTAGCAGGGGTGTTTTTCCGTGTAGGTATGGAAGTTTGGGTATAGAGAGTTGTGCATCTGCAGGCCATTAGGAGTTGAAGTTGGAGTGTCTTTTTGCATATGATTCTTTTTGTATTGGATAATATAGTGATATGTAAAGAGATTATATAATTAAGTTATATGTAACAAGAGTAAATGTTTTTAACGCAATATGTTTAAGTGACATAAGGATAATGTTATAATGTATTGTAAATAACTAAAATTTATATAATATATCTTGATTATATTAATCTAAGAAATATTTATTGGAAGCGAATTGCATGATATTCCACTTATAAGATTTTGATAGAGTTTATTGATGCGAGTCGTATGCGTAGTTGTATGTGTATGTGTGAATAGCGACTCCGATATCCTTCTAGAGGGTATTGGGGTGCTACATTCGCTCCGTCTCGTTGCTCGCTATGAGAAATGGGCATCTCTCGAGTCCTCTTCCCATCTGTCATGCCCAAAATGTAGATCCAAGAACAAAACTCCATTTTTAACTCATTTTCATGCTAATTTACATTATATCATGCATATAATGACATAAAAAACACAATGAAATCACGTATAGAACTCCTAAAAATTATCTAAATCGAGAAAAACTTAAAATAATAATAAATCACAGATTTAAGAAAAATCAATATCTCAAAACATTTAAATGATATTTAATCAATTTTAAGAATAAAATATGGAAAATTGATCCCAGAAATATTACGCTCAGATTGTTTTGATCTCTGGAGAATGAATGTATGATTAGTGTCCTCCTTTGGATTCCACGGTCAGCTTTAAACCAAGAGAAATCTATTTCGCTTTCTCTTCCTAAAACTTTTGCTCTCTTTGTGTGTTCTAAAAACATTACTAGAATCAAGAGTTTTCTAAGAATAGAGAATTGATTTCTTTTCCTCAGGAACACTCTCGTTTAACAATCTGTTCTCTTAAAAGTTTTTTCTTCTCTCTTTAAAAAATTCTCTAAAGTTCTGTCCCCCGTCAACTATGCCAAATGAAAGCTTTTTATTCCTTTTTTCAAAATGGAAGAAGCTTGATTCTAGGAATAAATCCCACAAATTGAGTAAAAAATGGATTTTTCTCTAAAAAATTTGCAAAAATCAGTCCCCCCATTTTTTAAACTGGATCTTTGCAAATTTTCTCATTGTTAATGATGCCACGGACGGGAGACACTCAGCCACAAATTGGAGTCGGTCAAAATTTGTACTAAAAATTAAAAAAGAGCCCCCATGCTTAACAGACAGGTGCCTTTACTTGAGACACGGCCATCTGTTATCTCGAAAGCCAAAATTTGCAACTTAAACCATCATTTTAGCTCCAACAAAGTGCAAAAGGCTAAGTTTGAGAAAGGCCTTCAAAAATTTGTGAAACCCAAAGATGAAAATGGGCACTTTTAGTTCTCTACCTATAATATAGGCAACATTATCCTTATTGGGTAACTCTGATTTGAGTTGACTCGGGACCCAGTGGCTATAACATGCTAAATGTTCAATTAAAAGAGAGTTGGAGGAGCAAACTGCAATTTTTCCAAGTCCAACAAGTGGACCAATATGAAACTTACATTTAAAACTCTAGAATTTGCATGAATTCTCATGCATTTATAAGATGGTTGATCGGCCAAAAGGAGAATCCAAAATTACAGAATTTTCACTTCAATTTCTTCTTCAAACACACATGCAAAATAGTATATTTAATGTAGCTCAAGAGAGAGGAGAAACCTAGCGCAATTCTAAGCATCTTTTGTAAGATTTTTGCTCTCTTTCTATTCTCCTCTTGCCCTATAGATATGAAGAGCTAGAATTGTGGGTTTGTACTTGAGTTTGATATGAGTTTATGTTATAAATTTAGTGGAAGAAATCAACAAGAGTAAAAAGAAAGGTAAAGAGAGAATTTGAGGCAAGATAAGCCTAATAATAAGGTACGGGAAACCTTTGATTCATGTGCATATATATGATATTTTTAATTGAGTTAAAGTAGTATAAATATTGGAAAGAATGTAAAATTGAGGTTGGTGTATTAAATTAAAGCAAAATCGGCAGTTCTTGCAAGAAAATTCCTTGAATTTCATGTTTAAGGGAAATTTGTCTAAAGCTGTCTTTGAGTCCTCCAGACAGTCTTCAGCGTTTTGGCCTTATCTCGGCTTACATAAATTGTAATTGAGTGATTCTAATTTTTTATGAAACCTAAGACATGTATCTACAACTTTCATAAGGACTTATGGTTAATTTCTATTTCAAATGATACCAGAAATTCTCCCAAAATAATGTATCAATTATGTCCCTGCATAGGTGTGAGTTTCCTAGGAATAGTTTTTAGTGTTTTAACTATATCTTGTCCTATAGATCTTGCAATTGAGTGCTTCTAATTGGAGATAAAACTTAAGATATAGACATACAATATTCATAAAGAGAGTAGAATCCAAGTGTAGGCACCGTGTCCCAGAGCTGTCCGGATCAGAGATTATCCTATGATGAAATCAGTATTCGAACCTGTACAAACGGTTTGGATTCAGAGGTTTTAGTCCCATGCTCCACGAGAAATGAGTATTTTCACCTTTCGTAGGCAGAGGGGGGAAAAATGGGAATTTTTGAGTCAAAAAGTATGTTTTCCTCGACAGACAGCCAGCCCGTCTGTTAGAGGCCAGCCCGTCGCTTGGGGTCACAGACGGCCTGTGGTTTTCTGACGCCCGTCGGAAGGCTCCACCTCTTCAGGAGCACGCCACCTGGTTTCCCGGAGCACGCAACCTCTCCGACACCCGTCGGTAGAAATGGCAGGGCTGTCGAATGAATCCTTGTGTCAGAAGGATTCTTCCGACGCTCGTCTCCACATCCGACGCCCGTCCGTCGTGCCTAGCCTATAAATGCTTTGAATTTCTTCCTAAAAAGGGTTCCAAAACTTTTCAAAAGGGGAAACTCTGCCAAATTTCAAGCGCATTTTCTCTCTCTTCCAGTAAACACATACATCAAGAAATTTCTTTTAATTTGAGGATCAAACCATTAAAAAGGAACAAAAACTAATTAGTTTTCTTTGAGTTTTTGATTCCAAAGTCAATCTTTTTGAAGGGTTGAGAAGGAAACAATCTATTTTCCTCTTTCCTGACCTTTCGTTTCGTTTCTTGTGGAACATGCGGGACTCTAATCGACACCAAGAATCTCACTAAAACATTATCTGAGGGTAAATATTCCGGACTTATTCTCCGTATTATTTAATCTTTATTCTTTATTTTTGCTGTTCTTTTGGCTTTTTGCTTTCACTTTTCTTTATTTTTATTCTCTTCATCTCATTTTGTGATAAAAACCCATTTTTGCTCTAAAAAAGAGAGTTTTTACTGTTTATTTTTGGAAACAGTGGTGACCGACGGGTCATCTACTTCACCGACGCCTGTCGGTCACCTCACTCACAGACGCCCTCTCTCTTGAGTGAGCGACGGGATATGTTGGTCACTTTGACTGACGCCCGTCGGTCACTCGACAGAGGCCGTCGCTGGGTCCTGTCTCCATGTTTCCAAATCTTTTCTATCTCTCTCAAGTCTTAGAACTTTATTTATATCGAGCTTTTGTATATTAACACCCTTTGACCTTTTGTGAGCATATATTGACTTTCTTGGACTATCCTGAGCTCGAGGGGCGATCTACCATGTTCGGAGGATTTCGTCTGGTTTAGTTTTCTAACCTTCTTGGTTATTTCCCTTTTTTGCTTATTCATTAATTATTTTATGCACATGAGTATACCCTTTTTGTATCTCGCTAAATATAAAAATTGATTGATGTTTTATATTTAATAAAGAGAGGTTTTCATAAACATAAGGACCCAATGTTTTATTTTTATCCAATAAAAATCCTCACAATAAAAATTCATTTTGATAATGACGCATGCGAGGACCAAAGTCCTCAAAATAAGCAATGCCCCGATTTGTGTATGTATCGCACATTTATAAAAGGGAGTTGTATTCCGCTCCTTGTATTATTGTAATTTATTGCTTTCACTATTTACTTGCTTATTTACTGCTTTCCAAATGTGAATAAATGCGCCTTTAATGAATTGCATCGTGTGGAGAGAGAGCGAATTAATGATAATTAAAATTTGATCATAAAATAATCAAGGTAGAAATAGATGAGAAGTCCCGAACCCAGCTCTGATCTTTGGGCTCAAAGAGGTGAGAGGTTTACCCTCCAAGACACCTCTTGTGTCATGAGATTTTGGCGTTAATCCTAGGCTCCTTAGGGCGAGAGGTTCACCCTCCAAGACCCCTTTGGTTGGCCCAAAATGGAAATATAGTGCAGTCTTAGGCTCTCCGAGGCGAGAGAAACTTTCCCAATGTTCTATTGGGCGGCGACTCCATGAAACCTCCTTGTTGCCCAACATAGACGCACTTGTGCTTTATTGCAGGCTGTTAGCGGATCCTCAATTGCCCGATCGCCCTCAAGCGGACGGTCCGAGGGGCGGCCGAGGGATTCCGGCGCGCGTCACACCAAGTCTGTATCAAAAGTGCTTAAATTGGGAATTAAAGTCAAGTGACCTGAATCTGCCTCTTATTTGGAGCATTCTATAATGTTTTGAGTGTAACTCTCTCTCTAAACAAAATTATATAGACATTAGACTAATAATAGAGTAACTTTTATGAAAAATATATAGCCAATTCTATCCTAAACGTTCCTAGAAAGATTTCAAAGATAAAATAACAATTTTGTCCTTGAAAGACACCTAAGAGTAGTTAGTAATAATTTGGCCATATATCTCATTTTACAGGTCCAAGTGACTTGATTTTTAATCAATTAGAAATGTGAGACATAGGGAATTAAATGTTAAAAGATATCTTGGCCTAAAAAGTTCATATGCCTTGTCAAAAAAGCAGAGTAACCTAAAAAATCTGCCCTATCAAGTAGTATGGTACATGTCTATCAGGAATGGCCTACCAGCCGTATAAAATGGTCTGGGCTCAAAACTGGCACCCCACATAATTGTCGGGTCATTTCTGCCAGCCGTGTGACCTTATTTTTGACCTAACTTAAGTTTTTCTCATCGAAACAACACCGAACCTTACACAAACTTTCCCGAAAGTTTTTAGCACTTGTCCAACACATGTTTAATGATAAATAATGACTAAATGAACATGAACACATAAGAATACTTTGAGATAATGATATAAACAAAATGCATATAAGGTGAATACATGTTTATAGTTCATTTTTATGCATGTACATTCATTATAAATATATGGTATGTATATATGAATAAGCATATTGGTTAAATGATCATAGTTGAGTATATATTGACATGATAAAGAGTTAAAGGATAAAATAAGAGAATAAAGAATTGTGGATATATATGTTAACTTGCTTTTGTATACTTGAAAATAAAATGATTATGCATAGTTAACATGTTTGGATGTTAAGGGCATGTTTGGGCATATGTCTTGGCCTAATATTATTAGGTGTAAACTTATGATTACTTAAAGGTACTGTAGACACCGGGTCTCCTAGGGAAATTTGGTTATTTTCTCAAAAATAAAAAAATAAAATAAAAATAATAAAAAATAAAATTAAGACTAGATTAAATTAATTAGCTAGTATTGTAAGATAATAAAAATAAAAAAAGAGAGAGGGATTAATTAATTAAAATATGTGATAATTAAAATAAGTAAAAATAAATTAAAGGGGAAAAACCTAAAACTAGGATATAAAAAGGAAAGAATGAACCCGAAGAAGGGGAGACCAAAGAAATAGAAAACCAAAAATAAAAGAGGGGACAAACCTAAGGATGGGACCAAAAAATTAAGAATAAAGCTCAAAGAAGAAAAAAAAAAGAGAAAAAACCAAAAAGAAAATGCAGGAAACCGAAAAGAAAGGAAGGAAAAGAGAGAGGAAGAGGGAGACGTCGGCAACCCTCGACGATGAGCCATTGTACACATTGCTCTGGATGACAAAGGATAGCGAGGTGTGCCGGTCTCTGGCCGCTAACCTCCCCCGCTTGCCGGTGAGACGCGGATCGGGGAAGAGAAAGGTACCATTGTTCAGCGCTTTTTTTAGCCACCTCCGGCGTCGAACGACATCATGACCAGCGACGGGGAGCTCCTGATGGCAAGACGACCATTCCGGTACCGACGATCGTCCCCACTTGCTGGCAACAGGGAGATTTATAGGATGTAAAATGGAGCTATCCAGCGGCATTTCCTGCAAACCGGTGAGGCTCCTCGGCGCGTGGCCACCTGTGATGGACTCCTGGCGCCCCTATCTGCCTTCCGGTCACGGCAGTGTCAACCACCGGCGAGATTCCGGCGGGCTTTGGCGAGGCAGCAGGTAAGTTAATTATTTTTATTTTTATTTATTAATATTAACGTTATTTATATTTATTTATTATTACAATTATTGTTTGTTATTATTTATTATTATTATTATTATTATTATTATTATTATTATTATTATTATTATTATTAGTTGTTTTATTATTATTATTATTATTATTATTATTATTATTATTATTGTTGTTGTTGTTGTTGTTGTTGTTGTTGTTGTTGTTGTATGTTAATATTATTTTATCATTATTGTTATTATTATTATTTGTTATTATTATTAGTATTTGTTTTAGTGTTATTATTATTATTACTATCAATGTTATTATTTTTATTGTTGTAATTAACATTATTATAGTGGTTGCTATTATGATTGTTGTGCTGTTATTATTATTATTATTATTGTGTTGTGAATATTATTTTTACTGTTATTATTATTGCAATTTTATTGTTATTATTATTGCTATTATTATTATTGATTTTATTGTTAGTTATCATTATAATTATGTCATTTGTGATTTATATTTTTTAATTTGTTAATTCTGTTAGTTTATTCTATTTCTACTGTATTAGTTTAATTATTTTCCCCAATTTATTTCATCCAATTATTTATTTATTTATTCACCATTTTGTTTAATTTAATCCATTACTGACCAATATTATTTTCTGTCATGACCACAACCGCGAGGAGCATGCGGCTCGTCTTTGGGCTAGGCAAAGCACGGTCGAGGTGAATAGTCTAAGATTTATTTGTTATTCAAGGCATGTATTAATTATTGTTGTATTTTCTTTTATTTCCTTGAGGTTTGTAATAATAAAGATTTATCGGTCGTATCAAAAGAATTAACATACATAATGTTTTCTACTAAAAGTGAAAATTTATTAATAATAAAAGGATCAATGTCCTAACTTTTCCACATTAATAATAAAAGGACCAATGTCCTAGCTTTTCCACACAAATAAATTGTTACTATAAAATTATTTTTTATAAGCATACATACAAGGACCAATGTCCTCACCTCAAATTGAATATCCCATTTTATGCATGTTTTTCCTTTATTTTTGCTCATTTACATTGGGCGTTATATTCTGCCCCTAGTTTTACTGTAAATTAATGTGCTTTTATTTATTTTATGCACAATTTACTTTACTTATCGCTTTCATTATATGATTGATTTGGGCCTTAATTACTGCATTTAAATGAATGTGAAACGGAATGAAATTTTAACTCTAAAACTCAATCATAAATTTAACCAAGGTATGAATAAATGGGAAGTTTCGAACCATCTCCGGTCTTAGACTCAACGAGGTTAGATGCACATTTCCAATGTTCTATTAGAAGGGAAATTCCAAAATATCTCCGATTGCCCAAAATAGACAAACATGCGCTGTCTTAAGCTCAGTAAGGCTAGACGACCCTTTCCAATGTTTTATTGGGTGGTGACTCCAAAATGCCTCCTTGTTGTCCAAAATAGACGCCCTTTCAATTTTTTGCAAGTCTTATGAACCTCTCTCGAATACCCTAAAGGCGGATTATTCGGGGGCTCCCGGGGTTCGGTACGCGTCACAGTGGCGACTCCACTGGGGACACTAAAGACTTTGCTTCGAAAGTACCTTGATTAAAACATATAATTGAGTTTTAATTTAAAAATTTTATCCCATTTTGAAATTGCATTGTATATCATTAGAGCTTTAGATCTATGCTAATTTGCACCATCTTTCAGCCCCAGTGCATTCCCGAAGCACAACCCTATGTTCACTCAATGTAGGGAAGTATCAAGGATAATCACCAGCCTAAGCCTCATACCATTATGGTATATTAAATGGAGACCCGATCGGTCATTATTCTCGTAATGAGCTAGACCCGTTAGCAAGAACCATGCTTGGGTAAGCCTAAAGTATCATCACCCTGGCCAAAGCCCATGTAATGACATAGATACTTCCACTAGGGGGCATGCACCATAATACATTGGTTGTAGAGTGCGTTTTTGTATATTGAATAAATCCAAATAAATTTAGATGTTTGCTCATTAAAGGCTTTCATGTCCCGAGTGGTGCGTTCCAGTTTATTTGGATTATTTAAATACACGATGGCAAAAAATTCATCTGCATGCGCTTTTAGTAATGAGAGATTGTGCTGCTGGCTTTTCGCAGCACACTATACGCTTCCATTGGGTTTCTCATTAACCCTTGGGCTAAACCTACCTAGGAAAGAGACTGCATGACCTCCTGTGTGGGAGAAATACGGTTGGGAGGATTTTCTTTTCTCTTGTATGTGTGTATTCGTACTGCTCGTGCATTTTTCATGCAGGGAATATTTAATTAATTTTGAAACAACAATAGTAAATAAAGCATATGCATATTGTCTTATGTATAATTCTTTCCATATAATAATAAAACATGTGCATTTTATATGCAAAATTTCTTGTATCATAATATGTGAATATAAATGTAACATGTACTTGTCATGCATATACAGAGCGATGCGTGTCGCAACATATGCATACCAGCATACATCATGATATCCATAACATCCATTGTGCACCATAATCATTACATATAGCATGTATCATGGAAAGTACATATTGACATACATTATAACACGCGTAGATAAACCTTTACCATAACATTTACCAAAAAAAATAAGAAAAATTCAATCATGTGTTATAGCATGTACATACTGGCATATATCTTAGTATGCTCACATTGGATATGTACATAAACATCGTGTGCTAGAGCATATACATACCACTGCATATCATAGCATGTACATATTAGTATACAACATTAGATTGGCCATTTTGCACATCGTGCATGGCAGGCACCTTGTACCTTTCACATTGTATGCCATATCATGCATGAGTTATGCCATGTACATATGAATCCTACATCATGTATGCTAGTCATTATATATACCATGCCACGTTTCGTATATGCATACCATGTGAATACACAAACCTTGTATACGCCATTCGTTTCTTATAGCCACTTTCATACCATGTCTTGCGTCACACACATATGCCACTCACTGTATACACTCATTCTTATATTGTCTCCCATGTAATGTGCATTATTTGTATATATTCTGTACTTCTATGTATGTGATTTTTGCCATACCTTACAACTCATTAATACACGCTATCGTGCCAGATGTTATTCATCTTACATCACATACGTATCCCTATCATGTCTAAGTCATGCCATGCGCACATGCACCATACATCATGAACATTCATTCTCATATTGTGCCATATTTTATACTTATGCCTTCATTATACCCTGCTTGCATGTACACTATGAATTTATCTGTGTACATCATTTGTCATGCAGTGTTTACATGCCCATTTATAATTTTTTATATGTGTTTCACGCACACACATCTTTGCACATATTTTATGTACGCATTTCTATACAATATGTTTTAACACATGTTTCACATACATAATTCCTTACGCGCCTTACTAATAAACATGATACTATTGCATGCATCTTTCCCTGTACATGATTCTTAGCACATAGTTTGCCCATATTTTACAAATAATTCTTTGTATGCCTATACAATTCTCGTGCATATAAATTTTGATAGCGCAAAAATTTTTGTGTCAAGTTGTACCCATAACGTTGACATGATTGCACGTTATTAAGGTACCATTGATTCAAAGTTTGACTCTGCCTAAGTAGTTCTCAGCTATGAATGGCTTTGGTCTCAACTCTAGAAATTCGCATTTCATTCCATTTTGAATTAAGCAAAGGGTAAATATGTTTGGTCTCTGATTGCTAGATCGCATGAAAACTTTGACTATACTATGTAATTTTTAAGTTCAGAGCACTTTTGTCCCATTTTGAAAATAAACTGAAAGAAAAAAGAAACTAGTTGCAATTAGGGGATTGGATGAAAACTCACCAAGAACACTAGAACCTTTCTGATTACCCGTCAAAGTGATCCCTGGATTAGACAGAACTAAGAAAATGATTTAGGCAGCCCTTCTTTGTATAGCTCTCTAAATGAATATTTTCTACCTTTATTTTGCAATTGCTTGCTAGCCCATTGAGCCTTTATTTTGATATACAAAATGTGTGTTGATTTTGTTGTTACACATGTTAAAACTACCTTTCACCTAAAATGATTTTGCCTCCCCTTAGAAGAATGGCAGCTCTAGTAAGGATGGATGTACATTATGAAAAGAGTTTCAATCATTGACAATTCTTTGGGCTATTAAAAATTGCCCTGATAAGGATAGGTTTACACTTTGAGAAAAGGGTTTAATCATTGACAAATTCTTTGCATAATTAGAGACATAAGCTTGTGAAAAAAAAAGAAAAGCAAAAATTAAAAAAGAGGAAAAAAAAAAGAAAAGAAGTAGAGCTCAAGATAATATCCCTTGATGAGTTTTAATGGTTATCTTTTTAACTTAATTGCTATTTTGAGCATGATGAGATAAAGTATTACCAAGCCCAAATTCAAGAATACCTTGACTGTATGCAATTAGGCTAAGAATGGTTCTCTCATCCATCGAGTGAATGTTGCGGCCATTTTTCTCTAGCAACTTAATCCTTCTTTGGTAACCATCTACTTAAGCCTAACGTTACAACCGAAGTAAGACCTCTTGATTCTTAGTTCGGTCTTATCTAATCAGCAGAAATGACCTTCTAATAAGGTTTGGTACGTAGGAAGAGGCATATGGTATTTTCTTGAGCTTCAAGCGGGAAGCCACGAGTGCATTTATGCATTTGAGTTGAGTCTTATCCCCAATGTTGCATCTAGAATTTGCTTTCAAATGGTGAAAAATTCTATTTTGGCCTTTTGCACACAGATAGAGATTGCATGGTATGCCTTGTATTTACGTGTTGGTTTAGTAAACATTGATATTTGCATGTTTATCTTCTTGTTCTTCATTGGGAATGACTCCTTAATTCTTTTTGCTGAGATTTAATTAGTAGAGAATGTGGTTTATTCAGTGCGTTCAAGGGTGGATAGAAACTTGAGTTTGGGGTACCTAATAGGTTGCAATCATTTTACAATCTTGGGGTATTTCTTATCATTAGTCACACAAGTGATACTTTGCATGTACACCCAATAATATTCTTTGAACATATGCTTTCTACAAATGTTTTTGTACATAATTGTGGCAAACATTCTTACAAATAGTTTTACGTGTATAACTTTTGATGTAAGTCATTTTGCATAAAATCTCTAGCGAGCATCTTTCACCATATAAGTGTCTATAGATACTTTTGCGCACATGGCTCTCTAAACTTTATTTTTTATAATCACTTATTTTCACGCATTTTGTGGGAATATCCTTTGCATGTATCTTATGTGCACATTCTTCGCATGCATTCTGTACACCTATATGTATGATTTTATTTCGTATGTGTTTTGTGTACATAGTTATCTATATACACATCACACAGGTATGATTCTTTGTGTATTTTCATACACGTAATTTTGCACACATCACACACACCCAATTCTTTACATAGCCTTCATGTATATAATGACTTTCCACCTATTTCTGCATATGATTTTTTATGTCTATGATGGTGCACAATTCTTTACCCTCGTCACATGCATGATATTATTTAGGTTGTGTATGTTACTGAGGTTCTGATCTTAGGAATTTTATTATTTTATTTTCTGTTATTGCTTAATTAGTGTTTTGTCCAGTAGCACCCTCCACTCACTGTAGCACTCTATCTTTGTTCTCCCTTGGTATGCAATGTGTGGGTGTTGGGGTGTTACATTTAGTGGTATCAGAGCCTGGTTTAGTCGGTTCTGCTTAACTGGGTATTTCGAAGTGTGTCTGTATAGTTTAGCATTGGCCAAAGCGGATGACCTTATCCTTTAGGTATGTTTTGGGAAGGGGAACCTTCCGATTTGATAAAGTGTTTAGTTAAGTGTTGGCTCGGTAGGTCACGATCTACCTGCCTTGAATTGTCATGTGTGTGTGCATTTTGGAATGTGCTTGTTAGATGAGTTATGAAGGATTCTGTTAAGGTTTTGTTCTAATACTAGATGGTTAAAGGAGAAGGTTTCGTAAAAGTCCTTGAAGTGTATTGATAAATGGTTATCTTTGTGGGAATAGATCTTTGGTGTTTTGATAGGAGGAGTATTTGGATTTTGTAAGAATATGGTGATGCTCTGTATGCCTGTCAGCTATCTCCTGGAAAATTATTTGAACATAAGCATATTGAACCATGGGGATGGAAAAAGTACGCTATTATAACATCAACTGCATTTTTGCATCATTTTGCATACATGAACCATCACATCATCCTTTGATCACCCATACGAAGCATTTGTGAATGTGTTTTTTATGGAGAAAAGCTGACAGGGCATACATTGAGTATTTGATATTAGGATTAGGTATGTGAACTAAGAGCATAGTAGTTGTAAGGAGAATGTATTTTGTATATAGTCAGAGTTGAGTAGAAAGAGTATTTTGGAATTTTTACATAAATGAATGTGAAGAGATTTTTGGAGTAAGATATGGGTATTATTAGTAAAGAGAGTAGCGTGTGTGCAGGATATTTTAAAGTATTAAGGAATTGTGTAGCAAAATGTTTTAAGTTAAGTGGTTTATATGCGAGGTGTATGTGCTTTGGTTTCTAATTGGTGGTCAAAGTAATGCTTGTTCTGATGAATATGATTGAATAGGACATAAGATGATGAGAGGAGAATTATGAGATATATTTAAATCAATTTTTCGAGTTTGAGTTTAGTTATGAACAAGAAAAAGTTATGATTTGTATAGTCATCCCAATTAAAAAGAATTTATTTAAGAGTATAGCGATGAGAATAAGTAAAGTTAACTGAGTATGATGAAAGTAAAGTGTATTGCAATGGGTGAAAGGTATGTGTCATAAGTGTAGAACGTAGGTGTTATATGATAATATAGAAATGATCAGTGAGAATGATAGTAAATTGGAGTTTAGTCTTCGGATTTTTTCGATGTGAGTGAGTTTCAAGGAAAATATTATTTTAGGAGGGAAGAATTGTAACAACCCGAAATGCACCCTAGAAGGATTTGTGCATATTGAGGACGAGTGGTGACCAAAGTTATGTAAGTTGAATTGTTAGGTATGTCAAATAGATAATTTAAGAATTAATGTAAAAGTTTCGGCAAGTGCGGCCAATGGTGAAATTGTGAAGTATAGAATTAGGACTCGATTGGAAGAATAAAAAATTAATTAAGTGGGCCAATGTAAAGGATTAGTAAGTTATAAGTATCTATGCATAAGGATATAAGAGTTGAGGGATTGAAAGGAGAATTTGACATAAATATCTAGATTGGACCTATAGCAAAGTGACATGTGGCAAGGAATTAAGAGGAGGTATAAAAGAAGAGAAAGAAGGAGAGAGAGGGCAGAAAATCTGCTCTCCCCTTCTCATGTTTTCCCGTTCTTCTCCTCCTCTTCTTCTTCTTCTTTCCCTTCTTGCCTCATTGCCAGTTGCTCTCCCTTAGATCAAAGCTTTGGATTTAGATGATGAAAGTTATAAGTTCAAGTGATTTAAGTGAAAATTCTTAAGGTAAGGTGGGTTATAAGCTTTGATTTCTTCTTTTCTTCTTGATTAGGTTTTGACCTAGATTTATGTTTTGTATTTGTGTATGTGTGATTGATGAGGATTGTGGATGAGAAAGACCTTGGATGGGTTTGGGAACAAGAAAGATCAGCTAAGGAAGCTATTAGGAGCAAGGGAAGTCAGGTTTGGGAATTTATGTTTTGGTGCATTATTTGATTGTGTTGATTTTAGTTGATTTTCTGGATATTTGTGAGGTTAAAGTTGTTTAGGTATGGTTGAATGTTATGGGTTTTGGATAAATTGTGTTGAGATGTCTAGAATGTGAGTTTTTGAGTCAAGGTAAGAAATGGAATGAGTTTTTGCAGTAAAATTTATAGTTTTGTTAATTGGGAATTTTGATGATAATAATATCATGATATAATTGTGTTTAATGGTACAAAAGCTGGGTTTTGTGTTAATTATGAGGTTTTGAATGAACGATTTGAGTTTTGTTGAAGTTTGGATTGGTTTGGAGATTTGGGTATATTATTAGAAGAGTTGAGTTTCTGCAGTTTCGCCGGAGATCTAGAAAATGCGACTCTATCGCGAGTGCGATAGAGCCAGTAATTCCAGTATCTCGCGGGTAGCTGAGCTCTCAGAGGTGGACTGCACGAGTCGTGACAAGCATCACGACTCAGCAAGATGGGTGTGGCCTTCACGAGTCGTGACAAGCATCACGACTCTGCTGGAGGATTGGCTTTGTCACTAGTCGTGACGACTGTCACGAGTCATGACAGTAAGCCTCTGTCACGAGTCGTGACATTGAGCATGACTCGTGACAGCCCTCATACCTTCATTTGCTTTTCCTTTTGTTCTTTGTATATGTCGATGTGTTTTGCCTTCACGAGTCGTGACATTGAGCAAGACTCATGACATCCTTCTGGGATTCATCTATCGCGAGCGTGACACCCGCCGCAAGCATGACAGACGTATTTGCATTAAAACGTTTTTGTTAAATTCCTATTTGCATAATTTCTCACTTGTGTTATGCATATACGATTTAAAACATGAATATTCAAATGTTCCTACGCATGGTAAGAATTGAAATATGGGAATTTTATCTACCATTATTATTTTATGAATATATGTATATGTGTAAGGAAATGCAATTTATTTGTTTAGTCTAAATGTGTGCATGATGCCCAATAATATGGTTATGTCTAATATGCTCATATGAATATGATAAATGTAATTAGTGCTAATGATATGCAAGTATATGAATGCATGTGCCTATGTGATTATAAAAGAATGTTTTAAGTATTGAAATAAAACATATGTGTATATCCTGAGTCGGTCAAGTCGTTGATAGATAGGCATGCCTATAGAGTTTTGTTGCTGCAGCCCCTTTGGTTATGGACCTTGATCAGGTCCCTGTTTGGATCCTCGTGATCCTCAATGTGTTTGGATCTTGTTTAAGATCCACCAATGTGAAAGCATTTTTTATGAGAAAATAAAGATGTTGCTTTTCGATTGTACCCTCGGGTACCCCAATGTGTTCTGTTCACTCGTTTATCCACCTCCCTTGACTTATCAGGCAATTAAAGAGTAAAAGAATGTGAATAAAGTGATACGTTCTTTGATGAATTGCAAAAAGATATGTGAATAAGCAATGAATGTGTTTGTTGATATATAAATTATATATATATATATCCTTTGAGTTTGTGCTTTACGCACTTATATGTTTTGGATCCTTTATTGACACCGATGTGGAATTGTGTGGTATCTTCGGGTACCTAGATGCTTTTGTGTTTAAAACTAATATCAATTAAATGAAATGAGATATAGCAAATAATGTTTGTTCAGATAGGCGTGTATGAATGAATACTGACTGCTTAAGAGTTCGCATGTGGAAAATACATGTTATTAATTTATTTAAAAGTTGTGAGTATGATTGTCTCTAGGAAGCCTTTGTAAAGGATTATTGAAGTAATTGATATATGTAATTGTTATAGTCGATTATTTCCGTAAATGAATTGTTTATATATTCGTTTATATGTTTAAAATGAGAATACAGGTATGTTATAGGTTATCTACCTTCTGGACCTTAGCCTTGGTAACTAATGTAAGTATGCTGGTAAGGAATTTATGTGTATTATTTGTTGGTGCCCCATGAGTGCGGTAATGATGTGCATATATTAGTCAAGGGAAATAAAGTAGTAAGCATGATGTAGATAACTGAACTTAGGGAATGAGTTAAGATTAATTTTAGAATCTGTGTGTATAAAGGTTTTCTGTAGAATTACGTAGTTCTGATTCCCAACAATAAGGATACGTAGGAAGCTTGGGATAATTATTTCAAGCCCGAACCAATTCTAAGGATTGAAGTGTTTTAGTTTGAACAATGTAATGGTTGAGCAATGAAATGTTTTGACTTGAGAAGTTAATACTGTAGTTAACATAATTTTGGAAATATTTGTAATAATGGGAATTTCTAAGACTTTATATTTTTGAATAATAAAATGTATTTTCGGGTAACCTTTGAGGTATAAACAATTATATGATTAATTAAGTGATTTAAGCAAATGATGAATACGTGTAAAGTAATTGTGGTTAAAAGAAAATAAGTACTTTCTGTTCATGGTGTACGAGATGTATATGCATATGAAATTGTTTATATTTTCGTATGAAAATGATGATGTGAATATGTGGTAACTCTATGCTTATATGTGTGTTGCTTCTACATGTATTTATTTCATCAACCACCATGAGTGGCTGGCTATTATTGGTTTATCCCCACTAAGCATTATCGCTTAGCACGGGTGTTTTTCCTTGCAGGTTAGGAATTTAAAGTTTGGTTCGAGCGGTCCGCTGTGGCTTTGGGCAACAAGTCGGTAGAAGTTTATAGGAAGTGTTATTGATTTTTGGGATGTAATTAGGTTTTATTTATTAGCGTTTGTAATGAGTTATAATATTTTTTAGTGCGAATAATGGTGTGTAGGTGATATTGTTTAGGTTGTGTATGTTGCTGAGGTTATGATCTTAGGAATTTTATTATTTTATTTTCTGTTATTGCTTAGTTAGTGTTTTATCCAGTAGAAACTCTGTCTTCGTTCTCCCTCGGTATGCTATGTGTGGGTGTTGGGTTGTTACATTCTATTAGAATTTTGTATGATAGTAGATGGGTTAAGGAGAAGGTTTCGTATAATTCCTTGAAGTGTATTCATAAATGGTTATCTTTATGGGAATAGATATTTGGTGTTTGAATTGGAGGATTTGGATTCTATAAGATTATGGCGATGCTCTATATACCTGTCAGCTATCTCCAAGAAATTGTTTGAACATAAGCATATTGAATCATGGGGATGGGAAAAGTACGTAATTATAGCATCAATTGCATTTATGCATCATATTGTATACATGAACCATCACATCCTCATTGCATCATCATCCTTTAATCACACATGAGAAGCATTTGTGCATGTGTTTTGATGGAGAAAAAGTTGATAGGGTGTACATTGGGTATTTAATATTAAGATTAAGTGTGTGATTTAAGAGCATTATAATTGTTAAGGAAAATGTATTGTGTTTATAGTCTGAGTTGAGTAGAAGGAGTATTTTGGAGCCTTGCATAAATGAATTTGAAAAGATTTTTGGAGTAAGATATGAGTATTATTAGTAAAGAAATTAGCATGTGTGCCGGATGTTTTTGAAGTATTAAACAAATGTTGTAAGTTAAATGGTTTGTATATGAGGTGTATGTGCTTTGGTTCTGATTGGTGGTGAAAGTAATGATTGTTCTGATGAATATGATCGATTTGGACTTAAGATAATGAGAAGATAAGTATGAGGTTTATTTAAGTCAATTTTATGAGTTTGAGTTTAGTTATGGACAAGAAAAAGTTATGATTTGTATAGTTATCCTGATTAAAAAGAAGTGGTTTGAGAGTATAGTGATGAGAATAAGTAATAGTAAATAAGTATGTTAAACGTAAAGTGTATTGAAATAAGTGAAAGGTATGTGTTATAAGTGTAAAACGTAGGTGTTATGTGATGATATAGAAATGATCAGTGAGAACAATAGCGAATTGGAGTATAGTCTCCGGATCTTTCCGATGTAAGTGAATTTTGAGGACGAAATTCTTTTAGGAGGGAAGAATTATAACAATCCAAAATGTACCCTTGAATGATTTGGGCATATTGAGGATAAAGTGGTAACCAAAGTTATGCAAGTTAAAGTGTTAGATATGCCAAATGGACAATTTAAGAATTAACATAAAAGTTTCGGTAAGTGCGGCAAATTGTAAAATTGTGAAGTATGGAATTAGGACTTGATTGAAAGGATAAAATTAATTAAGTGGGCCAATGTGAAGGATTAGTAAGTTATAAGTCTCAATGTATAAGGATATGAGTATTGAGGTATTGAAAAGAGAATTTGAGAAAAATATCAAGGTTGGACCAATGGCATGGTGACATGTGGCAAGGAGATTAGAGAAGGTATAAAAGAAGAGAGAGAAGGAGAGAAAGGGCAGAAAATCTGCTCTCCCCTCTCCCGTTCTCCCTGTTCTTGCCCTCATCCTCTTCTTCTTCTTTCCCTTCTTGCTTCAATGCCATTTGGTCTCTCTTAAATCAAAGCCCAAGATTTGAGTGATGAAGTTTGCTAGTTCAAGAGATTTAAGTGAAGAATTTGTTATGAAAAGGTAAGTTTAAGTTTTGATTTCTCTTATTCCTTTGATTAGCTTACAACCTAGGTTAATGTTTTTTATATGTGTTTGTGTAATTGATGAGGATCTTGGATGAGTTTGGAAGCAAGATAGATTAGCTGAAGAAGCTATTAGGGGCAAAGGAGATGAGGTTTGGGATTTTGTTATTTGATTTGGGATTTTGATTTGATGTTCAAGAAATTTGTGGGGATAAAGTTGTTTAAGTATGTTTAAATGCTATGGGTTTTGACTCACTTGTGTTGAAATGCTGTGAATGTGGTATAATGGATCAAAATTTGTAATTGATTAAAGGCTGGAAGTAAATTTCTGGTTTTGTTAAATTTTGATTATGTTAGTTGCATGAGTTAATTGTGATAGTGGTAGCAAAGTTGAGTTTGGTATTATTTATGAAGTTTTGTATAGACAATGTGAGTAGTACGTTTGTAATGCTTTGCTAATTTTGAGGTATGATAAAGTTTGGTTGCGAGTTGGGTTAATATTGGTTGATTTTTGGGGTTTGGGATGGTCTACACGGCGGTATGAAATGGGAATACCACCGTGTGATCGTATTCTGTTCTTCAGTTTCCTTGTCCATGATTTTACACGGCGGTAAGGACTTTGCATACTGTCGTGTAAAGTCATTCTCATTTGAATGATTTCTGTGTTGTACATTTTACATGGGGGTAAGGAATTTCCATACTTCCGTGTAATTGCTCTCTAGACATGCTTAATTCTTGGCTCGGTATGATTTCTTTAGCTCCCTCACGAGTCATGAAGGCGGGCATGACTCGTGAAGCTCCCTCATGAGTCGTGAAGGCTGGCACAACTCGTGAAGCCCCCCTCATGATTCGTGAAGGCTAGCACGACTCGTGAAGCTCCCTCACGAGTCGTGAGGGCTGGCACGACTCATACAACTAGTGTCACGAGTCGTGACACTAAGCACGACTCGTGACAGTGACCCCTTCCTGCTTGCCCTATTTTCTGAAATGATTTTTTTTTCTTGTTTCGCTCTGCATGGTTTCTCAGTTGTGTTGTGTATCTATGTGACTTATAATATGAATTGTTCTAATGTTTCTATACATGCTTCTATGTATGGTAATTGTGATGCGCGCCGAACCCTGGGGCGCCCCGAACCACCCGCCTTTAGGGTGATCGGGAGGAGGTTCATGAAAACTTGTAAAAAATACAAGTGCATCTATGTTGGGCAACAAGGAGGTTTCTTGGAGTCGCCACCCAATAGAATATTGGAAAAGGTCGTCTAGTTTCAGTGAGCCTAAGACGGCGCATATATATCCATTTTGGGCAGACCAGAGATATCTTGGAGGCTTCATCCCAATAGAACATTGGAATGATCCTCTAACCCCGTGGAGCCTAGGATTATTCGAGTTGGGCCTATTGGTGGGCAACAAGAGATATTTTGGAGGCCCCATCCCAATGAAACATTGAGATGGTCCTCTAACCTCGTTGAGCCTAAGACCAGTGTGGGTTCGGGACTTCCCATTTATTCATACCTTGGTTAAGTTTATAAATGAGTTTTATATTTAGAGTTTCATCCCATTTCTCATTCATTTTTATGCAGTTTAATTAAGACGCAGGTTGTCCACTCAAGGAAGTGATGAATAAAACAAGATTAAAATAAAGTACATGAAAATAAATACAACAAAACTAGGGGCGGAATACAACCTCCATTGTAAATAAAATACAAATCATACATAAATCGGAATATTGATTAAGAATGACATTGGTCCTCGCATGCATACTTTTTAAAAAAGTATTAAAGGTGATGGTTTATTTGGCTATGGAAAACTAGGACATTGGTCCCATTTTTATTTAAAAAAAAATGCCAAATTAATTAATAGAAATGTTTTTGTTATTTTCTTTTTAGCGTGCCTAAAATAAATAATTTTATTAAAGATTACATGGCAAAATAAATGAAAAAGCCAAATAAATGAAATATTACAAATAAATCAATTAAATATCTAACCCAAACGAGCCTTCTGGATCTCCTCGTATGCTCGCAAAAATGCCCAAGTAAAGAAATAAGTTTTGACAAAAAAAACAAAATACAAAAGAAGTAATGTTAGTAATTAAATCAATTAAATAAATTAAATATATAATAAATGATAAAATGAGATAAAATAAAATGTGTTAATGAATTAATATACAAAAAAATGATCATTATAATAATAATTAATAATGAAAATAAACAAATAAATGAATAAATAATAAATATATAACAATGAAAAAGAATGATAAAAAATAAATAAAAGAATGATGAAAATAATTAAATGAGTGACATGATTAATTAATGTTATCCCAATTAACATAAAATATTTACATGGCAAAAAGATTAATCAAAATAAATTAATTAATTAATTACATGTTACAAATAATGAGAAGTCAAAGCAAAAATAAATTATTTACATGTTAGCAATAATAAGAAATCCATATTTACATATTAGAAATGATAAGAAATCAATATTTACGTGAACAAAAATAATATATTAACATATTAAATGAGACAATTATAAAAGCAATAGAATAAATGAATAAATAAAAATAATAAAATATACATGAATAAATTAAATATGAACAAAAATAAATAAAGGAAAATAAAAGCGTCAAGCCCGAAATGTTTACCCTCAGAGTTTCGGATTCGATAAAAGTAAAAATGATGATTGATTTCCTTGTTTTGGTTTGCAAGATTAGAATTGAGATATGAAAATGTTGGAATTTTATTTCAAGAAAAAAGATTAAAAATGATAAAAAATTCTTTAAAAACAAATAATTAATTTCTTTACCTAAAGAATGATTTTTATTGATAAAAAAAATAAAAATGATCCCAAGAACAAACAATTATTTGTTTGTCTTAAGAAACAAAACATATGAAAAAAAATCATATTTTTAGAAAATCAAATGAAAAAATTAGATTTTGATAACAAACAATTGTTTTGTTTGTCTCAAAATTATTTTTTCATCAAAAATAAACTAAAAAATCATTGAAAAAAAGTTTGATTGAAAACAAATAACAAGTTAAAAAAAATGAATTGTGAGAGCAAACAATTATTTTGTTTGTCTCAAAATTGAAATCAATCAATAAAACTACTTCTAAAAAATGTTTAGAAGAAATTCTATTGGAAAAAGAACCAAAAAGATGAACTGAATTTTTTTCGTTTTGTTGGGGAAAATCTGGAAATTTTAGAGAGAATTTGAGAGGAAGAAGAAGAAAAACCCTAGAAAAAATCCCCCCATTTCTCTTTCCATCTTTTTCTTTTTATATGAAAAAAAAAGATTAAAACCTAACTAATTAATGGAAAAATCTTAATTAAATCAGATATTAATTATTTTCAATTTTAAAAATTGAAAAAATCCTTAAAAACCCTGAAAAAATGGAATTTTGGGTGAAAAATCGAAAAAAACTGAATTTCGGGCGATTTCGGCAGATTTGCGGTGAACAGGGCTGACGGACGCCCGTCGCTGGTGAGCAATGGCATGCTAGCGCGCGCGCCGCGCGCTAGCAGGCGAGACGCAGTGCGCACGCGAGCATCGTCGCTGCGCGTGGAGCTCCGCGCGCCGCAGCGCCTCGCAGCGGGCACAGACGCTGCGCGCTGCCGCAAGGTGCCGACGCTCGGAATTTTTTTTTTATTATTATTAAAGATTAAGTAAAAATACTACAATTTCTAAACCCCATTTTTCAAATCTAATTTTCTAAACATTTTTTATTATTTTTTACATTTTCACTCTAAAATGCAAATTTAAACAGGAAATCACCACTTTCAACCTTTTTGCTTGTGACAAAGCATCTTATCATCATTGGGTAACTCTGATCTGGGCTGTCTCAGGACCCGGTATCTACAGTAATAATTGAAATATGTAAAGTTTAATAATAACGAATGTATATGTGTGAAGAAATGTCAATGTATTCATTAAGCCTAAATGAGTGCACGATACCTAATAACATGCATATGTTTATTATATTCATATGAATTTATAAACTGTGAAAGAATACATGATTAGTTTGGAAATATGATAAGTGTGATTTGTGCTAATGATATGCATATTTATGAATGTATGAACTCACATGAAAATAAAGAAATGTTTTAAGTATTATATGACAAAGTTAAAATGTATAGCCTGTGTGAGTCAATCTGTGGATAGATAGGCATACCTATAGAGTTCTGTTGCTGTAGCCCCTCTGTTCTGGACCCTGATTAGGTCTCCATTTGGATCCTCGCAATCCTCAATGTGTGCGGATCTTGTTTAAGATCCCCCAGTGTGAAAATGTTTTTGATGAGAAAATAAAGATGTTGCTTTTAGATTGTACCCTCGGGTACCCCAATGTGTTATGTTCACTCGTTTATCCACATCTTTGACTTAGCAGGCAATTAAAGAGTAAAAGAATGCGAACAAATTGATAAGTTCTTTGATGTTTGGAAAAAAGATATGTGAATGAGCATTGAATGTGTTTGTTCATATATATATATATATCAACTGAGCTTGTGCTTTACGCACTCATATGTTCTGGATCATTTATGGACACCATGTGGAATTGTGTGGTATCTTCGGGTACCTGAATGCTTTTGTATCTGAATCTAATGTCAGTAAAATGAAAAGAGATGTAACAGATAACGATTGTTCTAATAGGTGTGTATGAATGAATATTGACTATATAAGCATTCATATGTGGAAATGCCTTTCACTAATCGATTTAAAAGTTATGAGTATTCATTGTCTATATGAATCCTTTGTAGAGAATTGTTGAAGTAATTGATATGCGTAATTGATATAATCGACTATTCAGTAAATAAACTTTATGTATATATATATACATGTATATTCGTTTATTTATTTGCAATGAGAATACAGGTATGTTATATATTATTTGCCTACTGGACCGTAGCCTGGACATCTACTGTAAGTATATTGGTAAGGAATTTATGTGTGTTGTTTGTTGGTGCCCCATGAGTACGATAATGATGTGCATATATTAGTTAAGGTAAATAAAGTAGTAAACATGATATAGATAACTGGACTTAGGGAATGAGTTAAGATTAATTTTGGAATATGTGTGTATAAAGGTTTTCTGTAGAACTACATGGTTCTGATTCCCAACAATAGGGATATATAGGAAGCTTGGGATAATTATTTCAAGCCTGAACCAAATCTAAAATTTGAGGTGTTTTGTTTAGTTTGAACAAATGAAATGTTTTGACTTAAGTATCAATACCATAATCTGCATGATTTTGGAAATATTCGTAATAATGGGGATTTCTAAGACTTTATGTTTCTACTATCAAAATGTGTTTTGGTAATCTATGAGGTATAACTAATTATATGGTTAATTAAGTGAATAAGATAAATGATGGGTACGTTTAATGTATTTGTGTTTAAAAGTAATAAAGTAATTTCTGTCTGTGGTGAGCGAGATGTATACGTGTATAGATTTTCTTAAGTTTTCGGATGAAAATAATGATATGAATTTGTGATAACGTTAGCCGATATTCCTTTATACTTATGTATATGTACTGCTTATGCATGTGTTTGTATTATCAACCACTGTGAGTAGCTGGTTATTCTTTGTTTAGCCCTACTAAGCGTTATCACTTAGCACGGGAGTTTCTCCATGCAGGTTAGGAGATTGAAGTTTAGTTCGTGCGATCCGCTGTGACTTTGGCCAACAAGTCGGTAGAAGTTTATAGGAAGTGTTATTGATTTTTGGGATGTAATTAAGTTTTATATATTAGCATTTGTTATGAGTTGTAATATTCTTTAGTGCAAATAATGGTGTGTGGGTGATATAAGTTTGGGATGTGTGTGTCGTTGAGGTCATAATTTTAGGAATTTTATTATTCTGTTTTCCGTTATTGCTAAGTATTTTTGTCCGGTAGCACCTTCCACTCACCGTAGCACTCTGTCTTCATTTTCCTTCGGTATGCTATGTGTGGGAGTTGGAGGTATTACAGGGTAGGAGACAGGGATCTCCTTATATGTCTGGTGTTAACAGAGGTTGTTTGGGTGCTAGGAGTGAAGTTGTGCCGAAATGTTCGCACTGCAATAAGCGCCATCAGGATGAGTGTTGATAGTTGACTGGAGGTTGTTTCCGATGTGGTAGTGTGACACACGCCGAACCTAGCAAAGGTCCTCTTTGAACCCGCTTTTAAGGCTCAAGGGATTGGTTCGTGTCTTTTATGATCTTGGGCATTATGAGTTATTTTGAATGCCTCATTCCCAATAGAACATTGGAAAGGATCATATAGCCTCACGGCGCCTTGAGGCACCTTGAGGAATTTTGGAGTCGCCACCCAATTTACGAGAAATTGAAAAAGTCTCTAACCTCTATTGGTCTAAACCATAAATGGTGTCCGGAACTTCACTCTTATTTATGTTTTGGTTAATTATAAATGAGTTTTTAAATTCGTAAAATTCTATCTCTCCTTTCACACGATTAATGCATTTAATTAAAAGCGCATCGCAAGCATTCAAAAGCAATAAATAAAAGCTATAAAGAATGCGGTAAATAAAACGATAAACAAAAGCAATAAACACGTCAAGCACACAATTATAAGAGAAATTGGGGCAAAATACAACCCAAAATAAGAGAAGATTAAAAATGTAAATTGGGATAGAATACAATCTCAGATGAAAACTAAATAATATTGCCCCAAAATTAATTACAAGGGCCCGAAATGTATGAACATAAATTTAAACAAACAAACAAAATCAAACATAAGAAAAACATACATAAATCGAGACATTCATTTGGTTTAGGAACATTGGTTCCTTTATGCTCATTTAAAAGGGGATCGAAGAGTTGTTCGATTGCTAGTTTGAATAAACCGGGATGAGTGTTCCCATTTTGGAGAAAATCTAACTCTTCGTTTTATCGTTACATTTTACATTTCTTGGCTAAAACAAGGGATATTGGTCCCAATTTTATTAATAAAAAATTCTAATTAAGTTATAAAATATTTTCATAATTTTTTATCGCACATGTGCACAAGATAAAACCATTTTATTTCACAAGCAAATATAAACACATAAAGGGATAGGAAATATCTCACCCAAGCGATGCGAGTTTCCTACGCGTCGTGACCCATCCGTGTGGTCACGGGGACGCTCATGCAAGGTAAACCAAGTTTAAATCCCACAGAAAAAATAACATTAAAAATATTAGTAATAATTCTAAAAATTAATCAAATAAAGGCAAAATAAATATAAGACATGCGAACTTAACATACAAATAATTTACATGCAAAGAAAATTAAAAAGACAGGTCATGCCAAAAATAAGAATAATGATAAAACAACGGCAACAATAAAATTTATGATGATAATGATAATTATTATGGCAACAGGAACACTAATAATAATAATAATAATAATAATAATAATAATAATAATAATAAAATAAGATAACAATAATAATAGCACAATGAAATAGTAATAATGATAATAATAATAATAATAATAAAGCAAATAGCAATATTAATGACAATAATTAAGAATAATAGCAATAATGCAACATAATAATGATAACATGAACAACAATAATAATAATGATAATAATTACACAATCACAATAATAATAATAATAGTAATAGTAATAATGATAATAATAACAATAATAATAATGACAATAATCCCTATAATAATAAATACTAAAACAAATAATGATAATAATAATAATAATGATATAAAATAAATAAACATAAAATGATAATAATGATAATAATAATAATAATAATAATAATAATGATATAAAATAAATAAACATAAAATAATACTAAATAAATAAAATGATAATAACAATAATGATAGTGTAAAATAGTATTAATTAATAATAATAATAATAAAATAATAATATAAAATAAATAAAAAATAAATAAATAAGGGACTCACCGGATTTTCCTCGCCGGAGCTACCGTTGATGACACCGCCGGTATCAGAGGATAGATTGTCGTGCCGGGATCTCGTCACCGTCGGTCACGCGCCGGAAGGATGCCGGAGCTGGTCGGAAAAGGAGCCCAAAGCCGCAGCTCCACCTCCTCCGATCTCCCTACTGCCGGCGAGTGGGGGAGATCGACTGCCATCGCCTGGTTGGTCCGGGTTCCCTTGTTCTTCCGGTGGGGTGCGTGTGGCGGCCCGGTGCAGTGGGTGGCCGGCGGCGCCTCCGCTTTTCTTCCCCTCTTTTTTCCTTTTTCCTGCGTCGTCTCCTCCATTTTGGTCTCCCTTTGTTCCCTCTTCTTTTATTTTTTCCTTCTCTTTCTTTCTTTCATTTGGTTTCCTTTCTTTGTTTTCCTTGCTCTCTGTTCTCTCTATTCCTTTTCTTTCTTCTCTTTTCATTTTTCTTTGTTTTCTTCTTTCTTGGCTCGGCTCCTCCATTTTCTTTCTCTTTCTCTTTTTATTTTTTTCTTTTCTTACTCCCTCTCATCTCATCAGCCGACCCCCTCCTCATATTTGCCTTCATATTTTTCTTTTTATACCCCAAAATTAGGGTAGGGCCATTCTCCATAATTTTTCTCCATAATTTTTGAATTTATTAATTTTATTTTAACCTACTTAATTTATTTATTTTTTTCAACATCAATTATCTTATATTAACTAATTAATTCAACCTAATCTTATTTTTTAATTTTACACACACACACATATATATATATATATATATATATTTTTTTTTTTCTCTTCTTTTTTTTTAAAGTTTTTATATATGTTTTGTTTTCGGAGAAATTTACCCGGAGAGCCAAAATTGCCATTTTTTAGATGTTACCCTTGACTCAGGACCCGGTGTCTACAGGTAGCACGGACCATTTTTTGGCTAATTGCCCTAAGTTAAGTGAGAACACTCAGGATCAGCAAGAGGCCAGTCGAGCGGGGTCTAATGCCCCACAGGCCAGCCAGGGTCGAGGTAGAGGTTGAGGTCTTGCTGGACGGCCTAAAGATGGAACTTCATCTGAGTCGGTGGATTGTCCTTAAGTGGCACTAGTGAGAGCTTATGCAATGAGAGCTTGGGAGGAGCAAGATGCACCTGAAGTGATTACTGGTAAGTTCTTACTCTTTAATACTGAATTGCATGCTCTAATAGATCCCGGGTCCACACACTCATATTTATGTTCTGATAAGTTATATGCTAAGTTGACTTATGCAGAACAATTAGATTATGAGATTTGTGTGACCAGTCCCTTAGGGCATAGTGTCAATATGAGTAGAGTGTATAGGAATTGTCCCCTAGTTGTGCAAAGTAAAGAGTTCCTAGTGGATCTGATTATTCTCCCTTTTAAAGAGTTTGATTTGATTCTGGGTATGGACTGGTTGTGCAAGCACCGGGTTGTGGTGGACTGTCATAGGAAGATAGTTATGCTCAGAGATTGTGATCAGTGTACAGTGGTTATGAGAGGTTTAGGCTCTAGTTCTTTGGGTAATGTGATCTCGGCTATGGAAGCTAGGCGTTTTATGAGAAAAGGATGTCAGGCGTATTTGGCCTTGGTTTTGGATTCTAGGCTGAGTAAAGTTAAAGTTCAAGATATTCCAGTAGTGAGGGAGTTTGTGGATGTGTTTCCAGAAGAGTTGCCTAGTTTGCCTCCAGAGAGAGAAGTGGAGCTATCCATAGAGATTCAGCCGAGTACTACTCCCATTTCTAAAGCTCCTTATCAAATAACTCCGATGGAATTGAAAGAACTAAAGATTCAACTCCAGGAGCTATTAGATAAAGGCTTTATCAGACCTAGCATCTCTCCATAGGGTGCTCGGGTATTATTTGTTAAGAAGAAGGATGGCACCTGTGACGCACACCGAACCTAGCAAAGGCCCTCATTGAACCCACTTTTATGATTCGAGGGATTGGTTCGCGTCTTTTTGATTTTGGGTGCCATGAGACATCTTGGATGCCTCCTTCCCAATAGAACATTGGGAAGGATCATCTAGCCTCATGGTACCTTTAGGCACCTTTGAGGTATTTTGGAGTCGCCACACAATTTACGAGAAATTGGGCAAGGTCATCTAACCTCTACAGTCTAAACCAGAGATGGTGTTCAAAACTTCACTCTTATTTATGCTTTAGTTAATTATAAATGAGTTTTTAAATTCGTAAAATTATATCTCTTCTCTCACACGATTGATGCATTTAATTAAAAGCGCATTGCAAGCATTTAAAAGCAATAAAGGAAAGCAATAAAGAAAGCGATAAATAAAGCGATAAAGGAAAGCAGTAACACGCCAAGCACAAAATTACATGGAAGATAGGGGCGGAATACAACCCCAAGAAGATTGAAAATGTAAATTGGGATGGAATACAATCCCAAATGGAAATTAAACAATGTTGCCCCAAAATTAATTACAAGGGCCCAAAAGAAAATGAACATAAATTTAAACAACCAAACCAAATCAAACATAAGAAAAACATAAATAAATCGGGGCATTCGCTTGGTTTAGGAACATTGGTTCCTTCGCGTTTGTTTGAAGGTTTAGGAACATTGGTTCTTTCACATTTATTTGAAAATGGGTCGAAGACTTGTTTGATTGTTCGGTTGTAAACCGGGATGAGTGATCCCATTTTAGAGAAAAAAAAACTCTTCGTTTTATTGTGATGTTTTACATCCCTTAGCTAAAACGCGGGACATTGGTCCCAATTTTATTAGTGAAAACCCAATTAAATTATAAAAATATTTTTGTGATTTTTCATCTCACGCGTGCATAAATAAAATATTTATTTTACAAATAAACACAACAAAAAGAGAAGGAATAGGAAAGGTCTCACCAAATGACGCGGTCTCCTATGCGTGGTGACCCATCTGGGAGGTCACGGGAACACTCACATAATGCAAGTCACAATAAATCTCAGACAAAAAAATAATATTAAAATTAATATTAGTAATAATTCTAAAAATTAATCAAATAAAGAACAAGATAATGATAACAATAAAGTTATAGTGACAATAACAATAAATAATCATGCCATAATGGTGACAATCAAATAATAATAATAATAATAATAATAATAATAATAATAATAACATAATAATAATAACAATAACAATTAAAACAATAATAATAATAATAATAATAATAACACCCTAATACTACTAATAATAACAATACCATAAAATAATAATAATAACAATAATAACAATAATAATATAAAACAAAATAATGCTAATGATACAATAAAGAAACTAACAGTAATAGAACCATATAATAATAATAATAATAATAATAATAATAATAATAATAATAATAATAATAATAATAATAATAATAATAATAATAATAATAATAATGGAGGCAGACGACAATAATGACAAGTTAAAACAACAAGAAATCAAATGGAAACCACACAACATGGCAACAATAATAATCACAATAAAAAAATGCTAAAAATAAATGATAGACATGATAATAATAATAACAACAATAAATGATATACAAAAATAAACGAGAACGGGTCCAAAAATGTTTACCCTCAGAATTTATAAATCGAAAGAAACGGTGTCTTGATCCGTCCTCCTTGTTGAATTTACGGTGATAAATACCCGAAATAAAATATAAAAATATACGTTTTTAAATAAATTAGTTCAAGAAAATATTTTTGTTGGAATGAATAAGTAAAGAAAATTAATTTTTCTTGCTCAAATCAAACCCAAAATGAAATATTTTCTAGAGGAGAAAAAGATTAAAACTTGAAAAAAAGGTTAAGAATTTTTTGAAGAAGAAAAATGTTTGCTTGAGAGAAAACTGGAGATAAAACTAAAAAACCCCCTATTTTGATTTCTCTGAATTCCCAAAATAAGGAAAGACAAATCCATCTTTCATCTTTGCCTTCCCGAGAATTGCACAAAAAATTGATAGAAGTGGTAAAAACGGACTAAAAACGACCAGGAAATGCAGAAAACGCAGGCGAAAGGGACCGCGGGCAAAGATGCCCGCGTCCGGGCCAGGTGATGCTCGCGCCCAGGGGAGCACGCGCCTACGGGGAGACACGCCCCAATGGGGCACGCGCGCCTGCGGGGAGACACGCCCCAATGGGGCGCGCGCTCCGTCGGGGAGACCCGCCCCAATGGGTGTGCGCTCCCGCGGGGAGACGCGCCCCAACGGGGCGCGCGCAAAATCCCTGCTGCGTGTGCAGAGTCCCTGCTGCCATACGCGCGGCCTCTGCCACGCATGCGGCCGTGCGCTGCCCACGCGCGTGGCATGCGAAAAAAGGTAAAAATAAAATAAAATACAATGCAAAAATAAAAAATAAAAACAAAAATAAAAATAAAAATAAATAAAAATAAAAATAGGAGTAAAAATGTAAAATTTTTTAATTAAAATTTTTAGAGTAACGAAGGAGATTTTCAACAAGGAAAACATCATTTTTGACACCTTTGCTTGTGGTAAGTATCATTTTCATCATCGGGTAATCCTGATCTTGGACCGCCTCGGGACCTGGTGTCTACAGTTGCCCCCAATTTTGGAGAACCTAGAACTTAGGTCCCCGGGTGAGCCAAAATTCAAAAAAGAAAGGAAAGAAGCATGTACCTGAGGCAGTTGTCTTCCCGGTCATGCTAATGAAGTCATCTCTTTAGGTCGCTGTATAGACTGAGGAACGATTTCCATCCTTCTGGGTGATGTGTCGAGTCTACTCCAGACTTATGAAATGCGAGAGTTGCTCTTCTGAGTTGCACCGAGTCTGCTCTAGACTTACAAAGTGCAAGGGTTTCATCTTCTGATGGTGATGCGCCGAGTCTACTCCAGACTTACAAAACGCAAGGATTGCTCTTCTGAGCTGCACCGAGTCTGCTCCAGACTTACAAAGTGCTGGGGTGTTCTTCTGAACTGCACCGAACCTGCTCCAGGCTTACAAAGTATGGGATGTTCTTCTGAACTACACCGAGCCTGCTCCAGGCTTACATAGAGGAAGAGGTGCTCTTCTGAGCTGCACTGAGTCTGCTCAAGACTTACCAAGTGCGGGGTGTTCTTCTGAACTGCACCGAGCCTACTCCATGCTTACAAAGTGCAAGAGGTGCTCTTCTGAGCTGCATCGAGTCTGCTCCAGGCTTACAAAGTGCGGGGGTGTTCTTCTGAACTGGTGGTAGTGCGCCGAGTCTACTCCAGACTTACAAAACCCGAGGATCGCTCTCCTGAGCTACACCAAGTTTGCTCTAGACTTGCAAAGTGCGAGGGTGGTGGTGCGCCGAGCCTGCTCCAGACTTACAAAACGCGAGGATTGCTCCCCTGAGCTGCATCGAGTCTGCTCCAGACGCACAAAGTGCGAGAGTTCCATCTTCTCATGGTGGTGCGCCGAGTCTGCTCCAGACTTATAAAACGCGAGGATTGTTCTTCGGAGCTGCACCGAGTCTGCTCCCTGAGAGGTCTTCGGATAGCTGGTTGGATTGGTGTTTTGACCGATGTCGTCGCTTGACCTTTTGTTAGCGTTGGCATTGATTCTCTCTTTCTGTAAGACTTAGAAAGCAAAATATGTAGGAAAAGTGGTGAGCATGCACGTGAGATGCACGTGTATGTAGTAATGCAAGACAAGGATTCGTCTAAGTGGATTCAGAGGCGATAGCAAGTTTGGTCATAATTTGCAACAGGATCGGTGCCCTCTGCAATTGCTTTTGAATTTCATGCCTTTGGGGATCATGAGGTTCTCTTCTGATACCTGTAGTTATTCTTTGAAGGTAGTGCGTCTCTTGTGGATTTTCACACTAGCTTTTCTTAGTGGGAAATGCGTCCTTTCCGGATTTTCACATAACATTGTGCCTTATTTTTTGCCTTGAATGGACCCAATCCAATCCAGTGGCTTTTATTCATTTCATTTTTTTATAGGACAAACTGCTTGTTCTCAGGTTTTCACCTTGCCCTTTGGCCTAACTTTTGCTGAGAGCGCTAGTCACGGTTTTCATCTCTAACGGCCCCCTTTTTTTTTTTTAGAGTGGCTGAAGTTGTTACCAAATATTTTTCGGGTATGATTGGCATGTACTTATGTCTCAAATTAAGGTTGTATGAGTTTGATTCCTATCATGAGGGTGCTGTAGAATTGGCCTCACAGTTGATATCTGGATGAGTCGACTGAAGTGCTTGAGTAGCGAGAATGGTAGAGGGTAGATAGTACTGATGCGCTAATTCTATGCTGGAACTAGACAACTTTGAGTATGCGAGATGAACTTCTTTGGTCACACTAACATATCATTGCATAAGTGTATATATTTCAGCTTGATTTCATAACATATGATCATCATTTGGCATTAATTCGAAAAAAATATGAGACCTCATCTAATCTCGGGATAGATCTTGAGAGCATCAAACTCCTGTTATCAATCAGCTCTCGCGGGTTTTCTTGCTTGAATATTTTCTTTCTTCTTTTTTATTTTTTATTCTTTATTTAGCCTTTGCCATGGACCCACCATTAGTCCATTGGTGTTGATTGAATTTGCTTTCATCTTCGTTGGCCGAAAAAGCTGCTCCTTCAGAGAGTGGTTCTTTTTTGTTCGTCGGTGTTGATTGAATTTGCTTCCATCTTCGTTGGCCGAAAAATCTGCTTCTTCAGAGACTGGTTCTTTTTTGTTCGTCGGTGTTGATTGAATTTGCTTCCATCTTTGTTGGCCGAAAAATTTGCTCCTTCGGAGAGTGGTTCTTTTTTGTTCATCGGTGTTGATTGAGTTTGCTTCCATCTTCGTTGGCCGGAAAAGCTGTTCCTTCGGAGAGTGGTTCTTTTTTGTATTAAAATCTTGTTCTTAGCCCTTGTACAGACTGGTTGAGGTGATGGGTTCCTTATTTGGGGCTTGGATGTGAAATCTCACACTTTGCTTTTGTAACACCCCTTACCCGTACTTAGGCGATCCCATCCGATAAGGAGTGAGATGCCGTATGAGTAGAGGTGCCACCACACAGATACAGAATATACATACATAAACATACATACTGAAATACAGGGTAATTTAAAAACTTTACAAAACCATCCAAGAAGGAAGCTGATCATGCATTAATATAACGAAAAACAATACATTACTGTTTGATCAACCCAAAGGTACAAAAGATAATTACATATCCAAAATTATACATATACATATGTGGAAGCTAATACAAAATTGACATAAGAGAGTTCTATACAAAAAGAATCGTCAAAATACAAATTTAGGCCCTACACTAAAGACCCAGCTGTGTTGGCTTCGATGGTTGCGACTCTCCCAAAGCAACTCCTTCCGCACCTGCACGGGTAAACACACCGTGCTAAGCGATAAACGCTTAGTGGGGAAACACACATATAGTATAAGGACAACCATTCACAACGGTCATCAAGGCAAACACATACTGATGGCATAATCAGAAATACACATTAAACATGAGTAGAAACATATTAACATGTAAATATATAAAGTCATACATTTGATACAGCACACTGCCTTCACAACATCAATAATAACATATTCGGATCACAAAATCTCATACTTAGCAAAGCAATTAAAAATGACAAAGTGCCTGCTGACTCAAAGTAGTGGATAATGAGTGAACAAATAGTAATTTACGGGTACGAGCCGATTACAAATAGCACCTTACGGGTACGAATCAAGAAATCAATTTTTACTTTTAATTTCCACAAAACATTTTCAAAGGGGATCTTAAGCAAGATTCGAACATAAAGGGGTTCGCGAGGAACCAAACGGGGACCTGATCGGGGTCCAAACTGAACAAAGGGCTACAGCTAAGAGACTCTATTAGGCATGCCTAACTATCCACTAGACTGACTCTTGCAGGCCAGGTATAAAATATTCTATAATCAAAACATAATATTCAATATAATACGATGCAACAAAAATAATTACAGTTAAATATAATTTAAAAACTGAGGTGACGTTAAATAACTATTAAAACCAGAACATAAGTTAAAAAGAACAAAGGACAAGAATTAGAACATCAGAATTCAAGACAGAAGACATTTAGAAACACACTGCGGGAGAGGAGGCTGTCACGACTCGTGACAGGGGCTCACTATCAAGACTCGTGACAGTCATCATGACTCGTGACGAAACCAGCCTCTCACAAGGAGCTGTCACGACTCGTGCACAACGTCACGAGTCGTGACAGTTATTACGACTCGTGACAAAGCCGAAGCTATCACGACTAGGCAAAGGGGCTTACTGTCACGACTCGTGACGGAGCCACGGGATTTCCAGGAAAAAAAAAAATCCAACAACTTAAATTTTTGCTTCCAAAATTCAACAATCAAGCATCACAACTTAAATCAAACAAAACCCATAACATTTATACTAACATGAACCTCTTTAAACATCAAATTTTCAGAAATTCCATCAAAGATATAAATATCATGAAAATGCACAAAAGGGCACATAAATTCCAAAACCTCAAAATTAGAAGCTCTATCACTTGGTTCCACTAGATCCTGCAACTTCCTTGCCTTTAGGAGGCTCAACTAAGCATCAAACCACAAAATACACAAATACAACCCTAAGTTACAAATCCAAAACCAGGAAAAATAAGGAGAAGAAGAAGATGATGAAGAAGAAGAAGAAGAAGATGATTACACAAAAGAGATGCATAAACTTACTGATTAATGCAAGGTGTGATTAATCCCCACCACCAAGAGCTTGAATCCAAGCTTAGAGCACACCAATGGAAAGCAAAGGAAAAGAAAGACAAAGAAGAGAGGGGAGAACGGGAATGAGGGATGAAAATTCAGATTTCTCAATTCTCTCTCTTCTTCTACTTTTCATTTCCTAACCTAACCATGTGTCCACTTTTTAGTGGTGGAAATCCATCACACACACCAAACAATCATACACCTAGAACACACAATGAACACCTTACTAAGACACACCCTACCATGGTATGAGCAAACACACACAAAAACACAGCCCTAACACACACTCTACAACCATGCGAATGAGCACATCCAAGTGCAACCCAACTAATTCACACCCTAACACCACACATGCACCCACATGTTAACAAACTCTTAAAACATGCATTTCTACCTAAAATGCCCTTTACACAAGCCAAAACTCACACAATGCACATGCACATACATGGCTCATTCTACTAGGGGGCAAACGGGGTGTGACAACTCTCCCCTACTAATAAGAATTTCGTCCTCGAAATTCTCACCTGAACTGAACAATTGTGGATACTGAGCTCTCATCGACTCCTCTGGTTCCCATGTCGCTTCTTCGACTCCGTGGTGATTCCATAACACCTTCACCAATGGAATCTGCTTATTCCTTAACTGTCTCACTTCCTGAGCTAAGATAGCCCTTGGTTCTTCATCATAAGAGAAATTAGGCTGAACTTGTACATCTTGCATGGATAAAATGTGCAACGGATCTGATCGGTACCGACAAAGCATTGAAATATGAAAAACGTCGTACAACCTTGACAACTCTATCAGTAAAGCCAACCTATAGGCTACCGGACCAACTTTTGCCAACACCTCATACAGACCAATGAAACGAGGACTAAGCTTTCCTTTCTTTCCAAACCTAAGCACTTTTCTCTAAGGAGAAACTTTCAGGAAAACCTTGTCGCCGACTTCAAACTGCACATCCTTTCCCTTCAAGTTGGCATAAGACTTCTGTCGATCCTTGGCCGCCTTCAAATTCTGCTGCACAATTTTGATCTTCTCCTCTTAATCTCTAACCAAATCTGGCCCAATCACTGACCTCTCGGATAACTCTGTCCAACAAACTGGAGTCCTACACTGACGTCCATACAAAGCCTCATAAGGAGCCATACCGATACTGGACTAATAGCTATTGTTGTAGGCAAATTCCATAAGCGTTACATACTTGTCCCAACTACCCGGAAAGTAAAAAACACAAGCCCTTAACATATCCTCAAAGATCTAAATCACTCGCTCGGACTGACCGTCTGTCTGAGGATGAAATGTCGTACTGAAGTTCAACTTGGTACCCAAAGCTCGCTGCAACTCTTTCCAAAACTTAGATGTGAACCTTGGGTCCCAGTCTGAAACTATGGACAAAGGCACTCCATGCAACTGAACTATCTCATCCATATAGATACTGGCCAATCTATCCATCTGGTAATCCATCCTAACCGGCAAGAAGTGAGCGGACTTTGTGAGTCGATCCACAATAATCCAAACAGAATCATGCTTTTTCTGAGTCAAGGGCAAACCGGAAACAAAATCCATAGCAATGTCATCCCACTTCCACTCCGGAACGGATAAAGACGTGAGCAATCCCGAAGGAACTTGGTGCTCAGCCTTTACCTGCTGACATGTCAGGCACTTGGACACAAAATCCACTATATCTCTCTTCATACCAGACCACCAATAAAACTCCTTCATATCCCGATACATCTTGTTCCTCTCGGGATGCATGGTGAAAACCGTGCTCTGCGCCTCACTCAGAAGCTTTTTCCTTAATTCCTCATCATCCGGAACACACAAACGGTTCCTATACAAAACCGCTCCATCAAGAACCGAGAACTCTGACTGCTTGCCGAGACTAACCTCTTGCACAATCTTCTGAAGTTTCGCATCAATCTTCTGAGCATCAACTATCCGCTGTCTCAAGGTAGGCTTGACTCCTAACTGAGCTATCAAAGCCCCATCCGAACCAAACCTCCATCTGAACCGTCTCAAAAATAACGCAGAAACTGACTTCTGACTCAAAGCATCTGCGACTACATTGTCCTTACCCGGGTGGTAATCCATAATGCAATCGTAATCTTTAAACAACTCAAGCCATCGACGCTGCCTCATATTTAGTTCCTTCTGAGTCAGGAAATACTTCAAACTTTTGTGGTCCGAAAAGATCCTGCACTTCTCCCCGTAGAGATAATGGCGCCAAATCTTCAAAGCAAAGACAACCGCTGCTAACTCAAGATCATGCGTCGGATAGTTCCTCTCGTGTGGCTTTAACTGTCGAGAAGCATAAGCCACAACCTTACCTTCCTGCATCAGAACATATCCCAGACCAACACTTGAAGCATCACTATACATAACAAACTCCGTACCCGAGATGGGTTGAGTAAGTATAGGAGCTTCGACTAACAACTGCTTCAATCTCTCAAAGCAAGCCTGACACTTATCTGACCACTCGAACTTAACTCCCTTCCTCAACAACTTAGTCATCGGAGCGGCAATCACAGAGAAACTCTTAACAAACCAACGGTAGTACACCGCTAAACCAAGGAAACTCCGCACCTCCTGAACATTCCTAGGCACTTTCCAGTTAACTATCGCCTCTATCTTAGCTGGATCTACTTGGATACCCTTGGCTGAAACTACATGGCCCAAGAATGACACTTCTCGAAGCCAAAAATCACACTTACTCAACTTGGCAAACAACCGATGTTCCCTCAACACTTACAAAACCACTCGGAGATGTTCCTCATGCTCGGTCTCATCCTTGGAATACACTAAGATATCATCTATAAACACTACCACAAATCGGTACAAGTATGGCCTAAACACTCTGTTCATCAAATCCATGAATTCCGCTGGAGCATTAGTCAAACCAAACAGCATCACAAGGAACTCATAATGGCCATACCGAGTCCGAAATGTGGTCTTAACCACATCTTCATTTTGAACCCGAAGCTGATAATACCCCGACCGAAGATATATCTTAGAAAACACACCTGCACCCCGAAGCTAATCAAACAAATCTTCAACTCTAGGCAACGGATACCTATTCTTCACTGTAACCTTATTAATCTGCCTATAATCGATGCACATCCTCAAAGACCCATCCTTCTTCTTGACAAACAGAACCGGAGCTCCCTATGGAGATATGCTGGGTCGAATAAACCCCTTATCCAATAGCTCTTGCAGTTGAGTTTTTAATTCTCTCAACTCTACAGGAGCCATCCGATAAGGTGCCTTCGATGCAGGTCCGGTACCCGGCATGATCTCTATGGCTAGCTCAACTTCCTTTGCTGGAGGCAAACCCGACAAATCACTCGGGAAAACATCACTAAACTCCCGCACAGCAGGGATTAGGATATCCTCAATACTTACTTGGTCCCTCTTGGAATCCAAAACTACCGCTAGAAAAGCCTCACAACCTTTCCTTAAAAACCTCTTGGCTTGAATTGCAGAAATCACGTTGTGCACAGAACTCGCACCCAAACCTCTTACAAACACAGGAACTCGGTTCCTATCCCGAAGCACAAAGGTCTTCCTATGACAATCAACCACAGCTCGATGCTTGCCCAACCAGTCCATACCCAAAATCAAGTCAAACTCTCGGAACGGCAGCTCTATCAAATCCACTAGGAACTCTACACGTTCCACAAACAGAGGACAATTCCTAAAGACTCTACTCACATTGACACTATGCCCTAATGGATTGGTCACACATATCTCATAATCTAATTGATCTACCACATGCAACTTATCAACAATCTTATGCGTGCACAAATATGAGTGTGTGGAACCAGGGTCTATTAGAGCATATAATTCGGTGTCATGGAGTAGGAACTTACCAGCAATCACATCAGGGGCATCCTGCTCTTCTCTGGCTCTAACTGCATAAGCTCCAGCTGCAACAGGTGGAGGATGCTCAACAGTCTCAGAAACAGCTCCATCTCTTGGTCGACCGCCTCGACCTCGACCCCGGCCCCTACCATGGGTAGCCTGAGTAGCATTAGATCCAACTCCACTAGCCCCTCTCTTAGGACCCGAATCCTTGCTCATCTATGGATAATTAGCCAGACGGTGCTCGGTGCTCCCACACTTAAAACACCCACCAGTGAGCCACCTACACTCACCCCGGTGAGCCTTGCTACAATGTGCACAAACAGGTGTAGCATCTGATCTACCACCTCTGTCAGAACCAACTACCGCTATTGAACCTTGCCTTCTACCTCTAGTAGCCGAACCAGCTGATGGCTCATCTTGTGGATTCCTAGATCTCTTACCCGAAGATGAGAAAAAACCACCCCGTGCAGAATTCCTTCGCTGAGCTCTCTCCCTAAGCAACGATTCCATCTTCTCCGCCCTCATGGCAGCCTCTGCAATCTGATAATAACTTACCCCGGGCATACACATCAAAGAAATCAAAGCAATCTTCAAAGACTCGTTCAACCCCGCTTCAAAATGCTTGCATCTGAAATCATCTGTCATAACCCCACGCAGAGCATAGCGAGATAACCGATTAAACACTTTTTTATAATCCGAAACTGACATGGCCCTCTGCTTCAAACTCAGAAACTGTGCCCATCTTGCGTCCTTATATGCCTGAGTCACATACTTCGTTGTGAACTCCTCCCCGAAGAATTCCCATGTAACCGGATCAGGCATCTGAGGTTGCCTACATACAAACTCCCACTAATCGTAAGCCGATCCTTGAAGCAATGCCACAGCACATTCAGCTTGCTGATCAGGAGGACATCTGACTTCCTTTAAAGCTCTCTTTACTTTATCAAGACTTTTCAGCTAACTCTGACTCATCAAGACCGGTCCCATAAAAAATCCTCAACACCAGCTCTTCTTAAACTCTCTATCGGAGCTTTAGGGGCAGTCACCCTTTCCAAAACCCGAGCCATGTCCTGATGCAATCTGAACATCGCCTCAAAAGGCATGGCAGCGGCCTCGGGCTGGAACCTAGCATGTTGAACCGACACAGAGACAGAAACAGACGGATCTATAGCTGGAGGATTCACACTTTCAGTGGATTCCTCAAGCGCACCACGAGCAGAATCAGAATCCATCTAACAAACAAGAGGACAACCGCATCAGCCAACATAGCCCTAGACATAGACATATCCACACATAACATCACATAAACAATCACCCAGGAACGCCTAAACCAGGCTCTGATACCACAACTTGTAACACCCCTTACCCGTACTTAGGCGATCCCATCCGATAAGGAGTGAGATGCCGTATGAGTAAAGGTGCCACCACACAGATACAGAATATACATACATAAACATACATACTGAAATACAGGGTAATTTAAAAACTTTACAAAACCATCCAAGAAGGAAGCTGATCATGCATTAATATAACGGAAAACATTATATTACTGTTTGATCAACCCAAAGGTACAAAAGATAATTACATATCCAAAATTATACATATATATATGCGAAAGCTAATACAAAATTGACATCAGAGAGTTCTATACAAAAAGAATCGTCAAAATACAAATTTAGGCCCTACACTAAAGACCCAGCTGTGTTGGCTTCGATGGCTGCGACTCTCCCAAAGCAACTCCTTCCGCACCTGCACGGGTAAACACACCGTGCTAAGCGATAACCGCTTAGTGGGGAAACACACATATAGTATAAGGACAACCATTCACAACGGTCGTCAAGGAAAACACATACTGATGGCATAATCAGAAATACACATTAAACATGAGTAAAAACATATTAACATGTAAATACATAACGTCATACATTTGATACAGCACACTGCCTTCACAACATCATTAATAACATATTCGGATCATATAATCTCATACTTAGCAAAGCAATTCAAAATGATAAAGTGCCTGCTGACTCAAAGTAGTGGATAACAAGTGAACAAACAGTACTTTACGGGTACGAGCCGATTAAAACAGTACCTTACGGGTACTAATCGAGAAATCAATTTTTACTTTTAATTTCCACAAAACATTTTCAAAGGGGATCTTAAACAAGATCCGAACACAAAGGGGTTCGCGAGGAACCAAACGGGGACCTGATCGGGGTCCAAACTGAACAAAGGGCTGCAGCTAAGAGACTCTATTAGGCACGCCTAACTATCCACTAGACTGACTCTTGCAGGCCAAGTATAAAATATTCCATAATCGAAACATAATATTCAATATAATACGATGCAACAAAAATAATTACAGTTAAATATAATTTAAAAACTGAGGTGACGTTAAATAACTATTAAAACCAGAACATAAGTTAAAAAGAACAAAGGACAAGAATTAAAACATCAGAATACAAGACAGAAGACATTTAGAAACACACTGTGGGAGAGGAAGCTATCACGACTCGTGACAGATGTCACAACTTGTGACAGGGGCTTACTGTCACGACTCGTGACGAAGCCAGCCTCCCATAAGGAGCTGTCACGACTCGTCCACAACGTCACGACTCGTGACAGAGGTTTATCGTCACGACTTGTGACAGTTGTCACGACTCATAATGAAGCCGAAGCTATCACGACTAGGCAAAGCGGCTTACTGTCACGACTCGTGACAGATGTCACGACTCGTGACGGAGCCACGAAATTTCCAGGAAAAAAAAATCCAACAACTTAAATTTTTGCTTCCAAAATTCAACAATCAAGCATCACAACTTAAATCAAACAAAACCCATAACATTTATACTAACATGAACCTCTTTAAACATCAAATTTTCTGAAATTCCATCAAAGATACAAAAATCATGAAAATGCACAAAAAGGGCGCATAAATTCCCAAACCTCAAAATTAGAAGCTCTATCACTTGGTTCCACTAGATCCTGCAACTTCCTTGCCTTTAGGATCTCTTGAAGGCTCAACTAAGCATCAAACCACAAAATACACAAATACAACCCTAAGTTACAAATCCAAAACTAGGAAAAATAAGGAGAAGAAGAAGAAGATGAAGAAGAAGAAGAAGATGATTACACAAAAGAGATGCATAAACTTACTGATTAATGCAAGGTGTGATTAATCCCCACCACCAAGAGCTTAAATCCAAGCTTAGAGCACACCAATGGAAAGCAAAGGAAAAGAAAGACAAAGAAGAGAGGGGACAACGGGAATGAGGGATGAAAATTTAGATTTCCCAATTCTCTCTCTTCTTCTACTTTTCATTTCCTAACCTAACCATGTGTCCACTTCTTAGTGGTGGAAATCCATCACACACACCAAACAACCATACACCTAGAACACACAATGAACACCTTACTAAGACACACCCTACCATGGTATGAGCAAACACACATAAAAACACAACCCTAACACACACTCTACAACCATGCGAATGAGCACACCCAAGTGCAACCAAACTAATTCACACCCTAACACCACACATGCACCCACATGCTAACAAACTCTTAAAACATGCATTTCTACCCAAAATGCCCTTTATAAAAGCCAAAACTCACACAATGCACATGCACATACATAGCTCATTCTACTAGGGGGCAAACGGGGTGTGACAGCTTTTATTGGCTTTGGTGGTTCAAATTCTGAAATGGTTTTCAATGGCTGAGATTGGGGATAGGTTAGGCTCAGATGATCTGGAGCAAACATTGTGGTTTTTTTTTTCTCTCTCTCTCCCTCTTTTTTTTCTCTCTTTTTTTTTTGTTTTTTTTTCGTTTTTTTTTATTTTTTTTCTTTCTTTTTTTTTCTCTCTTTTTTTTCTCTCTCTCTTTTTTTTTATTATTTTTTTGGTTGAAAAGTAAAGAGCTATCATGCTAAATTTGACAGTAAGGGTCCTGGATAGTTAAAGGTCAATCTTGACTGATTATAGGGTACAAATTTCAAATGGTCAGGAGGAAATGGGTCACATGGTTGGTTCTAACGAATTATATGTTTCTCATGAAGGTCCTAAGTTTTATTCATCCAACTTCTGATGTAGCTCTTGGGGTTTGATTTTATTTGGCACCACCATATGCAACCCAGATGTTGGGGGTGCAAAGGAATGGCTTTTAAAATTTTGTTCGTCGTCATGTTGGCACGTGGAAGTAGCATTGATCTCAAGAATGTCCTTGTCAATCTTCAGCATGTCATACTAGGTCCAGTCAAAGGCTCTTTTTTCTATTATTTCTCAAAATTATCCTCTCTTCAAGAGTTATATCAAATGCTATAAAGATTTTCTTTGGGTTCCCCAAAGTTTCGAGATTGAATGGAATGGCATTAGTTGAATCAATGTCAAATATAAATGTGCCATGATTATGCATAATGAAATCATAAGAAACATCACACAAATCAATAAAAACATTCATTCCACTTCATAAAAGTTAGAATTAAAATATCGTCATTATGTAGTTCAAAGATAATAAAGAAAATCTAAATAGCTAACACCCTCTTTTCTTGCCAGCACAGAGGCTGTAGTCGACGGTCTATTATCACTTTCGGGAACCATTCTCCTCACCTCTCAACTCCTCATCAATTAAATATAGAACTTTCCTTCTCAGAATTCGGCATCCATCAGTCTCGTGCCCGGTATGCTGATGGTAGGCACAATACATATCTGCTCGGTGATTGGGACGCCCTTGGCTCCTGGTAGGTTGGGCCGGTATTGGCCGTATTTTCCCCTTGCCAACAAAATGAGCGAGGTGTTTAGACAGGGGCTTCTCTAGTATGGCATAGTAGCTTTGAGTTATTCCGAAGGTCAGGGCCCTTGTGTCTCCAAAGTTTGTCCCATCGCTATGTGACGCGTGCCGAACCCCGTGGCCTCCCGAGGGCCCGCTTTTAGGGCGATCGGGATGGGATTCATTAAAACTTGTAAGGTATTTACAAGTGCGTTTATATTGGGCAACAAGGAGGTTTCTTGGAGTCGCCACCCAATAGAACATTGGGAAGGGTCGTCTAGCCTCAGCGAGCCTAAGATGGTGCATACATATCCATCTTGGGCAAACCAGACAGATCTTGGAGGCCTCAGTCTCTACCCCCTGGAGCCTAGGATTATGTAAATTAAGCCTTTTGTAGGGGAACAAGAGATATTTTGGATGTTCTAGACCTCTAACCTCATTGAGCCCAAGACTAGAGTAGATTCGGGACTTCCCATTTATTCATACCTTGGTTAAGTTTATAATCGAGTTTTGAATTTAGAGTTTCATCCCATTTCTCATTCATTTTAATACAATTAATTAAGGCGCATGCCAATCACGTAGTGGAAGTGATAAATAAAAGCGTAAATAAAATAAAGCATATGTAAAAATATTACAACAAAACTAGGGGCAGAATACAGCTCCCATTCTAAATAAAATACAAAACATGCATAAAATGGGATATTCATTAATGATGAAGACATTGGTCCTCGCATGCATATTTATTATAAAACAATTTTGATGTGATGGTTTTATTTGGATGGAGAAAATTGAGACATTGGTCCCATTTTTATTTAGGAAAAATTTCAAATTAATTAATGAAATAACGTTTAGTGACTTTCTTTCTAGTGGGCCTAAATAAATAATTTTACAAGAAAATTACATGGCAAAAATAAATTAAAAAGCCAAAATAAATAAATATTACAAACAAAGAAAATAAATATGTAACCCGAACGAGCCTCTTGGATCTTCCCGTGTGCTCGCAAAAATGCCCAAGCAAAAAAATGAGATGTGAAATAAAATAAAACACAAATAAAATAATGTTAATAATTGAATCAATTAAAATCAATTAAATATAAAATAAATGATAAGATAAAATAAAATGAGATAAAATGAAATGATATCAAAATCATAAATGAATTAAAATGTTACAAATTAAAGTGAACTAGAAAAATGTGTTATTAATGACAAATGGATTAAGTGATTGGAATAAAATATATCATGTTAATGAATTAATATGTAAAAATATGAACATGATAACAATAATGATGAAAATAATCAAATCAATGAATATATAAAATAATAAAGGAAAGAATAATAAAATAAATGAATTAAAGAATGATGAAAATAATTAAATGAACAACATGATTAATTAATGTAATTACAATTAATATAAAACATTTACATGGTAAAAATATCTATTAAAATGAATTTATTAATTACATGTTAGAAATAATGATGAGTTAAAATGAAATAAATTAATTACATGTTAAGAATTAAAAGAAAACAATATTTACATGTTAGAAATGATAAGAAAATCAATATTTGTATGAACAAAATAATATATAAACATATTAAATTAAAACAAATATAAAAGCAATAGAATAAATGAATAAATACATGAAAATAATAAAAATATACATGAATAAATAAAACATGAACAAAAATAATAAAAAGAAAGAATAAGCCCAAAATATTTACCCTCAAAATTTCGGATTCGATGAAGGTAAAATGATGATCGATTTCTTTGTTTGATGATTTGCAATATTAGAGTGTAATATGATGAAAATGTTAGAATTTTATTCCAAGAAAGAAATAGGATAAAAAATGATCAAAAATTCTTTAAGAGCAAAGAATTGATTTCTTTGCCTAAAGAAATGATTTTGATAAAAAGAGATTTTTATTGATTAAAATTAAAGAAAAAATGATTTGGTTTATATCAAAATAAAAATCAAATGGAAAAAATTAGATTTTGATAACAAACACTTACTTTATTTGTATCAAAATTAATTTTTCATCAAAAAGAGATTCAAAAGAAAATCAATGGAAAAAATTTTATTGAACACAAATAAAAGGTTAAAAAAAATTTTGAGAACAAACAATTGTTGTGTTTGTCTCCAAAAATTAATCAAACACCAAAATTCCTTCTAAATATATATTTAGAAGAAATTATGTTGGAAAAAAAAAATTAATGAAAGATGAACTCAATTTTTTTATTCTTCTTTGGCAGGGAAAAAATCTGGAAAATTTTTTAGAGTTTGAGAGGAAGAGGAAGAGAAAATATGAAGAGAAAAAACCCTAGCCAAAATCCTCCTTTTAGGTTTTCATCTCATTCTTTTTATATGAAGAAAATAGGAGAAATAAAATAATTAAAGGGACAAAATTTAATTAAATCAGATATTAACAATTTTGAATTTTAAAAATTGAATAAATCCTTAAAAAATCTAAAAATATGGGATAAAAAACAGAATTTAGGTGAAAAAAACAGAAAAAACTGATGAAAAATAGGAAAAAACATGAAACAGCCCCTTTAGCGACGGCTAGGAATAGGGACGCCGTCGCTATATAGGGACGGGCGTTGGAGCGGCAGCCCTGCGCACTTCCGCGCGCGCCAGCGCGCTGTGCGGCGCACAATGCTGCCTGTGCTTTTTAGCGCGCGCAGCATTGGCGACGCTGCGCATCGCCTTTGCACGTGCAGCGCGCTGCCGCGCCCGACACTCGTGATCCGATTTTTTTTTTAATTTTAAATTGACTAAAAATACTATAATTTTAATCCCCCATTTTTCAAAACTAATTTTTAAAAATATTTTTTATTATTTTTCAATTTTTCACTCCAAAATGCAAATTTTACAAGGAAATCATCATTTTTAACCTTTTTGCCTCTAGAAAGGCGTCTTATCATCATTGGGTAACTCTGATCTGGGCTACCTCAGGACCCGGTGTCTACAGTTGCCCCCAATTTTGCGGAAACTAGTGCACTAGTGCCTAGATGAGCCAAAATTCAGAGAAGAAGGAAAGAGATGCGTACCTGAGGCAGCCCTTACCTTTTTGCCGCGTGGAGTGTTGCGAATTGTTGCCGTCGAGCTATATCGCTATCAGACTGTGGCTCGTTTGCAATCTTTTCTATCGCATTGTCCCGCTTGCCTCCGATCGGCTTGCATGGCGTCTTTGAGATGCGGTGCCCTCTAACCCCAATCCCGTTGCGATCTGCTCTATCGCTGGTGCCCCACTAACCTCATCTCGGTCTGCACGGTGGCTGGTCTATCCCGCTGGCCTCATCTCGGCTTGCACGGTGTCTGTGAGATGCGGTATTCTCTAACCACAGTCCCGTTGCGATCTGTTCTATCGCGTGTGCCCCGCTATCCTTGTCTCGGTATGCACGGTGGCTGGTCTATCCCGCTAGCCTCAGTCAGCCTGCGCGGTGTGAGGTGAAGTGTTGTCTCTAACTCCAACCTCTTTTGCGATCTATTTTATCGCCGATGATCTGCTGGCCTCGTCCCAGCCTGCACAGAGTCTGTGAGATGCAGTACTCTCTGACTATGATCTCGGTTTGCAATCTGTTCTACTGCTGGTGATCCGCTAGCCTCGTCCTGGCCTGCATGGTGTCTGTGAGATGCAGTACTCCCTAACTACAACCTCGGTTTGCGATCTGTTCTATCGCTGGTCTCCCGCTAACCTTATCTCGGTCTGCATGGTGTCTATGAGATGCAGTACTTTCTTACTACAACCTTTGTTTGCGATCTGTTCTATCGCTGGTGATCCGCCAGCCTTGTCCCGGTCTGATTGCCCCCGGCATAACATAAATGAAGAGGTTTGCTTTTCTGGGTAGTTTCTGATAAGGTTAAACTGAACCTACCTCTCAGATCATCTCAGGATTGAAGGGATTTGGTACATTTTGAAAATAACTTGATGTTCCAAAGAGACTGAGAAAGCCTTAAGAAAAGGTCTTAAATATAATGCTCCAAAGAGACTGAGAATGCCTTAAAAAATGTCTTAAAGATAATGCTCTAAAGAGACTGAGAATGCCTTAAAAAGGTTTTAAATATAATGCTCCAAAGAGACTGAGAATGCCTTAAGAAAAGGTCTCAAATGAAATGCTCCAAAGAGACTGAGAATGCCTTAAAAAAGGTCTTAAAGATAATGCTCCAAAGAGACTGAGAATGCCTTAAAAAAGGTTTTAAAGATAATGCTCCGAAGAGACTGAGAATACCTAAAAATGACTTAAAGATAATACTCCAAAGAGACTTTGATGCTCACTGGGAGACTTTGATGTCGAGCCTCTAGAGAGAAAATTATGTTTGAGCCTCCTCAGAGGAAAATTATTATTTGAGGTTTTGGTTGCATGCCCGCAGGTGGATAGGTTTCTATGTCTTTGGTGATTTTTCTGTTTTTGTTTTTGTTTTGGGATTTTCTTTCTTGGAATTTTTACACTTTGGATGCATTCGAATTTTAACAGTATGTTGGATTTTCAAGGCCTCGAAAATATCTTTTTCTTTTTTTTTGTTTTGTTATTTTGCTTTGTTGGTCTTTGTTGTTGTTGTTGCTCGAGAAATTTATTTTTGCTTGAGATTTTGCACATTTGAATTTGGATTTTGTACACTTATTGTGTGATGTGTGTGAGCATGCCTCTTATGACAGAAAAACTTACCTGTTCGCTCCTGGCGTGGTGTGCATGGAAAGGCCTATTCTTTTCCCTCTTGGGAGCAAGTCCTTGAGATTCTTCTCTTGTGAGGACTTCATCTTGATCTAATTGTTTGGTGTGGATGAGGGTCGATGCAGAGCTGAAACTGTACCTCGGCTCATTTTCGTATCTGATTTCCTTTAGCATGGTGTGCCTGGATAGGCTTGTTCTCTTGGGCGTTTCACCTCTGTACATATTTACTTGATTTTAGGCCGGATACAGTGGCCGATCATGTCGAGCTGAATCCGTCCTTTGGATCATCCTTGCTCATGAGGTCTATTCAGACCCTTCCCTATAAGTTATGTACACAACAACATATACAAAAGATTGTGTTTGCGTATGGAATCACGGGTGTGAAATATACACATAAAGCTATATACACGAGACATAAGCAAAGGATTAGTGTACAAGAATTGTGTGTGCATATCTATGCGTGTAATGGACTAAATGCATGTGATATGCAGGGCAATATGCAAAAGATTTATGCATGTGAGATGCAAAAATGGGTAGACCACATCCCAAGGTGGTTAAGGGATTCGTTGAGGGTACTGCTCGGCTGCCCACATCGTTTGATGCTTCAAAGGATCTAGAAAAGCATTATCTTGGCTTTATGGACTCTGACCCATAATCTTTTCAAGGAGAACTGACCCGTAAGTATCTTTGGCCCCGAGTCAATGAGCATCTTGCCCCCGAGACTCTGAATCAAAATCTGCATTATGCACTATGATAGGAGCTTAATTGAGGTATAATATAGTATTTGTTTTTTATGTATTTATGTAATTAATCATGTAATTGTGTTTATTTGATGTCATATGTGTTAGTTTATGTTTATTTGTATTAGATTGCATGTTTTTGTGTTTACTGGTGTTTTTAGGTGAAAAATGAAGAGAAGAAGCATATAAAGGGAGAGGATCACGAGAACAAAGCAGGGTCACGACTAGTGATGCTATATCACGAGCCGTGACTAGCGAGGGAGAAGGCAGAAGGAAGGAGGAAAAGAAGAAGAGGGGCTGAGGAAGTAGGGTCACGAGTCGTGATGATTGCTCACGACTCGTGACGACACAGAGAGGCCAGGAAAGAAAGGGAAAGAGAAAGAAGAGAAGAGAAAGAGAGGAGAAGGCGAGACGTGAGCATCAGTCACGACTCACACGCGAGGTCACGCCACATGATGGGAGGTCGCGATTCGTGATGAGCCAGAGGAAGAAAGGAGAAAAGAAAGAAAGCCAAGAGGAGCGTGTTCTGTCGCGATCGAGACAACATTGCGAGCGCGACAGAGACGACCGTTGGGGCAATTTTGAGCCAAAAGTCACTTGAAAAGCCACCTTCTTTCACCAAACTTTGCAACCATTCTCAAGGGACACAATCTTTAAATTATTATCTATAAATATGTAGTTTAACTGTAATTTTAAGATGATGAATTTTAGTTAAGTAATTTTTCTGTATTTTGCAATACAGATTTTTCTTAGTAAAATTTCTATCTAGTTTTATGTTTTGAAGAAGAAGATCAAGGAGAAGAAAATCTATTTCAAGAGATTGAGAAAAGGGTTGAAAGGCTTCTATCTTATTCTCTTATTTTTAATTCTTCTCCAATATTTCTATGAATATCATTTCAATGAATTTGCATGTTATAATTCTTTCTATTTTCATCTACTTTTATGATCTTTCAATGTAGATTCTCTATTAGTATATTTTGCATGATCTTTACAAGTTAAAGTAATTCGAGAGTTTGCTTTATCTGACATCTAATAGAGTTTCATTATCAAAGTATATTTTGAGAAATCGGTATATTGAGATAATTGCTATAGGTTGGTGATTATTCTTAAAATATGTCATTAGAAACCTCTAATTCATTAATGAAAATTGTGAGTTAGAATTTTAATTGCATATTTTAGGCATTTTAATTTATGTCGAGAGAGTAAATTAGAACTTTAGTTCAACTTGGCTTGCATGAAAGATGAATAAATTTTAATCAAAATGATGGATCCAATTCATTATTTTTAGTTCTTCATTCATATTTCCTTTATCTTCTTCTCATAAACATAAATTAGGTTTAATTAATTATTATAATAAAGTAGTTCAAATTTAACCATCAAATTTATTACCATTGTAAACAATATTAAAATTGATTAGTAATTGTGTGTAAACACGTTTCTCGTGGGATCGACATCTTAAGTACTATTGCGGTACACCGTATACTTGCGGTCAATAAGCATATATAAAAAATGCTCAACAAGTTTTTGGCACCGTTGCCGGGGAACGGTTATTTTGCCATTATGAAAATTGATTTATGATTTTGGATTACAAAATTTTCTTTTGTTTTAATTTGTTTGATTTAATTTAACTTTGTGTTTTATTTGTGGTTTACATGATTTGAGAAGTTCATGCCTAGTACAAAGAGTTCTTTAGAAGAGCTTGAACCTTTAAATCCTGAAATTGAAAGGTTTTTGTCAAGTAACCGGAAGTCAAATAGAAAGAAGAACAAAGATAGGAGATCAATTATCATGGCCGACGAAAATCCACCAAGACTTATGGACTTTGCCACACCTGCTTTGAGTGGTGCTCAACAAGGAGTGGTAAGGCCAACGGTAAATGCAAATCAATTTGAGATTAAGCCTTCATTGTTACAAATGATTCAAAATAGTATACAATTTTATGGTTTGGCAAATGAGGATCCTAATGCTCATTTGGCCAACTTTCTTGAGATATGTGATACCTTTAAGATAAATGGGGTTTCGGCCGATGCAATCAAGCTTAGGCTTTTTCCATTCACTTTGAAGGATAAAGCAAAGGCTTGGTTGAATTCATTGACAAGGGGATCTATAACCACTTGGGACCAATTGGCCCAAGCATTCTTATCAAAATATTTTCCATTGGCCAAAACTGCAAAAATCATAAAGGATATCACTACATTTGTTCAAAATGACAATGAATCATTATATGAGGCTTGGGAAAGATTCAAGGAATTGCAAAGGATGTGTCCACACCACAACCTTCCAAGAGAGCTCTTGATGCAAACCTTCTATAATGGAGTTAATCCAACTACAAGAGGGACTATAGATGCTGCAGCTGGTGGATCCTTGATGAGAAAAACAACTGAAGCAGCATATGAGCTATTGGAAGAGATGGCAATGAACAATTGTATGTGGCCTCCTGAAAGGGTAAGGGAGTATAATAATTCTAATGCTAGGGGGGTACATTCAGTAGATTCTATGGTTGCATTACAAGCCCAAATTGAAGCATTGAATCATAGAGTTAATAGCCTAAGTATGGGTGGTAATTCATCAAATGCATGCAATGTTTGTGGTTAACAAGGACATAAGAGTGATAATTGCAATTTAGGCATAGTTAATAAGGAAGAACAAGTTAATTTTATTCAAGGCCAAGGGCGTGGTAATCCTTATTCTAACACCTATAATCCTGGTTGGAGGAGTCATCCTAATTTATCATGGGGAAATAATAATAATAACAACCAAAATAGGGGAGTAGGATACCAACAACCACAAGATAGGTTTGGTGCTTTTGAAGGGAAGATTGGTAAGTTTATTGAGGAAATTAATTATAAGATGAATTCTCAAGATGATAGTCAAAAGAAACTTGAGGCAAAAATTGACCAAATCACTAAAAATCATGCAGCCTCTATTCATAATCTTGAGATTCAATTATGCCAACTTGCTAGTTCATTATCCTCTAGAAATTTAGGATGTCTTCCAAGTAATACTGAGGAGAATCCTAGGAAAGCACATTAAGCCATGATATGTCTAGTTCTTTTATTTAGGTTACTTAGCTATATTTTCTTTTTAAATTTATTGTACTTTGTTTTAGATTAGTTTAGGTAGTTTTGTTTTTTGTAATTTAGATTTTAATGCTACTAACACATTTGTTTTTTATTTTACAGCTAATTTAGTGAGATTAGTTAATAAAAAAATAAAAAATAAAAAATAATAATAATTTTGCAGACGTTGTATTCTGTCGCGATCGCGGCAAGTATCGCGACAGAAGGCGATGAAGCACATTTCAGTAGGTAGCTGTACATCTTCACGTGTCGTGACTTCCAGGCTCGACTTGTGACGGGTGGACATAGTGAGGAGCATCACGAGTCGTGACGATGGCTCACGACTCGTGACGCATGATCAACGAATCAGGTAAGTTTTTCTTTTATTATTTTATTTTCTTTTATTTACTTATTAATTTTCAATTTATTTGCATTAAATTTTCTTTTTCCTCATATTACTATTGTACTTTTCATTAATTTAGGTTAGCTTAACTTTAATTTAATGTTAATCCCCTTAAATCACACAATTCAAAATTAAAGAGGGAAATTTTAAATTCAAAACCCTAAAAATCGGGACTTTTCGTATTCCTTCTTTCTTTTCTATTTCACTTAACTATTCCCTCTCTTTTGTAAAATCTTCTCATTTTAGGTCACGAGTTGCAACATACATCTCTGTCATTTCTTTCCAAGATCTCATTCACGATTTACCTCTGTCATTTCCCTTTGTCTTTCATTTTTGTGTATTCTCTGTTCGTCATCTGTACCCCTTCATCTTCTTTCATTTTCTTTCTTTCTCAATTTCTCATTTACGTTTAAGCACTGCCATTTTCCTCTTTGTCATTCGTTCCTTAGAAGAAAGTTTTCTTTACTTCCCATCCTGTATGTATTTATTTATCTAATTTTCATTTTTCTGTTACGTTTCTTCATTTAGCATTCACTGTGGTTCATTACTTTTCTTTTTTCTTTGTGAGCAAATCTGTTAGGGATCTGTACTTGTTTTTTTTTTATTTCATTTTCATTGTTCTTAGTTATTTCGGTACTTCGTTTCTTGGTTAATTTCAGCATTTTCCTCATCTTTGTTTCTTTCTTCGTTAGCAGTTCCATTTTACTATCTGTCTTCTTTTAATCTTTATTTCACTAATCCACAATGGTTAGAACCAAAAACCTTTCCATTTCAAGAATTGAACAAGCAAGGCAGGAGGCTAAAGAGGGTGACATTTCTGATTCCTTTGGTGCTGGATTTCCCATATTTTCTGTGGATGAAGGTAGTCGATTTCTTACTCTCTGTGACAGAAAATTTTCACAATGTAAGTATTTTCCATCAGATTTGTTACAGCAAGTGGGTATGTTAAATACTGTGATTGAGATGTTGTCTAACTGTGGTTTCCTTAGATTTACTAATATGCATGAAGATATTTATCCTGATTTAATGCTTGAATTTTATACATCTTTGAAAAATAATGAGGATAATGAATATTGGATTGATTTTCGTTTGGATGGTAAAGCACATACTCTGACTTATTTTATGATGAACCGTATGTTTGGATTTTCACAAACTGGTTTATTTGACCCACCTAAATCTTTTAAGCCTAATAGATTTTGGACCTTTTTAACTGATTTGCAAACACCATATAAAGCTAGAGATGCTAAATCAATGTTTATCAAAGATTTAAAATATTGGGTTTTGCACAAGATTTTTGCATCTTTGATTTTCAACAGGTCTGAATTTAATAGAGTTTCACTTAATGAACTCTTTTTGATGTGGTGTGTACATAAAAGAAAGGATGTGTGTTGGTCTTATTGGGTTGTAAGTCAGTTGTTGAATTGTGTTGATAGACATGAATCACCTATAACACATGGGCATATTATTACTGTTATTGCAAGAAATTTAGATGTTGATTTTCGTTGTTATCATAGACATCGTCCTTATATTTATTTTACTAAACATCTTTTTTGTTCGTGGAGAGGTGGTTAGTGCAAATTTTCAGGAAATTTCATCACATTTGAGGTCTTGTTGGAGGGACATTGCTGGACCTTCTGAACCACAAGTAGAGGCACAAGAGGAAGAGGGTGGTGATGAGGGGGCTAGTGAAGATGAAGTTTTTCCTGATGTTCCAGCAGATGTGGCTGCTTCCCCTTATGTTGGCTCATCTAGCAATACCATACCAATGATGTTATCTCATATGCAAGATCAGCTGTCCTCTATAGCGCGACATCAAAGGCGTTTGGAGTACAAGTTTGATAACTTCATCACCCAAGCTGGATTTGTGGTTCCATCACCTCCACCTTCACCATGATAGGGGAGTATTTCTGTTCTTTATTTTAATTGTTTTCTTTCTTTTAATTGTTTGTTTTGTTTTATTTCTTCACATTCAGGACAATGTTGGTTCTAAGTGTGGGGGAGTGAATGTGTTGTGATGTTTGTGATTACTTATGTTTTATAAATTTGTTTATGTATTGTGTATGTAAATTGCATGATTGTTTTTGTTTGTGTGTTCTTGTCTCAAGTAAGCTTTTGAGTAAGCTTTATTATAATGTATTGTTCATTTGGTATATTATATAGGTTGTTAGGTCCATTATCTTTTATGCTCATTTTTATCAGTTTTTCAAAATTTTTTGTATGTGTTTTAAGTTTTTCAAGTTATTTGGTTTTACTTATTTCAACATTATAGATTATTTAGTCTCTTTACTAGCCATGTTTGTAAAATTAGTATTTGCTCATTTAGTTTAAAATTTTAAGTTTTTAGTTGCCTATGGAAACTATAGCCATAATACTTACCTGTTATCTTTTCAATAATGGATGAGGACTCAAAAAGAAATGGAAAATAAAGATAAGTGGGATGGAGCATAAAATGCACCCACCAATTTCAAAAATAAATAGCAAGATATATATACAAAATTGTAAAAAAATATGGGATGGAGCGTAAAACGCACCCATATTAACTTCTCTTGCTATGTATGGGATTAAATGAAAAAAAAAACAATATATATATACCCATGTAAAACAAAAAGAAAAAAATTAATAGAAAATAGAAAGAAAAAAGAGTCTAAAAATGCCATGAGATTTGATTAAGGGTAAGTGAGCTTCAATTGTCCTAAAAGGTGACTAGCAGTTTAGAATTTTTAACTTTATGATCAATTTTCTCTTTTTGATTCAAATGTTTAGTTTTTGAGACTTTATATTCTTTATGTTGGAAGTAGTAAAGTTAGAAAAACTTGATGAATTTTCAATGCATATTTTGAATTCTGATTTACTGATATGTGTGAGTGTTTGATATAGTTGAGCTTTGAAATTTTAGTATATATATGCTGAATGGACAGTGCTATATAATAATTTTTACTAGCTGTTATATTTTCTTATGTCTTTTCCCTTGCTTGAGGACAAGCAAGGGTTAAGTGTGGGGGAATTTGATAGGAGCTTAATTGAGGTATAATATAGTATATGTTTTTTTATGTATTTATGTAATTAATCATGTAATTGTGTTTATTTGATGTCATATGTGTTAGTTTATGTTTATTTGTATTAGATTGCATGTTTTTGTGTTTACTGGTGTTTTTAGGTGAAAAATGAAGAGAAGAAGCATATAAAGGGAGAGGATCACGAGAATAGAGCAGGGTCACGACTAGTGATGCTATATCACGAGTCGTGACTAGCGAGGGAGAAGGCAGAAGGAAGGAGGAAAAGAAGAAGAGGGGCTGAGGAAGTAGGGTCATGAGTCGTGATGATGGCTCACGACTCGTGACGACACAGAGAGGCCAGGAAAGAAAGGGAAAGAGAAAGAAGAGAAGAGAAAGAGAGGAGAAGGTGAGACGTGAGCACCGGTCACGACTCACACGCGAGGTCACGCCATGTGATGGGGGGTCGCGATTCGTGACAAGCCAGAGGAAGAAAGGAGAAAAGAAAGAAAGGCCAAGAGGAGCGTTGTGACGCGCGCCGGATCCCCGCGGCCGCCCATGGGACCGCCCGCACGTGGGCGATCGGGGCATTTGTGGGTCCATTGACAGCTTGCAATAAATCGTAAGTGCGTCTATGTTGGGCAACAAGGAGGTTCCATGGAGTCGCCACCCAATAGAACATTGGGAAAGTTACTCTCGCCTCGGAGAGCCTAAGACTGCGCTTGGTATCCATTTTGGGCCAATCAGAGGGGTCCTCGAAGGTAAACTTCTCGCCCTAAGGAGCCTAGGATTAGCGCTAAAGTCTCGTGGCACAAAAAGGTGTCTTGGAGGGTAAACCTCTAGCCTTTTTGAGCCCAAAGACCAGAGCTGGGTCCGGGATTCTCATCTATTTCTACCTCGATTACTTTATAATCAAATTTTAAATTATCATTAATTCGCTCTCCCTCCACACGATGCCATTTATTAAAGGCACATTTATTCATGTTTGGAAAGCCATAAATGAGCAAGTAAATATCAAAAGACGATAAATTACAATAATACAAGGAGCGGAATACAACTCCCTTTATAAATGTGCGATACATACATGAATCGAGGCATTGTTTATTTTGAGGACTTTGGTCCTCGCATGCACCATTATCAAAATTGGATATTTTTGTTCGTGATGATTTTTATTGGATAAAAATGGGGCATTGGACCCCTTTGCCTTTGTGTAAACCTCATTTTATTGAATATAAAACATTGAGTCATTTTTATACATTAACGAGATATGAAAAGAGTACATCCATATACATAGAATAATCAATGAATATCAAATGAAGGAAATAATCAAAAGGATTAGGAAACTAAACCGGACGAAATCCTCCAAATATGGTAGGTAGCCGCTCCAACTCGGGATAGCCCAAGAGAATCAATATACACTCATAGAAAGTTAAAAGATGTCAATATACATACAATCAATATATGGGAATCCAAAAGGACTTGAAAAAGATAGAAAATTGTTTGAAAGGGAAGAGACAGACCCACCGACAGCCTCTTTTAGGTGACCAACGGGCGTCAGTCAAGGTGACCGACATGTCCGTCTGTCAGTTGAAAGGGGGGCGTCTGTAGATGAGGTGACCGACGAGCGTTGGTGATAGAGATGACCCGTCAGTCACCACTGTCTCCAAAAAATAGAAAGAGAAAAATCCTTTTAAGGCCAAAAAGAGATTTTACAATAAAATCAAGTAATGAGAGTCAAAATAAAGAAAAATAATGGCAAAATTGAAAAATTAACAAATAAAGAATAAATATGGAATGATATGGAGAAGGAATCCGGAATATTTACCCTCAGATAATCGCTTTGGGTGAAATTCTTGTGTTGATTAGAGCCCCGCGTGTTCCACGAAAAGCAAGATGAAGGATTGAAAAGAGGAAATCAGATTACTTCCTTCTCAAATCTTCAAAGTATTGTCTTTGGAATCAAAACCTAAAGGAAAACTAATTGGTTTTTAGTCCCTTTGGATGGATTTGATCCCCTTTTGAAATAAATTTCTTTATGAAATGTGTTTGCTGGAAGAGAGAGAAAATATGCTTAAAATTTGGCAGAGTTTCCCCTTTTGAAAATTTTTGGAACCCTTTTCTATTGAAAATCCGGAGCTTTTATAAGTCAGACACGACCGACGGGCGTCGGTGCATGGGGGCGGGCGTCGGAAGAATCCTTCTGACACAAGGATTCGTTCGACAGCCCTGCCACATCCACCGACGGGCGTCGGAAGGGTTGCGTGCTCCGGGAAACCAGGCGGCGTTCTGATAGGGGCGGTGACTTTCCGACGGGCGTCGGAAAATACCACCAGCCGTCGGTGACCCCAAGCGACGGGCTGGCCGTCTGTGGAGGAAAAAAAGCCTTTTGACTCGAAAAAACCTCTGTTTTCCCCCCTCTACCTACGAAAGGTAAAAAGACTCGCTTCTCGTGAAACGCGGGACTAAAATCCCCAAATCCAAACCATTTATACAGGCTAGGACATTGATTTCATCATAGGGTAGCCTCTGATCCGGACCGCTCCGGGACACGGTGCTTACAGTTGCCCCCAGTTTTGGGGAAACTAGTGCACAAGCGCCTAGATAAGCCAAAACTAGGAGAAAGGACAGAAAGAAAGAAGGCGTACCTGCGACGGTTCTTACCTTCCGCGCCTTTTACCGGGTAAACCTCGTCTCGGCCTGGTCGGCGATGCGAAGATATCCCTACCAAATCTCGTCTCGACTTGCAGGGGTTGGTGAGACGTAGCATTCTCTAGCTACGGACTCGAAGAGAAGAGCAGTGTTTCTTTAACTGCAGCTTCGATCTGAAGTTCCCTTGCTAACCCCCATTCGATCTGCAAGGTGCGTAGCACTCTCTGGCTGTCGCGCGAACAGTGAGATGTAGCAGGCTTTGGCTACAATCCCGGTTTGGTGAAGAGCAGTGTTTCTTTAACTGCAGCTTCGATATGAAGTTCCCTTGCTTACCCCCATTCGATCTGCAAGGTGCGTAGCACTCTCTGGCTGCCACGTGAACTGTGAGACGTAGCAGGCTTTGGCTACAATCCCGGTTCGGTGAAGAGCAGCGTTTCTTTAACTGCAGCTTCGATCTGAAGTTCCCTTGCTAACCCCCATTCGATCTGCAAGGTGCGTAGCACTCTCTGGCTGCCGCGTGAACTGTGAGACGTAGCAGGCTTTGGTTATAATCTCGGTTTGGTGAAGAGCAGTGTTTCTTTAACTGCAGCTTCGATCTGAAGTGAAGCGATATTCTCTGTACCTGTGTCATAAAAAGGTTTTGTTAGTTCATGTTCGAGTGGTCATCTTTTAACCTGTTTATTAATGGCAAGATTTTCGCTTTTATCTATTTTGCCATGTTTCATTTGTTCTTTTTTATTGAGTTGTTATTCATCATTTTTTCACCATTTTTTATTTTAGAGTATGAGTGATTGTGAAGGTATATATTCATCTGCTATATGAATGAATCATAAATTTTTAAAATAGAAGTTTTTCACTAAAAATATCTATTTTGTACAACGTATATACAAAGTACAAATATAAAAAAAAAATAAATAAATAAAAATATGACTCCATGAACGTCATAGAGGTGTGTAGTCAGAGGGCTCATCAGGGTCCTCATCATCCGATATATGCACTGTTCCGGGCAGAGGTGGAGGCGGAGCTGGCCGTGCTGGAGGTGGAGGCTGAGCTGTGGAGGGTCCTGCCTTGGTGTTGTGGGCCCGCTTGAGTTGGATCTGAGCGTGGCCATCCAAGAAAGGCTGGGTGCAGGTCCTGATGAACTCCAATGTCTCTGATACTGTGCCTCCAAACTTCTTGAACGCCTTGCTCAACTGAGTGGTCTGCTCGCTGGCGGCCCCCTTCATGTGCTCTAGGCGCTGCTCTATCTAGTCCCTGAACTCCCTCATGGTCTGAGATAAAGGTGGGAGTATCCCCTCTATCGCCTGGACGCGGGATCTCAGAGAGTCAAGTGACTCGTCAATCATCTCCAGGGTCATGACAACCCTCTGAGATGCCTGGTCCTGTGACGTCCTCAAATCATGAGCGAGCTGCTGTCTGAGCTCCCTCTGACCCTGAGCAACCTGCTCAATCAGCCTCAACTGCTCACCTCTGAAGGTCCCTAGGACCTGAGCCTGCTTATCCTTGAAAGCATCCATAACCCGAGCCTGCTCCCGCGTAGTATGCTCGATGTAGCCAGCCTGCTCTCGGGCCAGCCGCTCCACTGACTGGGACTGCTCCTTAATAGTAGCCTACTGGCGGTCCAACCTCTCATGAATAGCTCTATCCCTCTCATCCTGTCGTCGCTCTAAAGCTGCGAACATGGAGGTGAGGAGCTGAGAGAAATCGGGCTGTGCTGGCTGCTGCTGTGGTGGCTCTGGAGGCAGTGCTGTAGAGGTGGATGCCCCCGGGTTACCTCTAGAATAAGGATGATATCTCTCGGGGGGCTCATGGGTAGTCCTATGTACTCTGAAGCCCGGCGATGGGACAGGAGTAGGTGCTCAGGATGCTGGTGAGGCTGCAAAGAGATCATCCATCGTGATCTCTATATCAAAGTCCGATGGGGTCCTGGGCTGCTCCTGCTGCTGCGGCGGTGGCACAGTCTGATGCTGAGGAGGCTGAGGAGGCTGGGGCTCTGGCTCTGGATGTAGAGGCTGGTGATCCGGCTGAGGCTGGGGCTCTGGCTGCGGAGGCTGATCCTCTGGGTGCTCCGGGTGATCTGGATCTGGACCCAAGGGGGGAAGTGAGAACATCCGTCGGGTCTCGTGAATGGTCAGCACCCTATAGGCCTCCGCCTGGCCTAATATCGGGGAGATCATCCCCATCTGTACTGCCGCTGCGGTGTCCACATGGATCCCCTCCACCAAGGGTGCTCTCAATCTGTCAGGGGCAACTCCCAACCTCAGAAGTAGCCGGGTGATAACTCCTCCCACTATCACCACAGGTGTCAACCCTCTGCCGACTCTGGTCAAGTTGGCCAAGATCTCATGGCTAATGTTGAGACGCTGGCCTGCCACCATGGCCCAGAGGCTCCAGATCTCGGCCGCGTTAAGCGACCCTGGATTACCAGCTCGACCGAGGTACGAACTGGATAGCACTCTGTGCAAATACCGGAGTGCTTGAGACACCAGTACGGTGCTCTTTGCTGTATCATGATCATACAGCACTCCCGGTATGGCAATAGCCGCCCAATGGGTGCGTCTAACAGCTCGCCGTGGGATCTCGACTCCCTCCTCTGTAGGGAGCCCCATGGCCTGAGCGAATCTCTGTCTAGTGATATTGAAGTGGTCGCCGTCGAACCAAAACTGAACCACCCCTGGGTCGGTATCCGCACTCTGAAAACCGGTGTAGCGAAGAGTGGCCAGGACCTAGCGAGTAGCCTCTGGAGGGGTCTGGAAGGAGGGCTCGAGGAACTCTGTCCACCCAGCACCCTCGACGAGCAAATCGAACTCTGGGGCCATCCCTAAGGCCTCCAGGAACGGCCGGGATACAAAACGGCTGGCCCGAAGCTCTACCTGAGCCAATGCTCTATACCTCTGAGCTGACTCAGCATCCATCCAATCCGGAACTACGATCTTGGGCTGGGCCTGCGGTGCTCTACGTCTAGGAGGCATCCTGCAAAAGGAGAAAAATTAGATAACGAAAATTTGACAAAACAAGTATTAGTAGACTTATTTTCAAGGTGACGGCCCATTTGGGCCTCACCAGGGCAATGTCGGCCCGAAAACTAGATAAAGAAAACTGATAATAAATGAAAAGGGCAATGGCTGCCCACATTCTTTGTACATATCAAAGCAAAAACAACATGCAATTAGCATGGAAATAATTTGAAGCGAATAAAGAAAATGGGCTTTCTAAGTCCCAAGGCATGCATTATACATGAAAATATTCCATTCTAGAATAAATAATAAAAATTTGGGCAGCACCCCCGCAGGGGTATGCCCGACCTCCTGCATAAAAAGGCAACAAAATAGGCCTCGGGCCTCAACAATAATATACGCATGTAAACGGGACACACCCCGGCAAGAGTGAGTCCCCAACAACTCAAAATAATGGCCTCAGGCCTCAAAAGCAATATATGTACAGAATAGTGCGCTAAAGACTGTCTATTTCTAAAGCACCAAAGTTATAGAAAAATTCTATTTCTATGTGATCATGCAAAAATTCAAGTTTAATTGCACTAAAATAATAAAGAGAAAAATGGACAGCATTCCCCCTAAATTCCTAAGGCATCTAAAATTTTCTAAATATTTCTAAAGTTAAAAGAAAAAGAAATGAAGAAATAAATTAAATAAAATTCAAAAGAAAGTAGTTATTTACTTACTTGTAGTCGCGAGAAGTGTAGAAACTGGAGAAAAATAAATATCCAAGCACCCGGTAAGTAGAGAATGCAAAAATATGAAGAAATCGCAAAAAAATAAGAGGAAATGCTTGAAAAACCGCTAAAAAATGCAAAAAAAAAAACGGTTTGAGAGAGGAAATGAAAGGGACAGCAGCGTTTGCACCGTCTGTCACTCGCTCTTATATAGAATTTCGTGACCGACGGGCTGGGCGTCTGTAGGTGACCGATGGGCTGGCCGTCTGTCACGCAATAAATGCAAGTTAATGCGCGTGATGAATGCAATGCTGACGTCTGCCAGGTGGATCTATACCGACGGGCAGGCCGTCTCTTAGGAGAGACGGGTGGGCCGTCGGTGACACCTCCCTATAAATTCTCACAAAATTTTGCTCCTCTTGTGTCTCTTCATTTTCCAACATCTTGAGCCTTTCATCTTTCTCAACATGTCTTCTTCTCTAGCCCAAAGGATGCAACGTATTTTAGATGACAAACACACTTGGGAAGAAGGCGCCCTTTCCTCTCTGTCCGTGCTGAAATACCTGTGCCGGGTCAAAGTCGACCAAAACCTGCTTCTGGCAGCTACCCACTTCTCGAACCCCCGGTTTCACGTCTTCCGCTTCACCTACTAGGAACTGTGCCCTTTGCCTGAAGAGTTAGCTACCATCCTGGAAGCCTGGTTCCCTCCTAGTGCTCTGCCTTGCGTCCCCCACTGCGGTCTATTACAGATCCGAGACATAGCCATGGCCCTCGGCATACCTTCTTCTGAGGCCGTCCGGCTGATTCCTCCGGGCTCTTCCTTTGCTCTGGGGCCACTGATCGAGGCTCTGGATCAGTTCACCGACATCCCCACCTACCGGGTAAGCATCATCTTCTTGTTTTGCATGGTGAACTTCCTCACTGTTGTTCCAGGGGGTTTGACAGGTGACTCTCGCCTGTTCGGAGTCTTGGGCAACTTTCATCTGGGATTATCACCCTTGCCGCTCATCCTGGCTGAGACCATTCTGGGCTTGGACTTGTGAGCTCTGGATCCACTACAACCTTTGCCGGCAGCCCCTTATTGCTCCAGGTACGTCATTATTTTAAAGGTAGTGCGTCCCTTATGGATTTTCACACTAGCTTTTCTTAGCGGGAGGTGCGTCCTTTCGGATTTTCACACAACCCTGTGCCTTATTTTTGCCTGAAGTAAACCCTACTTACTCCAGCGGCTTTTTTTTTTTTTTTTTTTTTTTAGATCTGGCTGCAAGAGAAACTGAAGATGCTATCTGAGCCACCCCCCCGAGTTACTCCACAATACTCGCCGAGCCACTTTCTACCGCGTCGACGACTTCATGGGTGTGCCACTACTGGTGAAGGCATTACTAGATTTGGCGAGCTGTCAGATGACAAGATCAGTTTTACGTCTGCCTGGCTCCCACTGTCTCATGTGGTCACTGATGGGCCATCGGGGTGTGTTCCCCTCTACGGCCTCCGTCAGGCTACCTTCTGCATCACCTCTCGATGTACACGCCAGCTCGGGATGACCCAGGATGTAGTGAGGGTTCCCCTGTCTTTCCGAGGAGGAGCTCTCTCTGCTGCATTTGCTTCTCGGTATCATGAGTTGTGGGGAAGACTACCAGCGAAGACTGTTATCCCGAAGTTCAGCAATCATTCCGTGTCTTCGACTAACGAGTACAAGAAGTGGATCCTTAGTCTAGCATCTGATAACAGGACTCGAGGACTCAAGCATCTGGTCGGCGAGAGCAGCAGCAGGACTTAGCTTAGCTTACATATGTATCTTTTTGGTGCTAGATTTCTTTTTAATGCAGAACTAGGAAATGACAAAAATAAAAAGAATAATATTCATTCTATTTCACGAATTTGTGTACATTTTCATATAATTTAAGCATACATGATCAATTTTGGCATTTACTCAGCTGCTTACGCGCTGTTAATACAAAGAACCAAATTTTAACAGCATCAACTCCTGTTACCAATCGGCCCTCTCGGATTTTCACGATCGGACATTTTCTCTCATGCCTCTAATTTTTGCACAGGATGCCTTTTTTCGGTTTTCACCCTATCGAGGCGCCCAATTTTAGCACAGCCGCCTTTTTTCGATTTTCGACTTGCAGGGCCTTTTATTCTCTTCTTTTTATTTTTGTCTTTAGCCATGGAACCTTTTGAGTCTGTCGACATTGATCGGCTCCTTGAATTCGTTGCCATCACTATCTAACAAGATTGCAGCTGCTTTGGACAGCAGTTTCTTAAGGTTATACGGCCCTTCCCAGGTCGGTCTGAATTTCCCTCTAATATCTGGTATACCTGGCCTCATCTGCTTGAACACCAAGTTCCCTTCTTTCAGCGGATGCTTTCTTACCTTCTTTCCGAAAGTTCTTGCCAATCTCTTCTGGTAAATTTGATTATGATAATAAGCTTTCAGCCTACTCTTATCTAGTAAATTCAAGTGCTGTAGCCTCTGCTGCACTCATTCGGCCTATGGGATTTGGGCTTCCATGACCACCCACAGTGATTTGAGCTCTATCTCAACTGGTAATACTGCTTCCGTTCCGTATACTAGGGAAAATGGTGTAGCGCCTGTAAACGTCCTTACCGTTGTTCTATATCCCCACAGGGCGAAAGGTAACTTTTTAGCCCAGTCTTTGTAGGTTTGGACCATCTTGGACAGGATTTTCTTTATATTCTTATTAGCGGCTTCTACTGCTCCATTCGCTTGTGGTCAGTAGCGAGAGGATTTATGATGCTCGACACCATACTTCTCGAGGAGCTTCCTGGTTTCTCCCATGAACTGTACTCCATTGTCAGACACTATGTGATGAGGGAGGCCATATCTGCAGATCAAATTTCTCTCTATGAACTTGGCCATATCCCTTGCGTCAATCTTCTTGAAGGATTCCGCCTCTACCCATTTGGTAAAATAATCAATTGCTACTATGATGTATCTGTGCCCATTGGACGCCGTAGGGTGAATCTCTCCAATGATATCTATCCCCCAAGCAGCGAAAGGCTAAAGTGATGTCAGGTTATGTAATTCTAATACTGGCAGGTGTCTCAAGTCTGCATATTGTTGGCACAACTGGCATTGTTTAACATATTTCGAGCAGTCGTTGTCTATCGTAAGCCAATAAAAGCCTTGCCTCATGATCTTCTTAGCCAAGGTCAAACCGTTCATGTGGGCCCCACAGACACCTGCATGGGTTTCCTCCATCACCTTGCGGGCTTCCTTTTCATTCAAGCACCTGAGCTGAATCCCATCTGACTGTCTTTTATACAACACCCCTTCCAAGGATATGAACTGAGTAGATAGCTTCCGGATCATCCTCTGGTCTTTCTCAGTAGCTTCTTCTGGAAATTTATTGTTGTCCAAGTAATTCATGATGTCGAAGTACCATGGTTTCCCGTTCGCCATTTCTACTTCCATTATAGGCTCGATTTCAAAACTGGGCGCTTATCAGAACTCGAAATTAACACTGGCTTCATAGCCACTCTTTCGGGGTTATCCCACATTGACACTAAGGTTGCCAACGCATCAGCCAGACGGTTTTCATCTCTCGGCACAAAGTGGAAAGTGCAAGTCTCAAACTGCCCACATACCTCTTTCAAATATTCAACGTAGGGGACCAGTCGTTCTTCTTTTACAGCCCACTCACCTCAGATCTGATTAATCACCAAGGATGAGTCACCGAAGACTTTTATATTCTTTGCCCCTAATACCGCTAAAGCATCTAACCCAAAAGTGCATGCTTCATATTCGGCTTCATTGTTGGTTGCTTTGTACCTCAGCTTCTTTACTAGGGGGAGTTTCTCATCATCTGGAGTTGTCAGGACGATTCCGATTCCGGCCCCTCTGCTATTCACTGCTCCGTCAAAGTGTCACTGCCATCCTTGGACATAAATTGTGACTATGCTCTCATCAGGAAAGGTAAACTCGGGAGTGTCTCCTTGAATGGGATGCTCGGCAAGAAATTCTGCTACGGCCTGCCCCTTAATAGTTTTGCGAGTGATGTATTGCACATCGAACTCCTGTAGCAAGAGCAGCCACCTCCCCATCTTACCATGCAAAGACGGCACGTCTTGCAAATATCTTAATGGATTCTGCTTGGCCACTGCCTGAACTTTGTATAAGTGGAAGTAATGTCTCAGCTTCTTTGACGCCCAAATTACTGCGAGGCAGATCTTTTCTACTTCAGCATATTTTATCTCATAAGCCAAGAACTTCTTGCTGAGGTAGTAAATTGCAAATTCCACCCCAAATTCATCTTCTTGAGCCATCATGGCGCCCACTGAACTGCCTTCTACTGCCAGATACAGGATAAACGGTTTGATTGGTTGCGGCGGCCTTAGCACTGGCGGACTCAACAGGTATTCTCGGATGCTGTCAAAGGCTTTCTGGCAGTCTTCATTCCAGACCACAGGTTGATTCTTTCTAAGCAGCTTAAAAACAGGCTCACATATTGAAGTGAGCTTGGCAATAAATCGGCTGACATACTGCAGCTTACCCAGGAAACTCCTTACATCCTTCTCTCTTTGCGGCACGGGCATCTCTCTGATGGCCTTCACCTTGTCCGGGTCAATTTCTATTCCCCTCTGACTGACGACATGTCCTAATAGTTTTCCTGAAGTCACTCCGAAAATGCACTTCTTGGGGTTAAGTCGCAGATTATACTTGTCAATCCTGGTGAAGAACTTCTCTAGAGCTTCAAAGTGTCCCTCTCGAGTGGCTGACTTGACCATCATGTCATCGACATACACTTCCACTTCTTTATGGATCAGGTCACTTAGGATTTTGGTCGCCATCCTCTGGTATATGTCCCCAACATTCTTCAGGCCGAAAGGCATGACCCGGTAGGCATAGGTCCCCCACTCCGTGATGAAAGCGGTTTTAACCCGGTCAGCTATTTTGTTCAGGATCTGGTTGTAGCCCACATAACCATCTCCAAAGCTGTACATCGCGCAATTGGCGGCACTGTCTATCAATACATCGATATGGGGTAGTGGAAAATCATCTTTGGGGCAGGCCTTGTTTAGATCTCGATAATCTACACACACCCTGACTTTTCCGTTCTTCTTTGCTACAGGGACCACATTTGCCAACCATGTAGGATACTGCACTTCAACAAGGAACTTGGCTTCGATCTGCTGACGAATTTCCTCCTTGACCCTGTCTACCCATTCTGGCCTGAGCCTTCTCAACTTCTACTTCACAGGCTTATAATCTGGGTAAGTCGGGATAGCATGTTCTGCCACGTCTCGGTCAATTCCTGGCATGTCCTCATAGGTCCAGGCGAAGACTTTTTCATGTTTTCTTATTATTCTCTCAAAATTTTTTCTCTCCTAAGGAGTTATATTTGATGCTATTAGAATTTCTCTCGAATTTTCCGAGGTTCCAAGATTAAAAGGCGTTGTATCAGTGGAATCAATGTCAAAAATTGATGGAATATGATCATGTTCATGCATGTTGAAATCATTAGAAACATCTCACAAGTAAGAGAAATTGTTTGCCTTATTAATAATATTATAATTGTCATTTACATCATAAAAGAATTCTGGAATAAAAAGACAGTCTAAACTAGAGTCTTCTTCTGCTACTCCTGAGGTTGATGTTGTTGCGGCTTGATCACTGGCTTCCTGATTCAGCAGAGGCCCCTTAGGCATGTCGGAGGAAATCTTCAAACCTCCCATTTTCGGCTCTAATTCTGCTATCTTCTCTTTCCCTTTCAGCCTGACAGCTATCATTTTCTCGGTAACGACCTCTTCAGGCTCGCATCTGTCTCAAGTGATACCCTGAGTCATGACCTCCTCATCCCAGAAGTCCTCAGCAGTCTTGATAAACCCGACTCTCCAGTCAAATACATCATTAAAGATCTCGAACCCAGGGATAATTCTCTCCTTCACCCACTGCGGTTCAACTTCGCCAGTATATGTGCAAACTGAGGATGCGGGCACAAAGCTTTCTGAAATGTGAGGGATCTTGTCTGTCGCCTTCTTCTTGCCGAAGCCACCTCTGTACCCTAGACCTTTTCGGCTCTTCTGACCTCGAGTGGTGATCGCTGTTTGCAACCCCTGAGAGTTCCAGCCCAAACCAGCCCCGGGGAGATAGTGCATCTTTTTCAACATATTAACGACAGCTGGGTTATCCACTGTCCTGTGCTCCTCTCTTATTATGGACACATGGAAGCCACTAAAGGGCTGGTTAGCTATTTCAAGCGCTGAGACCTGATTCTCTCTGGCTGCCTTGATAGTCACCACCTCCCCTTCATGTGGGAACTTTATCATTTGGTGCAGCGTAGATGGTACTCCTCCTAATTTGTGAAACCAAGGTCTCCCAAGTAGAGCCGAGAAGTTAGCCGGGATGGGCAGAACTACAAATTCTACCTCCACTTCAATGGGTCCTTTCTTGACCAAGGTCTTAAAGGTTCCCGAGGCTTGCCTCCTCAAATTATCGTAGGTTGTGATAGTCAGATCTGATCCACTGAGCATATCTTCGTTTAAACCAAAAGCCTATAGAGCTATCAGGGGGCACACATTGATAGAAGACCCATCATCTACCATAACGCAAGCAGTGTCCTTGTCGTTAATCTGCGCTTTGATGTACAGGTGTCTGTTATGATTACGGCCCTCGACCGGTAGATCGGCATCAGAAAAGACCAATCTCTCCTCGGATCCTCTCTTGACCAAACCCAATAGTTCTGATGGGGAAATCATGGTGGCGACCGTGGCCTCAACCAAAGCCTCCACTACCTTCTGCCTATGAGAGGGGGACTGTCTCAAAAGATCCCAGATGGATATTTGAGCCGCAGTCTTCTTCAATTACTTGACAATCTGATTCTCCTCTGTCTCTTTCTCTGCTGGCATCTGCACTGGCTCAGGCAGCCTGGTAATCTCAAGGACCACTCTCCCGCTTCTCGTTATAGCCCTTATTTCTTCTTGATCTTCATCAGACCCCCACAAGTCAAGGTTCATCTCTCCTTCCCCCTCGGCTTCTCTGCCACTCTCACTGCTAGATCAGCAATCAAGGGTTGCCACGACTGCTCTCTCCTCTCTAATCGCGAAACAATCAGTAGCAGAACATTCGCTCCCATATAGATCTTGTAGCACGTACAATTCTGGCAAGCTAGATCCGATCATAAACACGGGTGGTGGTACGGCATTATAACCGGGTTTCTTCTCAGCTTCCCTCTTTTCGAGGTCAGAAATCTGCTTGTTATCAATCAAGTCTTGGATAGCGTACCGCAGCGCTTTGCACTTATCTGTGACATGGCCTGAATGTTGGTAAAATGCACAGAATTCATTGTCTTTGTGCCCAGGCTTTCCCAGCGTCAAAGCAGGTCTAAGAGCTAGGGGTTGCAATTTTCCCTCCTTCATTAATCTTCTCAAGACCCAAGATAAAGGTCTCCCCAGGTTTGAAAACTTCCTCTGGGTGGTTACCTCAGTAGCAGACACCTCACCTGTTCTTCTGGTGCTACCACTAGGACCCGCCGGCCTACTGGTTCCTTGACCGGGGTTAGCCCTTTTGGCAAAATTATCATTGTTAGCTTTCCTAGCCAAGAACTCTCCCTCTGCCTCGATGGCTATATCCTTGAGAGATTCCCAGTCCTTCAACCCCTTCATCTTCAACCCATCTTTCATGTACGGGCTTGCGTTCTTGATAAATAAACGAATCTGGTCCTGGGTGTCAGGCTTTCTCCGCATCTCCATTACTCGGTTCCGCCATCGGGTTAGATAATCATGGAAAGATTCTCCGGCCTTCTGCTGGAGCAGTTCAAGATCTTTTAGAGTCACCTCCATTCTGGTATTGCAGTCATACTGCTTCAAAAACTCCTTAGTGAGCAGATCCCAACCTTCTTTAGTGCGACGATCAAGACTATGATACCAGTCGATGGCATGGCGGTCAGGCTCAGATAAAAGTATTCTACCTTCTGCTTCTTGGACAACGTGGTCCCCTTCATGACCAGAGAATACTGTTTCATATTAGCGGTTGGATCAGAAGTTCCATCAAATTTCTGCACGTCTGCCATTTTAAAGTTATAAGGGATCGGGTCCTCTCCCTCCAATTCCTTATCCTCTGGGTTCATCCCTTGACCCCTGCTCAACATACGAGCCATAGCTTCGAACCTCTCTTCCATTTTCTTTAAAATGAAGTCATTGGCCTGAGGTGCCTTCCCCCTCTCAGATGCAAGGCTCATTCTATCATCTTCGATATCATCATCAATTCTCAGCACGGGCCTTCTTCTCTGTTCTCCCGAGGCTACTGACCTTAACTCTACTGGCGGCGGCCTAACAGGCTCTTCCCGTCTTTCAACCCTTTCTTCCTCTGGCTCATTCTTTCTTACTAGAGGAGGAGGAGGAGGAGGATTCTGTGGAGCATTCTGCTGTGCCAAGGCGGTCAACATATTCATCATCCTACCCTCGAATTCCTCAAATCACCGGCCCACTTCTTCTGCAATCATGGCCCTGGTGCGTCATCCCCGCTGGGCGAGTTTGCCATCTGAAATACAGTACCGCTGATTTTTGATAAGATTTATGGTAGACCCTCTCTATCTAATAGCTCAGGAGTAGGAGCTCGGATCAGTCGTCCGGTTGGTGATCTAGTCCACTTGGGCAGATCTATGATGGCTGCAGGGACAAGACGTTAGGCATGATGCATGAAATGCAGGTATAATGCATGGTCGTGATATGCAACATTCACAGAGCACAAGCAAGCAAGTAGGTCCTT